>CAJGYO010000019.1:55662844-56262844 GCA_904845875.1 Miscanthus lutarioriparius | reverse complement strand
GGCTTATGTGATCCTCATCTTGTGTTGGTTGTGCGGCACCCTATTGAGGGTTTGGCGAGTGATGCCAATCAGCGCGTGAACCTCCAAGTGAGTGTATCGCCACAACGAGGACTAGCTTGCCGGCAAGCAAGTGAACCTCGGTAAAAATCATTGTGTTCATCATTTGATTCCGAGGTGATTGGTCTACATTGGTATTTATTATTGTGATTGATTGGTTCCTACCACTACACGGCGGTATAACTCTCTTGCTCACTCTTACATTACCGTAAACTAGTTATCAAGCTCTTTAGTGTAGCTAGTTGTGAGAGCTTGTTTGTTTGATTAGTGTTGCTCTTTAGTTAGTCTTTGAGAGCACACTAATTTAGCTAAGTGTCATAGCTATTGTGTGGACATACACTATTCGAAATAGAATTGTGGTAGGTGGCTTGCATTTTAGTAGGCTAGCGCAACACTCGCTTTACCGCAAAATTGTCTAACACATTTTGTTAAGTGTTGTTGTAGAATTTTATTAGGCTATTCACCCCCCTCTAGCCATTAGGACCTTTCACTAACCGAAGCAAATATGAAATTAAAACTATTGGTCTAGCCAAGACTACACCCCTCTATCTAAGTTCACAAGCACCTTAGAAAGATCTTAATTAGGCAACAAAGGTGCCGGGCTAGCTAGTGCTCACCTAACCAATTCTAGCTTGCAAGGTCACACAAACCTATGCAACTAGTACTTCAAGCAAACCGGGGAGCACATACACAATCTAGTGATGCAAAGCGCACAAAGCCTTAGCTCACTAGCAATGCTCAATAACAAGACTACACAAGCCGAATTAGAGAGCTCAATTTACTTACCTACACAAACTAAGTAAGGCAACTAATTTACTACAAAAGCAAACTAGTTACACAAGGGAGCTACTTCTATGCTACACAAGCAAGAGGGTAACTAGCAAGCTACACAAGCTAACTAATTACAAGAGCAACTACACAAGCACAAATATATATGAAAATAAATACAAGCTTGTGTATAGGGAATGCAAACCAATGGGAAGAACAATGTTGACACGGTGTTTTTCTCCCAAGGTTCACCTGGTTGCCACCAAGCTAGGCCCTGTTGTGTCGACCGCTCACTTGGTGGTTCGGCGGCTAATTGGCATCACCTACCAGGCCCACACATTGGGCACCATAAGAACCTACCCACAAGTGAGGGTAGCTCAATGACACGCTCAACTAGAGTTGCTCTTCACGGCTCCCGGGGGGCGAGCACAATACCCCTAACAATCACCTCTCTAGAGCACTGCACAATCTTCTTGCGTGCTTCAACAGAGACCACCACCAAGCCGTCTAGGAGGTGGTAACCTTCAATAGTAACAAGCACCACTGGCTTATAACACGATCACCTAGTGCCACTCGATGCACTCTCATTATGCAATCGCACTAGAATGGCACTCACACTCAATCGGATGATCACTATCAAGCATATGTGAGTTAGAGGGCTTCCAAGCACACCTACACAAGCCACCAAGGCTTAAGGGTGCTCAGCCAGCAGCCCATGGCCGAGCTCCATCTCTATTTATAGCCCCCAAGCCACATAGAGCCGTTGGAGCCTTGGAACACATTTCTACGTAGTCACCGGACAGCAATGTGCTGGCACCGAACATAGGGTGGTGGTGCCCAATGGTCAAATTGCAACGGCTATTTCAAACTAGCTGTTGGGACCCTCGCACCGTACATAGGGGTGGCGGTGCACTGCCCCAGGTGTGGCGGTGCCACCCGACGAGTTTCCCGCCTCTCTGGAAAAAAAGGGACGTTGCCACACCGTCACGGTCACCGGACAGTCCGGTGATCAAAACTTTATCCAAATCAATTTCCACCACTTCATTAGCTTTCCGAAAAGTCCTAGATCATCGAAATCGGAGTTCGGAGCTAAGAGTTATGCCTAAAATACGAAAGAGTGTCGATGCTATTTTTGCCACCGCCCCTGGCACCACCCGGGGGTGGCGGTGCCCTATCCGGTGCACACCAGAAAGAGCGGTGCCACCCTCTACAATGGCTGCGAGTTGGCTACGAGTTGGGTTGAAACTTCCAAACTTCGGACAACCAAAACCTTGCCCATTTATTCTCCTTTTCAACTCCAAATTAATCCAAATCAACTCCAACACCTTCTCCTTTGCAAATGTGCTAACACCATCAAGTGTTCACCATCTTGTGCATGTGTGTTAGCTTTTCATAAACATTTTTCCAAAGGATTTTCACTCCTTTCACCACGCCACCTGATTCTAGCAACGATGCAAAGTTAGATCACTCGAGTGGCACTAGATGGCCGATATGCAAACAAGTTTGCCTCTCTTGATAGTACAGTCATCTATCCTAAACTTGGTCATAAACTTCTCTACACACCTATAACCGGTGAAATGAAATGTCCTATAGGTTATACCTTTGCCTTGTGTATTTCATCCCATCTCCTCCATCATTGATGCAATGCATGCATCAACCATATCACAAATGATATGATACACTTCATATCATCACATGATCTTGTTGGTTCATTGATCTTGACCTCACTTGCTTTTCACCGTTGCCTTCATCCATTGGCGCTTAGTCTTGTTCAAGCTTCACCGCCATGCGGTCCATCACTCCAAAGCCTCCAACTTGCCCTTCACGCTTGCAACCAGTCCATCAAGCCAAGTCTTGTCTTGATCTTGTCCACCTTAGTCACATGACTCCATGTAATGTCTCATATGCAATGAGCTCCTTCATCACATGTGTGAGCCTTGCAACAATTTCAAGCCATCTTCACCGTAATGGCATGAGTTGCTTACACAAGTGTACCTATGGACTAATCACCTGTGTATCTCACATTTAAACACATTAGTCCACCTAAGGTTGTCACTCAATTACCAAAACCAAACAAGGACCTTTCAATCTCCTCCTTTTTTGGTAATTGATGATAACTCTACAAAGATATGGAAATTAAGCTCAAATGGATTCATGTTGCTTGTCCAAGCAATTTTACCATGTGTAAATGATTTTGGACAAGTACCACAAACCCAAATTGGTAGTATTAGCTCCCCCTACATATGTGCTAGAGTGTTTGGTTTGAAGCTCGCACATATGCATAAATTGGAATTGTGGGTGAGTAATTGCTACCAATGATGCTAATGTGTAAATAATTAACCTTTGATGCGTGATACCAATCGGAGTGCACATTTTAACACCATCCTTAGCACCATGAGTAGCTAGACAACAAAAACACTAGAAACCCAGTAAGATCAACATTATAAGCAAGGTTCTAGTACCACTTGTAAAAATACAAGTCTAGCTACCATCCCATGCATGCTAGTTATCATTTCATTAATCAAATTCTAAAACTAGAATACACCACACAAGCATGTATATTCAATTTAAAACTTATGCAATGCAATCAAGCACATGAATATGCACATATTAAATGCAACCAATCAAAGTTCATGAGCTTTGCTCCCCCTACTTGTGTGCTTCTCTTGTCCAAGAATTTTGATCTTTCTCCATTCTTCAATGTTGCTCCCTTTTTGTCCAAGTCCAACTTTCTACTTCTCCCCATGATGCAACTTTCTACTTCTCCCCATGATGCATTTACATATCTTTGTTCCAACTTCTCAATTTCTATAACAGTTGTGCTACTTATTGATACAAAGGATTACATTGGGATAGATGGTTGATACTTGAATCTTGCATTTTTATGGATATTTCTAAATATGTTGGAATGACACCACTTGTATCCCTTGAAATAACTCATATAGGATCTTTGACCTTGATACTAATTGGTGGGGCACCTCCCTCTATGTCATAGCATGGGTCATCCACTTGATAAACTTGAGCTCTTATATGTGAGGGAACTTGCTTCACTTGAAGATCACTTAAAGTTGAGGATCACTTGTGAAACCACCATTTTGATGTGCTAGATACCACTTGTATGAATGCTATTTGTAACAATGTGATAATCTAGATATACCACGTGTAAGAACAATCATGAAGCCACTTGTAGGATTTGTCAATTACTTGTCATCTTCATGAGCTTCTATGTTTGACTTGAATTGGATTGATTAGCCTAAGCTTCCAAGTCCGGTTTGAACCCTCTCTAAGCTTCTTCACACACATTAAGCGATTATCTTATCGATGTTGTACTTGTCACTTGTTGGCAATCCAAATTAGATTAAGTACTTGGGTTTATTAGCTTATGAACAAACTCATATAGTACCACTAGATTAATTAACTATTCAAGCAATAGTGGTAGGCTATGAATTTTAAAACTTCATTTGTCATGCATGATCCTAATAAGCATGTACTATATGCACTAACCGCATACTAGTAAAGGATGAAATGGTCATGCACATTACAATGCTACCTTTGCTATCTTGGAGTAGAGGGTAGTCATTAGATTCCAATTAAGATCCTCAATAACAATATGAAGTCCAATTTAAGTTTGGTGAAGACCAATCATCAATAATAAAATCTATTCTTCACCCATATAAAATGAGAACCACTTATATGATCAAGTGTACTAATCTTGTTGTGGTTGGCCTACTTCTTCATTTCTTCATTGCTTGCTTGAGAGCACCATTTAGAATACCACTTGAATTTGCATGACTAGCTCTCTTTTGTGTGTTGCTTGCTTTCTAGATCAACCCTTTTGATTTTCTCCAACTAAGCATCTCAAATGTCCCTTAGATCACCACTTCCAATTTAGCCTTCCAAGCACCACACTTGGTTTACCTACAAAAGGCGGCAAATCCCTACACTAGGGAGAAGTGACCTCTTTCTAAAGAACCATTCTTGATACTCACTTGAAATAACTTACTTGATTGATCCAAGTGATGAACTTAATTTAATGAGTAACCTTGAATCCTTCTTTAAGTCCTTTTTTTGGCTTGTTTAAGTCATTTTCTTTCTACCAAATGATCTCTAACAATCACTAGAACTTAAACCTCATCTTCATTTTAAGTTTGATCTTGATCTTTAAATTGAGTATCAAATGTGTGCCAAGTACACTCCACAATCAAATGGCCTTGTACTCTTTGCTTGTCATGTTTCTAGCTCATCTTAATACCAAACTTGGGTACCTCAAACACTTATAAACATGTTTTCCACTTGAGGGCCTTTCAATTAAAGTGATCCAAGGCAATCCAATAATTGTCACTTTTCTGACAGATTCTGTACCCTTCAAAGATATGAATTGATCTCTCAATTTACAGCTCCAATAACTATGAAATTTGGTGGAGATGTGATTCTATAAGTCTTATTCCAAGAAAAAATATTTGAACTTTATTTGACTTCTCAATTGCTATCAGATTTCACATCTTTCCACACTGCTACATGTTGAAAACTGCTGCACTATAGCTGACAAGATTTACCCCAAAGCTGAAGCATCTCTTATCCAATTCTCATGAAATTCATACAGAAATTAATACCATAAGTCTATAGAATGCATACCAAATTTTAAGCCAATCCAAATAGATTTGATCACTCAAACTCAGACTTGATCTCAGCTAGCTCAGATTTTCAATAAATGATAGATTTCAACACATTGAGTTATTCTTCTTCAAATTGAATCAAACTCGAAACTGATTTGTTTGAATACTTTCACAAGACACAAATCCATTCAATCCACTTACTAAAAGTCATCTTATGAATTTATCCAACTCAAATCAATCCAAACTTGATTACTAATCAATTAATCCATTCAATCATCTCATAGCAAGCAACATATACATATATATCCAATTCAATCAACTCATGCATCCAAATGAATTAGATCAACAAAGATATACCTTAATTAGCTCATGATCATCCATAGCAAGCTTCTTCTCAAATAATTGCAAGCCACCAATTAAATCCAATTAAATCACCACAAGTTGATAGATAACACTTGTATATTGTAGCACTTGGACTTTCACTAACTTGTCATGGCATTGGGATAATTATCATCACTTTTCAATACTTGGCTCAATCATGTGATCAACAATATAAATACCACTTGAACCAAGTCTCCAATGCCGATGGTACCTACAAACAATCATCCCCTTTTTTATGGTACCCAAACTAGTTTGGGTCCTCTCAAGTGCAACAAACTTAGGCATAGCCTTAGTATGAATAGCGGGATGTTTTGCAATAGCAACCAAAGAGGTACCATTACCATCCTTTCTAAGCATGTTATTATCATCAATTGAAATGGGCTTAGAAGTGTTACCTAAGGGACATGAATTAGCCATGTGTTCCCTTTCTCGGTATGAGTAGCACTTTCTCTTTAATTGATACTTCTCTTCCTTGCTCAAGTGGTGCTTCTCATTGCCTTGCTTCTTCTTGTTTGCTAGAGCCTTCTTCTCAAGCTTGTTTGGACAACCCAAAGCTAGGTGGTCCAATTCATCACAAATATGGCACTTGATGTGAGCAACTTTCTTCTCATCTTGATTCTTGCTCACTAACTTGGCATCTTGATCTAGCTTTGGATGCCTTGAATTTGCTCTTCCACCTCTTCTTGTCTTCTTGTTCTTCATTCCCAAATCACCATCTTCATGGTTGATCTTGTCTTGCACTTGGTATGTCTTTTCTTACTCAACTTGTGGCTTCGGTTGAGGCTTTACTTGTTGCTTCACCAATTGCTTGGTTGGACACATAGAGGTAAGGTGACCCCATGTGCGGCACTTGAAGCACTTGACATGCTTTAGCCTCCCTTCTTCCTTCATCAACTTGAGCTTCTCTTTGTTTGGGCAACTATTTGCAAGATGTCCCACTTCACGGCACCGATAGCACATGAAATGAGAAAGCTTCTCTTTTTCTTGCTTCTTCATCTTTCTTTCTCTTTTTCTTTCGCCCTTTGTCATGTTCTTGTTGAAGCCAAGGCCACACTTGTCATCATAACTTCTTTGAGTCTTCAACGTGTGCTCAAAGGTGACTTTTGAGTTGTAGCACCTCTCCAACTTGTTGCTTAATTTCTTCACTTTACTTTTGAGCTCATTGTTCTCCTTCAAAATGTTAGTCTCACAAGACATAGAAGTAGAATAAGCATTTATATGTGAAGAACATGGCATATCTAGTAAATCATTATAAGAGGTGGATACATTCTTCTTTCCTACATCACAAGGGTTAGCAACAATATGTGATTGATCATTTGACCCATGTGATGAGCTTTCACTAGTTTTAAGTTTTTCATTGGAAATCTCTTTAGTGAGAAAAGCATGGTCTTGTACCAAGTTATCATAAGTAACACAAAGTTCCTCGTGAGCCAATTTTAACTCCTCATGTGAGCAAGTAGTAACATAAAGTAGATGCTTTTGTTGTTCACATGTTTTCTTTAGAAATGAGTTTTCATTTTTCAATTTCTTTGTTTTAGCCATCTCATTTTCTAAAGCTTTGATCATGCTACCATATCTATCTAGAAGCTCCTCATATGAATCTAGATCAATCACATTTGCATTAGATACCTTGGTGCCACCATGTGACATGAAGCAATGTGATGTAGTTGGAGAGCTTGTAGTAGCAATGTCATCCAAGCATGATCCATCATCACCACCATCAAGTGTGCATGGAGTAGCATCATCATTTGCATCACTTGAGGCATCATCATCAACCTTGTCAAGTGAACTTGTGGTAGATCTTTCATCATCATCACTTGACCATGATGTGGAGCAATCTTCCACAATCACCAAATTGTGGTCATGCTCAACACACTCATGCACCTCCTCCTTGGGATCATCCTTCTTGATTTTTCCATCTTCACATGTGGATGAATTACCATAGAGGCGGTTGATTGCCTCCCACAACTCATGGGCGGTTCCTTTGCAATCCACCCTATAAAATACCTCCAAACTCAAAGCATCCATTATAAAGCAATAAGCATGTGCATCGAGTTCAAAGTAAACCCTTTGAGCTTTGGAGAGATTTTTATGATCCAGCACATGAGAAATGCCATTCATAACCATCCACCAAAACTTGGGTCCCTTTGCACGAAAATGATCAAGCATGTGGTTTTTCCATTGTGCAAAGTGTGTGCCATAAAAAATGTCTGTCACAATAATCTAGGCCACTAATCGCCATCCTCTCGGGTCGGTGAAGACCACAAATGAGAGACCAAGCTCTGATACCACGTGTAGGGTCGAGATGGCAGACTAGAGGGGGGTGAATAGTCCTTTCTAAAAAATAATCGCACCGGCTAACCGAAACAAATGCAAAATTAAAGCTATCGGTCTAGCCAAGACCACACCCCTCTATCTAAGTTCACAAACATCTTATAAAGATCCTAATTCAACAACAAAGGCGCCAAGCTAGCTAGTGCTTACCTAACCAATTCTAGTTTGCAAGGTCACATAAACCTATGTAACTAGTACTTCAAGCAAACCGGGGGCACGTACACAATCTAGTGACACAAAGCGCACAAAGCCTAAGCTCACTAGCAATGCTCAATAACAAGGCTACACAAGCCGAATTAGAGAGCTCAATTTACTTACCTACACAAACTAAGTAAGACAACTAATTTACTACAAAAGCAAACTAGTTACACAAGGGAGCTACTTCTATGCTACACAAGCAAGAGGGTAACTAGCAAGCTACACAAGCTAACTAATTACAAGAGCAACTACACAAGCACAATATATATGAAAATAAATACAAGCTTGTGTATAGGGAATGTAAACCAATGGGAAGAACAATGTTGACACGGTGATTTTTCTCCTGAGGTTCACCTGGTTGCCATCAAGCTAGCCCCCGTTGTGTCGACCGCTCACCTGGTGGTTTGGCGGCTAATTGGCATCACCCGATAGGCCCACACATTGGGCACCATAAGAACCTACCCACAAGTGAGGGTAGCTCAATGACACGCTCAACTAGAGTTGCTCTTCACGGCTCCCGCGGGGCGAGCACAATACCCCTAACAATCACTTCTCCGGAGCACCGCACAATCTTCTTGCGTGCTTCAACAGAGACCACCACTAAGCCATCTAGGAGGTGGTAACCTCCAATAGTAACAAGCACCACTGGCTTGCAACACGATCACCTAGTGCTACTCAATGCACTCTCACAATGCAATCGCACTAGAATCGCACTCACAATGAATCGGATGATCACTATCAATCATATGTGAGTTAGAGGGCTTCCAAGCACACCTACACAAGCCACCAAGGCTTAACGGTGCTCAGTCAGCAGCCCATGGCTGAACTCCACCTCTATTTATAGCTCTCAAGCCAAATAGAGCCGTTGGAGCCTTGGAACACATTTCTGTGTGGTCACCGGACAACAATGTGCGGGCACCGGATATAGGGTGGCGGTGCCCAACGGTCGAATTGCAATAGCTATTTCAAACTAGCTGTTGGGACCCTGACACCAGACATAGGGGGCGGTGCACCGCCCTAGGGGTGGCGGTGCCACCAGGCGAGTTTCCCCCTCTTTGGAAAAAAGGTGCGGTGCCACACCGCCATGGTCACTGGACAGTACGGTGACCAAAACTTTCTCCAAATCAATTTTCACCACTTCAATCTTGTAGAGCATTTCATCAGCTTTCCAAAAAGTCCTAGATCATCGAAATCGGAGTTCGGAGCTACGAGTTATGCCCAAAATACAAAAGGGTGTCACTGCTATTTTTGCCACCACCCCTGGGTGGTGGTGCCCTGTCCGGTGCACACCGGAAAGGGTGGTGCCACCCTCTATAATGGCTGCAAGTTGGCTATGAGTTGGGTTGCAACTTCCGAACCCCGGACAACCAAAACTTTGCCCTTTTCTTCTCCTTTTCAACTCCAACTTGATCCAAATCAACTCCAACACCTTCTCCTTTGCAAATGTGCTAACACCATCAAGTGTTCACCATCTTGTGCATGTGTGTTAACTTTTCACAAACATTTTTCCAAAGGATTTTCACTCCTTTCACCATGCCACTCGATCCTAGCAACAATGCAAAGTTAGATCACTTGAGTGGCACTAGATGATCGATATGCAAACAAGTTTGCCCCTCTTGATAGTACGGCCATCTATCCTAAACCTGATCATAAACTTCTCTATACACCTATGACCGGTGAAATGAAATGCCCTACAGGTTATACCTTTGCCTTGCGCATTCCATTGCATCTCCTCCATCGTTGATGCAACACATGCATCAAACATATCACAAATGATGTTATCCACTTCATATCATCACATGACCTTGTTGGTTCATCGATTTTGACCTCACTTGCTTTTCACCATTGCCTTCGTCCATTGGTGCCAAGTCTTGTTCAAGCTTCACCGCCACGTGGTCCATCGCTCCAAAGCCTCTAACTTGCCCTTCACGCTTGCAACTAGTCCATCAAACCAAGTCTTGTCTTGATCTTCTCCACACCTTAGTCACATGACTTTATGACATGTCTCATATGCAATGAGCTCCTTCATCATATGTGTGAGTCTTGCAACAATTCTAAGCCATCTTCACCGTCATGGCATGAGTTGCTCACACAAGTGTACCTATGGACTAATCACCAGTGTATCTCACATTTAAACATATTAGTCCATATATGGTTGTCACTCAATTACCAAAACCAAATAAGAACCTTTCAATGGGTCAAAATGAAGATGAAGCAATGGGTGGGGAGAATGAAGATGAAGCAACAACGGGTGGGGAGAACTAATGAATTCGTATTGTGGTTTTTTATTTGATCGAACCGCTGCCAAAGCGCCGATAGGGCCCAAGGGGAGATGGGAAAGGGCTGAGTGCTTCTAGGTTTGTTGCCAAACAGACGGTCTAGATTGATCTGCAGCGAGAATGGACGACACAAGATAAATTAAACAGTGTGCGTATTAAACCGACCATTGACACGCTAATCCAACACTATAATACGGCGATTGTCAGTGGTTAAACTACTTTTAAATTCTCCTAAAAACAACCACAACCATACAAGATAGTTTTTTTTGTTTTCATTCATATATATACAGAAAAATAAAAAACATTCGTCGAGAGATCAAATCCATGCACTGGTATTTTGGAAGTAGTATTGGAAAGAACTTGCTTTGCATTTCATATAAAAAAGGTGGCATTCAAGAGATACAATTTGGATGAGTATATGATTGTACTTGTTCAGAAACATAATAACAAACCTAAACTATTAAAACTACTTATACTAACTATAAACTACTTAATTAGCCTCGCTCGCTTGGGAGGAGGTGAATCGAAGTCAGAGTCGGAGTCATCGGAGTCGTCGGCGGTGGTGGCATCAGCATCGTCCTCCTCCTCTGGGTCCTCCTTCTCGGAGCTCCATGGAGGACTATAATCAGAAGACCTCCAGTCATTGTAGGAGACATCCTCCTCGAAGGACTGGTGGGTAGGCAAGTCGTCTTCACTGGACGACGAGCTATTTGGAAATTTGATGGGGCTGTCCGACATTTTCTTTGTAGATTGGAAGAGAAGAGGATGATGGATGAAGAAGATGGGTGGTTTTAAAGGGCACCAGGTTTGAAGTATATGTAGAGCAGTGGGTACGGCTCTTAGGCTTCAGGCGGCCGAAGTAATGGTGATTTGACGACCTTGGAAGTTGAGGTATTTAACACTCACGCTGAATTTACTGTCGGTTGACCAAACGCTAGTTTAGGGCTGCCGACCAAAAGGCGTATCCCAGTCGGTCTGGCTTTTCATGTGACGGAGAAAATACAACCCCAATACGACTCCCGCATCTATCGTTAACCCGTCAGTGGTAGAAGTCTCAACTGCCAATTTTATTCCTAGGAGGCCTCGCTATCGGTCCAACCGACAGTGGAAGTATCACACTGTTGTTTCTATTGCTACGACAGTGAAAATGGCGACAATGGTATATCAATCTGTAGTAGTGATTTGTGATTGTGGCCCCACTTATCACCACATCTAAAACACAATCCATTCTTCTTTCGAAAGTCCCTGAGAACAACAAGCTTATCCTCTGAATCAGGCTACGAACCTTTCAGTTTGCTTCCATTAGATTCAATGGGTTTGGTTCTGTCACTTGCCATGTTAAAGGTAGGCTTGCTGAATTCTATGGTCAGAGGTCATGAACGGTTCTCAAAAACTCCTCTTCTAGAAGCAATGCCAGTGCAGAGGCTGTATCAACATCTTGTGGACGATGCAAAGCTATCATTGCTCAAATGTCCTCCTTTAGACCAGCCGCAAAGTGTGAGACAAAATATATATCATCGTAGGAGTTGTTGTACAGCAGGAGTCCATGGACCAATTTCTCAAATTGCGCCTGATAATCAGCCACCGAAGAAGTATGTCGCAACCCATCCAACTGCTTCAATAGAAGTTGGTATTGGTCCTTGTCAAAGCGGGCAAACACCAAGGCACGGAGCTACTCCTAATCTGTAACTCGACCCTTCTGCTCAACTATCTGAAACCAGGCTGCCGCGGTGCCTTAGAAATTGATAGCAGTTAATCTCGTCTTCAACGATGGATGAACAACATACACCTCAAGAACATCTTGCACCGATCCTGCCACAAATAAGGAAGATCACCATCAAACTTTGGGAACTCCAATTTTGGACACAGTGGGAATCGAGAACCAGAATGGTTCTCAGTTTACCTGCACCAAGCCCTCTCGGGTCTGGATGTCAGTCATTGTGAGCAAGTTGGGCCACTTGCCGGTGGGGTCACGGCGAGGAAGGACTGGGCCTTTTGCACTGGCGCCCACCGTGTCGCGGTCGGCGGGCCGTGCTCACGTGGCGTGCGATGCGGCGATGCGCCGCGGTCGCCTCCTCGCGATCGCGAGAGTGGCGGCACGCTAGGTCGGTCGCTAGCTACATTTTAAGTGGATAGTTGCTTAACGGAGTTAACGTCGTTGTCAGCTTGTGGCTCTTCAGAGCAGCAAAGATCAGCTCGGCTTGGCTGGGGCCGAGAACAGAGGAGCACCGGGAGCCAGGTCATCTTGAGGGGATCGGCGCCGATGAGGAGAAAAAAAACAGAGCAACGTCCTGCCACATTTAAAGAGTAAATTTGTTGTGGCCACGGCGCGGCCTCAAGGTGGTCACGTCGTTCAAAATTTTCGTGAGCGTCAGATCCTCAATCCAACGGTGCTGCTGCTCTTCCCATGCCAAATATATACCGGCTGAAACCCTAGCTCCACATTCCAAATCCACTTCTCCTCCCTCTCGCTCCTCTCTCAGCGGCGGCTGGGGCTGGGGAGGCCCGACTCCCGAGCCAGGGCTCGAGCGGCGGCGCTGGTGGCCCCAGCGCAGTGGCCTCCACGCGTGCGGCTTCCGTGCAGCTGGCGCGGCGGCACAGGAGGGCCCAGGCGCGGCGGCTCCGGCACCGTGGCCTCCGGGCCCCGTGTGGAGCTGGCGCGGCATCGGCGGCTCTGGCGCCGTGGCCTGCGGCGCAGTGGCACACTCGCACGGCTCTGGCACCGTGGCCTCCGAGCCCCGTGTGGAGCTGGCACGGCGTCGGCGGCTCTAGCGCCGTGGCCTGTGGCGCAGTGGCACACTCGCACGACATCCCTAGCACGGCGGCGCCCCGGCCCAGACAGTTCCAGCGAGAGAACCCTAGCGCATCGGCGCCCTGTAGCGGGTGGCGACCAGCGCGGGAGGCCTCCGGCGCGGTGCCGCACTGGCCCGAGCGGATCTGTTCTCCAACGTGGGAGGCCTCCAGCGCGAGGGCGATGTTGCCTTGTTGGGACCCTAGCGCGGTGGCGCACCAGCGCGGTCAGCCTCGGCTCGAGCGGCCCCTCCGTTCCGTCTTCCTTGCCGTTCTGCTAGCTGCGCCAGGTGAGCCGCCCGGCCTCTCTCCATCCTTACTTTTCCATTCGTTTCCTGCCTATCTGCTGCAGCTCACTGGTGGCCTGCTTCTCCGTGGGGCGTCTGTAGCTGTTGGGGGTAAGGAGGACGCCAGATCTGTATTGTGCGGCCAAGACCCGGCGAGGCACCCCCTGGCCCGGCGGAGCACCGGGGCGGCGGTCGGCCTCCGGCGGTCTTCCATGGTCGACTAGGGCCAGGGCGTCCCCGGTGCAACGGTGGGCACACCCAGGCTATGAGGTTTGCTAATCCAAGATTCGAGCTGTGGGGTTGTACACGATCTGACCCCAGTTGGTGAGTAGCTAGCTGTGGAGGCACGCTTGCAGGCCATGGCAAGGAAGAAGCTAGGCAAACGAATTGATGGACGCTGCCTGCGTAGCAGTGCTGTTGCCATATCAAGGTATTTTGATTTTACTTTTTTCATGTATACGGCTAAAGCTTCTTTGCCCTGATGCATAGGCAGAAAGGCTTCGCCTGCAATTTGGCTACAGGCTGTGTGCCATGCTTCGTGGACTGGTATGGTTTATGCTAATGATGCTTTTGGGAGCAATTATTAATTTGGATCACGCTTGATTTCTTACCAGCCTAATCTCATGCTTGTTGCATCCATTTTTTTTTTGCATTGACTGGGCACCTATGGAAGAAAAGCCTCTGTGCATGACCATAGTGGATTTCTTACTAGCTTTTTGTTGGTCACTCTTTAGGAGTTGGCTTGCTGGTTTGTCAATTTATGAAATTACTTTCTATTTCTAAATAATATTTATAACCATAGGTGAATGACAGCAATGAAGCAATACAGAAAAAACAGGCGATGAGACTTCCAGCTAACACTGTTCCTCTAAATTTGAAGAGATTAGGTGACTACTAATATCACCTTTTTCTTTTTGTTTCAATTTTGCAACCTAATGAGCTAAAGGGAGGAACTTTATTCCCTTTTGTTGGTTTAGAAGTGTGAATCCGTAGGATGAACTTTATTGTTTTGTCTGAACAAGGATTAGCTTTAGTTTCTTGCTGTGAAAAGGTGAATTCAAATTCAAACTTTAATTCTCTTGCAGAAGCATATCTAAACATTATTTTAGAAATGTTGCCTACCTGCCAATAAAGTTATTCTATGTCATATAACATATGTTTTCCTTACTAAAATAAAGATACATTGCGATTTCTTTTCTCTTGGATTGTTCAAATGGATGGAAAGTGTGGTTTGCCTTGCCACCAGTTTTGTCCCATCAAATGTTACATTGACTGTTGCATTCCTCACACGAAATCTGAGTTGTACAGATGTAGGCAATTTTCAGTTTGTTTGTTCCAAGCTTCGCTTTATATAACATAGAAAGGCTGTAAGATTAATTGATTGCTCTTCTTTGATAGATAAAAAAAAATCTTTTATTGATTTCTAATCTTTATGCATGGAGGAACTATGTAATACCAATACCAATCACTCTAGTGCCTATGCGACCCGGCATCGAAAGTGGTGACTTGCAGTCGACCACCATTTGCAGCTCAAGGTACCACCTGTGCCTCTCCCCTATAAGTTATCTTGCCTTAGCAAGAATGTGTTCCTGACCCAAAGGTAGCATATGCTATTTCCTAGACAATTTGTCATCAAACAGTTTAAATTCGTTGAACTGTTTGATGAAATGTCAGTATAGTGTGTTCCACTGTTTTCAGTTACATTTAAATTGTTGCTGCGTGCTCGAAAGCAATTTTTCTTAATATAAGTTTGCTAAGTTCTTTCGTTGTTTCAAAATAGAGCTACAGTTGTAAAGTAGTTCAACCGAGGAATCCAAGTATCTGTTAAGCCTTGGTTAGTAATTTTAAAGTTTGTACGGATGTCCTTCAACACATGCTACAAATGCAGTTCTGTTTCGAATTTGTTGACAAATTTTTATAGTCCTTTAGCTGTATACATGAAGGCTAAAAAGTTCGCTTTTGGTGGTTGCAGATCCTAGAGAAGGAGGTGTTACGGACCTTGAAGTTTATGGAGGACAGTCTCCACGAAGTGATCGTTGTTCTGAAATTATCCTGTATTGCATTCCATGTTTTTTTTACTTTAGCAACTATTCTGTTCAGTATTTCTCGGAGAGTAGCATTAGATTGGCCAGTATGTCTGGTTGCCTGTTGCACCTTCTGCTTTGTAAAAAACATTTATTTTTAGCTTCCATTCAAATAATACAAATGAAAATGGGTCCGAGAGATATCTGGTGCATCATGCAACCAAAATTAACCTGTGGCCTTAAAGTGATAAGAGGAAATCTTTCCTACAACATTTTTCAGTGTTATTTAGCTTCTCTTATGTTTGTGCATAATGGGCTAATGACTGCGTTGATGTCTTATTTAACTGCTCCCGTGTTCATCTCTGCTTATATGATTTCCCCCAATACTGTAGTGTTGGCTAGATTATCCCGTTTAATAGACTTGCGGCTGGGGAAAACTATGGACCCTGCGGTTCAGATGGTCTTGTAAGAAATACACTTGCGGCTGACATTATGTATGGTGGGAAAACAATGAATCTTCCTGCGATTCAGTGACTGGCTTCTATTTTTGTGGTCATTTTTCCTTGGTTTGTGATTGCGTTCTGTGCTATATTTTTGTGGCGATCTTTTTATATACTGTTTGGGTTGCTAGATAAAATAATTTGTTATCTCAGCATTATTTCATTTCTCAAACAAAATCGCAAAGATGTTATCACGCGCGCATGGGCAGGCGTAAATTATTAGTAGGGAATTAGGGATGAAACCAGCCAACTTGCCCGGTCACTGCCACATAGGGACGACGCCAGCCAACTTGCCCAGTCACACTTCAGGTATGTACGTCCCACCGCCTTCTCCGCACGCTTCCTTCCTAGCGCGTCGCTTTCCAACGAAAAACTGGCCCCGCGCATGTACGCCCTACGCCATCGGTAGCCGCCGGGTTTCCCCGAGCAAACTGTCTGACGGCCCCGCGGCGCAGTCCCCGCAGAAGGAAAAGCAAGGCAAAACGGCAAAACCCCCGTGAGACCCCGCGTAGCTAGCGACTGACCTAGCGTGCCGCCGCTCTCGCGATCACGAGGAGGCGACCGCGGCGCATCGCTGCATCGCACGCCACGTGAGCACGGCCCACCGACCGCGACACGGTGGGCGCCAGTGCGAAAGGCCCAGTCCTTCCTCGCCGTGACCCCACCGGCAAGTGGCCCAACTTGCTCACAATGACTGACATCCAGACCCGAGAGGGCTTGGTGCAGGTAAACTGACGTGTCCTCTAAGTTAACAAAGCTCTTGAGTTCTGACGATGGGTCCTGGACTCCGGCACACGAGGATTTATATAAGCAGCCTCAATGAATCTTTTAGTCGCCACTATCAAAACGGTGAAATTCTTCTAATATTTTAAAGTAGTAATAAAATAATACCACTAGTTATATAATATGGAAATTTTCACTATGAGGTATTTGGAAGGAAAAATTTTTACTAAATTTTAAATATCAAAACACTACGAGAAAGCTCTCTCACTGGGAAAAATCTAAAATTCCGGTTGTCCGCAGCCTCCCATGACCACTCGTACCTCTGCATGTCTGTCAATGGAGCAGGCTAGCTGCTCGGTTTAGAGCATTCAGTGTTATAGATACGGCAGTTGGGCAATTGCTTGAAGAACTCATTTGACCGGTGATTGGCACATATAACTATGCCATTGTTTAGTTCGCGAAAAGTTTTCTCTAAAAGTGCTATAGTATTCATCACATCAAATCTTGCGATATGTGTATGAAGCATTAAATATAGATAAAAAAAACTAATTGCACAGTTTGGTTGAAAATTGCGAGACGAACGTTTTAAGCCTAATTAGTCCATGATTGAACACTAATTGTCAAATAAAAATAAAGTGCTACAGTAGCCAAATTTAGAAAAAGTCTACTTGACTCCCCACCTTTCATATATGGTCTACTTCACCCCCAACTATGAAACCGTCTGTTTTACCCCCTGAACTTTTCAAAATTGTCTATTTTACCCCCTGGGCGGGTTTTGACAGCGGGTTGCTACAGTAACAGTGGTTGCTACAGTAACGGTGGGTTGCTACAGTATAACCACCTATTTACTATGATTTTCAAAAATTCATCGAAAATAAATAAAAAAAGTAAATTCAAACCCACTGGCACTGTACCAAACCCGCTGTTACTGTAGCAACCGCTGTCAAAAAACGTCCGGGGGTAAAATAAACGGTTTTGGAAAGTTCAGGGGTAAAACAGACGGTTTCATAGTTTTGGGGGTGAAGTAGACCATATATAAAAATAGAGGGTTAAATAGACTTTTTCCAGCCAAATTTTTAACTTTCCACCAACTAAACACGGTCTATGTTTCCCATTGCCAGGGCTTCAGCGGTGGTCGTACAGACCACATCTATGGTGCTGGGATTGATGAACACTTTATACCTGTTGGAGAATCAGTGTTTCAAACTTTCAGTCCAGCACAAACGGTTGGTGTATCCTAAGTACGTCCGAAATGTTAAGGGGGTGCTTGATCAGGAACTAAAGTTTAGTCCGTGTCATAGAGACGTTCGGATGCTAACTAGGAGAACTAAACATGAGCTAATTATAAAATTAATTGCACAAGAATAGACTAATTAGCGAGACGAATCTGTTAAACCTAATTAACCCATGATTAGCACATGTTTACTGTAGCACCATATTGTCAAATCATGGACTAATTAGGCTTAGTAGATTCGTTTCGTAAATTAATCTCAATCTGTGCAATTAATTTTGTAATTAGTCTATATTTAATAATTCGAATTAGTGTCAAACATCTGACAGAGACTAATTTTTAGTCTCAGGAACAGTTGCATGTGTAACTTGTGTATCCCACTATGACAGTTGCATGTGTCTCATAATATGTACATAACTTCGTGTAACCTGTGTTTTAGTGTGTAAGATATATGACTGCAACTAATCACGCTTAGAAAGGATCAGAAAATTATCAATAGATTATGTTTTTTCTCGAATATGCAAAAGATTTGCGTACCATTGTAATTAAGAAAAAGAGTTTAACCATACACAAGACACGCTTCTAATGAGACGCTTTCGAACTTCGATATTACATAAAAGTAAACAACCGAACTAAGAGCAGCACGGTAACCTACGGAGCTGGACGTCTCCGCTACTGGCCGCGCGACGCTACTTCAATAGGTTATGTTACCATAATACCTACCAATTTTAATCGGGCATAAGTAAGCACTGCACCACCAAACACAATCTGACGATGAGATTCTACTCTGACGCTAGGCTGAAGGCCGACTCTACTTACAGAACACTTGATGCACGGGTCTGCTCGCGAAGGGTTCAATAGGTTATGTTACCATAATACCTACCAATTTTAATCGGGCATAAGTAAGCACTGCACCACCAAACACAATCTGACGATGAGATTCTACTCTGACGCTAGGCTGAAGGCCGACTCTACTTACAGAACACTTGATGCACGGGTCTGCTCGCGAAGGGTTCACAGGGTCGGGGTAGGGCTGACGACAATGTGTCACGACGGGTTATCTACCTTGCCGGCGTGCTCCACAAACTCCGAAGGAGTAAGGCATGGCAGATGCATACGGTTCTGACATCTTCTGCTTTCCTGTATTTATACAGGAAGCCTTCAACCCTGTTGCCGTTGGGCAGCCTTCATTAGATTGTGTTCTGTAGAGTAGAGTCAGCCTTCAGCCTAGCGTCAGAGTAGAATGTCATCGTCAGATTGTGTTTGTGGTGCAGTGTTTACTAATGCCCGATTGAATTGGTGGCATTCTTTTATGGTAACATAACCTGTTGATAATGTTCTCATCCTTTCTAAGCGTGATATATAGTCCTGCCATATATATCTTACACATGGAATCTTATTATGACAGTTGCATGTGTATCCTAAGTACATAACTTTGTGTAACCTGTGTTTCAGTTCACTAAGATCACAAAACTTACGTATTTACTCCCTCAGTTCCAAATTCTAAATCGCTTAGACTTTTCTGGTACACCTATTATGCTATGCATCTAAATATAATAATATGTCTAAATACATAGCAAAATGTATGAATTTAAAAAGTCAAAACGATTTATAATTTGAAACGGAGGGAGTATCTAATAAACGTTGACAAAAAAAAAAAAACTGAAGAAGAAATTGCTTTTACTGTCTTGACTCTCGACAATGGCAATACCAATTTTAGATTCAAACTCTTAACTTAGAATCGAGGGATGTGTTAGGCATGTTACACATGTACAAATGTATAACAGAATAAGACGGAATCGGTACAGTGAATAAGAAACTTACTCATGGAACAAGGGATCTGCATGATCACGACCAGGATGAACATTGACAGACAAACTTAAACGTTTGGCAGATTCGCAGACCTCATCAGAATCTTCTCCGCTGCCATATAAATCTACTTCAAGACCAACCAACTTGCTCTGATATTTGCACAGCAGATCAAGAAGCTCCCTTTATCCCTTACTCCATACCATCTTCCCGTTGTAGTATGCCCCTTTTGTGAAGGCTTTCTCCCCATTCTGCAGCTGCCTCAACTTTAGCTTGCCTACCTCAAGAAATTTCGGATTAGCACCATGGACATTGCATATAACAGACCTGGGCAGATCTTGGGTGGCACCTGATAATCTGAATTAAGATCAGAATAATTTAGTACATGGCTCAATCAATCAGGGCAGGATATAGCAACTGGGTGTTCAGTTTTCCAAATTCAACAATTTATATAGGAGAAGGAAAACGAGCAAATGCATTTATATGAGAAAACTACAAGGTACATAAGTGACATATCTCTTTGAATCTCTTTTTTTTTTTTACTTAGTATTGTAGCGATATAAGATAACATTGCATGCAAATACTGAACATTGTTATATGTTCATTAAATAAGCAAGAGGCGACCGTGACTGGCTACCACCATAAAACTCTTCTAGAGTGTTTGTTGTACATAAGTATCTAATTGCACTTCTACAGTATGGTTAGCTACTTAACAAGAAAGTATGCCTATTCCTAGTACATCCCATCATGATTTTAATTAAAAGAAATTATGTGTCGAAATCCATACTCTTGCTCGCCCTTTGTATTTAGAACTAAAACAAATCATCCTTAACCGAATCTAATACTAATTGCATATGTTCTCGGAGCTAGGTTGAGGTCCAACCAGCGCGGTGGAGGCGGTGGAGGTGAAGGCGGACGTGGTAGAGGTCCCCGCAGCGGCTCGAGCACGCAGTTGCTTGCGTGACCTGAGACGAGACATCGCCAATGGAGGTCACCGCGGCATCGGCTCAGAGCAAATCCCCGAATGCCTTGTCAGCGGTGGCCTACCGCGCACCAACGCTGCTCAAGGTGTCAAGCGTCTGCTTCATCATTGTTTGGAACCCCTCGAACTGAGTCGCCACCTTCTCCATCGTCGCTGAGAGAGGTTCAATGGAGGTCACCATGTCTTGCTAAAACTTGGTTGGTTTCCGTTTTGAAGCCAGGATGATCCAAGTGGAAGCAAAAATTTGCTCAGAATCGACAGCTCCTGATACCATTTGTCACGATCCGGGTCAAGATCCTGACTGATAACTAATTAGAATTGGAGGATTTGGGAAGACAGAACAGAATGGAATAAGAGAAGGGTGCAGAACGGAGTTCAGAATTGGATTCATCAGTTACGTTTGTGTTATTCGATGCCAGCCACAGCGCAGTCACGGACGTTGACATTCGCGCACCCGCACGGTCATTCAATACACGGCCACGGCCTCAGACGAACTAGCCGCACGCAGGCCCGCTAACCCGACACTACAGCCCCAAGGCTGACTACTTAGTCACTCGGCTCTCCACTCAAAAAAAAAAAAAAACTTAGTCACTCCGCTCTACACCACCTGTTGCCAGACGCGCAACAGTCATAGCCCTTCGTGCCTTCTTCTTCTTCTTCTTCCCTGCGCACCTAACACTTTATTACTGTTCTGTATTGCTCTCGTTGGGTTTTAGCACTTGTGTAAGATATATATGTAGATGTTTGTTCACCTTGATGTCAAGCAACAGATGCTATGACAGTTGAAGCATGATGCATGAAACCTATGCAGAATTGCAGTTCCAATTCCGTGTCAATGCGACTTGGTTGAGCAAATAGCGAGGATATTATATTAGGACTAATTGATGATGTTGTCAGGTCGCTGCGGCTAAGTTTTAGTTTCGTATATATAAGCAATCAAATCAGATGTAGAAACCTTTCCCTGCTCTAAGTCGTATACTTATATAATAAATTGCGCGTTCTAGATCATTGTGCCATCTATTCAGTCTTTTCTCAGACATGTTTCTAGGAATTGCCAGTGTCAGCTTATCGTGGATTCATACTTTATTTAGGCCTTGTTTGGATGTTATCGAATTCACATCAATCTACATGTGTTTGGATTAAGGTGAATCCAACTACGTCCGAACAAGGCCTTAGGTAGCAGAATATATAAGCTTAACATGCTCCAGCCTCTACAGCTGAAATACATATGGATGGCGCACCCTTTTCTAAGTACTGGACTACTGGTCTAAGTTATTCAGGCAGTAATGTGATTGGGAGCTATATATGTGCCTGCGTGAAGTCATGGCCGCTAACACTCTATCGTGAGCTTCGTTTTCTGCAGGAACACCTACATACAAGAAAAAAAAATGTTGCAGGCTTAGAAAGGATCAGAACATTATCAACAGGTTATGTTAACATAATGCCCACCAATTTAATCGGGCACTGCACCACAAACACAATCTGATGATGAGATTCTACTCTAACGCTAGGCTAAAGGCTGACTCTTCAGAACACTTGCTGCACGGGGCTGCTGGCGAAGCAGGGTTCACAGGGTCGGGGTAGGGCTCATGACAATGTGTCTCAGCGGGTTATCTACCTTGCCGTTGCCGGCTCCGGCGTGCTGCACAAACTCCGAAGGAGTAAGGAAGCTTCCATGGCAGATGCATATGATTTTCACCTCTTCTCCTTCCCTGTATTTATACAGGAAGCCTTCGACCCTGTTGCCATTGGGCAGCCCCTTGGTGAACACGCCCGGCATCTCCTGCATCAACCGCCTTTCCGCGTCCCCCCATGCTGTTTGCCCTTGCAGCACAGCAGCCCTGCCAAAAATGCTTTGATCTCCCTTGGAACCAAGGGTTGCTGCTGTTCTGGGAGCCGAAGACGAAGGCGTCGGTGGACTTGCTACCGTCCACTGGTAGAGAACCAAGCTTTACTCCTGGTGGGAAACTCCCTCTAGTCCCGGTTCCCCACCAGGGAGCAAGCATCTGGAACTAAAGAGGGTCCTTTAGTCCCGGGTCAGAAACCAGGACTAAAGGAGGACCTTTAGTTCCGGTGGGTAACAACAACTGGGACTAAAGGTGCCTCCTGACATGCCACGATGGCCGGCATCTTTAGTTCCGGTTGGTAATACGAACCGGGACTAAAGGTTTTTTTCTTTTTTCTTTTCTTTTTATTTTTTTGTTTTCGAAGTCGTATTGTACGCTGCTAATTATACATTTATACGCGCATATAGTATGTTTCGTTTCAAGCACAATGAACTTATTAAATCACACAATTCAAGCATAGAAAAATATATATATATATATGCATGCATGCATCATATATATATTTACATGCATGCATGCATATGTGTATTTTACATTATATTATTTCATGTGCATATATTACAAAAAGATTGCATTACAGTTGTTGTGATATAACAAGTTTCCTCTCATCCTCTAGCTTGGCTTCCATGGCAGTGTTGGGTCGAAGTAGAACTCGCCCTTGGAATCGATGACCTGCTCATTAAAAAATCCGGCTATAGACTCTTGAATTGCTTTGATTTGGTCTTGCCGTATGACCTTTTCCTCCAACCATCGAGTCTACAGGTTTGAATTAAAGAAAAATAAATTAATATATGTACATATATATATATATATATATAAAGACATAGTAACACAATCAATAATAATAATTAAATGAATATATAGTGTATTTTTAACGTACTTTGAGTCTCTCTGTAGGAGTTCTTTGGGAGACCACCTTAATAAACTTGTAAACATAGTAACCACAGTAGTTGTTCTCCTCTTCCTGCCTTAGACACCACTTTACGAGAAAAAAAATTGTCATCCAATCTGGTGATCCGGTGAAAGCTATATGTTTATTTAATAAAGATGATGCGATTCAGGGGACTTACTTTCAAAGGGATTACATTCAGTGGCGCTTTGCATTTTTCCATGTGTTGCTTCTCAATAAAGGTTTTTCAAACACTGCCCAATAAAAAATTTGCCACGTCATCAGATATAGTTAATCATCATGTTTGTGTGCATATATAGTTGCTAGAGATCCCAAAATTACCTCTGGATAATATCTATCATATCTTGGTAGTCTTGTTGTGGTTTTCTCATCGAGTCATAGATTATCAAGTGACTTTTCACCAGATCGATGTCCATCAATATCCAGTGATTGCTGCATGTGTTTATAGGATATAACGCATAACACTCATTAATTAACTAGAATCAACATATGAGCCAGGATGATCGATATTATTAACACTCACTTGAAGTTATAGGGAAAGAGTATATCCTTCTTGTGGCGTTGGTTCACTAAGAAGTTCATGAGGTTACTCTCTGACTCAGACTTTCAATTAGTCTTTGGAGTAATTAGGTCTTTGAATATTATATGGGGATCAACAAAACCAATTTTATTGCAGCCTTCCTTTCTAAGCTCTGTCATTGTAAATCTACATATATATAGTACTTGTTAGGATAATTTATATGCATATACACACATATGATGAGTTTAATAATAGATCGAAAGAATTATTACTTACAGGCAATAGCAGCTAATGATAACTTTGTCCAGAGAGGTCAGGTGGCATAGTTGATGAAATTCTGCAAAGTCAACATACATAACATCATCGCCACGGAACCAATGTTCGTCTCTAATTCTGACACCAACGCAGAAGTCTCCACCGGTAGACGCCTGCATGTACCACTTGTTTAGCAGGTATATTTGCGTCCCCAGATCAGATAAGGCTTGAGGGTTGTATAGACTCTGGCCTAGTACAAATTTTTTCTTCCAAATATCAACCTCCGCCGCACTCTCAATGTTTCCATCACCAAACATCTGGTAAAGGTCGAGACCAGTCTCATCAATAAATTCACCAAGGTGATCCAAATCGACATCCGGAGGTATGTTTGCTTGATGCATTAATCCTAAATTCGAACCATATTCATTACCAACAACTAGCGGGGGGACTGATTGGTGCGCTTGTTGTCCGAGTTGGGCAACTTCTTTCCCTGCCCGCTTCTTTTTCTGTGCCGCCTCAATTGACTTGGTGAGAGTGCGGTCATAGTCCGATAACGTTGATTTGGACGGCTTACGAGATTCCCGCTGTTGTTGCTGGTAAGAAGCCACCCTTTTTCTTAGAATATTTGGAGCTACGAAGAAGTACGGTTTCTCCGGGTTTCTCCTTGCTTCTTGATTCTTTTTAAGTGTGTCATAGAATCTAGACATATCTTTTTTATATGCATCAGTTCCTTCTTTCTTCTCTTCAGATATTATTTTGGGAATAGCCCTTGGTTTCACGGTGGCTTTCTTTGCAGGCGGGGACTAGTTCTTCGTTTGAGGGACTGGCCTCTTGCTAGGCTTCTTAGTAGGTGGGGGCGGGGGAGGCGTTGGAGATCTCCTTGGAGGTGTTGGCAGCGGCGTTGGAGACCTCCTTGGAGGTGGCGGCTGCGGCGTTGGAGACCTCCTTGGAGATGGTGTGGATGCAGCCTCGCGTTCCAACACAATGTCATTGTACAGAGCACTATGATGATCTGGCGATTGAACAATTGGATTTAGGTTGGGGGAGGATCTGCTAAAAAAAGAAATGACATATTATCATGAGCAGATTGTTAATTATTTAAGCCAATACAAATTAATGATGTAGTATTTTCATCCGCACGTACCTATGGTGAGGTAGTTCAGGAGGAGGTGGAGCCGACATCCCTGGAATGATAATGTAGCGCTTGCGCCATAGAATGAATGTCTTCTCCGCTTCTCCTAGAGTCTTCTCGCCATCACCTCCAGGAATGTCAAGAGGCAAATCACTAAAACCTTTTTCAGCTTTATCTACCGAGATGGTAGCATATCCTTCTTGGATTATATTCCCATGAATCCTTGGTGTCTTGGTTCGGTCGATAGGATTAACAAGACCGATAGCCACCTTGATTGTGAAATTCTCCTTCGGAATGTGTAGCTCACACGTTGTACAAGGTTCAGTGACGTCATCCACAGGGAAGCTGCTTTTCAACTGAACAGATTGGCTAATGTTGATTCCTGGCTCTGATGCCTGCTTGCTTGCACTCACTGCTATTTGCACTTGCCTTCTGATTTCCTCCTGCATTCTCGCTTCAAGGTTTTTTTCCCGCTCCTGTGCTTCACGCACCGCTTCCTCCAACCTCTGGAGCCGCTGTGCCTCTTCTTCCTTCTTTCTCTGGCAGCTTCTGTAGGAAGGTCTGTCCTGAGGGAATCCATGCTCCCACGAGACACTTCCTTTGCCTTTAGTTCGGCCACCATGTTCAATAGTCCTGATGGCGTATGTCAGCTCATCCTTCTCTCTGTTGGGCCTGAACGCACCACTAGCAGTAGCTCTCTAAGTGGTTAGGTTGATTAGACCACCGCTAATGCACTTTCTCTAGGTTCAGGCCTAGTGTTTAGTGAGGTTTGCACACCTCTTATTACTCGGTGCTTGCGCACACCATTGTTATACATCAGAGGGGCTTGTAGTCTTGCGAGATCACACCAACCGCGTTTGTGGTGTGGCCACCACCGTGTACCGAAGGGAACAAGGCCCACGGCGGTTCGGCCGGAAGCTTGATAGTGAAGACAGCGGGGAGCGTTCTGGGAGAGGCTTGCCGGAAGGCACACCGAAGACCCACTTGCGTGTCGGGAAGTACTGGGGCTATCCATGGAGTTACCTAACCGGGAGCTTGGCTCTTACGAGGGATTCCTTGCGAGGAGCTCCAACGAGGACTAGGAGGAAGCTTGAGCGCTTCTCAATACCTTGGTAAAAATACCGGAGTCGTCGATGGGAGTTTGCATCTCTACCTCATCTTTACCTTCCGCATTCACATTGCTACCTTGGTTGATTGCTTTACTTTCCTAGCTTAGTTGATAGGCTAGTCGATAGGATTGGAACCTAGGTTGCATAACTCTTTTGCGGTAGAGATAGCAACACACCCAGTAAAACTGTAGTTGCATATTTAGATAGATTACTTTCTTGCATAGGTTTTTACTAGGTGGAATTAGTGGCCATAGTTTAGAGTAGATCTTTAAGTTGCCTAATTCACCCCCTCTCTTAGACGTCATTTACATACTCATCCGCGCTCGTACTCATCCACTCGCTCGCTCGCTTCTCTCCTCCAACACTCATCCACTAGCTCACTCGCTCACTACCAACCCGCCCGCGCCGCGTTGCGGGATGCACGTCGCGCGCCACTCGCTGCCGCCCCACGCCGCTCGCTGGCGCTCCCTCCCTCCCTCCCCTCTGTGCGACCTCCATGCCACCCTACGCTCCCCAGTGACCCCGCTCCTACTCCCCCTACCGGAGACGAGGACGACCACGGCAGCTCCGATGAGGTAGGTCGGTCCTTCTCTAGATCTGAGCCCCCCTCCTCCTCTACCTCCTCATCCTCCTCTAGATCTGAGTGCTCCCCCTCCTCCTCCTCTAGATCTAAGGGACGCGGCGGTGGCTAGGGTTCCAGCGAGCTCTGTTGCAGTAGCTTTGTTTTACTGTTGCAACAAGTAATATTTCTTTGTTGTATTATTCTCTTTTTTTGTTTTCTGATATTGCATCTTGCATTGCAGTAGCCTTGTTCTGATGTTGCAACAAATAATATTTCTTTATTGCATTAGTCTCTTTTTTCTGATGTTGCTTCTCACATTGCGCTTTGTTCTGTTGTTGCAGTAGCCTTGTTTTGATGTTGCAACAAGTAATATTTGTTTGTTTTATTAGTCTTTTCTTTTGATCTTGTATCTCACATTGCAGTAGCTTTGTTCTATTGTTACAGTCGCCTTGTTCTGATGTTGCAGTAGACTTATTCTGATGTTGCAAACAAGTAATACTTCTGATGTTGCATCTCGTATTGCTCCGTGTTGCAACCGATCTTCCGATGGAAAATTTCTCATTGGACATTCGGGTGATGGAGCATGGCGGGGATGGGGCGTGGAGGGCAACAGGCGCGCATGGGATGGCGGCACGGTGGGGGATGGCGATGCGACGAGGCACAACTGCGCAGCAGGGGATGGGCCGCACGTGGGGGCGCGCTTGTTTTCAGACGCGGGGGTGCGCTCATTCTATTGCATCGGATAGGTGGTCCTGTGGGGTGTCTGGACACGTGCTCGCGCCGAACGTCCAGGCACTAGTTGCGTCGTTATTTATTTGCCCAAAGTGGTAGCATTTTCCCTTCATGTCTTTTTCTTTGAACACTCCCAAAGATAAGAGTTGAAGGGTGTAAAGATTTTAGTTAGGTTAGGCTTGATCATAGACAACATAACTCCCACCTATTTAGTATGCTGCAATCGCCTCAAGCTCCAGCATTAGACCAAAATATGAAAGATCCTAGAAATACTCAAAAATTGAATATTATTAAGTGGAGTTCGACATCCTCTTATCCATCTCTTGTTGTTTTTAAACCTCTCGTCTCTGACACTTTATCAAATCTAGTTTATGCTTAGGGCTTTGAATGGGTGAGAGCTTCTAATGTTCTCCGCTGATAAAGAAAACCACTGTGTGGCGGTCACGGAAAGAAAATAACAAACTTCAAATTTATTATGGTAATGACTTTAATACGGGTGTGTAGGTGATATATAATAATTAACTAAAAGACTTATATATTATGAAAGTATTTCTTATTAGATATAGTGATGCTGCCAACTTCGTGTTGTAAATCTATATAAAATTTTATACATTGGTGGTCATAGTTCAAATAAATAGTCTTGGACAAGCCAAAATGAACTTATATCATGATACACTAGTGGTAGGACTCCACTTATAGCAAAGAAGGCCAAAGAAAATAGGGCTTATTTATTTGCCCAAAGTGGTAGCATTTTACCTTCACGTCTTTTCCTTTGAACACCCAAAGATAAGAGCCGAAGGGTGTAACAAAAAGGTATCAGTCAGGTTAGGCTTGATCATAGACAACATAACTCGAAGTATGCCTATCGGGGACCTAATACCGGGGTACCCAAGGAGGTGGAACTAAGAACCATCAAACGTTAAAAACTCTCGAACGGACAAGAGCACTACTGCACTTCTTGCCCGAACGACGGGAGTTTGGTTCCGCCTCGCCCGACGCCCGTGGGCCAGCTCCGCCTCACCCAATGGCTAGAGGATGGCTCTGCCTCGCCCGACCCCCAAGGTATAAACTCCACCTCGCCCGACCCCCAAGGGCTGGGCTCGCCTCGCCTGAGCCCCAAGGTATAAACTCCGCCTCGCCCGACCCCCAAGGGCTGGGCTCCGCCTCGCCTGAGCCCCGAGGGCTGGGCTCGACCTCGCCCAACGGATCAAAACTAGGCTCCGCCTCGCCCGACGTCCGAAGATGGACCTCGCCTCGCCCAACGTCTGAAGTCTAAAGGCTGGCTCCGCCTTGCCTGGCAACCGCTCCCCGCTCCCTCATGATGATAGGCACAGGGTAAGATAAGACGTTCGGGTCAACCACGGCATCGAGGACCATGCCCTGTGCCACTGTGGGAAAGTACAGTAAGAGCATGACGGGACGAGCGCTTTAGACCCTTCCAGGCATGGCAGGGGCTGAATAGTGTTGTGGGCGCGTACTTTTTTCCCTACAGGGTTGTAGGCGCCGCCTTCAGCCTCCGGGCGAAGAACCCGACACGGACATACGACAACCACTACGTTCTAAGGAGGGACTCCCGTCCTCTACACTGGCAAACGAGCAGTCACCGCGCCATCCGCTCCCCATGGGGTCGAGATCGACAACCCTGTCCCACACGCCGCCCGCGGAGGCGAGATGGGACGCGCCCACTTGCTAAATGAGGCCAGGACATGGCCTACGAAGATCACAACCACGCCACTCCTAACATGGTCTGCCATGTTATGCAGGGTAGGCGTGCGAAAAAAGGGAGACCCGGATCCTTCGAAGGACCTTCTATACTCTTGGTGTTTTCCTCTTTCTCCCATCTGTAACCCCTGCTCCCCCCTTGGTCTATAAAAGGGAGGGCAGGGCTCCCCACTAGACGACCGACTTTTGATGGACAACTCACATACTGACGAGCTCATAGAGAGTTCAGTTCCACATCACACACACAACCAAGCCGCCACCAGGCTCTTGGCATCCTTTCGACCCTTCCATCAGAGACCTGGGACCAGTCCCTCTCTCGACCGTTTGTACCCCCTACTACGAACCATTTTCGGTGCTAACAACACGAGCAACAACAGACTGGACATAGGGACATTCAACCTGAACCAGTATAAACCTTGTGTCCTTTAGCGCACAATCTGGGCCTAACGCGCATAATTATAAATTTACTAGCCAGTGTTTGTTCGAAACACCAACAGTTGGCGTGCCAGGTAGGGGCCTTTGCGCATTCCAAACCAGGCCACGGATGGCTAACCACAATGTCAGCTGGGTCCCAGGCGCACACATGCGCCTCGGGAGCCTAGATTTCGTCATCACGGTGGGTGGAGAGTTGGTACGGGCGTACACCACCATCCAATCTCTCCCCTCCATCGGCCTCGACCACAAGAGGCTTGGGCGCCAGCTCGGCGTCGCCCTTGGACCCTAGCAGTCTAGGGAGAACCAGCGTCGCCTCGCCCTTTCAAACGATGACGACGTGGAACGACCTTCCGGAGAGGGGCACCTCTCTCCGGAGTGCCACGTGCGGAGCGCCCCGACAGCGTTTCCGTTCGGTCTCTGCAACACCACGGCAACCGCTGGCCACCTCGTGGCACTACGCATGGTTCAACCGCCCACTGACAGCGAGTTCATGGGGGTAATCGAACACGACATGGAGTCCCTCCACAAGCTCCTCACTAAGGAGCCAGGATCGTCCTCTATCTCTGACTCCAGTAGGGGGAGCCATCACCCTTCCCGGGAATGCTTCATGGCGGAAACCTTCGAGGGGCACGTCGAAAGCATCTTCGGGGAGGAGGCTACCCTGACAGGCAACCCTGACGCCAGGACTGGAGGGGAGGCGGCGGCCCCCGTCTCACGTAAGGATGGAGCAGCTGAGAGCGCGGAAGCTGGAGATCGATGACGCCAGATAATAGCTTGTCCGGGAGTACCGAAAGATCGATGAGGAAATCAAGCGTCGCGGAGATAGTGGGCACGCACGCGCCACGGCCCGTGATGTACACCAGAGTGTCCTCACCGATGACAGGACCCTCCCTCACTTCGCTCAGGCAAGCCAGAACATTGCCGCTGCGATGGCCTTGCTTCACGACCTTCTAGAGGCCGCGACGTCCGAGGATCGCCGGGCCCGCCGAGAAATTCGCACGTTGCTCGAGCGTGCAGCGGCGTAGCAGGCAGAAAGCTCGTTGTCTCGGCGATGCGAGCTCGACACCAGCTAGCGCATGCCCTCGGGGTGCCCCGCCAAGGATGCGTCGGTTCACCAGACACCACTAGGCGGCAGGCAGCACACCGCTGTTCCGGTGCATCAACGTCTCGGCCACAACCACGACGCACGTAGCACCATCGACGCTCATAGACGTGCCTGCAACGACTCAAGAGAAGGAGCCAAACATGGCTACCACCCTCGGCGCTGCGGACGCTACGACAGCGGCGAGGACCGGAGCCCGAGCCCCGGCCTGCCAGGCCCTCAGGCCTTTGGCCGGCACATCCTCAACGCTGCTTTCCCGCCAAGGTACCGACCGCCTACCAACATCCCTAAATATTCTGGAGAAACAAACCCTAGGCTTTAGCTCGAAGACTATTGGCTTGCCTGTCAAGCTGGTGGCGCAAATGATGATGATTTCATTATTCGCAATCTCCCACTAATCTTGGTTGATTCGGCGCGAGCGTGGTTGGAGCACCTACCGTCCAACGCCATTCAGAGTTGGGCGGATCTGAGGGAAATCTTTGTAGGAAACTTCTAGGGCACATACAAGCACCCTGGGAACCCATGGGACCTCAAGAACTGCCGCCAGAAGGCCGATGAAACCCTCCGCGGGTACATCCGGTGCTTCTCCCGGTAGTGCAACAAGCTCTCTAATGTCGCCGATGCCGACGTGATAGGAGCCTTCCTATTTGGGACCACCTACGAGTCTTTGGTCCATAAACTAGGACGCAAGGGCCCACGGACCACCAAGGAACTCCTGGACATCACCACCAGCCACGCCTTAGGAGAGGAGGCGGTCGGAGCGATCTTCGACTGTTTCGACGGCAAGGCAAGGCGGGACGAGGGCGCCGGTGAAGGCGCCTCCAACTGTTCCGCCAAAAGAAAGAATAAGAAGCAACGGCGCGACGACTCGCTCGTGGCCACTGCCGACCGCAAGGGTGGCCGGAAGCCTGCAGAGGGCACTCCGAACCACTTCGAAAAAATGCTCGAAGGGCTATGCCTGAACCACGCCTTTCCTGTAAAACATCTGCTCAAAGACTGTGGCCTCATGCGGAAGTTCTTGCTCAGAAGCACCAACAAAGGAGAGTAGGGGAAGGAGCCTGCCCCCACCGCAGACGACGCCGAGGAGAAAGACGACGCCTTCCCGATGCTGAACGGCGCCCTCATGATCTTCGAAGGATCAACGGCCTACGACTCCAAATGATGCCAGAAGGTCGCACGCCGCGAGGTCTATACGACCGCACCGGCCACGCCTGCCTTCCTCTGGTGGTCAAAATCCACCATAACCTTTGACCGAGCTGACCATCCGGACACCGTCCCGCACCCGGGAAGGTATCCGCTTGTAGTCAACCCGATCGTCGGCCCAAAGAGACTCACGAAAGTACTGAAGGACGGAGGCAGTGGCCTCAACATCATGTATGCCAAGACGCTCGATGAGATGGGTGTCGACCGGTCGAACCTCCGCCCAATCTGAGCGCCTTTCCATGGCGTCGTGCCTGGCAAACAGGTCGTACCACTAGGATAGATCGATTTGCCCATCACTTTCGGGGATCAGTCCAACTATAGGACTGAGACCCTCACCTTCGACGTGGTGGGGTTCCCCGAAACCTTCCACACCATCCTGGGATGACCGTGCTATGCGAAGTTCATGGCTGTCCCCAACTATACATACCTCAAGCTGAAGATGCCGGGTCCCCATGGGGTCATCACCGTCGGCACCTCCTTCCAGCGCGCTTACGACTGCGAAGTCGAATGCTGCGGCCATGCCGCCGCAGTCGTCGCCTCCGGGGAACTCGCTGCCCTCGAGGAGGTTGCTGAAAAAATGCCCGATGCTAAGAAATCGACCGGGTCTTTCGAATCGGCAGAAGGCTCCAAGGAGGTCCTCATAGACCCTAGCAGCTTTGAGGGTAAAACGGTATGCATTGGTACCACGCTCTCCTCCGAATAGGAAAGTGCGCTCGTCGACTTCCTCCGCGACAACAAAGACATCTTTGCGTGGAAACCCTCGGATATGCCAGGCATCCCGAGGGAGGTCGCTGAGCATACTTTGAAAATCCACCCAGGCTCCAAGCCGGTGAAACAATGCCTGCACTGCTTCGACAAGGAAAAGCGCAGGGCCATCAGTGAAGAAATAGCAAAACTATTGGCCGCCGGATTCATCAGGGAGGTACACCACCCAGAGTGGTTAGCAAATCCCATTCTTGTATGAAAGAGGAGCGGAAAATGGAGGATGTGTGTCGACTATATGGGTCTCAACAAGGCGTGCCCAAAGGACCTATTTCCTTTGCCACGCATAGACCAAATAGTCGATTCTACCTCAAGGTGCGAAACCTTCTGCTTCCTTGACGCGTACTCTGGCTACCACCAAATCGCGATGAGAGAGTCCGACCAGCTCGCAACGTCTTTTATCACCCCCTTCGGATCGTTCTGCTACATCTCAATGCCGTTTGGTCTGAAGAACGCTGGGGCAACTTACCAGCGTTGTATGCTCAACTACTTCGGGGACCTCATTGGGCGGACCGTTGAGGCCCACGTCGACGACATTGTAGTTAAGTCCAAACGGGCTGACCACCTTGTCGCCGATCTAGAACAAGCGTTTGCTAAACTCCGGGCAAATGGCATCAAACTCAATCCCAAGAAATGTGTTTTCGGGGTCCCGAGGGGCATGCTGCTCGGCTTCATCGTCTCTGAGCGTGGCATCGAAGCCAACCCGGAGAAAATCTCAGCCATCACAAAGATGGGCCCAATCCAGAACATAAAGGGGGTTCAGCGGATCATAGGGTGCCTCGCCGCCCTCAGCCGATTCATCTCGTGCCTCGGCGAATGAGGACTCCCCCTTTATCAACTCCTAAAGAAAGCCGACCGCTTCGAGTGGACAGCCGAGGCCCAGGAGGCGCTTGACATGGTCAAGCTACTTCTAACAAAACCCCCAGTCCTAGTTCCTCCAAGCGACGGGGAATCCCTCCTGCTATACATAGCGGCCACAACGCAAGTGGTCAGCGCCGTCCTGGTAGTAGAGCAGGAAGAAAAGGGGCACGCCTTTAGGGTATAGCGCCCTGTGTACTTCATCAGCGAGGTACTATCCGACTCCAAAACCCGTTACTCCCAAATCTAGAAACTCCTATACGCCGTACTCATCACCAAGAGAAAGTTACGCCACTACTTTGAGTCACACCTTGTGACAGTCATGACGTCGTTCCCCCTCGGCGAGGTCATCCACAGCTAGGACGCCATGGGGAGAACTGCAAAATGGGCACTCAAGTTGATGGATCAAGGCATCGCGTATGCACCCCGAATGGCGATCAAGTCCCAGGTGTTGGCCAACTTCATCGCGGAATGGACCGAGGTCCAAATGCCACCGGCGGTCGTCGATCAAGAGTACTGGACGATGTACTTCGATGGATCGCTGATGAAAAAGGGTGCCGGCGCGGGGCTGGTCTTCGTATCACCCCTCGGGGTCCGCATGAGGTACATGGTTCGGCTGCATTTCCCCTCATCAAATAATGGCGCCGAATACGAAGTGCTCATCAATGGCCTGCGAATCGCCATCGAGTTGGGCATCCGACATCTCGACATCAGGGGCGTCTCCTAGCTGGTCGTCAACCAAGTCATGAAGGAGTCAAGCTACCACGACGCCAAGATGGCGGCATACTACCAAGAAGTCCGACGGTTGGAGGACATATTCGACGGCCTCGAACTCAATCACATCCCAAGGCGCCTCAACGAAGCGGCCGACGCGCTCGCGAAAGCAGCGTCTGGCCGAGAGCCAGTGCCGACTGGAGTCTTCGCCAGTGATCAACACAAGCCCTTGGTGCACTACGAGGGGTCGGAATGGGCCGATGATGGCCCACCTGATCTGGCCCCGAGGACCGACCCGCCGACTGCTTCGTCTGACCCTGAGGTCATGGAGCTTGAAGAGGATCCAGCAGTAGAGCCCGACCCTCCGAACGACTAGAGAACGCTTTACCTCGACTACCTCCTCCACGACACACTACCGACGAACAAGATGGAAGCTCGACGGCTCGCACGACGCGCCAAGTCCTTCGCTCTTGTAGAGGGCGAACTCTACAAACGAAGCCACACCGGGATCCTACAGCTCTGTATCCCCAGCGAACAGGGAAGACTTCTCCTGAGCGACATCCATAGTGGGGTCTGCGGTCACCATGCCGCGCCGAGGACCTTGGTTGGAAACACATTCCGACAGGGCTTCTACTGGCCCACTGCAGTAGCCGACACTGAGCAAATCATACGCACATGCGAAGGGTGTCAGTACTATGCTCGGCAAACTGACCTCTCGGCCTAGGCACTCCAGATGATTCCCATCACGTGGCCCTTCATGATCTAGGGGCTCGACCTGGTTGGGCCATTCAAAAAAGCGCCCGGGGGCTTCACCCACCTACTTGTCAGCATAGACAAGTTTACGAAATGGATCGAAGCTCGGCCGATCTCCATGATCAAATCCGAGCAGGCTATGTTGTTCTTCCTCGACATTGTCCATCGTTTTGGAGTACCAAACTCCATCATCATAGACAACGGCACGCAGTTCACCGGCAGGAAATTCATTCGATTCTGCGATGAACAACACATCCGGATCGATTGGGCGGCCGTCGCGCACCCCCGAACGAACAGGTAGGTCGAGCGTGCAAATGGCATGCTCCTACAGGGCCTTAAACCTAGGATCTTCAACCGATTGAACAAGTTCGGCACACGCTGGGTCGCCGAGCTCCCCGCAGTACTCTGGAGCCTGAGAACAACTCCCAGCCGGGCCACCGGCTACACACCTTTCTTCATGGTCTACGGTGCCGAGGCCATCCTCCCGACGGACCTCGACTATGGAGTGCCAAGAGTCAGAGCATACAATGAACAAGGAGCCGAGGCATTCCACCAAGACGCCATGGACCAACTAGACGAAGCCCGCGACATCGCCCTCCTCCGTTTGGCCAAGTACCAGCAGGCGCTACGGCGGTACCACGGTCAATGGGTGTGGGACCGAGCCTTCAACGTCGGGGACCTTGTTCTCCACCTCGTATAGAGTAACAAGGACTGCCACAAGCTCTCCCCACCCTGGGAAGGGCCGTACGTCGTCGTGGAAGTACTCCGTCCAGGTGCCTACAAGTTGAAAACCATCAACGGCAAGGTCTTCACCAACGCCTGGAACATCGAACAGCTACGTCGTTTTTACCCTTAAATAAACGTATACTTTTCCTTATCAATTTTTGTCTTTACAAATCCCTGATCTTTAGTGATGTTCGACCCCTGCAAATCACGAGGGGTCAGACCTCACTTGGGGGCTGATACAAATGATACAAGTACGTTTATCTTGCAAACACATCCCGTGTTATCTTTGCAAACATTCTCTAAGCTTTCTGTTCTTCTCATAACAAATCCTAAGGACTAAGATTTCGGGAACAAATTCTGAGTACAACTAGTAGGACTGCGGGAAACCCACGCTCCAGCGGCTACGACCTCTTTGCTCACCAGCGTGATCAGAATTAAGTCTCCCGCACTCCTAGTTTCTTACAACTTGAGCCATGGGAAGGGTTGGAGGGCACTGAAACCTCTTCTGCAAAAAGAGGAAGCTAAAAAGTTGTTTGTCATAACAAAAGATGAAAATTTGTTCATTTTTGCACAAATTCATCGCTTACAAAGTGATTTCATCACGAAAAGGACTAATATACTCTTAGAATCCAAAGGACTGTTCACTCGGGGGCTCCCCCACAAACTTATTCAATTACAATCTCTGCCTAGCTTTACTACAAGTACTACTGCGGCCGCCGCGCCACGCTCTCCATCGGCAACGTCCCGACATGTACACGGGCCAGTTCATCTACTACGGCCGCCGCGCCACGCTCTCCATCGGCGACGCCCCGCCACTCTGTAGGATCCTCGAAGGCATCGTCATTAGCCGCAACCCTGACAACGGCACCTCCGCTGGGGCATCCGGGGACTACGCCATCGTCATCAGCCGCAACCCCAACAACGGCGTCTGAACGGGGGGCGCCTGCCGCCGAAGGAAGGTCGCAACAGACGATGGCAAGGCCAACGACGCTCGGCACCCTCCAGTGCCCCTCCTCCTTCGACGACAGCGACCCCTTCTCGGCAAAGGCGACCCGCACCATCTCGTCTACGTTGGATGACCTCTAGCTCGACATCATGCCCCAGATTCACGAGCGGATCTGTGAGTTCTTCTCTCCCTGGCATTACCCTCACCTACTTAGGAACCGCTGCATTCTATGGAAAGGAAGGAGAAGAAGTGGTGGCATAGAGGCTAGCAAGGAAGTGGGACGAGAACTCCCCTCCCCCCCTATTTAAAGAAGGGGCTCAACAGCTGAGGAAAGGCAAAACGTTGGGACAAAAAACTCTCTGCCTTCCCCTCTTCAATGCAAATGCGAAATCAATGTTGACAGAAAGCCGAGGGGACGCGATGGAACCGGCGGGACGCGCTCTGGTCGACAAGACGTTGCCTAGTCAAATAGGACGTTGCCTAGGCATGGCCCGCCACTAATGTGTCCCAGGCGCGAGAACTAGGGAAGGCCCGCATGCAGGCGACTCTCCGCTTCCCCAGGTAGGATCGTGGAACGACCCAACGACGGAACCTCCGTCCAGAGAGAGCCCAGCAGGCCTCCTGGGCCGATCGGGTGGCCCAGGTAAAACAACGAACGGACGACCGCTGAAAAGATAAGTACCTCTGTTTACTTACTTTAGGTGATAATTTCCTCACCGAGCTACTGACCCCAGCAACAGCAAGGGCATGGACACTGCTCGGGGGCTGCCGAGGATGTCTATTCGTTTAGACACCCTCTTCGCCGACCCCACCTTATGTTTAAAAGACTGAAAGCGCAGTGTGTGGGTATAAAACCTTGAATACAGCTGGACGAACCGCCAGACCCTACGCCTTGACGGCTACGGTGTTTTTTGTTCACCAGCATAAAATGAACTCATAGTTCCCCGCTCCGCAAACCTCGGCTCCCGCCTTCCCGAGAAGGGTTTGGAGGGGTCCCCTACAGAACCCCCTTCGAGGAGAAGCTGTCAGGTCGACTAAATCAATCAAGCGGCTCGAATCACCGTCGAGAGACAAAAACAAAGAATAGCGATTCTTATGCAGGTTGCTCCAACCTCGTCGCAAACATCAGGGCCCGAACCCCGCACGAACACATCTGGTAGGAGCTTCCCATCGTTCATATCACCAAGGTAATCCTACTTTCGTTTCAAATTAAATCGTACATTAAACGCATGCAGTTGCTGCATCCCAAATGCTTCGTGTCGCATCGCGAAGTGGCAGTCGCCTCGTTCGATATGAAACGACAAATGACCGAGGTTCGAAGGCCGGCCCGCAAAGGGCTCGAGGTCGCCTCGCGTCAAATAGAGCCAGGGAGAAATAACCGAGACAAGCCCCAACGGCCCTGCCCGACCCCGCTCAGAAGCGAACAGGGACATCTCGACCTTTTCTCGTTTGATTCTAACCCCGAGCCAAACCCACAGAGTCTCCACCGAGGAGAGGCCAGCGGGCCACCTGAGCCTATCGAACGGCTCGGGCATCTGCCGGGAGACGGGTTAAGAAATAGTGGAGTGCCACCTGAGGGCTCTGCTGGCCCCGTCAGCAAATGATGGACCCGGGCTCCACACGAACGTACCCGTTAGCGAGCTCATTGAGCGTGGCACTCAAGCCGTTGAGACAAGTGTCGTCAACTCAGCCCCTCCGGTTGCGAAAACCAAGGACGGGGTAACACATGAAACACGGCCGACCCCCATCAGACCCTAACAGAGCTCGGGGGTTCGAGCCGCTCGATCCGAGATCGAAAGACTAAGGTTCGAAGGCTGACCCGCAAAAGGTCCGAGGCCACCTCACGTCGAACAAGAGCCAGGGGAGAAAAACGCAGATGAGCCTCATTGGCCTTTGCCCAACCCGCATTGAGGCGGATAGGGTCATCTCAACCTTCTAGTTCAAACCAGACCCTAGCCGAGCCCAAAGAAGCCCCATTGAGGGGGAATCTGTTGGAAGGCGGGGCAGGGAGCAATGGAATGCCACCCGAGGGCTTTTGCCGACTCTGTCACAAAGCAACGGGATCAGATTCCACCCGAACACCTCCGTTAGGGAGCTCATCGGGCACATCATTCGAGCCACCGAGGCAAATGACACCGCTCCAATCCCTCCAGATTGTGAAGAATTGTGGATGGAACGAATGTTACGAAACAGGCCGGCCCTCGGCCAAATCCCCACCATGCGCGGGGACTCAGGGAAGGCCGAGCCAGCGGTAAAAAACCAAACGCACGGTTACCAAGCGATCGACGAAATCCTAAGTAAAGGGAACGAGAGAATACAAAACGTAAGTTCGCTTCCCTCGCTCCGGTCTCTAGTAACATCCGACCCCAGCAACCACAAGGGGTCAGATCTCACTCGGGGGCTGATAAAGGTACGGGTACCTCCTTTTCTTTTTTTGTAACGGTCATTACAACAGACCTTTCGTCGCATCAAGACTGATGTCAAGGTTCGGGGGAACAGATAGGTAAGACTGCAAGAAACCCATGCCCAGACGGCTACGGTAATCTTTGCTCACCAGCACAATCAAAACTTCCCCTACACACCTCAGGCCTTACGGTCTAAACGAGCGGAAGAGTCAGATCACATAAACTTCTTTTCATCAAGGGAAGAAGATAAGACCAAACGAAACGAAACAAAATGAAATTATGAAACGAATCCACGAAACCGTTTCCAGGACATGAAAGTACCAACACTTGTTCACATATTACAGATAAGTGTTTATCAAACTTATTCAAACTAACAACTTCCGTGAAGGGAGAACCTCTTCTTTTAGCCTGTTCGCCAGGTTCCGTGCAAGGGGAGCCACCGCCTTCTCCATCTTGTCCAGCTCAGCATCTTCACAGACAGGCGCAAAGCCGTGGCTCATCACCTCCAGGTTGATCTCCTGATCATAATGGGAACAGGCGACAGCGAAGGCTTGGGTGATCCCGGTGTGAAAGGCATCCTCCTCAAGTTGGCCCACCCGCGCCGTGATACCCACGGTATGAGCCACGAGAGAGCTGGTTCCCTCTGGCTGCGCCACCCTCAGGGCGTCGATGACCACCCCGACAGCGGCTTGCAGAAGGTTGTGCTCATCACTTTCGGTCTTTAAGATCCCTCGCACTTCGGTAAGCTCCTTGTCCAGCCTGGCAGCGATGCTCTCGACATCTAACCTTTGGTTCACCATGGCTCCAAGATCCGCCCGGAGGGAGTCGGCCACCCCATGCGCCTCATCGCGCTCCTAGATAGCCCGGTCCCAATCCTCACGGGCTTTGCCGCGCTCTGAGCAAAGTCTTTCCTCGGTCTGGTGTAGCTCGTCCCGCTCCTCGCGCAACCGGGTGATCGCCTCAGCGTCCCAGTCCACCCTCTGCCGCAATGATGCGGACCTCTCCTCAGCCTTCAGCCTGAGGTCCCCCTCCATCTCTAGCTCCGCCAGGAGCTCGACGGCCCGCTCCCTAGCCGCGACATCCTTCTATAGCAGCTCGTCCCGCTCCTTTCAGAGCCTGGCGGTCTCCTCCTCGTCCACCTTCACCCTCGCTGACAAATTCTCGAACATCCCATGGATCTCCTCCATGTCCCAATGCGCCGCGGTCTCCCGCTGCTGGGCAGCAGCAAGCTGCACGCCCACGTCTCCTCGCAGCCAGGCCTCCTCGGTAAGACGGTCCCACTCCACCTTTTGCTCGCGGAGGAACCAGGATTTGTTCCAGCTACGAGCAATGATACACTAAAGAAGACCGGTATAAAAAAAACAAAAACACAAGAATACCTGAAGGAAGAAGGAAACAAGGGAGAAGATTAAGCGGGCACCTGGCTAGAAGGAATGAGGATCTCACATAGGGCACCACCGGCCTGGTTCAAGGCATCCATCACAGCCAAGAACCCGATGTTAAGATTCTCCCGCTCCATGCTCTCAGAAGCATCGTCGATCGAGAAAACAACCGACATTGGGTCCTGAGCGGCCATCCACTGGAGCGACGGCTCGCCCCTCATGGGGGAGTGGCTGCCCCCAACAACAGGACTAGGGACGACCTTCTACGGGTCCTCCCCACCACCGCCACGATGCCTAAAGACCCTCCGGCCATGTCCTCCTCCATCCGGCCCGCCTCAGGCACCGCGGCCTGGACCGCCGGTGGCACGGTGGCGTCCGAGGGAGCAGCGCAATCCGTGTCACTGGAGGCCCAGACGGAGGTAGCTGCAACCACGACAAGCCCCGCCTGAAGGGCAAGGCTCTTCTTGGGCGCTGATCCCAGATGGTGGCCCCGTCGCAAGAATCTGCGAAAAGGAAAAAGACATAAAGTCGGAATAGAATAATAAAAAGGAAAAACGAGGGGAATCGGTGACATACTCTGGCGCTTTTGGGCGATGGGTATGTTTAGGGGATGAACCCCCGGACCCTCGCTCCAACTCATGTGGGCGGGACCGCTTCAAGCCTGCCCCCTGCTCCGAGGCAGGGGGGCTCGTCTCCCTTGTCTCCAAGGGCACGGCGACAGGGCCGCTCCCCTCCATCGGCTCATGGGGCACGGCGACAGAGCCGTCCCCCTCCATCAGCTCATGGGGCGCAGCATCGGAGCCGCCCCCCTCCATCGGCACCTCGAGGGCGGCCATGGATCCGTCCCCTCCCATCCACCGATCCCCCGACGGCACCTCGAGGGTGACAGCGGATCCACCGGCTCCCACCGGACCCAGGGGCAGGCCTGGCTCCACCGTCCTCACGGACTCGCTTCCCTCCGCATGGAACGGAAGGGGTCCCTGCATGGACAGCGAGTCCTCATTCTCTAGGTCACCCCAATCCACGTCGGCTGCTGCCTCATCATCATCGTCGTCGTCATCACTGCTTACCTCCTCTCCTCGGTCCCGTGCCTGCTGCTTCCATATCAACTCTTGCTTCTTCAGCTCCCTTGTCCTCTTGTCCCACTCAGCCGTGGTGCGATTCGCCGCCGTCAGAACCTGGTCCTTCGGCTCCGGGCGGACTCTCCTTGAAAGAAAGTCTCCTCGGCTGGTCCCACCATCCCAAAGTTAGCATCAAGGGGTCAGAAATTCAAGCGAAAAGAGGAGCACGGGGAAAGAAAGCTTACGAAGTCAAAAAACCCCGGTTCCGGCCACATTGGGGATGCCCCGGCACCGGATACACATGATCGAGGACGTCGCCAGTGGAGTCCTTCGTAGGCTCCATCGCCTCCTTGATGCGCTGCGCCACCTCGGAGGGAGGAAGCACTTCATCAGCGAACACCATCCCTTCAAATGACACTCCAGGCATCATCCGGTGTAGGGGAAGCGCGTGTGCCATCAGCGGCGCCACCCTCCTCGCGTGGTAGGCACCAATGATCCCCGACCCCTTCATGCCCCGGTCCTTCATAGTATGGAGGGCGGCGAGAAGATTGGTGATATGCTTCTTCTCCTTGGTCAGGACGCCCCACTGCCATGACTCCGGGGCCTCTTCAATGAGGCACCCTGAATACTTCGGTAGGGGGGCATTCACGTCATCCCTGATGTAAAACCACTGCGAATGCCACCCCTTGTTGGAGGACGACAGACGCATCAACGGGTAGCCGCTCGCCCGGGTATGGCGTAGATGAAGGCTGGCACATCCCATCGGCACACTCACCTCCTTCCCCCCAATCCGCCTCTTCGACAGACTGACAGTAAAGAAGTGCCGCTACAGATCAAAGTGAGGATCAATCCTGAGGAAACCCTCACACAGGGCAACAAACACCGCCATATGTTGGACCTCATTGGGAGTAAGATGCTGCAACTCCACCTGGTAGTAGTCCAACAGCCCCTGAAGAAATCTATGCGCAGGTACGGCGAATCCCCGCTCATGAAAGACAGCAAAAGACACGACATACCCTTCGGGCGACGATGGCTGGTCCTCATCACCAGGCAGCAGCCACCCCTCGGCAGCGGCCGACGGGCAGAGAAGGCCGCAGCGGACGAGGCCCTCCAAATGCCGAGGGGTAATGCCAGATCTGCCCCACAGCTCCATTGAGGCGCGGGAAAAAAGGTGGGTGCGAGCTCGACGGCGGCTACGACGCGGGCGCGAGCTTGATGGCGGCTATGACACGGATGCAAGCCTAACAATGGCGGTAGTACGGGAGCTGGAAGCTAAGGCGATTGACGGCAAAAGATTCAGACGCGAAGGCGAGGAGGCGAAATACGGAACCCTGGGGGTGAACCCCGTGGTTTTATAGAGGCGACGGATGCGAGAAGGGCAACTGTCTGCCTCGATCTCCGAGCCTGCCACACGCACCGCCACGTCACCTCACGGGATACGCGCCCACGATCTCTATCCTTTCCCACCAAAACCGCGCTGGACGGTTCGTCTTCCCAAGTGGACCGGACTCTTTCCCCACAGAGGGGATATGGGTCAGAATGCTTCGTCTCTGGCCCACCTGGGCCTGGAACGTCCAGGGATCGGCCCAACGGTCTCGACGACCAACCCAATAGGGGATGGGCCCGTAAGCAACCAGAACCTAGGTACACGAGCATCAGTAGGGCCTCGATCCGAAGTCGAGCCCCAGCCAGGCTGACCCTGGACAAAATCCTCGCGAACGGGATACCGCGATCCCCTTAAAAATATCCAGTTGACGAAAAACCAAGTCTTACGGCCTTACCCGCGGAGGGTCCGATACTACCCCCGGGTGATTCTACTCGACTCACCCGGGGGCTCGGGGCTACACCCACCGGGTGCGCTCGCGCGCACCCTCTGGCGAATTGACTCCGATACTACCCCCCGGACGATTCTACTCGAATCCCCGGGGGCTCGGGATTACATCGACCGGAAGCGCTTCCGCACTTCTCCGGCGAATTGACTCGATATTCTCCCAGCGATTCTACTAGAATCACCCGGGGCTCGGGTTACACCCACCGGAAGGCCTTTCGCACACCTCTCCTCCGGCGACAAAATCAAAACAACCCCGGGCGATTCTGTCCGAATCACCCGGGGGCTCGGGGGCTACTGTCGGGGACCTAATACCGGGGTACCCAAGGAGGTGGAACTAATAACCATCGAACGTTAAAAACTCCCGAACGGACAAGAGCACTACTGCACTTCTTGCCCAAACGATGGGAGTTTGGTTCCGCCTCGGCCGACGCCCGTGGGCCAGCTCCGCCTCACCCAACGGCTAGAGGACGGCTCTGCCTCGCCCGAAGGCTGAGGGCAAGACTCCACCTCGCCCGACCCCCGAGGGCTGGGCTCGACCTCGCCCAATGGATCAAAGCTAGGCTCCGCCTCGCCCGACGTCCGAAGACGGACCTCGCCTCGCCCGATGTCCAAAGGCTGGCTCCACCTCGCCTGGCAACCGCACCCCACTCCCTCATGATGATAGGCACAGGGTAAGATAAGACGTTCGAGTCAACCACGACATCGAGGACCATGCCCTGCGCCACTGCGGGAAAGTACTGTCAGAGCACGACGGGACGAGCGCTTTAGACCCTTCCAGGCATGGCAGGGGCTGAATAGTGTTGTGGGTGCGTACTTTTTTCCCTACAGGGTTGCAGGCGCCGCCTTCAGCCTCCGGGCGAAGAACCCGACATGGACATACGACAACCACTACGTTCCAAGGAGGGACTCCCGTCCTCTACAGTGGCAAACGAGCAGTCACACGCCATCCGCTCCCCACGGGGTCAGAGATCGACAACCCTGTCCGACATGCCGCCCACGGAGGCGGGACGGGACGCGCCCACTTGCTAAATGAGGCCAGGACATGGCCTACGAAGATCAACAACTACGCCACTCCTGACACGGTCTGCCATGTTATGCAGAGCAGGCGCGGGAAAAAAGGGAGACCCGGATCCTTCGAAGGACCTTCTATACTCTTGGTGTTTTCCTCTTTCTCCCATCTGTAACCCCTGCTCCCCCTTGGTCTATAAAAGGGAGGGCAGGGCTCCCCACTAGACGACCGACTTTTGACGGACAACTCACATACAGACGAGCTCATAGAGAGTTCAGTTCCACATCACACACACAGCCAAGCCACCACCAGGCTCTTGGCATCCTTTCGACCCTTCCATCAGAGACCTAGGACCAGTCCCTCTCTCGGCCGTTTGTACCCCCTACTACGAACCGTTTTTGGTGCTAACAACACGAGCAGCAACAGACTGGACGTAGGGACATTCAGCCCGAACCAGTATAAATCTTGTGTCCTTTAGCGCACCATTCGGGCCTAATGCGCATAATTATAAAATTACTAGCCGGTGTTTGTTCGAAACACCGACAATGCCGCAATCGCCTCGAGCTCCAACATTAGACCAAAATATGAAAGATCCTAGAATACCCAAAAAATGAATATTAAGTGGATTCCAACTTCCTCTTATCTACCTCTTGCCTTTTTAAAACCTCTCATCTCTGACACTATCAAATCTAGTTTATGTGTAGAGCTTTGAATGGGCGAGAGCTTCTAATGTTCTCCACTGATAAAGAAAACCACTGTGTGGCGGTCACGGAAAGAAAATAGCAAACTTCAAATTTTATTATGGCAATGACTTTAATACGAGTGTGTGGGCGATAAACGCACTGCACGCATGCACACCAAACACAACTTCTTTCCCATCTTGCCCGCCTGCGCCCTCTCTCCTCTCCCCCCCCCCTCTCTCCCCGACGACCTCCTTCCCAACTCCGGCGAGCGAGCGGATCCGACAGCGGCATGGACTCTCCTCTCCCCAGGCGACCTGCTCCCCAACTCCGGTGAGCAGATCCAACGACGGCATGGAGAATTCAGTCAGATCCGGCGACGGCCATGGCAGATCCAGTGAGGTAGGCTTCCTCCTCCTCCTCCTCCTCCTAGGGTTCCGACGAGCTCTCCCTCTCATCTTCCCATACTCCGGTGGCCTTAGAAGGAAAGGGGTTTGGGGGAGGAAGGCCATCCAGGTGGTGGGATGCTGGCAGGTGGTTTAGGGGCCCTGGAGGCGGTGGAGGCGACCGGGCAAGATCGGGGCAGGCGTGCCATAGCCATGGCGGCAGCGGCGGCGGAGGGGGAAGGGGAAGATGGTGGCGCTGCGGGTGAGCTAGTGTTTTGCCGAAGTTGCGTGGCCACGACCGCAAGCTCCGGCAAAACCCTAGATCGTCGTGGTTATAGATGGCCATAAGGCCCATGGCCCATCAGCACGGCTCATAGCCCGCTGTTTTGGCTCAACCCAGGCATAGCCTGGCATGACGACCATCGGGCCCGTGCTGGCCCAGCCCGACTCTAGGGCCATCCCTAGGCCTCTACCTTGGCCCGACGTGCTCGCCTGGCCTGGCCTGATCAGCCAACTTTATTTACTTCCCATATATATAAATATATGGAAACCCTAATTTAGTCCCCACGATCCCCGCCGTCGCACATCTGTTCGGCTATTCTGTTGTGCGGAGTCGATCGCACACCTTCCTCTTCCCCTGCGCTACTTTGATTTCTCTACTCCCCTCCACCGCGCATCCCGCAGCCGCACGCGCTTTCCCTCTTGCGGTCGCCCACCTCTCTAGCTCCGATTTCTCCTCTTCCTCCACGGATCTGATGCGCGACGCACAACACCGGCGCCAACTGCAGCACGCCATAGCTCCAACACTGGCGCCCCAGGCGAGCGGCGGCAACACGCTCCAATGCACGACAGTGGAGGCCTCGGCCAGCACGGGAGATAGCGGCACGTCGAGCCAAAGAAAGTTGTCGTCGCCCGCCCAAGACGGCCCCGCCCCTTGAGGGCCGTGCTTGGCGCTTAGTATAGCCTGTGGGTCGGTACGGCATGGGCCCGATGCGCACTTGACGTCCGTGCCGTCTGCCGCCGACCTCCGATGCGTGCCAGCAAGGCCGTCCCGAGCCGGGCCCGTCCCGAGCCGGGCCTTGTAGCCCGAATGGCCATCTATAGCCGTGGCGGGGCGGTGGGCGGGGACGAGGGTCGCCTAAGAGGTAGAAGGTGCCGTCGAGGAGGAAGAAAGGAAGGGGGCAGTGCGAGCAAGGAGACGGCCATGCGACCCCGCTTAACGCACGTACGGCCGTGCGTTAGCCACATCTTTTTATTAGATAGATCAATATAAGAAAGTTATTGCTTACATATTCTAGCTATTTTCTATTTTAACACTAGAGTGGCAAGTTAGGCATTTTTGTCTAAAAATCCTAGCCTTCAAGGATTCTTGTTAAAATATTTGGAAAATATTTATTTAATTTCACTGGGCATGCATGGGAAACCCCCTGCGCTGGCTACATTAAGAATGGTTTCTAACGCCGTTGTCAGCTTGGGACTCTTCGCAGCAGCAGGGATCGGCTCGACTAGGGCCAAGGACAGAGGAGCACCGGAAGCCAGGTCATCTCTAGGAGATCGGTGCCGATCAGGAGCAAAAAGACAGAGCCACGTCATGCCACGTAGGGACGACACCAGCTAACTTGTCCGGTCACTTCCACATAAGGACGACGCCAGCCAACTTGCCCGGTCACACTTCAGGTACGTATTTCTCCGCACGCTTTCCTAGCGCACCGCTTTCCACCGAAAAACTGGCCCCGCACGGGAGATAGAGAGACGCTACGCGAGAGACTCACGCGGGCCGTGGCTCGCGCGGCGCGGTCGCTGTTTCGCAAAAGCGAGGGGCGGGGGTGTGCGCGGCGCGGGCTGCGGCGTGATTGGACGGACGGCCAGGATCGTGCGGGCTCGAAGGAAGGGACGGCCGGAACTGAAAGAGAGCTAGCTGTCCCCACATCGATGGATGGTGACAGTGGCTGATTAATGATCGCTTTTCAGGGAAGACAAGTGGCCTCCTGATTAAGATGAGTCTGGTCTTAGTTTAAGTTTTTAATGGGCTGCTTGCTAATGGGGTGGTAAGCTAACTATACTGGAGTATATGTGACCTCACTGCTCCTATCGGCACTCCTACAGTCCTACGTTTCTGATGGCAAATAAAAAGTTTGCCTGCCTTTTGCTGATCCTCGATACTGATGCTGACAGACTCAAATAACTGAGGCCTATAGAACGCAGGAATTTCCCATAAATTATACAGGAATTTTATAAGCATCAGACATAGGAATAGGAAACAGAAAAATCCCTGCATTCAAAATTGGACCTAAATGATCAGCAACTATAGATACCTATGCATACGGACGTGAATAATCGAGTGATCAGCGCGCTTTTATATAACCATTAAAACCATACGGCATACGCGCTGGTAGCGCGAGTACTTCATACCTCACAGTTCATTACGATCCATTAATCGACTCACAGAATCACGGCACTGTTCAAAGAATCCTTAGCCTAAAAGCTAGCACACCAAAATTCACGTCCCAGTAATTAATACTAGTCAAAAGAATCCCTCCGGATTGTCTGGTAATTTCCCTTTTGAGAAGAAAAATAGTAAATGTCTACTACAATCTACAGCGCTGTACATGAGTCGAAGCAACGCAAACATGAAGTAATAGTTTTTTTTGTTTTTTTTAACTAGAACATGTACGGAGTAAGTGACAAACATTACTTCATCTTAAATTTCAGCCTTTTTCCCTTTACCGGAGGAGCCAAACCAAGGTCTTTACAGAGGTGCTCGTCAGGCTGCAGCGTCTTGGGAACAGCACCAAATGCACAGAGTGACTTCCAGACCTGAGAGGGCTTGGCGCAGGTAAACTGACGCGTCCTCTAAGTTCTGTTTCAGTTTACGAGTTCTTAGAAAAGCAGTTCAAAGAGCCCTCGAGTTTTGATGGGCCCTGGACTCCGGAACATGAGGATTTATATCAGCAGCCTCAATGAGTCTCAGTAGAATACAGAAAGATTACCCAATTTGCAGCCTCATTTAGTAGAATGCAGCACAGACTCTAGAGCCTTAACAGTTCTGATTGGCTCCACACAATGCCCCATTACTCTATGGCTTCACATACTTGTCGACATACCCCTGAAGAAAATAAAACAAGTCAGTGGAGCCAGATATTTATTGAAACAAACATGTGCTGAACAAGAAAATAGCACAGTAGAGAGCTAAAGGAGAATATGGTACCCTTGATTTGGAAATATCAGATTTGGGGGCTGAATCACATTTTCTTATGTAAACAGTGTGATACAGAGCTTTCTCATTCCAGAAAAAGTATGTGAGCTCAAAACTTGCAAGCACAGTATCAGATTATAGCTTGAAACATTTCTAACTTGACATGTATGTCATCCACTTATGTGGGGCCTACTGATCCAGACAGATTTTGAATCCCATGATGGAATTCAGAAACTTAAATCAAGATGTCGGTCCAAGTGATGAAACAAATTATTGCCATATGATGACCAAACAAGATAAATGTAGACAATATACTCAATTAAGTGACAGTACCAGAATGGAGATTTCACATAAAAATATAAAGATATGTTGCCAAACTCCACTAAATAATTACCAAATGGCTGGATGACAACATACCACGGACTTCAGGACATCAGAGCTTAGGAGCTTAATAGCATGACACCAACTAATTGCGACTTGTGTTTCTCAGTATCAAATATCAAGGCATGGCATAATTTCCACTTCTCCATGATGTTCAGGTGCTAAACAGTTCACATGCCATGAACAAGACTATTGCATAACATATTGTCACAGAATGCTACAAACATATGAACAGAAAGAATATGTACACAAATAACCAATATTCTAGACATGTGACAATAGACATACCATTACTAATTTGGTCACCTTCTTTTGAGAGGATTGTACATAATGTTTCATCTTGGCAGGTGTTTTCGGAATATGACTGCTGGGGACTGAATTAGAAACCTTATCAACTGTTTTCCTGACAATAGTTTTGAAAGCCTCTTTGCTCATGTTACCCTGCCTCCATGATGGCTTAAGAACTTCCTTAACAAAATCAGCAATAGCAATCTTAAAAAGCTTCATTGACCTGGAGTCTTTACCCTTCTTATTTCTGTCCAATGTTTGGTCATTGTCAACATCACCAGGGATATCTGAGTTCCAGTCTTTAGCACCTAAAAATTCAGGACTTGCATTCTCCACCACACCTGCCTCAGTATCTGCTGCCACCTCTCCAAGTCCCTCAACTTCTGACTCAGCAACAACCCCCAGTCCATACATATTTTCACTGTCCACTTCTAGGTTCATAAGTTTTGATGCATCACGACTATCAGCAGCACTCCAGTTCTTCTCTTTACGAAGATCTACCTTGTTGATTGAACTGCTTGATGGTTCAATACTGTCAAGCAATGGATCATATGGAGCACCAGAAGCAAACTCTTGACGGAATAACTTTTGTTTATTGGGCACAGGTTCTGCAGAACTTTCATGGGCATGTGTTCTGGATCGACCAAAAGGAGACAGTGTATTCATGTGTTCTGCTGTTGTAGAAACAGAACCAATTGCATTAGGGCTTACAGGATCCCCAATATCTAGACTTGGATCTGTTTTATCAAAGGTTGATGCAAATGGATTGTAGTGGGGTTTGATAGACGATTTAGTCAAATCGACATCAGATAAGGGACCAAGATTGTTACTTCCTGGTAGATTTGATGGAAATCTCTGGAAAGAGGGATAAACCAAGTTACTTCCTGAATCCAGATTCCCAGGAGGTTGGTGCTGACCATATGGAGGCTGATGAGATGAATAAGATAGACCTACACCAGAAGGCTGCTGGTTAGAAGGAATTGCTGGTGGGAGAGTATGATGATGGAAATTGAATGGTCTAGGATGAGACACATTTTGTGGAGGGTAGCTTCTCATCTGGTTCTGCAGGAACTCATTTGCTGGTGCAATAACTTTATGCTGGAACTGCATTTGAGGGAATTCTGATGTTGCAAATGTTGGTTGTCCTGGTGGCTGAATCATATTTGAGGATGACATGTGTTCAGGAGGACACAAACTCTGAGGATGAGGATGGAGATGATCAGACGCCATGGAACTCTTGGTAGTTTGTACAGACATATATGGGACACCTGCAGCAGGTTGGCTCATAAGAATTGGGTCACCTGCTGATGAAGACACAATTAAGTCTGATCGAGACTCCGATGGGGGGCATGGCCCTTGCATCTTATGAGTACCAGCAGAAGCAGCCACTGGTTGTGAATGCTCAGAAATTAAATTGTCACTGTGACAATGCTGCCCAAGGGCAACATCAAACGCAGCATTATCTCCCACTTTGCCAATTAAATCATTAGAAGAACTATCCAATTTGGATGTCAATGCCAGGCCCTCTTGCTGAGCAACTTTACCTCCTGAATCATTGCCATCACCAGCAGGATGAACCCGCTTAGCAAATGGTGGCCTGCTCTGCTTTCCAGGTGAAGAACTGAAAGAAATTTAATACTGTTAGACTTCCAAAGGGAGCAAGATATACATATCGAATGCTATAACTTATAACAAATCTAAATACAGAAATACAATTACACAGATGAACTGATGCATCTATTTAAAGTTCAAGGTAAGGTACAAGGCATCATACCTTTGGGATGGGCTGCACTTGTTTGCCCCAACTGGACTACCACTTCTACCCTGAGGTGACTTGCTCCGGGTTCGTTTCTTTTGTCTCCTCCCATGCCTTTTACTACTTTGACCTCCCTCAAATTCACTGTCACTTGTATCTTCTTTGGCCAGATGCCCAAGCACATCTGTGCCATGCTTCACTGGGTTGCTCTCATCCTTCAGATGATAATTTTCAGCCTTACCATTTTGCTCCGTGCCATGAGGGGTATTCACATTTCCTTTTGCATCAACATGTTTCTGATAATCGACCTCAGTATTTCGATCACTTGAATGACTCTGCATGTTATCTTCAGGCAATATCACGAGGGTGCTGGTACCCTCAGGACCAGCATCGGCCTCATTTGCACTGTCATCGGAGGCATAACCTTGTATTAGTTGGAATGCGCTCCCACCGTCCTCAGTTGCATGCGCAGTTTTAGCATTCTCACCACTACCAGGTGGCAAATCCTTGCCCGGGCTTGAAACATCACTGATAGACTTTGACACATTAACATTTCCAGTACATTCAGCAGTCACGAGCGAAGAATTCTCTGGGGTAAGGGGCTGCCTTGATGGAGAGTCCTCATCCCCTGGAAATTGCCATGATAAAATAAATGTTTAGAAACATGATGAAGTGAAAATTAAGCTGAAATGCCAAAGTCAGGTACAACATTCATGCACAGTGATGTTTTTCATCGTATGAACTATCAGTTGTCATTGCTGCGACGCCAAATGCAGCAGTGTGAATAAAAGTGCAAGTTTCAAACAGAGTAATAGTATCACTGTACTGAGATGAGGGAGGAGGGAAAGGGGAGTGCTAACCATCCATATCCATATCTGAGTCATCAGAAACAATTAGCTGAGTAGCTGCTTCCAGAGTTTTGGCAAAACGACCACCATCAGATGCGCCTTCTTTTGCTTCTGCCTCTGCGACCCATGACTGTGCAACAACAGGTGTGTGAGGAGACTGTGATGCTGGTGGCGGCGGCGGCGGCGGCGGTGGTGGTGGTGGAGGAGGAGGAGGAGAAGGCGGCAGGGCAGATGGCCGAGGTGGCGGTGGAGGGAGGGGCGGATACTGTGGAGGGGCCTGATGCATAGCTTGTTGCGGAGGCAGCATCCCTGGCATTGGCATCGGCGCATAACCTCTCTGCTGGGGCAGCATTGGCATCTGGTGCATCTGACCATGCTGCGCAAAGGGGTATGGCTGGTTCTGCGGTGGCAGCACGCCATGCTGGTATGGTCCAGGCGGAGGCCGAGACCGCAATCCAGGGTGCTGTGGGTATGGCGCTGGCGGCGGTGGCACAGGTTGCTGGGGAAAGGACCCAGCCACCCCGGCTTGCTGCTGGGGCGGCGGCGGCGCGCCATGGCGATAGTGTGGATTGAAGCTCCCTCCCTGCCCGTACATCTCTAGCTCCGGAATCAATCAATCCCTCGCGCGAAACTTCCTGCAAAGTTCAAATTCCAATCAGACCTTGTCAACAGTCGGCGCCGAATTAAAACCAAAAGAAAACCACGCACACGCAGACACAAGCTATAGCGCGATTGGCCTGCTGAAATCACCTCAGAAATTCCAAACCCTAGATCAAACCGAAGCAGGGATCAAACCAATCGTAGTAGCATCGGCTGCATCGCCACAGACAGAGCAACCAAGGAGGAGGAGGAGGGGTTCCGCGATTACCTGCTACGAGTCCGGAAACGAGACCCGCTGCGTACTGCAGGAGGCTCGGATTCGGGTCGGAGCGGAACCCCCAGCTGCTCGCGATGGCCTGCGACCCTCTGGGGGCCCCGGCGCGACGGGGCGGAATCGAGCGACGACGGCGCTAGGTCGCTGGGGTTGGCTAGGATTGCGAGATTTTGGTTTCGCGGTGCGCCATGGGCTTGGAGTGAGCAAGGAGAGCCTGACCGGTCCGTGCGACGACGGTGCTAGAGAAACTGGCTTTGGGTTTACAACGGGAGGAGAAGGCAATGGCGGGGCGGAAGCGGCACACATGTTGGAGAATCTGGGCCGCAACTAATGGGCCGGAAGGTGAGGATCTCCCACGAAGAATAAAGGACGAGGTAAAGGCCCCTCTCTCTCTCTGGACCATAGGATTCAATCCTAATCCTAATAGAATTTTTTCCTAAGTGAAAGTGATCTTTGAAACAAAAGGTTGGTCATCCTAAAATCCTACAAAATTTCAATGGAATGGTTCGATTCATAAGAATTTTGGGGAAAATTAACCTCTTGGAAACTTTATTTGTGTCTCTCTCTCTTCTAATTCTTGTGTTCCTCCTGTATTGTATCTTGTGGGTTCAATTCTTGTAGAATTGCAAGTGACATGTAACTCTAATCATATGTTTTACATATCTTGTGTTCCAAAGAGACCCTAAATATATTTCTCCTTCCTTTTTTTTTGCAAAAGGGGCTTCTTCATGATTCATTAGATAAAAACTGTAACTACAAAATCCTCCTGATGCGACACAACGAAGGAGAAAATAAAGAAGATCCGGAGAGATCTGAGTAGTATTTTTCAGATAACAAGAAGCTGTGAACACCATATACAAAGATAAACAGTCTTTATATTCCTTGCCACCAAGATAGTTCTTTGTACCTTGGTAATATATGATTATGACACTATACTCACATTTTTACAAAGATAGTTCCTCTGTGCCTTGGTAATATATGATGACACACTCTATATTCGTATTTTTACAAACCCTGGTCCTTCTATTCGAAGACTTCATCAATATTTTTTCTTGTGGGGACTTCAGAGTATTTGCACAACAACCAACTACACTTGAAAAGCCAAACTACTGTTATCATTTTAATGCGGTCTTTGTTTTAATTATCGCTCATTACCCTCATGGGATACATTGCGCAAGTGACCAAGCAGAGCTACTTGAACGGCTTTGCTTTCAGACTTTCAGCACAGCAAAATTGCATTGCATACGCCAAGAGCAAGCAAAGTTTTACTTGAACAACATGTGTGCCAGACTTCCACGATGATACAGTTTAGGGTAGCTGTATTTTCCCCTAGATAGGTGCAAAAGTTAACAAGTCAACATGCTTTGTTAGCAAAAAGATCTTCAATGTGTAAACTTCTTACACATACTAATATGAGGCCCACAACAAATAAAATTTGTGTCCTCTTTGCGCCGGCTTAGAATACACAATGGAGCTGCCCTTATGCATCGACAGCGATGATAAGATAACTTTCTTTTTAGCACAAGAACCAATGGCTTCGTCACCAGCAATAAGGTACAGAACAAATAGGCAAACTCCAGCAGAGAAATGACTAAACACAGATCATACTGTCACCGAACTGTATGAGATAGATGCTTTCGTATAGGAAGTATTCATTACACAGGTATACGCCCTGTTCGTCTGGGCTTGTTTGGTTGATAAGCCATGGCTGAAAGTACTGTTGGCTGATTTAGTATAAAAGAAAAATATTGTTCGTTGGCTGAAAAAATACGACTTATAAGCCAAACAAGCTCAAGCGAACAGGACGATATTTGCCGAGTACCTGGTATCCTATCATAACAATTTTGTGTTACAATTAGAAATGAAAGTGGTAATATAGAAATAAATAATTGCATAGTGCTAATTAGGTTCCCTCCATGACTTATAATATCTAAAACATGAGATTTTATAGCTCCTAGTTCAGGACTACATTCATCCATATGCTTCTTTCCAAGTATATTAGCCAATACTCAAAAACGTTCCGGAGAGGCTGTTGCAAAGGAGATAATGCTTCAAAGGTGAACTTTCCTTGTAAGGTTTATGAAGAGTTTTACTTTTGAGTTGAATTGCTCTCTTGCACTGCCTGCATCTGCAGCAATTTCCACTGCTCCTCGTCGTTCTCTTCCTTTGGCTCAACCTTGGGTGGCTTCGGTTTTGTGGTGGATTGCTGGTAGAGCACACCACCTGACATGCATATCAAAATCCCAATGGTACCCACAAAAGAGGCGTGCTTGTCCCAGATAAGCAAATTAATCACAACAGTTAGGAGCTTGTTCACTATGCCAAGCACTGTGAACCCAGTAGCAGAGATAGCCCGTCTGCAGGAGAATCCGAAGAAGGATATTGATAGTCCAAACAGGCATGAGAGAGCAACAGGGAGGACCACATCAAATAATGAAAGCCAGTTTGACACTTTGGAGCTGTCGACCTTCATCTGATCAAATTCTCCCATTACAAGGAGCTCAAGGGGGAATAGCATCAAAGCCTCAAGGTTGTTGTATAGCACAAGGCCCCATGTGTTCAGCCCAATGGTCGTTACGACGTGCTTGATGTACACGAAATCAATGGACATGCTTGCTAGGTAGGCCACTGCCCAGGTGTAAGCAGTCACAGTGAACTGGTTGTCTGTGAAAACATAGATCACACTTCCACCAAGTATTGTGGAAAGTGAAAGCCATGTCTTGAGTGATGGCCATGACTGATGAAGATACAGTGTCTCTCCGATCGCAACAAATATAGGCACAGCAGAGCGGAACACAATGAAAGTATCCACATTGGCATGAAGCAAGAGTTCACTATTTGTGAAGATGGAGATATAGAACATAACAGCAGCAGGTAAGAACTTCCACATTGTCCTCAAATTAAGGCCGTCGTGCTCAATGAGTTTGAGCTATCTGTTGGCCCACAGGATCACCGATTCAAGTGAGTGAACCACTCACCAGTCTTGCCGAGCACCTGCTAGTGTTGTCGAGCACCCACTAGCCGTGCCGACCACGAACAAGCGTTATCCGTCCCCACACACTATGGCCAAAACTAGAAGAAGAAGGGAGAACAAAGCATACGCACACAGTACAAGACACCAGCATTGGTCGAAACCCTGTCCGGGAGATGGCAAATCTAAACTCTCTTTACTGAGTTACCATGTATGTCTATTTATACAACTCTATCCATCTAGCCCTACTACAACACACATGCTGTAATAGTAACTAGATAACACAAATAGGTTGACTCTGTCTTAAGCCTCTACATGTGGCTACAGATCTTTGCCGTGAGAGCGAGCGCTCGCCCTCGCACTGCAGCTGACTTACTGATATCCACAAAGAGGGGTCTTTTTCGGCGCGCCTTCCCTTTTTGTGTTCACACAAGATAGTAATAGATTATCTAACAATCTTCCCCTAATCCTACTGCTAACCCTTGTACTCCCTCCATGCCGATAATCTCCTTCAGCTCCGTGAGTCGAAGACGTCCAAGCGACTTGGTGAGGACGTCCGCAAGTTGTCGACCAGTTTCGATGAACTCGATGACGATCTGTCCTCCATCGACACAGTCCCTGAGGAAGTGAAACTTCACGTCGATGTGTTTACTCCGGTCGTGCAGAACCAGATTCTTCGCGAGGATGATGGCGGGCTGGTTGTCCACCATCAGTGCTGGTGGGTGAGCTTCCATACCGATCAGCTTCGCCCGGCCAATTGGCGACGTAGCCACACACAACTTGGCACGCCACCGTAGCCGCTACACACTCGCCTCGCCGCGTGATAGCGCCACCATCTCTATTTCAAATGACGACCATGAAATTGGGGCTGACCCGAGGAAGACGAGCACGCCAGAGGTGCTCCGTCGTCCGTCGATGTCCCCTGCCATGTCTGCATCGTTGAACACAGTGAGCTGCAACCTACTTTCACCGTTTTTGGGAAGATGATCCCATGATCCACCGTCTCCTTGACGTAGCGCAGTAGCCGCTTCACCGTAACCCAGTGATCCTCTCTGGGATCCTCCATGAAGCGACTGACGTAGCCCACGGCGAACGCAATATTCGGCCTCGTGTGGACTAGGTAGCGTAGACCACCGATGATACGTCGGTAGAGTGTTGCATCCACCTTCATCGCGGTGCTGGCCTTCGTTAGCTTCAGTCACTCCTCCATCGAAGTCACGCATGGCTTGCACTCAGTCATGCCGCTCCTCTCTAATGTGGTGGTTCCTCAGCACTGACGAGTAGCAGCTCTGCGTCATTGAGCGACCTACCCGCCAAGCCTGAGGGACCTGTGCCATCGACGATGTCATCCAGCTTGCGGAACCGCACCTCCTCACCTTCGTGGTAGGCGTCCACAAACTCAGTGATGTCATTTGGAGGTGAGGCGAACTCGATCGGCGTCGATGGAGTTCCCTGATCCGCTGGAGTGCTCGTCATAGCACCTAGAGTGCTCGGCACCCTGGTTGCAGTTCTCGGCACTACTTCTGGACAGCTTGTCATAACTCCTGCAGTGTTTGGCCACACTGTAGGAGTGCTTAGCCTCAGTCTTGGAGTGATCGGCACCACTGCAAGATGTCTTATCTCCACCACGGGAGTGCTCGGCACCCGTCCTAGAGTGGTCGCCACCACTGTAGAACCTCCCGGCACCACTCCTGGCGTACTCGGCATCTCTCTAGAAGTGCTTGGCACTCCTCTCGGAGTGCTCGGCATTCCAGCACCTCTTCCCCAGCGTCTCCACCACCGTGGATAACCAGGTACTCAACGATGAAGGTGTTGGTGAAGCTGCCAGCTTCCCTCGTGCTCGGACTGCTCCAGTCCCAAGCCGCCTCCTCATCGAACACGATGTCGCGCGAGACAAGCGCCTTGTCTCCACGTGGGTCGTAGAGCCAGTACGCCTTGGTACCCTCCGCGTAGCCTAGAAACACCATCGATGTGCTCCTGTCCTCCAGCTTGGTGAGGTTCGGCTTTGTCTTCCTGACATGGCCGATGCAGCCAAATGTCCGGAGGAAGGACACGCTCGGCTTGCGTCCATACCAAGCTTCGAACGGTGTCTTGCCCGTCAGGGCCTTGGTTGGAGAGCGGTTGAGGATGAACACCACCATGGTCACCACCTCACCCCAGAACCTTGCCGACATGCCTTTGGCCTTCATCATGGATCGAGCCATGCCAACCACCGTCTGGTTCTGTCGCTCCACCATGCCATTCTGTTGTGGCGAGTATGACGTTGTGTGGTGTTGCCCCACACCCTGATCCACGTCGTACGCAGTGAACTCCACTGAAGTGAATTCGCCGCCACGATCAGTCCTCAGCACGCGGAGCTTCTTGCCGCTCTTGACCTCCACGCGCATCTTGAACTTCTTGATCGCCGCCGCCGCTTCGTCCTTGCTCGTTAGGACTTACAGCCACATGTAGCGACTGCAATCATCCATGAGCAGAACAAAGTACCGCCGACCACCATTTGTAGCAGGCGTGATCGGCCCGCAGAGGTCGTCGTGGACGAGCTCGAGAGCGTCCTTCGCGCGATACTTGGCTGCCTTTGGGAAAGGTAGCCTCCTCTGCTTTCTGGCTAGGCAGCTGTCACACAGCTCGTCTCCGTGCTTGATGTGGGGTAGCCCTCGGACCATCTTTTCTAGCCGACCAAGCGCGTTGAAGCTGAGATGTCCAAACTGGGCATGCCACATCCGTGGTTCCTCAGAGTGTCTTGCCGCCAGGCACACCGGCTGTTCTACCTTCAGGTCAAGCAGGTACAACCGGTTTAGGGACCTCTTCACCTTGGCAAGAAGTCGCTACTCCCGGTCCCTGATCCTCAGGACTCCGTCCTTGATCAGTACCTCGCTACCGCGCTCATCCAGCTGACCAATACTGATGATACTGGAACGCAGCTGCGGGATGTAATATACATCTGTTAGCGCGCGGTGCTCTCCGTTCTGGCATATGAAGATGATGGTGTCGTGCCCTTGGATTGCCACCCTTGAGCTGTCACCAAACCTCACCGTACCAGTAACATCGTCATCGAGCTCAGAGAAGGATGCCTTGGAGCCCGTTATGTGGTTGCTGGCACCAGAGTCCAGATACCACCGCTGCTCCTGGTCGGCGCACACACGTCCGAGGTGGACTTGGGCGCGTGGTTCGTCGAGGTTGACGGTCTTCAGGACCTTCCCAGGTCCTTCCACCGTGGTTGCCTCTTCCCTCTCCTCGACCTCAACATCGTGAAGTGCACAGAACGTCGTCATTAGGATAGTGGCCTCATCCTTATCATCGGCTTACGCCAGGTGAGCCTGAGCCTTCTTCTTCTGCTTGCGATTTGGGCACTCCTGTGCCTAATGGCCCATCTTCCCGCAACGCCGGCAGGCATTGGGGTCGACCTGCTTCTTCTCCGAAGAAGCCTTGCCGCGGCGCTTGCCATCGCCACCGCGGCTGGAAGAGTCTGTCTTCCCGGAGTTCCTCCGAGCAACCCACTCCTCTTCCGTCAGCAGGAGTTTTCCGCTGTCCTTCGTTGCTATCGCCTGCTCCAGGCACTCGTCCATCTCCTATAGACGGCCTATCACATTCTCAATGGTGAGGGTGGACAAGTCCAGCATTGTCTCTATGGAGAGAGCGATCTGGATGTACTTTACCGGCACGGAGTGGAGGTACTTGGAGACTGCCTCCTCTTCATCGATGGTGACACCGTGGCTCTTTAGCTTCCTGATGAGTGTCTACAGGCAGAGGGAGAAGTCCTCCACCGTTTCACCATCCTTGAACTTGAGGTTGGTGAACTCCCGCTTCAAAAGCTAGGGCCGTCGCCTTTTTTGCGCGGTTAGAACCGACGCGCATCACCGCAAGAGCCTCCCATGCCTCCTTAGCCGAGCTCTTCGCCCCCAATGGCTCCCTGATACTCCGTCGGTACAGCAGCGAGGATAGCTTCCAACGCTGATATGTCATCTTCTTCATTATCGGTGCCCTTGTCAATAGCATTCCAAAGCCGTCGGGCTTTGAGCATGACCTTCATGGTCACCGACCACTCTCCATAGTTGGTGCGAGTCAGCGTCGGCCAACTGATGCTGCTGACCTCCCGCATCATGCGAACAATGACCTCCGGTCATGGCTGGGCAGCCACTGCTGTCGCCCATCTCCGAACCGCCCGTCATCGCCAGTGGTTAGTCTGGCGATGGCGCTTATACGACTCTGATACCACTTGTTGGCCCACAGGATCACCGACTTACGTGAGTGAACCACTCACCAGTCTTGCTGAGCACCCACTAGCCATACCGACCACAAACAAGCGTTGTCCGTCCCCACACACTATGGCCAGAGCTAGAAGAAGAAGGGAGAACAGAGCATACACACATAAGTACAAGATACCAGCGTTGGCCGAAACCCTGTCTGGGAGATGGCAAATATGAACTCTCTTTACTGAGTTGCCGTGTATGTCTATTTATACAACTCTATCCATCTAGTCCTAGTACAGCGCATATGTTGCAACAGTAACTAGATAACACAGCAGGGCTGACTCTGCGCCGGCCTCTACATGTGGTTATAGTGCTGCAGGTGAGCAGTTCGGCGCCTACACTTGTAGCGGCTACAGTATCATAGCAGAGGGCATTTTTCGGGGCCGTCTTCTCCTTGTTGTGTTCACACAAGGTAGCAGTATATTATCTAACACTGTCCACGTAGGAGAACTCCAGCAACACTAGTGAAGTACTGCAGAGCTATCAGGGCTCTAGGATATGGAAATTTCATGACTGCCCATTTGTCGATGATGCAGAGCAGCGACGCTGATAAACAATACCCAGCAGCCACACCATAGACTGGCTTGCTGCAGAAGAGTGTTCAATGTGTTACTCCAGACTCTAGTTCTCTGGGTAGTACCTGAACCCTAAGGTGAAGTATCTTCTTTTGAGTGGTCTGAGAGATTAGACATCTGCAACATGCAAACTACAATTACTAAAGCTTCAAAAAGATTCACGAATAGCTACTATAGAATATGGAACAAACTATGGCACGCAAGCATGTTGAAGGAAAAACATACACACTAAAATCAATGCGGCAGATAGTCAAGATTTTAAGGATAGGTTTCCATGTACTAGAATGTAAGGAAAGTATGTGACCATCCTAGAGAAATTTGATGAAGGGTAAAAGCACAAGAGGGTACAGATATGTTTCTACAGTTCATTGTATCATCAGTTCGTATCATAATACCATATTATATGATACAATAAAATGAATTATAGACCATTACAAATACAGATCCCAGTTCATAATTTGAGCAAGTGCAGTGTGTTTTCTTGTAAATATTTTCTATCCTTCTTAATGCAATGATGAGCAGTTCTCCTGTGCATTCAAGAAAAAAAAATCCAGTCCTCTAGTTATGAGACACTGGATTCTTCAACTTCATTTGGTTTAAAATGCTAGACGACTCTCGGTGCAAAAACGTGTCGATGCGTCTGGCACACATCAAGCCGGAAGGATCTGCTTGATGGAGCAAGACTGGAGATCCGCTTGGCTTCAACGTAGGGCTAGCGATCTTGCGAATTCCTTCCGAGGCGTGCAGTCAATTTGACCTATAATTGACAAAGAGAGAAATATTATTAGTAATTTAAGGTGGAACATGCCGGTCTTTGCCCAGACAGTTCCAAGTGTGCCGCTTCGGGAGCAGTCAGACAGGAAAAATTGACTAAACGGCCGATATGCAAAGAAATCGACTGTTTACGGACTGTAAAGCTCGTGGATCGTGATTGATTTTATGTTAACAAGTGCAATGCACGTAGATGTAAGTAAAATCATCAGCTAGCTGAGTATTACTCGTGTAAAGCATTGAGCCGATGAATCTATCGAGAAAGGATATAGCATGCGAACAAATCGACTATTTAGTACAAATGGATCTACAAACGCTCTGAATCTAATATGTTACCATCAACAAGGGGACCGTGACGTCTAAGAGGGGGGCTGAATTAGGCAACTTAAAATTCTAATTCTAAACTATGACCTCTTTTTTTCTAACCTTAGCAAAACCTATGCAAAAGATAAATTATCTAAATGTGCAACTATAGTTTTGCTAGTGTGTTGCTATCTCTACCACAAAGGAACAATACAATCAATGTAAATGCGGAAGCTAAAGAGCAAGATAGAGATATGCAAACTCCCGTCAACGACTCCGGTATTTTTACCGAGGTATCGAGAAGCATGCAAGATTCCCCCTAATCATCATTAGAGCCCCTCGCAAGGAATCCCTCGCAAGGGCCAAGCTCCCAGTCGGGTAACTCCGTGGATAGCCTCGGGCCTTCCCCACGCGCAAATGGGTCTCCGGCGTGCCTTCCGGTAAGCCTTTATTGGATGCTCCCCGTCGTCTTCACTATCAAGCTTTCGGTCGAAACGCCGTGGGCCTTGTTCTCTCCGGTACACGGTGGCGGTCACACCACAAATGCGGTTGGTGTGATCTTGCAAGACTACAAGCCCCTCCGTTGTACAATAATGGTGCGCGCAAGCACCGAGTGGTAAGAGGTATGCAAACCTCACTAAACACTAGGCCTAAACCTAGAGCAAGCGCATAAGCGGTGGTCTAATCAACCTAACCACTTCGCAAAGCACTTATGCTAATTACCTAATGAATCACTAAGCACTATGTAAGTGGAGATCACTAAAATAGTATATCAACACCCTTGGTATGTTTTCTCAGCTCCACACACCTCATTTGGCCGGTTGGGGGTGGTATTTATAAGCCCCTCTGAGAAAGTAGCCGTTGTGGACGAAATCCCGCTTTTCTGCTACTGACCGGATGCTGATCACGTCTTGACCGGACGTGTCTGGTCGTCCCGACCGTTAGAGCCACGATCAACTGATCGGACGTTGCCAGCGTCCGATCATAATCTCACCGCTCTGGAACATTTCTGTACTCGATCAGACGCTATAGTTCTACGTCCGGTCGTTTTGCCGCCAGCGTCCGGTCGCTGCTGCTGTTGCCGAGCCTCCTGATCAGAGCGTCCGATCGCTTTCCGCCAGCGTCCGGTCCAGCGTTCGGTCACCTTTGTGAGCTCGTTTCTTCGTGATCTTGCGTACATCTTGGTTCCTATCTTTGTGCTTAGACTTTGCTTAATATCTTGGGTCTTCTCTTGTGCTCCTAGGATCTTACTTATAGTGTTGATCATCGGATCATCATGTCGCCTTCGTCCAAGTCACGTCTTGCATCCTATTGAACTACAAAACAATCACTTACAAATTCATTAGTCCAATTTGGTTGTATTAATCATCAAACACTAAAATCCAAAATAAATGGGCCAATGGACCATTTTCCTTACAATCTCTCCATTTTTGTGATTGATGACAACATGACCAAAGCAAGCAAATAATAAAAATTTGGAATTTAAAAACTATCAACTTGCTAGGATGCAATGCAAGGGGCAAGGTTATATGATGCTAAAAAAACTACTTACCATGAAAAAAATCGCGTGCTATATAATTTAGCGGCGGCCACTCCTGGGAGCTATGCGTCGCTATAGCACCGCTATAGCGCCGCAGCGTGAGATAGCTGCTCACGCTATATCGCCGCTATAGCGTCGCTATAGCGCGCTATTTATATACAGCCAGGCAAAAAAATAATAAACAGTCCAAACAGGCAACATATTCATAGTTTCATACTTCCATACAGTCTAAACATCCATAAGGTTCAAATATTCAGTAGCTAACATGAAACAACAATAACGGAGGGTACTCTGGATTAGGGTTAGAGGGCTCAAGATGGGCCTAAATCTGACTCTGCCTCATTTTTTTGTCAGCACATGAAACAGCAATAGCGACGATTTAGCGCGCTATGGCGCTATAGCGGCAATAGCGGCGCTATAGCGCGCTATAGCGGCAATAGCGCGTATAGCGTGAAAATACAAGATATCGTCGCGGCGAGCTATCTGGGACGCTATTAGCGCGCTATAGCGGCAAAATAGCGCGCTATTTTTTTCGTGGACTACTTGTAAGACTAAAAAATACTACATAAAAACTTATCTTGCCCTTGCAAATGTCCCCATGTGGCTTTATGGATTTTAGCCTTGCTTCCTACAAATTCTCCCCATTACATAGACTAATCCATAATCCACTATCCTTCCTTTCTCAGACCATTACCACTTGTAGACACCACTAGTAGGTCATTACCACTTGTAAATTATTATGATATAGCTTTTAGTCCTACAAATTTGTGATCGCTTTTGGTCCTCTAAATTCTCTCCCTTTGAAATCAAACACCGAAAAGGAAGACATTAATAACACAAGGGAGGGTCAAACTTTGTGATCCTTTGTGTGTAAAGTGGAATAGGTCACAAAATTTGACTCACATTATATAGATTAAGCTCCCCTAAATATATGCATACATATGGTAGAAGGCAAAGCATATGCATAATTGGCAAATTATTGCTTAAGGGAATTTAATCTATATAATGCATGGAGAAAGCATATAATTATCAAAATGAAATCAACATGTTGATATCGGTTTAGAAATACCACATGTGGAAACCAATTTGATTTCTACCACTTGCAATAGGTGGTGGATATTTGAAGTATGATGCTTAACTCCGGGGACTCTATTTTCCTTGCAATGAGACTACTACATACATGATAAGTTTTTAAAAAGGTGTTAGTCTCAAAGCATCCAACTTATAGAGTAATCTCCCCCTAAATTTGTGCACACAAGTTTAGAATACTTGTAGAAAACATACATATTGATTTTAGAATAAAAAATACCACTTGAAAGATGACATCACATGAATGTGAGAATCGTTTTCGAAGATGATATTTGGGAGAAATTATCTACAATTTGGACTTTGGCACATATTAGATGAACAATTGTAAGACAAGCTATGTGCCGTGCTCCTAAATAATTTTAAACCATGTAGGTTTGCTCCAAGGGTTAAGAATGAAACCGAGCAAGCCTACCATAAGATATAACTAGTGTATGCATGACAAAAGATATAATCATGCAAATGCAAACATAGGCATGAAAAGTAACTAGATGCTTAAAGATTCCAATTTGTAAGAAATACCACTTGTAGGAAATGCAAATTGATACTACTTCAAGGAAATTGAATCTAGTTACCTAACATGGGAAGGGGAATTTGGATCCATAGTATTCACTAACCCACTTGGCAATGATTTTGTCCATCATAATGCACCCCATGAAATGCACCCATACTTTGCCAAGTCTTCAAATTCTTTGAAGTTCATCGGACTTCTCACTTCCCATTCGGGATCCAAACCTTCTTGGTGCTCTTCATGTTGGAAATGATTTCCTTCGGCACCCAAAAGCGTTTGACCCCATTGTTGGCTTACATGTTCACCTTGATGGCCACCACCTTGTCATTTTTCTTCTTCTTTAACAAGTATGGTGTGGAGGCCTTCTTGTTCACCTTGTTGGTGTAGATGTTGGAAAGCTTGCTTGTTTGCTTTTTCTCTTTCTTCTTTGCTCCTCCCCCAATCTTCACCTTGCACTCATAGGACTTGTGCCCTTCCTTGTGGCACACGTAGCAAACCACGGCTTGTTCTTCATCAAGTTTCTTCACTCCCTTGATGGTGTTATCTTGATGGAGTTGGGCTTGCTTTGCCTTGCCTTTCACTTGAGTCAAGTCCTTGGTGAGACGAGCTACTTCTTGCTTGAGTTGCTCATTCTCCTTTGCAACCTCTTGTGTGCATGTATCTACAACAACTTTCTCAACATAAACTTGGTTGCACAAAGATGAGTCTAAACATAAATCATTACAAGAAGTAGAGGCATCCTTTTTAGACATGTTAAAGATAGAACTTTTCTTTTTAGATGCCTTGGTGGGGGTTATACCAATAGCTTCAAGATTAGCAACTTTATTGGTTATCTCATCACAATGTTTGCACATAGTTTTCATTTTAGCAAGCAAACTTTTATAAGAATCTTGTGAGCTAGCTAACTTTTCTTTTAATTTTTCATTTTTCTTTACAAGTTGCTTATCATTGATTTTGCATGCATTTGTTGTTGCACTAGCTTAAAGTTGCTCAATTTTAGTAGATAGTTCAACATTGAGATTAGCAAAGTTCTCATATTGTTCAAGCAAAGTTTTGTATGCTTCTTGTGAACTATCTGGCTTTTCTTTTAATTTTTTGAGCTTCTTTTGTTGACTAGTGCAAACTTTAGCATAATTAAGATTTTGTTGCATAATTTCATCATAAGAAGGCATTTCATCATCACTATCACTCTCACTAGAGGATGCGCTTTCGTTATCTCGTGTCATAAGGCACATATGAGAAGAGCTTGATGATGAGTGCTTGTGGCATCGCCTCTTGTGATGGTGTTCTTCTTCACTTGAAGAATCATCCCATGGACTTATTGATATGAGGGCTTGGTTCTTGCATGCCTTCTTCTTTTGTCTTGGGTGTGGGTTTATTTGGACAAGCTTCCACAAAGTGCCCCAACTTACCGCATCCATAGCATCCTCTCTTTTTTTACTAATTTCTTTGATTGGTGAAAATAAGATCTTAAATTTAGATGGGCACACCCTTGACATTGAGCCTTTGGATCATCTTCTCTACCTTATTGATAAGCTTGATTGATTCTTCATCAAGGTCGGAGGTGGAGGAGGAAGATTGATCATTATCACTTGAATCATCATCATCATCATCATCATCATCATCCTCATCTTCTTCTTCATCTTCACTTAAGGAGCTTGAGCTTGAGCTTGTCTCAACTTGCTTGTCCTTCATTTTCTTTTTCTCGCTACATGTGAGAGCTTTATCTTTGCTTGATGAAGAAGCTTCTTCTTGACCCATCTTGCGTGATATTTCAAATGCCACTGTCTTGCCAATGACTATAGTCGGGGTCATGGTGCTCAAGTTCTTCACGTTGTGAGGATGGTGATGATGCTTGCATATTTCTTTTATGGTAACACGGAGATGATCTTCCTCATGATGTCCGCATCATCTAGCTTTGTTAATCCTATTGAATGGAGCTCATTGATAATTAGATTCAAACGAGAATACATATCACGAACAAGCTCATCATCATTCATTGTAAAAGAATCATAATTTTGTTTAGCTAGACAATGTTTTTGCTCACGGACATTAGATGTGCCATCATGGAGCTCTTGGAGTTTTAACTAAATTTCATGTGCCGTATTTAAAGTGAACACTTGGTTAAACACATCCATGTTAAAAGATTCAAACAAGCAATTCTTAGATCTAGCATTGAAATGTATTTTCTTTTCTTCACTCTTTGTGGGTTTGTCGGGATTCTTAATGGGTTTCATCCCGTCACAAGTGACTCTCCAAACTCCCAAATCAACCGCCTCTAGGTAGCAAGCCATTCTAGCTTTATAATAGGAGAAGTTAGTGCCGTCAAAGTGCGGAGGCCTAGAGGTATCCATCCCAATCACTTTAAATAGCGTCGGCTCAACGGTGGTTAAGCCAAAGGTCCAAATTGAGCCAACCGGCTCTGATACCACTTGTAGGGGACCGTGACGCCTAAGAGGAGGGGGGTAAATTAAGCAACTTAAAATTCTAATTCTAAACTATGGCCTCTTTTTTTAATCTTAACAAAATCTATGTAAAAGATAAACTATCTAAATGTGCAACTATGGTTTTGCTAGTGTGTTGCTATCTCTACCGCAAAAGGAGCAATACAATCAATGTAAATGCGGAAGCTAAAGAGCAAGGTAGAGATATGCAAACTCCCGTCGACGACTCTAGTATTTTTACCGAGGTATCAAGAAGCACGCAAGCTTTCCTCTAGTCCTCGTTGGAGCCCCTCGCAAGGAATCTCTCGCAAGGGCCAAGCTTCCGGTCGGGTAACTCCGTGGATAGTCTCGGGCCTTCTCCACGCGCAAGTGGGTCTCCTATGTGTGAAAGCTTCAAGCAAATCGGCAGAAATAGCCGATTCAGGTGAAAAGGGACTACAACATGTGAACAATCGACTATTTAACATGGACAAACCTATAAACTCATCAGACTTAACCTGTTATCTCTAACAGTGAGGTTCGACCGGATCGATGGCAGCCGTGATAAAGACAACATATCAAACCTTTAAAGTAAACAGATCTATTCACATTTAATAGAATCATGAAGACACACTGTAGGCGTTAAAGCATAGGCGATCGGCTATTTAGCCGATGCAGGCATAGCAAACAGTCAAGGTCACGGCTGATCAAAAACAAATCTACAAACTAGCATCCTCCGATCTAAAATGCCATCAGTGGAGATCGACCGGATCATTACAGCCATAATAGCGAACTATAGACCAGATTTAAGTAGCCAGCAAACCTCCTCAAAATCACACGTGCCTTAACCATGTACTATGCACGATTAAGATCAAAATAGAACAGCCGATGAAACATAACCCGTCGCTCAAAGTAAGAAACATCATATTGTAACAAAGCAAAACGACGGACTAAAAGAATATGAGGCCGATCTAGATTGATCTCGACCGAGCAGGTTGATGTTGCTGAAAAAACTAATAACAATAAGAACATTAGCAAGATCGGTAACTTAATGAATCTACCTAAAGGATGCCACTCTTAGGTAGAGCCGATAACTTAATCTTATCTAATTCGAGCAGTGGAGGTCGAACTTAACCGATGCAGCTGTACTTGAACTAGATGAAGATCGATAACTAGCTTATGCTAAGCTCGCAGTGGAGGTCGAACTTAACCGATGCAGCCTTATAAACCAAAACATAAACCATGACGGTACTTACAGACAAGCCGTAGATCGACCGGGCCGATGCAGCCCTGCTTATCGAAGAACTCGTAGAGATCTACGCTACTCCTACTCCTAAGGGTTGGTATAAAGTCAAAAAAGTAACTTGTATTGATTGATTAGATGTCCTTTTAGAGTCAAGTATTTATACCCGGAGCCTAAGCATGAACCCTACTCAAGTACGACTCATTACAATCTTTGGTATAAAAGAAAATATTTCTAACTTAAGATAACTTGAATCCTAATCTTTCCTTTTTAAGAGTCCGACGTATATTTCTTGACGCCAACCGTAGCTCATTGTCGTCATCTGTTGACGTCGTTCGAAGAGAGAGTCGATTCTAGTGCCGCATCTGAATCAGCTGATGTCGATCCTTATGCAATCGATTCCTCGATGACGTAATCTTGGAAGCTTCGAGTTTCCGCGTTCTTATTTCTAAATTTTGATGTAAACAACGACGGACATTGTTCATCACATTGCTCGTCTATGTAGGAGTTTTAACTCCTATAAACAAGGCTGCAACCATGGTAAAGGGAACAGGCAGGTCAACAGCATTTGAAAGCAACAAATACACATGAGGATAGTAATGTGCATGCCATATTGCTAGTCAACTCTCTCATATTCTATTCCATTACAATATGTAACTGTACCAAACGCGAGTGATATCTCGCCTGTCCTGGTCTTGCCCTGCTGGCTCGATTACTGATAAGCTCGCCCAGCTAGGCGAGTGATCTTGACTTTCTGACAAGAGCAAATCGAATCTTAATGAGCCATGTTAGCATTTCAGCTAGTTAACATAACCAGCTGGCCTGCGAGCTTAACGTACTGAATCGCAAACAGCAGCCCAGCAGCTCAATAGCTATCGACCCAATCCAATCTCCACCTGCACTGCAGGAGGAGTCCAATGCCGACCAGTCAACCGTGAGGTTACTGTGATGATGATATCTCTGTCATCCGTCCTCTCCCTTCCCTCTCAGGCCCGCTCGCGGCTCGCAGTGTCACCGCCTTGCCGGGGACGACGGATATCGCAGGCGTGGCATCCCTGTTCCCATCCTTGTTCGCTTGTCAGATCAGATCACCATCTGGCCATCCGTACCCCCGTTCCCATCTTTGTTTTTAAACAGAATCAGCAACTCCAGAGAATTTGCATTCCTGCCGACCAGTCAACCGTGAGGTTACTGTGATGATGATATCTCTGTCATCCGTCCTCTCCCTTCCCTCTCAGGCCCGCTCGCGGCTCGCAGTGTCACCGCCTTGCCGGGGACGACGGATATCGCAGGCGTGGCATCCCTGTTCCCATCCTTGTTCGCTTGTCAGATCAGATCACCATCTGGCCATCCGTACCCCCGTTCCCATCTTTGTTTTTAAACAGAATCAGCAACTCCAGAGAATTTGCATTCCTGCCGACCAGTCAACCGTGAGGTTACTGTGATGATGATATCTCTGTCATCCGTCCTCTCCCTTCCCTCTCAGGCCCGCTCGCGGCTCGCAGTGTCACCGCCTTGCCGGGGACGACGGATATCGCAGGCGTGGCATCCCTGTTCCCATCCTTGTTCGCTTGTCAGATCAGATCACCATCTGGCCATCCGTACCCCCGTTCCCATCTTTGTTTTTAAACAGAATCAGCAACTCCAGAGAATTTGCATTCCTATCAGATGCAAATTTTCTATTGGCATAAAAGTTATCATGAATTCGCTTCCAATAGGCCTCACTAGGTTGCTCATTTCCAGTGATAGGATCCAAACTGATGTTCTCCCATGATTCACACAATTGGAGATCTTCCTCCTGAGAGTAGTTGGCAGCACGGATTGCATTCTTCTTTGGTCCACTATGCCTGGTACCAATGGGTAAAATTGCAATGTCATCAATCCCACCCGCCTCGGACATCATTCGTGACCAATTACCTTCCTGCGACATATCCCAAACTGTGAAAAAAAACCCAGCACATATAACCAATAAGACGATTTTGTTCTAACCCACCAAATTAAATAAGCATAAAGTCAGTAGTACAACATAATAAGGATACATCAGATTTTTTAATTATTTCAGCAACACAATAAGGATAGAGAGCAATTACTAGTATCCAGTAATAGTAAATATGTAGCAGAGACAGTTTCTGGCCGCCACAAAACCAATGGAAAACAGCAATCACTAGAATTGTCTGAAGAAATGATGCGACAGGCTACAGTTACGATTATCACAGTAGTAGGTAGTGCTACAAATCCAGGACTGATTCAACTGTCTGAAGAAACACAAAGGGAGGGAAGGTCATACGCCTGGAGTTGCCGCTGTTGGTGGCGGCGGGAAGGGAGGTCGCAGATCCTTCTTTCTCCTTCGACAGCTGGGCCGGAAAGAAGGGGCCGAGCGCCGGGGAGGGGAAGTTGCGGAACCTGGTGCCGGGAGCCGCGCGTCGGTCGATCTGGAGTCGTGCTCGGGGACGAAAGCCGCGCCCAGAAACAGTTCCGTCGCGGCCGCGCGCGTAGAGAAGAAAAACCGCGCGCGCTGGCGCCGAAAGAGAGACCGCGCGTGGAGAAGAGAAGTCGCGCGCGTGGGGGAGAGGGCGAGAAGCGGACAGCGGCGCCGCGCGCCCGCGTGGGGCGGGAGATGGGCTGGCGCCGCAAGCAGGCTGCAAACCCTAGCAGCGAGCGCGCACTGGGGAAAAAACGGCCTCAGATGAGGCCTGTCAGCCCATCAGCCCACCACCAACTCATGGCCCTTCGTCTGACTCTACAACGGCAGTCATCAGATCGTAGCGGGCCGCGCCGACAGCCTCGAAACGGCGAAACGTTTCTATTTTGTTCGCGCAGCCGATTCGTTTCCAAGGGTTTTAGTTTAGGCAGCGGCAGCCGGAGATGGGTGAGCGGGCGAAGGAATGGCTCCTCGCAGCCGCAGCCGGCGCCGCCGTCGGCGCGCTCTCTGCCGCCGCTGTCATGAATCATCTCTCGAGGTAACCGGACCAACTTCCCCCTTCCCCGTTCCGCACGCCAAGCTGGACCTGGATGTCACAGAGCGTTCTGCTGACGCTTTTGCTTCGTTTCGATGTCGCAGATCCAAGCGGAGAGAGGGGCACGTGCGGAACCTGCTGGAATCCAATGGAATGACGGCTGGTACGCATGCGGTTAGCTCACGTTGGCAGTTTAGCAGTAGGATAACGTGTACTAGTTGTAGATTCTGTCGTCTTGCAAAGCGATTGCAATTTTAAGATTGGCTTGTGTTTTTGTTGTTGAAATCACTAATTCTTGGCGATGTTGGTTGTGTATTCCAAAGTTCTGGTATCTTAAATTGTTCGCTTCTTCAATCAGGGAACACTCGGTCCAACAGGCATCTGGGCGCTGTTGGTAGCTCGGATCTTCTCTCTGATGAAGTGGTCTCTGAACAGCTTACAAGGTTTGCACCTTTTGGTTTCTTTCCTTAGTAAAGTTCTATATGTATGGAGCGAGTCCCTAACTGTAAAGTATAAACCATCTCTTGCTGTCTACTTGATTGACCCAGTTACTTGTTGTTTGATACTTATACTCTGCAACCAGATAATTCCACATTTTGTTGATATAGATATATACAAATTTGAGGTAACTGCATTGCTTGATATGCTACTTATTGCTGCCATCAATCAATTATGTTTTTCATCATTTGATTCTATATTCCTGTGTAGAAAGTGAAATATTGTGTTCTATTGTTTCTGTGCATAGCTTACTATTAACAGTTCACCTGTTAATTTCTTCATTTTCACTACAAACAAAACTTTTGCCACATTTTCTAATGTGCTGAGTACCTTTAGCCGAATATGCTCAGGATATTGCTGTTTTCGTGGTGTTTCTGATTACCAAAATCTGTTACTTGTGTAATGTAGGAATATACAATTTTTTGGCATGGACTCTCAGAAGAAAGTAACTGAATCCTATGTTGTGGTCATTGGTCTTGGAGGGGTTGGCAGTCATGCAGCTTCAATGCTCCTGAGATCTGGTGTTGGCAGGTTGCTTCTTGTGGATTTTGATCAGGTGTGGATTTGTGTGTGTTCCAGAGGTGGATACATCGTATAATTATGAAAACTTGGATGCACTTAGTTTTCCTTTTTGTTCTCTAAGTAATTAGAAATATGTCTAGTTAAACATAGCTCGTGGTTTAACAACCAAAAATCTTGTTTGGTTATGAATGATTTAACTAGGACTGAGGAAAATCTTGTTTTGACTAAGATTTATATTATATACTCCCTCAGTTCCAAATTATAAGTCGCTTTGACTTTTTTGGTACATTCATTTTGCTATGCATCTAGATATAATAATATGTGTAGATACATAGCAAAATGGATGAACAAAAAAAGTCAAAGCGACTTATAATTTGGAACGGAGGGAGTACCAATCTTAGTTATTTTAACTTAAAACAAATTCTCATCTCATGTTCTCAATGGTTAAAGGCCCATCTGAACAAGGTATTATAAACTTATCAGAAGAGAATAACAACTGCAAACCAGTTTTCTTATAAACAATTAAACCAACCTTTTCTAAAGTCATTTCTGATTAATCCACATGGTTCATACAACCACTTAAGCAGTTCAGACTCTTAGTTCTTTTTTTTGTTTTTGTTTTAGAGAGTTGTCAACACGTTGAGAATTTATTTGATCTCATTTTTATGGAATGCATGGTCGTATGCTGGATTCATTTTCGAATCTCTAAACATATCAGATCTAGAATCATGGAATCATCTAGTCGGTTCCCTTGCATTATTAGTTAAAACTAGGATATAATATATAACCATGCAAAGTATACTAAGTAGCTTTTACAGCTGTATCAAATGGGTAGGTGAACATTACAATTTTGTAAGTGACATCTTGCATTTATAATAGGTGGGCATTAACAAGGCACTCATGATATGTTGAAAGGTATCACTCTCATCACTAAACCGGCATGCTGTGGCAACCAGAGATGATGTTGGAACTTCAAAAGCATTATGCCTCAAGAAGCATTTTTCAATGATATACCCAGAGTGCCAAATAGATGCAAAAGTGCAATTGTATGATGCATCGTCTGAGGCGGAAATTCTTTCTGGACAGCCTGACTTTGTTCTTGATTGCATAGATAACATTGATACCAAGGTAACAAATGCTAGCATTCAAACTTCAACTTTCTTTTCTATATGTGCAACCCCCTATTTTATGTTACCCCCACCCTCCTTTTTGTACTGGTAGTTATAGGTTGCAGGTTCTTGCATATACTAGTTTCCTGCTTAGATTTAGAGGTTGTGGTTGGCTCGCATGTGATGTAACTCCTTAACAAAAATTCTACTCTGCACGTTTTGCAGAAAAATTGAAAATACATAGATCCTTCCATGCATTTCATGCTTAGATACAGTATTCAGGCATAGCTGTGCTTTAAATCTTTTCTGGATGTTCTGTTTTGCTTTGCTTCGGACTAAAGGTTTTGTTGTTGTTATCAACTTAATACTCCATGCAACACCACATGCTTTCAGTTTGATGAAAGTCTTGGCAGTAGTAGTAGTTCCACTGTTTGAAAAACTAGTTCCTATGTAAACTCAAATTTCCCTTACCTCTGTATCTGATGATCAATACACAAAGCCACCCTGCATAGACAGTTGAAACCTGTTTTTTTTTGTCCGAATGGCTTCATTGAACATTACTTACGAATATATCATTTGTAAGCTTGTCAATGGTTGTCTTCATTGTTTGTAACCGTTCAAATATCCTTGCCCCTTAGGTGGCACTCCTTGCAGCTTGCATGCGCAGAGGTTTGAAGGTACTTTCTGCAATGGGGGCTGGAGCTCGAGCTGATCCCACCAGAATTCGTGTTGCAGATTTGAGAGAATCAAGCAATGACCCCTCTCTCGATCGGTTAGTTTGATACTTCTTCCAAAAACTGTCCCACTGTAAGCTGCCATTTCATTCGTTAGCTAACTGGCATGTCAAGATGTGCTGCAAATGGGGTGTTGTGATTGCTCCTTTTAGGTGAGGTACAGGCTCAAGAAAGAACATGGAATTGAGGGTGGAATACCAGTAGTTTTTTCATTGGAAAAGCCAAAGGCAAAGCTGCTTCCTTTTCAAGCTTCAAAAGAAGAGGAAACTCCATCAGATTACCAGGTCAGCTCCCCTAGGACTTGTATTACCACCCTCCTGCTACATGCTTGTTCGTGATTTTCCGAACAAAAAATTTTTGTTACAAAGAGTTAATTAAATTCCTCTAGAACGCTCAGTTGCTTGTATATTATAGGAGTGCATGATGTGTGTGTACGTAACTATTGACAACATGCTATGCATTATTCCACAGATTGTGCCAGGATTTAGGGTTCGCATTATACCAGTACTGGGAACCATCCCTGCAATATTTGGTCAAGTTATGGCCTCCTATGTGATTACTCAGCTTGCTGGATTAGATTTTCAAACTGAACCAGTTGTTAACCTGGATTTGGATCATTACCGTATACTTCATCAGCGTCTTATTGAGCATGAGGAGCTGATGTATGGGACAGCCGAGCAAGTTCTGGTACTATGTTTCTTGCTATGTAATTTCATATTCTGGAAATAAGATATTTTCATGGAGCATTATGTAGTTGAGATGTTATTTATTTATGTTGATTGTCACCAGCACATGTGAAAAAGGAACTCTCCACCTTCACTTGTGATATCCTTCTGTACATTTGTAACATTCTCTTTTACAATCTAAAGGTAGATGCTGAAGAGGTAATGTACGTTGTCAAAGAATTGTGGCGTGGTCGAAGTGCTAGAGACCAAAGTCAGAAGGACACTGGCCGGAAAATGTGGAGATCTGTCAATGAACTAATGCTTGTTCGGTATGCTTCCTTCTCTAACTGATAGCGTGGCTTGAGATACATCATGCTTTTTGTGGCAGTACCTAAGTTCCCAGCATATCTGATTTGGTAGAGGAAAAGCAAAATCGAACTTGCATTATCTCTAGCGCAGGGTGACTGTCAGCTTTTAACTTGTGCAATATGAATTATAACCTGGCTAACTAGCGATGTTAGCTTGTAACTCTGAAGTGGCTTGGCATTGGTAATGTCTTAAATTTCGACGAGATTTTTTTTAACATTAATTCCTGTAATTATTTTGTTATAGGTGGGACAAATCAAAGGCTGCTGGCATCTCAAACTTAATACTTCTCAAGTTTAGTGAGGTAACAAGATGGCATATGTTGCAGACGAAAGGACTGGCGGGCTTTTCCTGTTCATTGGTTCACCTTTTCCTATTTATGCAGGCTGACGCACATGAATCCACCACACTCGATCGAATAAAAGAAGAAGAACCTGAATTCTACTCTATGGTTTCACGTGTCCTGAAACGAGCTGAGATGGAGTTTGCCTTATGACTTAACGTGTAGCGAGGGTTGATGATCTTGTTGGATTCCCACAGTTGCTATTCAGTGATGGCCTTGGAACAATGGATCAGCATTCAATTTGGCGGGATTCATATTCGTTAGTACCTCATCGGTAATGCTATGGTGAAAATGATGTGCAAAGTTTCTTCTTGTGGCAGCCGAAACATCAGCTCTCTGTTATCACGGAGTTGTGCACTTGTATGGGTTTTTCTGCACGATTCGTGTGACGCCAAATCTGATATTTTGTTTTGTCTGATTGGCTGATGCAGTTTTGATGTGATACCACGAACATAGCGAACATAGCCGCTTCTAGACTCACCGATCACCGATGATATTGATATTTGATGATATTGATATATCACTCATATACACGGAAATTCTTGGGCAGAGACCCAAGGCAGGTCTTGCAATGGAGACACAGAACGGGTCCGCTGCCGGGTTCGTCCCGCCAGCTGAAACTGAAAGCCGCTTTCGCTCTGACGTCTGCAGCGCCGTCCACTGATTTTCGCAAGACCAGGTCTCGGGTTTATATGTGATGCGTGTGGCAGTCGATGGCTCGAAGCAGAATTGATCTTGTGTCGTATGAGGCACTGCTGGTTTATGTTTTGGGACCATGGTAAGGCTGAGTGGCTGACCGCTGACCTGACCTGACCTGACGACGGTCGGGTCGGGTTCCAAAGGTTTTGGGAGTCTAGCGGTGGGCGGTGACATGATGTGAAACCGATCTTTGGTTCTGAAACGGTAGCTGGCCTCGCCTCGACGTGACCGCGTGAGAGATCGCACGTTCCCGTTTACTAAATCCCTTTCAGATTTACCCGTGCCCTTTTTTCACGAGTGAGAAACACGCAGTACAAGTGTTTCTATGAAACATTGTTAATTTTTTCTTGCCCCCTTATGAATTATGCTTTTTTTTTTCGCTGCGAGTATTATTCGAATCGATTACTAGAGTTCTAGAAGTGCTTTCGCAAGTCGCAAAACCGTTTGAAAATTTTTGGGTAGGTAACGTGAATCGGGAAGCTTCAAGAACGTTGATGAATCATCGCTGGCGGCTAGTCAGGCCAATGGGAGGCGACTGGAATAAAAATTATGATTTGAATCCACTAGCAACTAGTGAGCTGGCTAATACTAGTTTTTTCTAAGTCAAAGTTTCTTATACCTAGCTAAATTTATAAAAAGAAGTATTAATATTAATGACACTAAATAGATCTACTATAGAAAAATAAATTACACAGTAAATATCATAATATTCATTTGATATTATAGCTATTGATAATTTTTTATATAAATATAGTCAAATCTAAGATTGTTTAGCTTGGACAAAACTAGAATAATACTCTTTATAGGATGGATGTATTAGTTCATGGCTAATAGCTGGCTACCTATCCACGAGCTAAAAATTGGATGGTTATCCATAATTCCTTTCATCTTCTAGAGCTACTATTGGTACAGTACCGAACAAAGGTACGTGGGAGGGCAAAAGTGTTTTTTATTTATTAGCTGTATTAGTTGGGTTGGGCGGCTAGTGATATAGTTGTTAGCTAGATGCCTAGCTAACAATTAGCAATCCTATTAACTAGGTATGTTTAGATCCACCCAACTATTTTTTAAGTAGATAACTTAGTTGGGTGGATCTAAATATACCTAGATTGAGAAGCCTACTAGAGAATGGATTAGTGAAAATGATTTGATATTTTTTTTTAGGAAACAAATAATTTGATATTGGATTGCAACATCTCAATACTCTCACCAATATTCTATGATATGGGCCCTCAAAAAATATTCTATGATATGGTTCTTGATAGACAAGACATTTCGATGTGAATGGCATCACAAGGATAGGAGGTCAAACCTTCGGGCCCTCAAGAAGGGGTAAGGTTGATTTTAACCATCACAACCCGTTTAAGTCTCTGAATTGGAATACCTTTCCGGTATTTTTTAGCACGCATGCTCAATAGTGCTCCCTCCACCTTGTTATGCTGTCATGGTTGTGCAATGGTTACAAGAATGTGCAGAACAAGTCACTTCGGAGGAAAGTGGTGGGTGGGGGCGGGAAGGAGGGGCAAACAAGTAAATTAAAAGAACAAAGTTAGTCTCTTTATTTTTCAGGCCAGGAATTTTACTTAGGTATTATGGGCTTTCACTGTAATTAATTGGGATTGTAGTTTCTACTTCTAAACATACCGAATAGGTTATCCAAGCAATTTTTTAACCACAGTACTAATCTCTACGAAGACATGCATATACATCCTATCTCTATGAGCACTTTCGAAAGATTAAGACTGAACTCAAGATTGATGAAGGCACCGTAGGCACCTCGCTTTTGATGGGCACATCAAAATAAGAGCACTAGCATAAAGTCGAGGAACCCAACCAGATGAACCACTCTAATTTCGTGGCTACCAAAACAATATGATTTGATTCAATCAAATTCTAGAGAACCTATTTTGCTTTATTTTACGATGTAGCTAATTCTATTGTTGATTGATGACTTCTATACTATGCAAAGGATTTGAAATATGTATCCGCATTCCACAGTATTTCAATAATAGTAGTTGTCACTAATGTTGAATGGTGACTTTTATACGTAGCACATCACAGGGACTTACATGGAACTCCGGCCTTTGGCGGCGCCCTAGTTTTGATTACGTTATGTTACGGTAGTTGTCACCAATGTTGTTGATTTTCTGATGGTATCAAAATAATTTGAAATATGTAGCATTTTCAGTACCACAAGATTGAAGTTTAACAGACTACAGTGGACACTTGTGTGTCCTGACGAATAAACTAGTGGTTGATTGAAGCTGTCCAAACAAGACAACCTGCCTTTGCCCTTTGGCGGTGCCCATCAAGAAAGGGTAAATCTTGGTCCCCAAAAAAATAATGAAGAAAAAACTGGTTCTGGTTCCATTCAAGAATGCGAGGACACTTGTGTGTCCTGACGAATAAACTAGTGGTTGATTGAAGCTGTCCAAACAAGACAACCTGCCTTTGCCCTTTGGCGGTGCCCATCAAGAAAGGGTAAATCTTGGTCCCCAAAAAAATAATGAAGAAAAAACTGGTTCTGGTTCCATTCAAGAATGCGAGGACACTTGTGTGTCCTGACGAATAAACTAGTGGTTGATTGAAGCTGTCCAAACAAGACAACCTGCCTTTGCCCTTTGGCGGTGCCCATCAAGAAAGGGTAAATCTTGGTCCCCAAAAAAATAATGAAGAAAAAAAAAACTGGTTCTGGTTCCATTCAAGAATGCGACAAAGAAATCAAAATCGCAGTCAACCTAGGCGTTTCAGTTCCCACTGTCATCATCTCTCCCTTCTCCTCTCCTTTTCTGATCCCTATATAAACCAACCCCCCAAAGTGGAATTTCATTCTCCATTACTCATTCGCAGCTGCCACAAGTTTCAACCTCCAATCACCAACCTTGCTTGATTGTTTGACATCTTGAGCAACTTCTCGTCCTGGCAAGTTTCTTGACAAGTTCGTACTCAAGCAATGGCGCGCATATAGAATAGAATAGGATTGTTGCATCACACCATCGGAAGAAGACATGGTTAGGAGCAGAGAGATGACCGGCGGCTGGGGGAGGATGGCTGGAGGCGACGGCGCGGCGGCGGCCGTGGAGAAGGCGGTGAGGTGCCTGGGCAGGGGCGTCGACATGACGGGCGACCTGAGGCTGAAGCACTGCAAGGATGCGGGGGGCTGCCTTGTCCTGAGGAGCGGAGAGAAGGCGGTGGCGGAGAAGGTCGTCGTGCCGGGCTTTGGAGTCGTCGCCGATGTGCCCGCCGACGTCAAGTGCGGCAAGGGCGATCGGATCAGGTTCAAGTCCGACGTGCTCGAGTTCAACAAGGTTTGCTGTTGATCTGATAAAAGCTTCATTTTGAATTTTTTTGAGAATATTTGAAGATAAACATTTTTTTTTTGGTAATAAAGTTGGAAATTTGGTGCCAAATGAGTCAAATTTCAATCAATGTTGCGTATTCATGAACTAAAAAATTTGCTCAAGTGTGGAAAATGACATGTCATTATTTCTTCTTTCTGCTGTCAGTTTCTTTCGTACACTGGAAGAAAAAATTGTCAGGTAGCAGCACGGGGTACGATGCTTATTACACGAAAGTGACGTCATTTATTTCATTTTCCATTCAATTTCTCTTTAGAAAAAAAAGTCGTCAAGACGTAATTTCTGATCCAAATAACGAGGGCAGCAATGACCGGGTACTTCATCTTGACGAAGCCGAATAGCCGATCAACGAGAAGAAAATATTGTCTCTTTTTTTGGAAACAACAACGAAGAAAGTTTATTTTCCTGACAAAATGTATGTATATAATAACGAGCATTGCAATGTTGACCTGCTGCAGATGTCTGAGGTGTTCAACCACCGGAATTCGCTGACGGGGAAGATCCCGTCGGGGCTCTTCAACTCGTGCTTCGACCTGGAGTGCGGCTCCTGGGCTGACGACGCCTCCGCCACCAAGTGCCTGGCCTTCGACGGCTACTTCATCTCCCTCCTCGACCTCCGCCTCGACTGCCGCCCGCTCGCCCTCGCCGACCACGTCGTCCGTGACGTACCGGCGGCATGGGACCCGTCAGCCATAGCAAGGTACGGACTAGCGATCATAAGCACCATCCAATTCGGTCTTCTCTCATTTGCAGGGTTACCTATTCATTCAAGGGTTTGACATTACTTCTCAGAAAAAAAAAACATGTATTAAAAGTAAGATAGTCATATATTATTACGTTGAAATGAGGGTGGGCCAATTAATATGCACTCACGGTACAAATCCAAGTACCATTACATGTACCATGTCTAGTAGAGGACAAATTGCGAAAATTTTAATAATAAATTATATAAACTTTGTGATGCCATCTAATTTGGACGAGAGATAATTATACAGTAAATAGAACAGGATGCTAGCAAGTTGAGGTGATCACAAGTGCCGTGCTATGCTTGACTTGACTTAACCTCATCTTGTGGCCAAGTAATAATGGTTTTCTCCTTTCCAAGAGTGCAAAATCGTCCACCACACGTTTGCCATGCCATGCGGTGTGAAAAATCGTATGCATGCATAGTGGAAAAGGACCAGACCAGACAAGAAGCAGCAGCCGGCAAATTGAAGGGTGCATAGAAATTAAGCTACCTGCCTGCAGGACTTAGACTTGTTCAAACCTTCCAGGTCCTCAACAGATGGAGTATATCTCCTCTCCTGTCTGCACATCAGCATGAATCAACTCTAAGGTGTCACATCAATGTGTAGGACAATAAACAAGAAGCAAACAAGAAAGTATATTTCTATCAAAATTTAAGAAAACGTGCATTCATTCTCCTAAACATTAAGTAGATAAGCTTTTACATTACCTACTGGACCAGTTCTCTGAACATGTCACAATTGAGGCACTGACTAAACAAAAACAACACAAGCCAGATGATTTTCCATGCCCGAACGCAGTTTCCATTTCCTGAACCAATGGACGCACAATCCATTGAAGACTAATTTCACTCTTTCTGAAAATTGTGAGCAGTTTCATCGAGAAGTATGGGACCCACATCATTGTTGGGCTGGGTTTGGGTGGCCAGGATGTGGTGTATGTGAAGCAGGACAACTCGTCTCCATTGTCCCCATCTGAGATCAAGGAGCACTTGGACAAGCTAGGTGATCAGCTCTTCACTGGGACATGCACTCTGCCCCCTTCAAACCGCAAAAACAGGGACCACAAATTTAAGGTTAGCAAATCATGCATGTTAGTCATTTATGTCCAGATCAGACTTAGATTAGGGATCGGAATCAACAACATCCATCCACCACAATATGATGTATCATGAACATGAACTGAAATGTGCTGGAACTCCTATTACTTGGATCGCAACAGGTCCCTGAGGCCTTCAATGTATTTGATGCCCAAGTGACACAGCAAAGGCTTCAAGGAATGATTACTCCAGTGTCCTGCAAAGAGGTATTTAGTTCAGAATTTCGGCATATTAACAGCAGCTAACAGCGAGTAAGGAGATAGGAGATGTAGAGGCCAGGAATTTCTAATAAGTTTGGACTGAACTGATGCAGGGTGTGACGGTGATATACTCCAAGAGGGGAGGGAATGCAGCAGCGAGCGATCACTCAGAGTGGCTGCTCACTGTGCCCACAATGCCGGACGCAATAAACTTCAAGCTTGTGCCCATCACATCCCTTCTCAAGGGAGTAACTGGCGTGGGCTTCCTCTCTCATGCCATCAACCTATATCTCAGATGTAAGTAAGGTCTTTCTCTCACACATAAATCAAATCCATCGTCGAAGTGCAACAAACTTCAAACTTGAAGAAAGAACAATGAGTGAAATGAATCATAAGCTAACCTCAACAAAAGTAAAAGCAATTCAGCAAGAACTATTATTGCCTTGTTATAATATATTGCGCTTATTTAGTTCCGTTATCCATCAATCCTATGTTGCAAACACTAAAAGGTTTATCATCATGCTTCTGTTCCATAACAGACAAACCTCCAACAGATGAATTGAGGTACTTCCTGGACTTCCAGCACCACAGATCGTGGGCTCCAGTACTCAGTGACCTACCACTTGGTCCCTGCTCAAACCGACAAGGTGCCAGTCCGGCCTTGAACTTCAGCCTTGTAGGTTCAAAGCTACATGTCAGCTCAAGCGAGGTAAAATATGCTTGCTCTTTACTTTCAAACTTCTGAAATCTCATAAATTAGAAATGTTCACATTAACCATGTGGTAAACAGGTGATTGTTCCAAGATTACCAGTCACCGGGATGAGATTACATCTGGAGGGCAAGAAAAATAACCGGTAAGCAGAACTTACTTATTCCAGTCCTGTTCTTATGGTTTTCTCTGAATCCTGGCTGAAAACACTGCATAAAACTAACCTGGGACCCTTCGTTTCCGATATCTTATCATCAGCTTAGGCATCCACCTGCAACATTTGTCAAACAACCCAACGTTCATCAACGAAAGATCAGCCAAGCAGCCGATATGGCGCGGATCGGAGATGATCTCCGACGAGAGATACTATGAGCCGGTCCAGTGGAGAATGTTTGCCCATGTCTGCACAGTGCCGGTGAAGTACGACCCTCGCTGGGTCATCAGCGCCGGCTCACCGTCGGCGTACATCGTCTCCGGCGCCCAGCTGCACGTCAAGGCCCACGAATCGACCAACATCCTGCACCTCAGGCTCTTGTACACCCAGCTGCCGGGGCACGCTGTGGTGCAGTCCAAATGGGCGCACAACACAGCGAGGCTGTCGGGCAAAGGGAGCTTCCTATCCAAGTCGTTCGCAGCGTCCTTAGGCGCCGGCGTTGACAAGGAGCAGCAGCACCCGGCGAGGATTCACATCGACTCCGCCGTGTTTGCCGGAGGCCCACCCATGCCTGTCGGGACCCAGAGGCTGCTCAAGTTTGTCGAGACGTCTCAGGTGACCATGGGGCCACAGGACACTCCTGGATACTGGCTGGTCACTGGCGCCAAACTGGATGTTGAAAAGGGGAAGATCTCACTTCACGTCAAGTTCTCCCTGCTTGCTCCAGTTTCTTGACACGCTGTCTTCTTTTGCTAGGAGAAAACCTGTGTAAAATCAAACCTGACTCCCTTGTCCAAACTTTCAAAAAAAAATTATAACAAGGAATTCAAACCCCATTCAAAGTGTTAATATTTTTAGGCTTAGTTGCAAACTTCTTCTTTTTGCATAATAGTCCAAAGCTATCTCCATGTGTTTGGTTTGCTCAAAAGCATCCAGGAGATCAGTTGGATGTTTGGCCAGCACCAAGTGTTTAATGTCCTTTCTAAGGCCACTTACAAAGGGAGTTATGTAATGGCTTTCAGGGAGGTAAGGTAACTCAACTTGTAACCTTGACTGTATCAACTCAAACTGATGCATGTATTCTCTGTTGGTCCGAGAAAGTCTCTTCATTTCCTCATAAGCCCCTCGATCCTTTCTCAGATTTACCAAACCGGATTTTCATCGTCCTAACCAAATGTGCCCATGGGGGATGATCATGAGTTGACCTATTATAACCTCTATACCAAGCACCAGCCTGATTAGCAACAGCTGGACTCCTTGCGCAGTGATGGTAATATTTGTGATTGTATCAAGTTATAACTTGCCTAGATAGTTAAGCTCACTCCATGGCCTGTGTTTCCCGGGAATTGTCATGACTCAAAAGGTACTCCCTTGAGCCAAAAAATACTTGTCGTATTTGATTTTGCACTGCCTTCCATACATATTTTTGCTAATATTTTCCTGTAGAATATATTCTTAAAACACTTCAAATTTATAAGATTTTGCAAGTATTTTTTCATGCAATTCTACACATGCATTTTCAAACTAAATAACTTATATAAAAAATCCCAAAACATTAAAGCCATAATATGAACAGCTCGATTACTAGGCTATGTCCTATGTGTTTCTTACTGAGAAGAAGTAGCAAGTTCTGTTTAAATACTCTATATGAACTCAACGTATTGCTCTTAAAAATTTAATAAAAGACTTTCTTTATAAAAATATGAACAGCTCACTTGAGAGGCACCATTGTAGTAGACGGGATAGGGGATAGGAGTATGAAATTAAAATCAAGTATGATGTACCAGCTAAAAGGCAGTAGTCACTTGTAGTCATGCAAGTCGAGATAATTGAAATGAATTTCTACATTATCTTTTGCTCCATTGTTTGTGAATATTCAGTTTTCTTTGTGGAAGATCCACTGCAGGGATCTAGTAACTTGCTACTGTAAACAGAAAAATGTAACACCTTTGGACTTTGCTATGATACTTTAAATTGACTGTGGACTGTGCATTGAGTTAGATTTGGATGGCTATGATCACCTATTACCTCATATAGAAGGTAGTAAGGTAAAAATATATTTATACAAATTTTAATTTAGATAGATAATAGGATTAATAAAATAAAAAAACATCAGTTGGGTCTGACTACCTTTCATGATGTACCATTGCATGCATGGATGCATTGTGATAAATTAAATTTACACTTTTCCATAGTTCACGGTGATGTATTTAATGTGGCAGGCGACACTTTTAATGAAATGTAATTATTTAGCAAATAATATGCCAATACAAATAAAAATTCAGCAAAGTGCATATCAGTACTTCATTTTCTCCCCCCCCCTCCCCCGGCTGTCGCTCCGCTTCGGAACCAGGCCATGTTGCGGTGACGACCATGGACATGGCCGACAACCATCCTGGCGACATCTAGCCGACATTCGATAACGAGGACAGCAGCATTCGGAACGCGCTTTGCAGCCCTCCCTGACCGGCACAATCGAGGTCGATTCAAGAAGAGATCGAGTCGCGGATCTGCATCCCTCTACGGACCCCCATCATCCATGCTAGCCCCAAGCTCAGGAGGTCCAAGACGCCGAAGTCGGGGTTCACGATGAGGCGCAGCGAACGCACATGTCGGTGTTTCGAACCGCCGACTAGTAAATTTGTGTTTGCACGTCTAGCCCGGATGGTGTGCTCGGAGGACACAAGGGTTTATATTGGTTCGGGCGGAATGTCCCTACGTCCAATTTGAGGCTGCTCATGTTACCGGTACTTGTTTGTAGTAGGGGTTACAAATGGGCGAGAGAGGGAGAAGGTCCCAAGTCTCTGATGGAAGGATCGAATGGAGTTGAGTCTAGTTGAACTCAGTTCCTTTCAACCTTGAGCCACTCGTGGGCATCCTGCTTCCCCTTTTATAGTTGAAGGGGAAGGCACAAGTTACACGAGAGAAAGAGAGAGAGAGAGAGAAAAGCGAGGAGGAAGAAGGCCTCCGGGGTTGCGGCGCCCTTCATCTTCTTTACGCGGTCCCGCCGATCCTGTAGATGATGACGGGGATGGCTCCACATCGCGACCCTGTTCATCACTGGCACTATACGTGGGCGTCGTCAGCCGGTCGTGGTGCTCTATTCCATTCCGGTGGGTGGCATGGTTAGCAGATACCCCCACCGGAAGTCATACGGGGATTAGGTAGCTTAGCGCCGGCATGCCCAACACTGTTGGTGACGTGAGTCCTCAGGTATGGCCCGTCGTGGCCGTGGGTCACGTCAAGACGCGCCTACTCCCCTTCTGGTGTCAGAAGTTTGACCCTAGGTTCGTACTCTTAGACCCGTTGTGGTTGAAGGCGGTACGGACCCCCGTCGGGTGAGGCGAAATCCCCTATCGAGGGGTCTGGCGAGGCGAAGTCCGCGCCCGAGGGGTCAGGCGAGATGGAGCCCGCAAACTCGGGGTCAGACATGACGGAGCCTATGCCCTTGGGGTCGGGCGACATGAGCCCGCACCCTCGGGGTCGGTCATGAGGAGCCCACGCCCTCGGGGTCGGGCGACATGGAGCCCGCACCCTCGGGGTTGGGCGGGACGGAGCCCATACCTTTGGGGTTGGGCGAGACCAAAATACGCTCTTTACCATCCGTGCAAGTTAGCGTTCACGGCCATCAGCTTCCTTCTTCTAGGTATCCCTAATACTGATACCCTACAGTAGCCCTCGAGCCTGCAGAGGAGTAGGATACTCCTTCGAAGGCTTTTTTAGATGGAAGGATTCTGAGGGTCTTGATCTCCCTTCGTGGGCCGCGGGATGTCTTGGTAGGGTCGCGATTCCTTTCGTCGCGTTTGGACTCTTCGGGAGCATGCAACTGCAGGATTCGGGGGGGTTGAAATAATATCTCTTGATACCGATCGCGTATTCGGTCTCCTTGCGAGTCCAACTTCCCCCGAGCCCCCACATGTAGCAAGGATCCGGTCGAGGGGTCAGCATCTTGTGGTCGTCCTCCCTCAATCATTTTTTATAAAAAAGGAGGGGTTGAGCCACCATGTTTTCGTCGATGGACAAATCATGGTGCTCGGTGAGCTGTTAATGGGCTAGTCCAAGTGGGACCTCGCTTCCCATTCATGGGGGTCTGGCATGGGTCAGCTGGTGACCGACTCCATATTCGTAATGACCAGTTCATATAGTTCTCGAGTCCGTTCGACCGGTCTCAAGGGCTCGTTGCATTTCTTCAAGAAAAAACCATGGACCGTGCACCGGCAAAGACTTGAACGTGGGTCGGGATGCCCATGGCGCTCATGCACTGGGTGCTAGCCGCTAGTGGGCCCATCCTTAACTACCCCTCACTCTAAAGGTGCCCCAGAGCAGTTGTGAACCCGTCGATGGGCCAACCTTTGAAGTCCTGGGCCGTGGGAGCGTTTTTAGCTCTGTATCCCTCCTTACCTATGCGGTTTTTAGCCCATCGAGGGCAAACCATCGCTCGACATGCCCTTCGAGGGGGTCGGCCAGGGGTGGCATGCGCATGACTTCTAGAGAGGCAAAGTGACGAGGCGTGGCAGGTGCGTCGATCGAGGTGGATGGTTCGCCTCTCGCTCCACCTTCCCCTATAACTAGGGGTTTTTCCCTTCGTCTTTGATATGCCTAACCGCATCCTCATCCTCTTTGCTTCTCCGCCGCAAGCGCTCAAATCTCTTGCTCTTGCTCTTCTGTCGCCTGCGAAGTTCTTGTTCCTCCGTCCTTGCTTCCCATGGAGTCGTGTTATCGCTCCGACATCACCCACGCATGCATGGAGGGCCTCGTCAAGCGCGGTTTTCTCCGTGGGAGAACCGAGGTGGTGGAGTGGCTTGTGCCCGGTCGTGAGGAGGCACCGACGCCGCCCGATGGCTACATCGTGTCCTTCGCGCCCTTCCATGAGCGTGGACTCGCGATTCCTCCCCACCCATTCCTCCGGGGATTGCTGCACCACTACTAGATAGAGTTGCAGCACCTGAATCCCAATGGGATCTAGCACATCGCGGCCTTCATCGTGCTGTGCGAAGGGTATCTGGGGATCGAACCCCACTTTGAGCTGTGGAGGTACTTCTTCTCCGTCTCCCTACACAAGAAAAGAGAGAGAAGTGGGGACCTATCGGTGCCAATGGGATGCACAGGTATCCACCTCCGGGGCCACCGGTCCGTCAAGTACATGACATGTCCACTATCATGGTCCAACAAGGGATGGCATGTGCTTTAGTTCTACGTGAAGAGCGACGTAGCCGCCCCCTTGTTGGACTTCACCGGGCGCCTAATCGAAGAGGCGCCACCGGTGTGGGGGTGGGGACCTCCCAAGAAGGAAAAGAAGAGGCTCTACGACCTTCTAGACGCCATCACGCTCATGAAGAACCATGGTCTCCGTGGGGCCAGTGTCATTAGGGGCATATCACACGAGGAGGGTGGCGCCGCTGATGGCGCGTGCACTCCTGTTGTATGGGATGACGCCCGGCGCAGCTCGACGGGGACGGTGCTTGCCCAAGGGCCGCTCCACGACAGTGAGGTGGTGCAGCGCATCAAGGAGGTGATGAAGGAGTTCGACACCATGTTCCCGATACCAAGACATCTCGCCATGCGGCCGGACGCGGGCTTCATCGAGCTGTCGGTGGGGTTGGGCTTTCGGGCCTCCGTTGCTTCATTGCCAGAGCACACGGTCATGAGGGCGGTGAACCGCGCCATAGACGAGAAGAGGAAGAAGAAGAAGGATGAGGAGAAGGTGAAGCGGCTGGCGAAGGAGCGGGTGAAGCTAGATCGAGGAAGGCAGCGGCAAGGTTGGGAGGCGGAAGAAGACTAAGAAGAAGGAGAGGGAGGCGACGGTCCCGGGTCGCCCGTCCAATGGGATGAGCTGGGAGGTGGGGATGAGGACTCATCTTTGCCGTAGGTAGGGCCCTTCCCATGGCATGCCCTAGGGTAGGAGGAGGAGGACACACCCCTAGAGCCGGCGCAATCAGGCCACTCCGCGGCGCCCCTGGAGTTGGCGGGATCCGGTCTCTCCGCTCCATCTAGGCCTTTCGAGCAGAGGGAAGGCTCGAAATGACAACGTGCTATTGAGGTGCCGCCAGGGTCGGGCGGACCGACCCCAAAATGTCACCGTCCGGTGGTGTCCAGGTGAGTTAAGAATTTCTTTGCTCCTTCGCTCTAACAAATTTTTGCCATAAATTGATCATCATGTCCTTCATAGCATTGGAGGACGCGGGACTCTCCTAAGGCTTGCATTGAAGAAAGAGCCTCGCCCTCTGGCAGACGTGCCAGGAGCCGACTGGCGTTACGCCGAAGGCCAGCGGGAGTGGCGTCGGGTTGGCCATGATGTCAACTAGAGGGGCCCAACCGGTGGCTGCATCCGTAGGGGAGCAGACGGAGGCAGACATGTCCGAGGCACCCGTGGCTAATGTGGCGCGGCCGGGTGTTGCCGCGACATCACAGGCGGAAACGTGCAGCCGGGGCCATCATCTGAGCAGGTGGCCGCGACATCACAGGCAAAAACGGCATAGCCGAAGCCGTCATCCGCATAGGTGGCTGCCTCTATGGCGGGGCAGATGGAGGAGGATACACCTAAGGCATCCATGGCGGACATGGAGCGGCCAAGTGCGGCCGCGATGTCACAGGCAGAGACAGCACAACCAGAGTCGTCGTCCATGTAGGTGGCCACGTCTGCGGTGGGGTGGACGGGAGAGGGCGCACCCAAGGTGTCCTTAGCAGATGTGGCGATGGGACCCGCCCCCTCTACCACCGGAGGGGACGCTCCGGAGGAGTTGCTGCAGCAATAGGGGTGGGTGTCGCTTGGGATCGGCACGGAGCCATCCCGGTCTCTTGTCCGGGTAGGCGGCGACCCGCATGCATGGGGAGGATCCCAGAATCGGTGGGCAGACCGGCGGGAACCGGGGGCAACGCTTTTTGCCCTTGACGCCGCCGACGGAGGAGAGGGAATGGGAGAGCGTCCACACAGAGGTTGGGACCATGGTTCACGCCCTGACCACCGCGCTGAGCTCGTTGCGCGATGTCGTCGCCCCGGTTGGTCAGGTATGATATGACCATGTTTCGGACTCTCATTTTCCCTTTTCGTGCCTCTAAGACTTGTCCTCTTCGCAGTCCCTTATGGTCCGCAGCCGAGAGAAGTCCCAATTCCTTTGTCGCAAGAAGCACGTTTGGGACCACCTCGCTGAAGAGACACAGCGGAGTGATGGGCTAGACGCACAGCTCACCACCGCCCGTCAAGAGGTGGCTGAGCTTTCCCGCGCCGCCCAGGAGCTGGCTGACCTCCGAGTCAGGGAGAATGATGCTCACAAGGATGCCCGAGAGGCCGAGGAGAAGCTCGCGGCCCTGATCGAGACGACGTGCGCAGACGCCATGGAGTCTGAGTGGCCAATGAAGGAGTGGGATGATTTGCTCCTTGTTGTAGAGGGGCTCTGCATAGAGCACGACTTGGCTCGCCAGGAGCGTGCTGACGCCTAGCAGCGGATCGACATCCTCAAGGGTGAGCTTGAGGGCGAGAGGGACCTGAAGGTTGCAGTCGATGGTGTGTTCACCAGGCTCGCCATGGAGGTCGGTCAATGCTAGGAAGAGGTCCAGCGCCTGAAGGCCGAGGTAAGCCGGCAGCACGATGAGGTGCGCAAGCTTCGGGCAGACGTGGACGGTAAGCCTCCGATTTCCCTTGTTGTCTTTCTCCCTAGAACCCATGTTTGGCCTCTTGACATGGTCGGTATGTGACTTGGATAGGTCTCGATGACAAGCTTGGGCCGGAGGTGACGAAGAGCCGTGGCCTGGAGAAAGAGCTTGGTGAGATGAAGGCCTCCTTCCTAAAGGAGAGCGATGAGCATGATACCCTACATGTCGCCGTCTAGATGGTCTACGATGACCTCGAGCTAGCCCCAGTGTAGGAGACAAGCTCGCTCGCGGTCCACGCCATCTGGATTATGGATCGGGCGTGTGAGACCGTGAGGAACGCGCTTCGCTTTGGCGTTCATCGGTCGTTTGCGATTGCTCATTCTCACTACGAGAACATCGATCTAGCGAGGATGAGTTAGGGCTTCATGCCCGGATCTAGCTATAAAGATCGAGGATGAAGCCATTCCTCTAAGGGGTTAGTTAGTTGGATGAGCCAGGCGGTGAACTTGTAATAAATGGACAAGTTTTTAACTTTTGTTCTGACCAAAAAGACTTTTGGCCCTTCTCTTTTTTATGTATAAAAAGGTTGATGCGATCCGACCCCTTCTGACGCTAAGGTTGTAAAGCTCGAGGTGCGGACGAAAAAACCCTGATCACGCTGGTGAGCAGAAACGTCGTAGCCGCTGAGGCGTAGGTTTATTGCGGTCCGACCAGTTTTACTCAGCGTTTGTTTCCGCGACTCTTACTTCTAGATCTTAATCGTAAGGAGGGGTTGGGTGCAAAGAATGTTTCTAGTAGATATATTCTTATCAGCCCCCAAGTGAGGCCCGACCCCTTGCCGTTTCTGGGGTCGGGTGTCACTAAAGATTGAGGAAACAATAGCGAAACAGATAAGAGAAAGCGTTTTTGTGTTTCAGAAATATCATTCTTAATTTTCATAAGTACGCTTATAGACTAGGGGTAAAAGCGATGTAGCTGCTCGATGTTCTAGGCATTGGTGAAGACTTTGTTGTCGATGGACTTGAGCTTGTAGGTGCCCGGCCGGAGCACCTCCACGACGATATATGGTCCTTCCCATGGTGGAGAGAGCTTATGGCGGTTCTTGTTGCTCTGGATGAGGTAGAGCACTAGGTCCCTGACGTTGAGGCCCGGCCCGGCCCACCCACGGCGGGCGATGGTACCGGCATAACGCTTGCTGGTACTTAGCCAAGCGGAGGAGGGCAACGTCGCATGCTTCATCAAGCTGATCCATGGCATCCTCAAGGGATGTCTTGGCTCACTACTTGTTGTATGCCCTAACCCTCGGTGCTCCATAGTCGAGGTCTGTTGGGAGGACCACTTTGGAGCCGTAGACCATGAAGAAAGGCATGTAGCCGATCTCCCGGATGGGATCATCCTCAAGCTCTAGAGTACTGCAGGAAGCTCCACGGCCCATCCTCAAGCTCAGTTGGTTGATGATTCTAGGCTTGAGGCCTTGCAGGACCATGTCGTTCGCGCGCTTGACCTGCCTGTTTGTGCGGGGGTGTGCCACGGTGGCCCAATCGACACGGATGTGGCAGTCATCACAAAATTAGAGGAATCTTTTCCCGGTGAACTGCGTGTTCGAGACTCCAAAGCGGTGGGTGATGTCGAGGAAGAATTGCATGACTTGCTTAGATTTGATTATGGAAATCGGCCAAGCCTCTATCCACTTTGTGAACTTGTCCATGGCGATAAGCAAAGCGTGTAGCCCTCGGGCGCTCTTTTGAGGGGTCCGACTAGATCAAGCCCCTAGAACACGAACGGCCACATGATAGGGATCGTCTGGAGCGCTTGGGCCAGTAGGTGGGTTTGACGAGCGTAGTACTAACACCCTTCGTAGGTGCGCACAACTCGCTCGGCGTCGGCCACCGCGGTTGGCCAGTAGAAGCCCTGTCGGAACGCATTTCCGACCAAGGTTCTAGGTGCTGCATGATGTCCGCAGACCCCACCATAGATGTCCTTCAGCAGTAGCCTACCTTGTTCAATGGGGATGCAACGCTATAGGATCTTGGTGTGGCTTCACTTGTAGAGTTCCCCCTCAATAATGATGAAGGACTTGGCACGGCGCGTGAGCCATCGAGCCTCCGATTTGTCAGTCAGGAGCACCTCATAGAGGAGGTAATCGAGATAAGGTGTACTCCAGTCAGTTAGAGGGTTGGGCTCTACCACTGGGTCTTTGTTAAGCTCCATGACTTCGAGGCCGGAAGGAGCCGACAGTCGGTCAGCCCCCGAACCTAGGGCAGGCGGTCCTTCACCGGTCTGTTCTGGCTCCTCATAGCGGACCGAAGGTTTGTACTGATCACTGGTGAACATGCCAGTTAGGACCGGCTCTCAGCCGGACGCCTTTTTCGCTAGCGCGTCGGCCACCTCATTGAGTCGTCTCAGGATGTGGTTGAGTTCGAGGCCATTGAACTTGTCCTCCAGCTGGCGGACTTCTCGGCAATACGCAGCCATCTTTGAGTTGTGGCAGCTTGACTCCTTCATGACTTGATCGATGACTAGCTGTGAGTCGCCCCAGATGTCAAGCCATCGGATGCCCAACTTGACGGTGATACATAGGCCATTGATGAGTGCCTCATATTCGGCCACATTGTTAGAGGCAGGAAAGTGAATGCGAACCATGTACCTCATGCGCACTCCGAGGGGCAAAACAAAGACCAGTCCACACCAGCGCCTTTGTTCATCAGCGATCTGTCGAAGTACATCGTCCAGTACTCTTGATCGACGGCTACTAGCGGCATTTAGATCTCGGTTCATTATGCAATGAAATCGGCTAGCACCTGGGACTTGACGGCCGTCTGAGGGGCATATGAAATGCCTGACCCATCAGGTCGAGTGCCCACTTCGCGATTCTCCCTATGACATCCCAGTTTTGGACGACCTCGCCAAGAGGGAAGGACGTCATGACCGTCACCGGGTGCGACTCGAAGTAGTGACTCAGCTTCCTCTTGGTGATCAAGATGGCGTACATGAGCTTCTAGATTTAGGGGTAGCGAATCTTGGAATCGAACAAGACTTCGCTAACGAAGTATACGGGATGCTGCACTTTGAGGGCGTGTCCCTCTTCTTCCCGTTCTACCACCAGGGCAGCGCTGACCACTTGCGTGGTGGCCTCAATGTAAAGCAGGAGTGGTTCCCCATCGGTCTGTGGGACCAGAATCGGGGCCCTCATCAGGATTTCCTTGACCTTGTCAAGTGCCTCCTAAGCCTCAGGCGTCCACGCGAATCGGTCGGTTTTCTTTAGAAGCTATATAGGGGGAGGCCTCGTTCATCGAGGCATGAGATAAAACGGCTAAGCACGGCGAGGCACCCCATAACTCATTGTACTCCCTTTAGATTCTGAATCAGGCCTATCCTTGTGATGGCTGAGATCTTCTCTGGGTTGGCTTCGATGCCGCGCTCAGAGACGATGAACCCAAGCAGCATACCCCTCGAGACGCCAAAAATGCATTTCTCATTGCTGAGTTTGATGCCGTTTGCTCAGAGTTTCACGACGGTTTGCTCTAGGTCTGCTATGGGCTGGTCAGCCTGTTTAGACATGACCACGATGTCATCTATGTAAGCCTCAATGGTTCGTCCGATGAGGTCCCCAAAACACTTGAGCATACAACGCTGATATGTAGCCCCTGCGTTTTTTAGATCGAACGACATCATGACATAGCAGAACGATCCGAATAGGGTGATGAAACAAGTCGCGAGCTGGTCAGATTCTTTCATCGCGATCTGATGGTACCCAGAGTACGCATTAAGGAAGCAAAGGGTTTCGCACCTCGAGGTCGAGTCAACTACTTGATCTATACGTGGCAAAGGAAATAGATCCTTTGGACATGCCTTGTTGAGACTCGTGTAGTCAACACGTATTCTCCATTTCCCATTCTTTTTTCGTACGAGGACGGGATTGGCTAACCTCTAGGGATGATACACTTCCCTGATGAATCCGACCGCCAAAAGCTTCGCGATCTCCTCACCGATGGCCTTGCGCTTCTTGTTGTCGAAGTGACACAGGCACTGCTTTACCGGCTTGGAGCCTGGACTGATCTTCAAGGCATGCTCGGCGACTTCCCTCGGAATGCCTGGCATGTCTAAGGGTTTCCATGTGAAGATATCTCTGTTGGCATGGAGGAAGTCGATGAGCGCGCTTTCCTATTTGGAGGAAAGTGTAGTGCTGATGTGCACCACTTTGTCCTCAGAGCTGCTAGGGTCTATGAGAACTCCTTGATGCCCTCTGCGGGCTCAAAAGATCTAGCTGACCGTGTGGAGTTGGGTGCTTCCTCGGCGGTCCCCTCCCTGATGACCGTGAGCTCCTCGAAGGCGATAATCACCAAGGCGTGCTCACAGCACTCAACTTCGCACTCATAAGCGTGCTGGAAGGAGGTGCCGACGGTGATGACCCCACGCGGGCCGGGCATCTTGAGCTTCAGGTAAGTGTAGTTGGGGACGGCATGAACTTCGAGTAGCATGGTTGTCCTAGAATGGCGTAGTAGGTTTCGTGGAACCCGACCACCTCGAAGGTGAGGGTCTCCGTCCTATAGTTGGCCGAATCCCCGAAGGTGACGGGTAGGTCGATCTGCCCGAGCAGTATGGCTTATTTCCCTGGCACGATGCCATGGAAAGGCGCCCCAGTCGGTCGGACACGCGACTGATCGATGCCCATGGCATCAAGCGTCTCGGCGTACATGATGTTGAGGTCGCTGCCTCCATCCATCAGCACCTTGGTGAGCCGCTTTGTGCCGACGATCGGGTCGACCACGAGCGGGTACCTTCCCGGCTATGGGATGCTCTCTGGGTGGTCGGATCGGTCAAAAGTGATGGTGGGCTCCGACCACCGGAGGAAAGATGGCATGGCTGGCTTAGCCATGTAAACCTCACGACACACGAGCTTTCAGCGGCACTTGGAGTCGTAAGCTGCCGCCCCACCGAAGATCATGAGGCAGTCATCAGGCATCGGAAAGCTGCCATCCTTCCCCTCGGTGTCGTCCATCGCTGGCTCAAGCTTCTTCCCCTGGTCCGCCTTTTTGGAGCCACCGGACAGGATACGCTTCATGAGGGCGTAGCCCTTGTACAGGTGCTTGATGGGAAAGGCATGATTCGGGCACGGCCCCTCGAGTAGCTTCTCGAAGTGGTTGGGAGCACCCTCGGCGGGTGCCCGACCGCCTTTTTGCTTGGCAGCGGCCATGCGCGATCCCCTGTGTCGCTGCTTGTTCTTCTTCTTATTCGGACAGTTGGAGGTGCCTTCGCAAGCATCCTCGTCCCGCTTCGCTTTGCCCTTGGGGCGATAAAAAATTGCTACGACCGCCTCCTTGCCTGAGACATGGTTGGTCGTGATGTCGAGGAGCTCCTTGGTGGTCCGAGGGCCCTTGCGTCCCAGCTTGTGGACCAGGGACTCGCAGGTGTTCCCAGACAGGAAGGCTCCAATGACGTCGGCATCGGCAACGTTGGGCAACTCGTTGCATTCCCCGGACCAACAATTCTTCAGATCCCAAGGGTTCCCAGGGCGCGTGTAGGTGCCCTAGAAATTTCCCACAAAGATCTCTTTTAGGTCCGCCCAGCTTTGAATCCGGTTGGGCGGAATGTGCTCCAGCCATGTTCGTGCCGAATTGGCCAGGAACAAGGGGAGGTTGTTGATAATGAAGTAATCACTATGTGCACCGCCGGCTTGACAAGCAAGCTGGTAATCCTCGAGCCACAGGCCGGGGTTTGTTTCCTCAGACTATTTCAGGATGTTGGTCGGTGGTCGATACCACGGCGAGAAAGCTGTGTTGAGGATGTGTCGGCTGAAAGCCTGGGGCCCCAGCAGATCGGGGCTCGGGCTCCGGTCCTCACCGCTGTCATAGCATCCACCGCGATGACGGTGGTAGCCGCGGCCGGCCTCCTCTCTTGTCGGCCTATGGGCATCCAAGGTGTTACGTGCGTCACTGTTGGGGCCGAGATGCTCATGCACCGAGACCAGGGCAAGCCCCCATCGTCACATGGCTCCTAGTGGACGGATACGTCCTAGCCATGTCGTCCCGAAGATGCGCGTTGACTGGCATCGAGCTCGCGTCACTGAGACAGCGAGCTTTCCGCCGGCCGTACCGTCGCGTGATCGAGCAGCGTGCGGATCTCACGATGGGTCCGACAGTCTTCGGGTGTCACGGGCTCCGGGAGCCCTCGAGCAAGGCCACTGCGGCAACTATGTTCTGGCTTACCTAGGCAAAGTATGGGAGGCCTCCGTCGTCCTCGATGATCCTCCTGTTTATGTCGTGGCGATGGCGCGCGCACGGCCTCCGTCTTCGCGGCGTTCAATCTCGTGCTCGAGTTCCACACTCTCCTGCTCTAGCTGGAGTCGCGCATCCTTGATCTCCTTGTGTTGTGCCCTTAGCTGCTCTACCCGCAGGCGAGGTGAGGCCCTTGCATCGTCGTCAGGGTCATTCATAGAGTAGCCCTCCCTCGTGGACGCTTTTGACGTGGCCCTCGGGGGTGCCTACCATGAAGCATTCTTGCAAGGGGTGATGGCTTCCCCTGCTGGAGTCAGAGTCAGAGATCGTCTCTAAATCTCCCGTGAAAAGGTCGTGGAAAGATTCCACGACATAGTCTGTCATACCCATGAATTCATCACGAGGTGACCAATGGTCCTTGCGGCATTGCGCAGACCGAACGGGAACACTGCCGGGGCGCTCCGAGTGAGGTATTCTGGGGAGAGCAGTTCCCCTCCAGCAAGCTACGTCATGACGTTGGCGAACGAGAAGGTGAGGCAACGCAGGTCCTCCCGGGACGGTCGGGGTCCTAGGAAGGCGTCGAGCTGGTGCTCCAGCCTCCTATAATCGAAGCCAAGGAGCTAGCCGCTCCCAGGGGCACGGGCTTCCGGCGTCGTGGCAGCTCCTCGAGGGCCTCGACGGTTGCGTCGAGGCCGGTGGAGCGAAGAAGTTGGACGGCGACCGGAGCCCACACTGGCTCTCCTCCTGGTGAAGAAGAAATCCAGGCTCCTGAAGCGCATGTGCACGCTCGGGACCCAACTGACGCCATGGCTAGCCATCCGTGGCCTGTTGTGGACGACGAGACGCGCAAAAGACCCCTATCTGGCACGCCAAATGTCGATGTTTCGAACCGCCAACTAGTAAATTTGTGTTTGCGCGTCTGGCCCGGATGGTGTGCTCGGAGGACACAAGGTTTTATACTGGTTCGTGCGTAATGTCCCTACATCCAGTTTGAGGTTGCTTGTGTTAACGACACTTGTTTGTAGTAGGAGTTACAAACGGGCGAGAGAGGGAGAAGGTCCCAAGTCTCTGATGGAAGGATCGAATGGAGTTGAGTCTAGTTGAAATCAGTTCCTTCCAGCCTTGAGCCGTTCGTGGGCGTCCTGCTTCCCCTTTTATAGTTGAAGGGGAAGGCGTAGGTTACACGAGAGAAAGAGAGAGAGAGAGAAAAGGAGGAGGAAGGACTCCGGGGTCACGGCGCCCTTCATCTCCTTTACACGGGTCCAGCCGGTCCTATAGATGATGACGGGGATGGCTCCACGTCGCTACCCTGTTCATCACTAGCGATATATGTGGGCGTCGTCAGCCGGTTGTGGCGCTCCATTCCATTCCGGTGGGCAGCATGGTTAGCGATACCCCCGTCGGAAGTCGTATGGGGATTAGGTAGCATAGCGTCGGCACGCCCGACACTGTTGGTGATGTGAGTCCTCAAGTATGGCCTGCCGTGGCTGCGGGTCACGTCAAGACGCGCCTACTCCACTTTTGGTGTTAGAAGTTTGACCCTGGGTTCGTACTCTCAGACCCGTAGTGGTTGGAGGCGGTACGGACCCCGTTGGGTGAGGTGGAATCCCCTTTCGAGGGGTTTGGCGAGGCGAAGTCCGCGCCTGAGGGGTCAGGCGAGACGGAGCCCGCACCCTCGGGGTCAGATGTGACGGAGCCCGCGCCCTCAGGGTCGGGCGTGACGGGAGCCCACTCCCTCAGGGTCGGGCGGGACAGAGCCCGTACCTTCTGGGTCGGCCGAGTCCAAAATACGCTCTTGGCCATCCGGGCGAGTTAGCGTTCGCGGCCATCAGCTTACTTCTTCCAGGTATCCCTAATATTGATACCGGACAACACCGCTAGGAAACCCCGCGCGGCCAACTCCAAGCTATAGGCGTAGAATGTTTTGAAGCAGAAGCTTGGTATCACCGTCGACTACAACGGTGTGGACGATGGGATCGTTGAAAAGTTTCGGGCGACCTTTGTGGCCCCTTTGTCGGCCAACATGCAGGAGGCACTAGATGCGCTATTTGGGAACGGATTCGATCCGGTGGCCATGAACCTGGATCTGGTCGGGTTTGACGCCGAGGATAGTTAAGCCTTGTGCTTAGCTTGTTTGTCGCAAAATATTACTGTGTAAATCACAACCACGTGTGTTTTTTCGTTGCTGGTCTCAGGATTACTGTAGCCAGCTTAGGTTGTAACAAACTCTACTTCTGCTTAATGAAAAACGTGCCACAGCACGATCGCGAAGAAAAAAAAAGATACTTCATTTTCTCCAAGAGGTTACGTTGGCACACTTGTCATCGACAAAAAAAAATATGCATCTAACAATTATCATGGAATGTATGTATCACTTTTCGTCGATAAAAAATGTATAACAGAATTATTCAGTGAGAGAAAAACACTGTTCCAATTGAAAAAAAAAACAAGCTGAAAAAACAAACTGAAAATTTGACTGGTAGGGTTGAATTATTTAGCATAATATGCCAATACAAATGAAAATTCAGAAAAGTGCAACAGTTGCATATCAGATACTTGAATTTTCCGGGAGGTTGGCTCGCTTGGGCAGCAGGATTATTGCAAAATTCCTTCAGTGCAGAAATACCATACATATGCATTTCAGGTGCCCACAGTTTGCTTAGTCACGGCAAGGTGTAGGGGCCTCCAAAAAAGGTTTGCTGAAGTTCTGCAAATGTTTAGCAATAAGTAACACCTACCTCTTCTCAACGGCAGACCTGAGAAGTTCAGTCATGGGAAATTGGCAGTTTGCCACGAGGTGCTTGTAACCCTCGGTTGCCAAAACAGCCTCAAGATTTGCAGGAGAATCAACAATGAATTTGATGCATCTGGTCTTTAGCCTGCAGCAGCTGTGCTGCTCCGCGAGAGCCAAATTCGTGGCAACCATGCCCACGTTGATGCCACTGCAAAGCTTGTCTTCACACATGAGCTTAAGCCTGTCCAGTCCAAACCTATCAGCAGCTGAAAGAAGATGTTGTGCAATGGCCATCGACTCTTGACGCCCAATGTCGCTGCCGTGCTGTTGAGCGAGCTCGGGGCATGTGTCGGTGTAGATGAAATGGAGCATAGCCTTGAAGGCTGCTGGTTCGATGCCCTTGATATCGACGACACCCGAGCTGCTCTCTTTCATGGGCGGCCCAAAGAATTCAGCCATGAAGATGGGAGATCTAGCGGCGAGTATGATCTTGTGTGCCATGAAAGATTCACCTGAAACAAAGAGTGTGATGTCAGCCCCCTTATGGCTTTGCTGTAGTTCACCAAGCTGTTGGTGCAAATCGGTGGACGGCAATCCAGCACTGGGGTGAACATTAGCTCCTGCTCCCCGCGGGCTTCTCCAAACACTGATTGCGCATTCCACAGCCAAGGAATCATTTTTTAGATAACCCAATTTTAGTAGTTCCTCATGTGTTAGAAGCAAAATTGGTGGTCCTAATTCCTCTTGCTTCGTGTATCTGTAGGTGGCACGCTGATCTCCAAATGGTGGGAGAATTCCGGTCACATCAACTAACTGACATCGAAGAGTCGCCTTCACCCCATTCTCACACACTTTGCTACGCAGCCCAAGCCGGAATGCTATCCACTCTTTGCTCAAATCAGGATGAAATGGATGGTAACGTACTTCCCAGTCATATCCAGCCGCGTCAAATGTCCCATAGGAGATATACTCTGATTTATACAACGCCACAGATCTTAGGTACTCTTTGTTTGTAGAATATCTATCTATCTTCACCAGGTGAACTTTGTATTCTGTCTCAGTGAGGTCTTTCGAAAACTGCATGGTGGGCATCCAATGAAAATTGAGGATTGCTTGGGCAGTTCAGCGAGGAGTATTTGCAATGTACAGAATCCCAACAGCTGGAGATGACTATTTCAGTCTTTCAGATGATGTCAGCTCAAAGACAACATGTGGTGCTACCTGAAAACAAAAATTAACATCTGTTTTTATATATGGAAGCAATAAAACCAAGTAGTAGTAATGCCAATGGTTTCAATAAACAAAGAAGAGTTCATGATAGTATAGCAGGGATGAATGTTTTGTTATACAAAATAAAAAATGAATCACTGACATATGGCTTCAGGCGCAGGGATGGCAGTTAGGGAAACCTTGTAACAAAGCATGCTTTGCACAGATTTCTCCATCTGATGCTAAATTGTACCGACCAGTTTGCCACTGTGTGGCATTTCACTGAACTGGTGCGCCAAACTGCAGGGCGCCACTTGATCCTAACACGGCATTCGCTGGATCGGAAATAGTAAAAGATCCCCCGTTGTGTTTGTGTCCAGAAGGAGGAGTTGTGCCGCCCTAAAAAGATCCTCCGTTGAGTATTACAGGTAAAGCTACTTGGCCAAAATGCTCCTAGTCCTGTCTCCTAGTACTGGCTCCTCATCACAATCCAAAGGATCGACATCAAAGAGTTGGTGAGGATGGATAATGTACCTTCGACGGCGAACGACCGCGAGACACGATGGCCGCACGGCGCAGGATGCTCGCCTGCCAGAGCTGACCTCGACGGCCTCCGCCACGGCGCCGCAGGCAGTATGGAGGAAGACCGGAAGCAGAGAGGGATCAGGGGGATGCCGGGCGCTGGGGCGGGCATATAACTGCAGAGGCTAAACAGTCTGCGAGGAATTAGTGCACGAGAAGAACGGATCTCTAGTGCTCTTTCGTCCTTTTGTTTTCGTCCCTTTCTCTTCATTTTTCACTCTTTGCGATCTAGAAACAGTTTTTTTTCCAACCATGCCGCAAAATCATACTACCTTGGTCTTAGACATTTAGTTTTGTCTTAAATCAAAGTATCTTATTTTTTTAAATACCAATTTTATATTACTAAAAATATCATCATAAAATATATTTTTATAGCATACCTATTTGATATCATAAATGTTAATAATCTTCTTTATAAATTATCCTAACTTAATATAGTCTAATTAATGTCAAAACTTAAACATCAAGATTTTTAGGACGAATATAGTATTTTTTAAGCGCACAGTACAGATGTGAAACGCACGTACATACATGCATATTCACTCATGTAAACTCAACTCTACGCTGATGAACTTAAAAGATTAAGTTGACGGATCTTAAAATTGACATAGTCATCACATGCATCTTGTTATTGATGACCTCTACTGAATAATGTTGTTTCAACTTTTTACTCCCGTGCTAATTCTAGGATCTGAACCAGATGAGCAGATTTCCCCATAAGGAAGCAGCTGTCTATAAGCATAAAAAATTTGAAGGGGCTATCTATTTATCTATTGATTGATTGTCACCTATAAAAATCTATCAACTTTCTAACCATTCAATTTAAATCCAATAGTTCAAATTCATCCTTACATGATGGAAAAAGTGGGACAAAATCATACCTGATTTTTTCGAACATTAGATTTTGTTCCTTGATCATTGCACATCTCACATGCCAAAAAGATCTCTTAGCCCCAATTTTTGGAACATTTTATTTCTCTACATGGAACACGTTATTTCATTGCTATTGCTATTTTTCCCTTTTAAACTGGAGCACTGAAAATCTGAGACGGTACATTTTAAATGGTAAAGAGCAATTAGGACATCTAACGGTACATTTTAATTGTGCAATAATTCAGAAACGGTTCTAGAAGCCTAAAGAAAAAAAAATATTGTGACACCAATGTTCACTTTAGGAAATAAGTAAGCGACCTAATGCAATTGGGTGAATCTATAAAAATATTTCGCTCAATAGCAAGAGAATAATAAGAAAAAGAATTGACTTTTTGATATCCACATCTGAAAAGTTCAATTTCAAATTGTAATGGGCATTTCCCAAGGTTGCAAATGAAATATTCGAGCTGAAGAGCTCATCAGTTTGAGGACAATTTGTTAAACTGAGAATGGAGTTTAAGTTTGCATTGGTCCACGACATGGTAGCCATTTGGCCACATCACCCTCGTTGCAGCGTACAATTCCAAAAAAAATGCTACTATACTATCTTAGTGAATTTGTGTTGTCACGTCGAAAGGTTTAGTGGATCATTTCACAAAACTAGAAATCTATATGAAAAACTGTCAACAAGCTACAACCTCCAAGAATAGTTTCATAGAATAGTCTCACGGATCAGCAACACAAGTCTACGTACGAATCCAGGGTCCACACATAAACTCGGGTGGCATGTGAATCCGCGCAAAATTGTAGCACTGGAAAATTATCTGAAACCGTAGCTCTTTGACAATGACAGTCATGCACAGATAGCTGAGCTGTGGTATCCAAGCAAGGCCTAAATCAAACACTCCCGACAGTGCTAAAGGAATTTTTTGAAGAGCAATATCCCAATGCCAACCCGATCCAGAAGCATGCCATACATGGAAGACAGGAAGAGGATACATATCAGTTGGCAGTTGCCACTTGATGTACCATATGCAGATGAACAATGTGTCACCACTTAATCAACAGAACTCAGACAAGCCAGAAGACATGTTAAAAATTCCAACCCAAACACAGGGCAAACAGAGCAGCGCAAACAAGCATGTGAGAGGATACAATATTCACAACCTGGGCAATGGGTGTCCTGTGTAACTGAGCACTCAAGCTACATTACAGATTGGGCATGCGAAGATCCCCAGCCTATACAAGCATCAGGTGCACTGCCTGGACTAATAAAAAGAAACAAGAGGGCGCGCCACAAGGTTAGACACATAGGCTCAGCTTCACTCTCACAATGGTCTCATCAGATCCGAGCCTACTCTTACGCTGATCTAGGTATTGTTGGGTCATCTCACTGTGCTATGATTTTGGCCACAAAATTAATAGGATATGAATGGAACAAATGGTGGAACAGAAAACGATCTATCCAAGAATGCTGCTTGGTGTTAGTGCTGCCATCACTGGAAGTTGCGCATCGACCCACTTCGTGGTGCGTTTCTGCAGGCATAGAACAGAATTCAATATGATTTAGAAAAAAGAACAGGATTTTTTTGTTGGGGGGATATAAGACATTTTGCACCAGCTTGCAGCAGTCTATAAGACAAACATCAATGGTTTCAAAAGATTGCACTATATGAAAACAAAGGTTCTTCAAACCAAAGATACAGTTGTTGATGGTACTTATATTTATCACAATCAATAGGACATTATATGAGGATCACATGTATCGCAAATTGTTGTGCATGGCATGATAAACATGGAGAACAAAAAACTAAGAGAATATCTGAAAATAAAAGTGAAAGTGTCATGAAATAAAACTAACATCTATGGATATGTAGGATACTTACTGCTCAACCTCTTCCCAGATATGTATTAGGCTACCTATTTTAGCTACTTATGATTGTTACGAATAAAGGGGGACTGAACTGGATTGTAGTATTGAGGCCTAATAGGGGGACTATATATAGAATACATGGGGACACAGGAGAAAAACCCTAGACTAGTGAGATTACACTAATACCCTTAACAAGTGTAATCTCCCTAGTCTAATGACTAGTACCCTTAACAATGATCAAACAGTATCCTAAGCATTGAGCATTCGGTTCGAAATTTTTTTGAGCATTTCAATAATGAGGACCTCAAACTTTTATAAAAAAAATTGTAGCATTCCTGAAAATGTACCTTCCAGGAAGCAGCTGTGAACTACCAGAGCCTTTCGTACCAAGCCGCTTGGCTCTGATTTCTTGTTCTTTACTGGCACGCATTGCTGCAACTTCTTTCTCCATGGCTGCAACCTCTCGTCTGACCTTTTTAGCCTCCACTTCCATTGCTTTGGTTAAGGTGTCTACTTTCTTTGCTAACATCTGCCAGACAACAATAGATAAGCAAACTTCATAATAATCAGTATATAACTAACTATCCACTAAAGTGCGCAAATAAGAAAAGAAATGGACGCATACCTCAATAGCATCATCTTTATCTTTTAGAATCTGATCCTTTTCATGGCATGTCTTTCTCAAAGAAATTACCTCTTTTTGCAGCATATCATATAGGAAACCAGAAACTGTCTCAGCTGAGTTATTATTTGTGGTTTCGTTACTTTTCTCATCTGCATTGCTGACTGCACTATCATTAGTTCTTTCATCCATATCGCCCTTCCAACTATCATTAGTCTCTTTATCTCTAACAGCATCTGTAGATCTGTTGAGTAAATGAGCTCCATTTCCATGGACCTTTCCCCTATCTAGTGACCTAGTTCCGCCATCAAATGACTTCGAAGTGCCTTTAGCATGCTTCAGAACCAAGCTGCTGTTTGACGAAAGAGATGATCTTGAATGAAAAGAAGGAGATCTCCTTGACAATAAGCCATTTGGAGACAACTTTGATATGTTATCAGCTCCACCAAGTGATAACCGGCGGGAAGGGCCATTGCTAAAGCTCTTTCCTTCAGTAGGTGGACGACTAGAGCCACTTGGTGGCCCCCTTAGTCCATCTTCTAGTACTTTCAGACGTAACTGATATTTTTCCTGAGTAAGGTGCAGAAGTTTAGCTCATCTGAACTAACTCATTTAACAAATGCTAGATTGCATTATAATATGAAGGCTGTAACAGGTTCCATCTATATGTCAAGCTAGAAAGCTAATAGGCAAGCAATCAGCAGAACACAACCTGGCTGCTCAACTGTAACAAACAAGTTATGTACCTTCAGTTGAGCTTCAGATCGTGCTGTACGTTCTGCAACGGCAAGCTTGTCACGAAGTTGTTGCATCTCCCCCTGTAGAAACAAGAAATTATCAAAGGATGGTACCTATCATATGGTACTCGAGAAAAGAACGTTGTCCAACAGGTGGTACATTTAGTTTCACCAAAGAATATGCATATTTTTGCAGAGTTGAATGATAACAAAGTACATTGGTAAAGAAAAGGCTAGTTTAACCATCATACCTGCAAGAACCTACGTTCTTCAAGCCACTGTTTAACTGGCATCACCTTGTCATTAGAATCTTTCCACTCATTGGCAACAACAGAAGCAACCCTGTTTGCTGTAACTTTTGCACGTGCAAGTTCACGGTCAAGTGTTCTCTTTTCTTCCTAATAAAATCATAAACATAAGCATGAATCAAGTGTTCATGTGAAAAGGGTAAAAAAAATTGGCATGGATTTGATGGCAAAAGAAGCAACCAATCTAAGGATAGTTTGTTACATTTATTTCTTGAAATCTGCGCTGGTAATCTCGAACAACATTAGCTGTTGCACCACCTTGAAGAACAGCCTCTTCCAACTCTCTCACAGTTTGGCTAAGCTTTTCAACTTCTGCAATCTTTTGGCGATGCAGCTTGTCTAAGATTTTATTTTCTTCCTGCAATGCAAAAAAATCAATCAATTAGGCACTAAACTAATTCAATTGGAATGCCAAGTTATTGTCTTTCATGATAGAGAATAAACTGCATGCACCCACTTACATGGCAGATCTCAATTTGCTTGATCAACTCTTGGTTCTTGTTTTGCAAATCGTCAACCATAGCAGCTTTTGCCATAGCAATTTGTACGGTCCTCTCTGCTTCTAGCAGAGCTGCCTCCTTTTGTTTTGTTAGACGATCCAAAGCTCTGTTGTCATCCTGGAGCTTTGCAATCTGAAAACAAGGTTTAACTTGTCATACACTTTGTCCACAGGAAATGAGTACATGATAAATTACAGAAGGGTAGTTAGATGATCCAGGATGACTGGAGGCGTGAAACATTTGCAAACGTAACAAAAACCTAAGAAAGACATCTGCACAAACACAAATAAAGAACAACTGACTATAAACACTAAGCATTACCTCCTGGCGAGAAAGCTTTAGCTCAGCTTCAAGTGGTGCAAGAATGGCTTCAATTGGAGGCATGTCATCATCTTTCTGGGCTGCATGTACTCTTCGCAAAGTTGCTTCTGCTGCAAACTGGGCAGCCAATGCAGCTTTTTTCTCATCATTTATCTTTTTAACTTCAAGATTCTGCAGGTATTTTTTTGGGCTTGGTTAACCTCAATCAATCAATAGAGGAAACACACAAAAAGTAAGGACAAGCTGTGGTACTTTGCTTTCGAGGAGATATTCTGTCAGCTTGAGTTTCTCAGCCATCTTCTCCAATTCATCTGTAAGCTGCCGCCAAAATACAATCACATTAGGAAAAAAAAGGGAGTTATTTGCATCCAAGTTTTTTTTACTAAAAAAATACATATAGCAACTAATTCAGCAGCATATTTCTTTCAAAGTGAAGGAATTTAGAACCCATATAAGCTGGAACACTTCATCAGTTATTTCATTTCTTGAATGTGCCATTCTTCCAGTGACCCAAGTGCAGAGGCACAAAATAAGTATATTTCATCATGAAGTAAATTTGGCTACTGTCCTGACTCCTGACAATCACTTTGTTCTAAGCGACCAAATAATACTTGAAAACATCACTCCATTAAACAAAATTCAATCATAGACTCAGTCTCTCCCAGAAAAGCAACCTTGTGCGACAAGATCATTAAACAAAACTATCAATAATTAACAGCACACCTTAAAAAAAACATACAACTCACTTTCTTTGGCATGAAAGCAGCGTACGCATGTACGTCAAGGCGAAATTACTTCTAATTGGAATTATCAGCGTCGAACCAAGAGAGGTAACCAAATTCTGGTGTTAAATATAATCTTGTCATTTCAGTTGAAGCACGCAGACCAATTTAAAAGAGGCATTACCTTGGTTAATTAATTAATAACGGATGGCAACAGAATATGTAAATTGCAAAAACAGCCTACAAGCATGTGGGTTTTAAACTTTAGATTGGTAATACTGTGAAGGGTACCTGTACATATGCTATCACTGAGTTGATTAGACTCATCAGAATCATAAATGAAGGGAAACCAAGCTCCAAGAAATATATTTGGGGATCTAAGAATATCATGGAAATACGATAATGCAGCAGAATGTATGCATGCCCAAGTGTTCTCTTGGTATCAGGATAGTTAAAAAAAATGTACAAGCTCAGAAGAGGACCATGGTAGTTTGAGGCTGATGAAACCATAGTAGAATCTTAATATCTTAGAAGCAAATGGTTATGTGTTGTAACAACTGTTAAAAAGATAAGCCCTCTTAGGAAAAGATACAAGCACTAGATCACTGTACCATGGAGCCATGACAAACAGGCTCTACAAGATTCTGAGCCAATGTTTCCTTAACAGAATTTGGCTGGGTTGATCAGATTTGGCAAGTATCTGTTTTTCTACATAAATTCAGCAAGGTTCCCTTGCCAAGTGAAACCTTAGTTTCTATTGTCTTGCCAATGTTTGGACAACCTATGGGTTTTTGGTGACAAACTTCTTGCAATGCTAAATTCTGTAAGGTTTGGTGGGCCATATTTTGCTTCAAACCAAATATCCCATAAAAATCCCAAAAGGGTACCAAAGCCACATGACAGAAAGCCAATGCTGCAGGTAACAAATTAGCTCCAAGAATGTGGGAAAATGAAGAAAACACTTAACATGATCACAACATTGTCTGGGAACAAATTAAAATTATGAATTTTCTGTAGAAATTTTACTTTGGGCAGCCTTAAAAGCACGAGGTCTTGACAAAACAAGTATTCTGAAGCAAATAACAAAAGAAAAGAAAAAAGATGGAGGAAAGGAATAATCATATCATTTGCCTCAAGACTGGCAAGAAATTTCTATCCTGCAGTTATGTAAGTTAGGTCAAAAGTCAAAGCTACCAAACTGAGTAAGACAATTGAATGTTGCTAAATGCCAAAAAACATCCAAATCTTTGGACTCAAACTACAGTCGGACACACCTAGTTTTGTTTTTATCTTTTTCTTCTTGTGAGGAATCTGGTCAAACCTAGCTCACTCGCTCGCCACAAGCTAGCTATTTTCCACAATCAACATCACTTCGAGATGCAACACGAAGGGAATAGACATCCCTAAAATAGCAACAGACGATTCTTCCTTTTTCTCTCATCAAGCTTCTTTTTGGGGCATTTCTCTCCCTCTCTCTCAAGGGATTGAAGACTATATTTTCCACATTGTAGCACGATCGATAGATTGTACTAGAAAGCAATTGGGGATTACCTCCTCTACGGCCTTCTCCCGCGCCCTCTCCGACAGGCGCAGCGCGCGTATCTCCGTCTGCGCCTCCCCAAGCTCCCTCTCCTTGTCTGACACCAGCGAAAACCGCACACAGATAAATCACGACAAAACCCTAGAAACCGCTGCAGTGAGGAAAATCGAAGCACGAAATGAACAGACAGGCCACGAAACCGACCCCTGAGCTCGTTCTCGAGGCGGGTGAGCTCGACCCTGACGGGATCCGAGCCGTGCATCAGCGCGATGAACTCGTCGGCGTCGAGGCTGGCCCGCACGGGTCCCCTCCGGCGCACGGGGCCCCTGGGCGCCGCCGCATTCCCGTCTTCGCCGCCGTCGGTCATACCAGATCTGAGACCCCGGCGCCGCGCCCCAGCTTCCCAACCCGCCGGCCTCGGGGACACCGGCACTGCGCCTCCGGCGCCGAAATCGAGCAAAGGGTTTCCGCCCGCTCCCCGGCCCCGCCGGATCAGGGAAACCCTAGCTCGGCGCCCGCTCCTCCGCCCGCGTCACTGTGCTCGCCCCGCGGCTGTGTGCGAGAGTGCGTGTTGGTCTAGCAGTAGCAGCTGCGGTTGCGGTTGTCTTGTGCAGCTGTTAAGTGGCGGGTTTAAAAAAAAAAACTCGGGTGGGGAAGGGGGGAAGGCCGGAAGGGGAAGGGGACGGGACGGGTGGTGCTTTTTGGATTTATCTTAAGATAGGGCTTAGACGGCGATTAAGTCCGAGCTAATCAGTAATCACGAGTTCACGACAGGACGAGGCACATTTCAACGACCCACTTTTTGTTTTTGATGCTCCTCTAGGCTGCAGCTTTACGTCCGGCCCGAATTTTTTTACTGTCGCTTCCAACATAAACACGGGTTTAAAAGGCACGCTTTAAATCTTTGATGGTTAGAGCATCTCCAATAGTTTTTAAAAAAAAGATTGGGTGGTAAATCAATGAATTTTAGTAGTGGCGGAGTCAAAGGGCTCTAATTACTCCTCTATACATTTGCATGGTGAACTCTAAATTATTTTTTATTCTTCCCACGTTCTTTCACCTTGAGATTGACACGTCAATAATATATTTTCGCGCGATTTGACCGATTTTTTCCAAGTGCAGAAGGATTGAGAGTTGAGATAAAAGAGTTGTTGGAGAACGTTTTTTTCAATCTCGCTAAAAAATCTAGATTAGGAGTGAGTTTTGAAAACTCTTGAAGATGCTTTGACTATGTGTCATTACATTTTCAAAATAAATTTAAATAAAATTTAAAATATGAGCCTACTCGGTTGCACTTTTTATGGCCCTGCAACTGCAGTTATTTATGTAGCATACCACAGATGTTTATATAGCACGAACTAGAAGAGAGCATGCCTTACAACGCATAGCTATTTTGTCAATGATAGATCTATTAATATTTAGCTAGTATAGTGTTCATGCTAACGCTATGACTGCATTCCAGATATGCTCATAAAAATAACCAAATAACGATAATCAGCAGACCGTTACTGAAAAACAGAGTACAAATGCATTCTTTTTAGTGGAACTGTGTTTTTAAAGGGGATAAACGAAGTGTCCATCTCATCTATGGTGGGGAGATAAAGCACTAATGAAATAAATCCCACAGCCAAATTAAAATAGAATAAAAGCAAACATCTGTAAATATGTTCTACTGGTATTAAAGCTGGCTGATAAACTACCTGAAGCTGTTTTGTTGTGAGAGAAAAATATTGTATGTGACAGAACCGTCTAATTTATACAAGATCAAGTATGGCTGTCCCCGCTAACACGTTGACATGCGCATACTTTCACTTATACAAATCCGGTAGTCCGCTGAGTGTCACGAAGGACCTCAGTAAATCAACATCACAACCAAGATCGTGTGATTAAGCAAATACACATCACATACGCAGAGTTGCAGCAGAAATAATATTACAAATGGGTTCACAAATAATAGTACAAGTTTGGGTTTCAAAACCAATTATTGAAAACAACATAGCTTTCAAATGATTACATTAATATAAGTTCCAAATATATTACTAGCATAAGTGACATCCTCAGACAAAAGCATATAGATAAGAAGTAAATATAGAATCACCGAGCCCACCGGCGGTTAGCCACCATCTTCAGCAGGCCAAGAACTTTACCTGCAACACGGTGGGATAAACCCTGAGTACTCGAATGTACTCAGCTAGACTTACCCGTCATAAACTAGAAATAAAACGACACCAAGGATTATGCAAGGCTCTCTTTAGTGGGCTAGCTGACTTGTTTGCGAAAAGCATAAGCTATCATGAAGAAACAATTTTAAGTACTTTGCATCATCTTTATTATAACATATCTCTCTAGGTGAGCACCTGTACTATAGCATAAATTGGGTTGCATAGGAGCAAGCACTATGCGAAGGAGGGACAGCAAACAAAGGTAGTCACTAGGTTAGGAGTCAACAAACAGGGGATCCGAAGATCAAAACACAACGCAAGAGAGCATAGCTTAATTGCCAAAGACAACTGAGCAGGGGACTCTTGCCTAATTTCCATATACGTCTTGTGTTCACCAAAGTGATTACCAGATAAAGATTAACATGAGATTTGGTCTTCCTTAGCAGCAACATGAGATCAAGACTGATAAACATTCAGATACTTGAAAGGGTTGGAGACAAAACAACCAAGATTCAATGGACAGAGCCAAGGCACTGACTAAGGATTCAGTTCATAAAACAACGACGTGATCTGCGAGGAAAAGGTTCCAAAGCCAGGGTAGATAGCGATTAGCGTTGCACCAGATCATCAGTAGAAGGAGCAATAAGATCTAACAAGGATTTTTGAGCAATGTCCTCCCACACAGGAGCGGGACAACCACAAAACATGCGAGCAAAGAAGGGGGCTAAGCTTGGGTCGAAGGTCAAGCAAAGACATGGATAAAGGTCTTCGTAGCACAACGTTCAAGGCTAGCAACCCCATGTACAAGCTTAGGTTTCTAAGAAAGAACTTAATTGGAGACGACAACCATGAGATTATCAAAACTTGGACGCTGCTCCAGGATAGCGCTCTTCCACACTCATATGCTTACCAAGGACAAAAAGGTGACAACTACGGCACTACCTAGATAACGAGCATCCACGCCTACATCATGGTCTTAAGCGAGCATTTCGAAACACTCAATCCGATTAGCTTAAGCGACTATTACTAAGCACAAAGCTCGTACATAATAAGTAGTCACCTATAGTAACACTACTACACATAAACAAGCGAACCTGGTGGTAAGGTACTTTTATCTTTTATTTCCTTTCTACTGAGTAGGTGGATATCTCTACAAAACAAGTTTCACTTATATTTAGCAATTTAGTTTTCAAAGGGGTGAAGTTTTTGCTAATTAATAACTTGTCCTCTATTTCCTTTGGAAGCAAACATACAAGACGAAACTAATCACACACTACCTGCAACCATAGCTATTCAAGCAGCATGGGACAAGGTATTTTGTCTAGCTTCACACAGGGAAGATAGTAACATCACATTGATCATAAGTTACTTAATATTAGAACAAAGTGAGGGAAGCATATTTATGCACAAGCACAATCATGATGCATGCTCGTCCTATTCGTCCTCACAAAATTGCCAGCCTAAGGTGGCAATCACGTTCTATGTCGGTGGCACAACACGTACTCTCTCGATATATAGCTAGTCGTCAGCTACATTCAATCTACGCATTCGTGGTTAGCGTACCTGCAGGCAAATTCATTGCATCCCATCCCCACAAGAGATAAATAAGCACACAATGAAAGCAGTAAACTAAGGTACTCTCCATATATACATCCCCAGATATATATACTTCGATATCCATGGCTACTCGACAGATATACCAATAATTAAGTACCTTCATATATACATGTGTGTAACATGTAAATATTCTAGTAACCACAACTAACTCTCCCCTAGACCGATAGTTGGACGGTCATGCTCTCACAACTCACACTTACCTGGGCGTAGAGACAATTGATTCATACATTACCATTCAAGTAAATGGCATCCATACAATAGCACGCCGTATGGACGACGAAAGTAAAACCCCCATGTTAGTACTTAGATAGCCACATGATAGTCCTTAACTAGGCATAAAGAAGGATGTCGCTAGCATAGTTTTGCAAATAAGTTTTGACAAATTTTCCTGTAGCTAAAGTTTTAGTCAAAATAGGATTTTTAAAACCAAAACTTTGTTTTTAAAACTATGTACATGATAGTATTATGATTAACCTGGCTCTGATACCAGCTGTGACAGAACCGCTCAATTTATACAAGATCAAGTATGGCTGTCCCCGCTAACACGTTGACACGCGCATACTTTCACTTATACAAACCCGGTAGTCCGCCGAGTGTTACGAAGGACCTCGGTAAATCAACATCACAACCAAGATCGCGTGATTAAGCAAATACACATCACATACGCAGAGTTGCAGCAGAAATAATATTACAAATGGGTTCACAAATAATAGTACAAGTTTGGGTTTCAAAACCAATTATTGAAAACAACATAGCTTTCAAATGATTACATTAATATAAGTTCCAAATATATTGCTAGCATAAGTGACATCCTTAGACAAAAGCATATAGATGAGAAGTAAATATAGAATCACCGAGCCCACCAGCGGTTAGCCACCATCTTCAGCAGGCCAAGAACTTCACCTACAACATGGTGGGATAAACCCTGAGTACTCGAATGTACTCAGCTAGACTTACCCATCATAAACCAGAAATAAAATGACACCAAGGATTATGCAAGGCTCTCTTTAGTGGGCTAGCTGACTTGTTTGCGAAAAGCATAAGCTATCATGAAGAAACCATTTTAAGTATTTTGCATCATCTTTATTATAACCTATCCCTCTAGGTAAGCATGTACTATAGCAATCACTTGATTAACCAATAACATTCAGTTATCAATTTAGATTTAGCATATCCTATACCATCCAGATAACCATCATTATTCCATAATAATTACTACGATGCCGTAGCTCGAGTCAAGTGCTCACTATCCAGGAGCGATGACGATTCGAATCGATTCCTAACCAGCTGGTGATTTATTCCTCACACAAACCACGCTTCCCCCGCCAGGGTCGCTTAGATCACCAATGACACTTTCTAAGTAGCCGCGGGATAACAGTCATGGACCACACTACCCAGGGACCGCCCGACTGCCAGGACGCACCTTGGGCTCACTCTTCGCGTCCCCGTCATACCCTCTTCAGCACCAGTCCGGTTCAAAATAGTGTCACTAGCTTCGCGGTCGAAAGGTACTTTATTCGGCCAGCTAAATATGAGGCATGCGTTCAACATGACAAGAGGGACGAGCAACGATCGGTCCTTAATCGACACAGACAGAAACTAACAGCACCCCAGAACCCTGTCTGGTTGCCTCCAACTTTTTCCGTCCGGTCTCCAATTATCCATCACACATGGTTAATTCCAGGATATCATTCTTTTCATAGCTAAATTCTTCCAGTAACCACCTATAATATAGGTGATCGGATATCACCGATCGCTACCGGTCTAAGCAAGGCTAAGCAGTTATTCGATCCTAACCTAACAAGGTAAAAGGTAATAAGGTAGGCAAGAATAGTAATAAATGCATCAACGGTTTCAATCAACTCCTACAACTTAATGCAGCAATATATAAACTCATATATATAGAAAGAATTACTTTTGTAAATTAGGAGACTTAGAATGCTTCGGGGCTTGCCTAGGATCCGACACAAGTCAGTTCAATTAGCTTGCACCGTCCTGGTGACTAAGGATGAAAACGGAACGGAAATATCCCGAACCGAACCGCATCGTTTTCTATATTTAATCCGATCGAATCCGTATTTTCTTGTCCGACTTTACCGTTTTCGCTTTCGCATTTGAGATGTTTCATATTTTAAATGTAAAAGTAGAAAATGGTTTACACATTTTTTGACCGTTTTCTACTTTTCTACTTTTAATTTGAAATATTCCGAATTCAAAATTTGGTTTAAACCAAATTTGGCCAACTACACAGGTCATACAGCCCAATTACAGGCTGCTCACCACGCAGCTGCGTTCTTTCTACTGGTGGCTAGCTGTCCTCTCTTATAGGCGGCGCCCAGCCTCATCTCTCTTATTATGTATTTGGTCGTGCACTTGTTTAATGCTATGCACTTGAACTAGATCACGCACTTGTTAGTTGTGAACTTGTTATGTATTTAGTCGTGCACTTGTTTAATGCTATGCACTGTGGACCGGTATTTCGTATTGAATTTTCGCATACCGACCGTGTTCGATATAATTCCGCTTGAATTGGTTCATTTCTGAAATTCTAGATATTCCGTAAGTTCGTGTTCGTTTTCGTGTCTGGCTTGTCCGCTTTCGCTTTCGCTTTCGCTTTCGTATTTCAAATGTAAAAGTAGAAAACGGTTAAGGAGTTTTTCGACCGAGTTCGACCGTTTTCATCCTTACTGGTGACGTCTCAAGTCCTAGCACTCGCTTAGTCCTTCCATCTTCGGGATAGATCCTCCATACACCGTCTTCGGGTTCGGCTCCAACATCACGTCCTTCACGTGGTTCATCTAGCGCACCTAGATATGATGCAAGATGCAAGTGTATGAATGTGATGAATGGTAACACAAGATGCATCACATAAGCATTCAAGACAAACCAGTTATTCACGGCAATCACAGAGTCAAGGCTGCAAACAGCAGCAGCTAATTTTACTCATAATAGGAGTTGTACTAATCCAAAAGACATGCAACAAGACAATCTAGAAAGCTTATGAAATTTTCTATAATTCATCTTTAATCATCTTAGCATGATTCTCAAGTTAACTAAGTCAAATATACCCATTTACAGAAACTGGTCCACAATTGGTAGAAAGCAGCCATTTCTAAAACCCAACTTTAAACAGGCATAACTCACAAACCACAAGGCCAAATACCACCAAATTTTAACAGAAGCTAGATACATGAATTATCTACAACTTTGTTATTATCACCAAAAGCTCATTCAAATCCTAACTAGATCAAACACTAGCATCTTTTAGATCTGCTCAGAATACAATCAAAACCTGACAGAAGACTTAAAAGTCATGTAACTCCTACACTATCAGGCCTATGGCCTTACAATTTAAACACAAGCAAGATCATGAAATTTTCTACAACTCTTGTATAAACAAGTTTCACAACAAAGCACATTATCATGAAGAACTTTGCTAAGTTCCTAAATCTGTCCATAAACAACATTTACAAGAAAATAAATATTAACTTATGTTGCAAACACATAATTGGGCAAAACCAACTTTACCAAAATGTCACACATGACTAAAGAACACCAGAAAACCTAGTGTCCATGACCAAATAAATTCTTTTAATGCATTTCTTAATTTATTTTATATAACAAAGTGACTTAATAAACATATACCAAAAGTGCACAATAACTTCTACAAAAATTACAGTGGCTCAAATATACTCTCAATAGTCTAATGTACAAATTTTACTCTATTTGAATATGTATAGCAACCTCTATGAAAAGGACAAGTTGCTAAAGCAAGAAATCATGTGAGAGCAAGATAAACCAATAACTCACTCATGCAGCAACCAATGACCATGAAATTTTTACCACACATCAAACATCACATGAGTAGCATGCCATAAAAATTTCACTTCATTTGGATCCCTACAACTGTAGTTATGAAAAAGACAAATACAACTAGAATTGAAAACCTAGATGCACAAATCCATTTTCACAGCTAAAACTTTAAACTAAAACCTAAAATATTATAGATCCACTGCATAGAAAATTTCACAAGGATTCCAAAAAATCCTTATTTGCTATTTTACAAATTTCCTATGATTTATTATGATTTTCCAAACTTTCAGCCGATTTAAAACAAATAGGTCCCTAGGAGCACTATTCATATGACTCTATAACATTGCAGATAGGACCCTCCCTTTCTCCTAATTGTTGCGCGAAGCCCTCCATGTGAATCAAAGTAGAGGAGGCCATCGGAGGCTCGTGGTGCCGGCCAGAGGAGGCCATGTCGGTGTCCGCGGAGTCGCGGCGAAGCATCCCTATTGCTGGGAGCACTCTAGGGAGGGGACAGCTCCACCGGAAGCTGCCCCAAGGGGCTCACCCACATGCACGCATGGCGATGGCGGCTGCGGCCCGACGCAGGTGCGGCTTCGGCCTCCATGGGCTCGGAGAGTGCGCACAGGAGGAGGAACAAGGTGAGGCCGACACGGTGGTGTGCTTAGCTTGGCCTGCGACCGAAAACATCCGCGAGAACGACAGCGTGGCCGCGAGCTCTGGAGCTCGGCCATGGCGGCCGCGAGAGGGCACGCGGAGAGAGGCGAGGAGAAGAGCTGGGAGTGGGGAGGCGAGGTGACGCTCGGGCGCTCGGGCGTTCGCATTCGGAGGCGCAGGGAGCAGGGCGGCGTGTGGCGTGGAGGTTGGACGCGCGTCGGCCATGGTGGGGCGTGCTCTGGTGCATGGCAGCCACGCAGGCAAAATGTCGAGCACGTGGCGAGCGTCGGTGTGGGCAAGGTGGGCGCCGAATTGGGCCAGATCTGGACCGATTTAGACCTCGGGCCCAAAACGAAGTTTGTTCACCTCGGTCTGCTCTACATTTTTCATTAAGGCACTCCAGTCATTTGTGCAACATAACAATGGGTAATTTAATCTCCAAAGTGGCAATGTCAATGCATTGACGGCGATTAACAAACTCCAAAATTGAGGGTCATAACAAGGTCAAACGAGTGTCATCCCTTTACATGATCTTCTCCATGAACTTAGCTCCAACTTTTATTTTGGGGTCAACTTGAGATGCTTAACGAATTTCGGAGAACGCGAGACGCCAATGCCGAGGTCGATGAATTTCTAGACTTAGAATATTTCTAAGTGCTGAAATCAGCAGCAGATTCCAACTTTGAGCCACTGCTAGACTTAGTTCCGAGCCGATCCATGGTATACTCCAAAAACAAAGTTTCTTCTACATAACATGAGCTTCAACTTTTATTTAATGTCCAACCTTTCACAGGTGCAGAAGCTATAGTTCTACTTTGACCAAAGTAGGATCACGATAAAGCTTAAATTATCCTTCGTGATCCATTGAAGCATTTTCTTGGTATTTGCTCAACATGAACCTTTTATGACTTTTGTTGTAGAGTTCATCTAGAGTCATTTGGGCATGGTTGCAAGATTTGGTTGACGATCGAGAATTCCATTCACTTTATAAAATAATTCAAGCAAGGACATAACTCGTCATTTCATATGACTTCTTGATCCCAAACTTCACGAAACTTTTCCATGGATTAATATAGATGGGTATTGATGTGAGACACATGAAGATATTCCAATAACACCAGCCAAGCATATATCTTGAAAAGGGCCTATATGTAAAGCAAGGGTGCAATATCCAAGTTTAGGTTGGGGCTCATTTCCATAGGTTTGACCTTGACATCTTCATCATTACTTAATATGCCATGTTTGAGCTCAAACCCATTGCTTAACTGTGGCAAACACCTGGGGTGTTACACTGTAGATTCTAGCCGATAAGCCGGCTGATAAGTTCAAGCGAACAGGCCCGGATTCCAGGTACAGCTCAACAAAGGAAAGGGAAAGGCATTCTCTGTGCTTGCAATTTGGTGTCATCAAAATGGGCACATGACTATATGTGGTTTCAAGGAATTATTCAAGGATTTCAGTTGCCCAGCAGGACAACATCTGATTATTAAAGTAGCATGTTCATGGTAACAATGAAATGAGATGGAGAAGCCCATCATACCTATTGTGTCAAAGCAAAATGACAGCATCAGAGTCCTTGGACGCGGCAGGCTTGTCGCCTCTGTTCCCCATCTGGATTTGCAGATGGCTGCTCCTCCGCTGTTGCCTGCGACCTGCTGATGCATTTAAATCACCAAAAAGAATTCTAAGCTAGACACAAAAGGAAAGCTCCAATGCATTCTTTCATTAACAATGACAAAGGACAAAATATTTGCTAAACTTGACATGTTGGGTTCATAAACCCGGGGTCCTCAATGGACTCGCTTCCCAGCAAAACTCGGCCCAGCAGGTGGCACAATGACAGCACATGCCTGGGTCGGCTTAGATACTCAATAACAGACCAAGACCACGATCCGGTCCCCGACCGGCACCTTCGACCTCTGGGTCGCGGGCTCCGCCTCACCCGACCTCTGGGTCGCAGGCTCCGCCTCGCTCGACCCTCTTTCTCCGATCGAGAATATGTCGGACCTCTGCTTGCCTCTCTTTCTCTGACCGAGGATATGCTGGACCTCTGCTCGCCTCTCTTTCCCGACCGACACGGTCGGGGCCGACTGGGAACGACCGACCGAGGACGCCCGCTCGGTGTGGGCCCGGAGAGCAGGCGGAGCAAATAAGGTCAGGCGCTCAAGTCAACTGCAATACCGAGGACCGTACCCTGCCATACCTTGCGCACCTACTATATGGTGCCACCAGGTCATGACAGACAGACACTATACAACCTTCCAGATGCGTCAGACCACAAACAGTATTGTGGGCATCGTCGTTTGCCGTACCAAGCAAACACGGTAGAGCCTGCTAGACACGTCTGGGCATAAACAGTATTGTGGGCGTAGGCAGCCATCCCGTACCCGATGGCGTGAACAACAAGATTGGCAGCACACGTATACACTCTCTCTCTTTCTCTCTAACTTGTAAGGCCATCCCTTTCGACTATAAAAGGGGATGCACTATCTCCTGAAAAATGGCTCTCAGGTTAGCTCGCTCGCTGCTTCTCTCTTGAAGACTCTCTCGACGACTCGAGAACAACAGCTCAACAACTGATAAGTTCGGACACATAGAGCATACGCTCAAATACTTAGCGTATGTTAGAGCCCCCGTCACTCTCGGCCACTCGGTTCAGAGTCTGACCGGGCCTCTAACACCCTCCTTCTCATTCCTTACTCATTTGTAACCCCGCAGCAAACTTCAAGCACCTAGGCTCAGGAATAAAGTCACTGACCGACTGAAACTGGACGTAGGGCATGTTGGCTAAACCAGTATAAACCTTGTGTCATCGCGTGTTAGGCCACATCCAATCATAACGCACGGTAAAACTACAAATATTTACTTGTCGGCCACATTTCACACCGACAGTTGGCGCCGACCGTGGGGAGGACACCATGCGTTCACGCTTTTGGTCATCGTATGGCCCACATTTCCACCATCTTTGGCATGGTGGGCTCCAGCGATACGATTCGCTTCGGCTCGCTGGAGTTTCCCACGCTCCCACCTGTTGGGATGTGGGTTCCTCCCGTCTTTGAGCCGCTCTAGACTTTCCTCTTTGGAAGCCTAGACTTTGTCGCCAACCAGCTCGGCATACTCCACCTCCACGAGGAGGTGCTCGTCCTGGCGTCCACTGGAGGAGGAGCGCCCTCCACCGGCCCCGGGCCACTCGACGACCTCAACGTCGAGACACTCGCGCTTCGCCTCGAGCCCATGCTGGGCTCAAACTCTATGGTGAGTGATGTATACATTGTTCTTTACTCACTATTTAACACCTTCCGCCGACTCTCCGGAGAGACGTTGTTGTACCCACCGTGACCGCTGTATGACCGGTTCCCCTACGGCTTCGCATCCCTTGTGGACGCGTGCGCGTGGGGGCTCTGAAGGATGCTAACACCGCCCCCTCTCACGTCCAAGTTCGTGGGGATGGCGGGCTACGCTCCCACCTCCTTTCACGACCTCATCGATGATGAGGTCAAAAGCGATGGCTTCAGCATCGGCGATGTCGTGGCACCTGGCCACCCTCTGTCCCAGGAGTGCGCTATGGCGGACGCCCTAGGACAACCACCGGTGGTAATGGAGTCTCTACAGACTCACACCCCTCCAGACCCCATGCGAATGCCCTCGCACGTGCATAGGAGCACGGCGAGGAGTTACGACAAAGGTGACAGAGCTAGCCACCACCTGCACTGGCGCGCTCGATGTAGCATGCTGCGCCACATGCGCGTAACTCGGCGAGCGGCGCTCGGGGTCGCACCCGTTAGGTCCAGCGTAACATCCTAGATGGAGGGAACGACCCTCTTCAGTTTGCTCGAGTTGGCCAGAACATCGCTACAGCGGTGATGCTTCTACGTGGCCTCCCCGAGCCTACCGACCCCTAGGAACAGGCAATCCACCGAAACCTCCGGGCACTGGTGGAGACCGCCGCTGTTCAGCAGGCGAGAGCTCCGCATCACGACACTGGCTCATGGCCTCTTGCCCAATCAGGGGACTAGTTCCGCACCAGTCGAATCACTCCGTCCACTCACCACTGCAGTTGCCGAGCGTGGGACAGGAAGCCACGGCTGCACCGTAGCCCGACCCGGCGCTCGCTCCACACTGACCACCTATGCGCGAACGGCTCAGGCCAAACCGTGATGCTCGTAGCATCATCAGCAATCGATGCCATGCGCCGGCACGATGATGATGTCCATCGAGTGGTGGTGAGAGTAGGCAGCGCGGGCCCTGACCTGACCATCGAGGATTGCGGGGATATGCACCCTAGGCATGGCGGCCGACCGAACGACCGAAGCCCTAGCCCGAATGGCTCGAGGCCACGAGCCTTTGGTCGCCGCATCCATAAAGCACCATTCCTGTAGCGCTTCCGACCGCCCATGAACATCGATAGGTACACCGGGGAGATGAACCTCGGTATATGGCTCGAAGACTTCTGGCTCGCCTACCGAGCCGAAGGAGTGGATGATGACTACTTCATCATCCAGTACCTCCCCATCTACGTGGGGGAGCATGTTAGAGCATGGCTCGAATTCCTTCCGCCCGACAGCATCCGCTACTGGGCGGATCTCAAGAGGGTCTTCGTTGGAAATTTCCAGGGGACGAATGTTCGTCCTGGGAATTCCTGGGACCTCAAGAGCTGTCAGTAGGAGCCCAATGAGTCCGTGTGGGATTACATCCGTAGGTTCTCAAAGCGATGCAACTCCCTACCTAGTGTCATCGACGCGGATGTCATCAGCGCGTTCCTCTCTAGGACAACATGTAAGTCTTTGATCCACAAGCTTGGTTGTGTGAAGCCCCGTACCACCCGCGACATGCTCAACATCGCCACAAACCATGGCTCCGGTGAGGAGGCGGTCGGGGCGGTCTTCAATGATAGTCGAGACAGGGGCAAGGCCAAACGCGAGGACCAAGGCGAGTGCCCCTCCACACAAAAGGGCAAGAATAACAAGAAGGATCGGCGTCGACCGACCAACCTAGCTTTGGTCGCTGCGGCCGACTGAGCGGGCAAGCAGCCCTAGCAGGGCTAGCCCAACCACTTCTACAAGCTCATGGAGAGTCCATGCACCAACCACGCCTATCCCATCAAACACCTCTATAAGGACTGCGAGCTCCTCAAGCGCTTCTTGCGGCAAGCCGCCAAACCGAGGGAAGGGAAAGGCAAGGACGAGGAGGCCAAGAAAGGAGGCGTGGTAGGCAAGGATGAAGACTACTTCCCCGACCCCAAGGAATGCCTCATGCTCTTTGGAGGATCCGACACTATCCACTCCAAGCACCAGCACAAGGTACATTATAGAGAGGCATGCGCCGCCGAGTCGGTCATCCCCTCTTTCCTTAGCTGGTCAGACTCCCCAATCACTTTTGATCAGAGAGACCATCCTTTCCAGGTCGCTCGACCGGGTCAATACCCACTCGTCGTCGACCCCATCATCCGCAAGAAGTGCCTGACCATGGTGCTGATGGACGAAGGCAGCGGCCTCAACATTCTCTACGTCGACACCCTCGATGCCATGCGCATCCCCCGGTCGGAGCTCTGCCTAGTGAGATCTCCCTTCCACGGTGTGATCCCAAGGACGTATGCATACCCACTCGGGCAAATCGACCTGTCCGTTATGTTTAGCGACCGCGCTAACTTCCGCTCAGAGGTCCTAACCTTCGAGGTGGTGGACTTTCTGGGGTCCTACCACGCCATCTTGGGGCAGCCATGCTACGCCAAGTTCCTGGCGATCCCCAAGTACACCTACCTCAAGCTGAAGATGCTGGGGCCAAACGGCGTCATCACCATAGGTAGCACCTTCTCGCACGCCTACACGTGCGACCGCGAGCATTATGAGCTTGCCACTACCGTCATCAACTCCGTTGAGCTCCTGGAGCTCAGGAATTCGGTGACTCCAGCCGTCCCTTACTACAAGGAGCCAACCTCCTCAAATTCTTTCCATCCAACTAAGGAAACCAAGGTGGTGGGGATCGACCCCACCGACCCGACCAAGACGGTGCGGATCAGGACCAAGCTCTCGGTCAAATAGGAAAGCGAGCTCGCCAACTTCCTACACGCTAATCGTGATGTCTTTGCGTGGAAACCTTCTAACATGCCGAGCATACCAAGGAAGGTTGTCGAGCACGCACTACGCATCGTCCCAGGCTCAAAGCCCGCCAAGTAACGCCTGCGTCGCTTTGACGACAAGAGGCGCAGGGCCATAGGTGAGGAGATCGCCAAACTCCTAGCAACCGGATTCATCAAAGAGGTATACCACTCTGACTGGCTACCTAATCCTATTCTTGTGAAAAAGAATAATGAGAAATGGAGAATGTGTGTTGATTATACTAGCCTCAACAAGGCTTGTCCAAAGGACCATTTCCCTTTGCCACGTAGATCAGATAGTCAACTCCACCTTAGGGTACGAAATCCTCTCCTTCCTGGATGCCTACTCAGGCTACCACTAGATCACGATGAAAGAGTCCAACCAGGTTGTGATTTCATTCATCACCCCGTATGGTTCGTACTGTTATGTAACCATGCCTTTCGGTCTAAAGAACGCTGGCGCCACCTATCAACGGTGCATGCAGCGATGCTTCACCGACCAAATCGACTCGCTCGACCAACCTAACCAAGTCAAGCGGCCAAAAGCAACAATCGTTGTCTATGTAGATGACATTGCGGTGAAAACGGATCAAGCTAGCGACCTGATTGCAAACTTGGCCGCCACATTCGCAAACCTCCAAAGGTTCAGCATCAAAATTGAATCCCGAAAAATGTGTTTTCGGGGTTCCAAAGGTGAAGCTGCTCGGATACATCATGTTTGAGCACGGCATCGAAGCCAACCCTAAAAAAATCACAGCCATCTCCAACATGGGCCCTATATGCAATGTCAAGGGCGTACAAAGGCTCACCGACCGTTTGGCTGCCCTGAGCCGGTTCATCTCCCGATTAGGCGAATGAGGGATGCCTCTCTACAAACTTCTCAAGAGTATTGTGGGTGCCATTGTTTATCATACCAAGTGAACATGGTAGAGCCTGCCAGACGCGTCTGGGCTTAAACAATATTGTGGGTGCTGGCAGCCATACCGTACCCGATGGCGTGAACAACAAGACGGGCAGCACACGTATACACTCTCTCTCTTTCTCTCGACTTATAAGGCCATCCCTTTCAACTATAAAAGGGGATGGTCTCTCTCCTGAAAAATGGCTCTCTGGCTAGATCACTCGCTTGCTCGCTCACTGCTTCTCTCTCGAAGACTCTCTCGATGACTCGATAACAACAGCTCAATAGCTGATAAGTTCGGACACATAGAGCATACGCTCAAATACTTAGCATACGTTAGAGCCCCCGTCACTCTCGGCCACTCGGTTCAGAGTCCAACCAGGCCTCTAATACCCCCCTTCTCATTACTTACTCGTTTGTAACCCCACAGCAACCTTCGAGCACCTGGGCTCAGGAATAAAGTCACCGACCGACTAAAACTGGACGTAGGGGACGTTGCCTGAACCAGTATAAGCCCTATGTCATCGTGTGCTAGGCCACATCCGATCATAACGCACAGTAAAACTACAAATATTTACTTGTCTGCCACATTTCTCACTGACATGACATCTGTAGTTCTTTTCTCCACTGCATTAATTTATCCAAATAAAATAAAAGATGTTTTTTAGTAAACGATGGGGGGATCAAAGTGAATCTCCACCTGATTTCATTCCATAGATTCTGCCGTAGCTGGTTGGTGGACGAGGCAAAGCCCCAAGAGTACAATAGGGTTACAACAAGCAAGAATCGGGAAGGCTTAGATTACATATTAGAGATGTTTCTCCACTTGCTAAGTAGGGAAGCATTCCGGCGTGGAATTCTACAAACCCAGGAGTTCTTTGATTCTTTACATATCATGGCCAGACGATCGATGCTTGGCGGTAGTTGCTTGAACACTACCTCATTCCTGTGTTTCTAGATCTTCCAGCAGCAAAATAGGATAGTTGGGTTGGCAACGTCTGCATGGATACATGGTGATGTTTGGGTGAGCCATAGTTTAGTTACTAGTGCAATATCATCTGGGTTCCAGCCAATTCGTGCCCAGAAGTCCCTTGCAAAGTTGCAAGCTGAGAAGATATGGTCGGCGGTCTCCTCTTCTTGGTGACAGATCTCACAGGTCGCTTCTTGCAAAATGTTCTTGAGCACTAGGGACATTCAACAGTTGATTCTGTTCTTTGTCAGGAGCTAGGCAAAGAACTTGACTCTAGGCGGGGCAAAATTATGCCAAACGAACTTGAAGAAGGGGCAGTGCTGGTCTGCTCTTGTCGACGCTCGGTATATGACGTTGGACAATAGTTTTGTATCTTCAGCCTGGTAGAAACTTGTGCGCTGATCTACTGTGTTCTCAAGATGCACATCACTAAGAAGGTTGGTTAGATCCTATAGTTCTTCAGAGGCCTGAGTAGTCAGTCGCAGTAGGAGAAGGTTGTGGATGCCCGTGACCATGACGTCGTGCACCGAGTTTAGGCGGTCATTGAAATGGCTGAAGAGGGCCGACATCTTCAAAGCTAGTGAACCATCGATGAGCCAATTGTCATGCTAGAATGAAGTATTCCGATCATTCTCGACGGAGACAGTAGTGATTCTTTGGTACGCCGGTAGCAAGTCCCTCAAAGCCGACCATTAGGTTCTGCACAATTAACCACTCAGATCAGCAAGGTTGATATGCTCGCTTACCCAATTTGCCCAAGCTGACCCTTGCAGATGGTGAAGGTGATGTAGAAGTTTGAGAAGGAGGCATGTGTTCTGGGTGTCAAGATGTTTAAGTCTAAGCCCTCCATCCTCCTTAGCCAAACAAACATTCTCCCAGGCGACTAGACATTTGGCGCTCGAGGCGTGCTCCGTCCCCGTCCAAATAAACGCTCTGCACCATGCGTCGATGGCCGCCATGACCCCCAGGGGCAGCAGCATGGCGCCCATGGCATAGGTTGGCACACCGGTGAGAACGGCATTGATGAGGACCACCCAGCCCACTGTAGTCAAAGTAGGGCTTGCCAGCTTGCTAGATACTTGTCCACTCTAGCAATGAGGGGCGCAAAGGCAGATAAAGGTAGCTTGACATTGGACAATGGAGCTCCAAGTAGGTCTGTGGAAATGATCCAACTTTGCAGTGGAGGATCTACAAGAATTGTTCTAGAGCCCCAGTATGAAGGTGCATTGGTGTTACCGTGCTCTTGCCATAATTGATCATGAGTCCCGTGGCTGCTGAGAACATGTCTAGCAGTCTCCTTAGTCTGGTGACCTCCAAAACCTTAGCCCATACTAGGATGATTATGTCATTTACGTATTGGAGTACTGAGCATGAGGTGTCAACCATTGGGTGGTGGACCTTGTCGTTGTTCTTGATGAGCCTCTGGAGAACGTTAGCCACTAAGAGAAGGACCTCGATGGTGAAGGCAGTGCCGAGCGACTCACCTCAAAAGCCCCAGCCCGTGTTGCCGATGTAGATGTCGTTGTTGATCCTGGTCGCTATGCGCCACGCGACCACAACGCAAAGGACCGAGTGGTCATCGCCAAGGTAGGCAGGGTCCACCTCGATGACGTCACCTAGCTTGCAAAAGCCAGCCGGGATCCTCTCTGGGTCCTAGTGCTCCTTGGGGAAGTCTCCCACGAACACCGCCACCAGCCACTTTAGCTCAATGCCAAAGCGGTTGGATGTCTCCTCTGAGCGCTCCAAGGAGAGCCGAGCACCATCATGGATGATGGGGCTAAGGCCCACCATGGCATCATGGTTACCACGAGAAGCGAACTGCAGTATTATGTTGCCATGGGATGAGGGGTGGAGCGAGCAAGGGACCGTAGGAGCCACCGAGAACAACGCCGCATAGATGAAGGGGTCGGGGTTGTTGGTAGAGCCATCGATGTTGATGAAGGAATAGACCACCTTGCCCGCACATTCCATGTCCCCCATGGGCATCTAGGTGATGTCGTTAGCACCCCTAGTGAGCGGGTCTAGGGAGTCCGCATGGAACGGGGACCCATCGGAGTCCACCTCCTCCTCGGAGCCATCGCTGGCCTCACCGAAGTCAAAGCCACTGGCAACTAGAGGTGGTTTCCGAGCCAGAGCAGGGACAGGGCCTGAGTAGACTAGGGAGGCAATGGGGGGAGAGCGGCCGAGATCCTGGCCATAGCGCTCATAGAGGTCATAGACCCGAATAGGGCACGTTGGAGAACCTGAATAGTGGATCTCAATTATGTGGCCAGCGCTGGCCCCCGAGAGGGGCAGAGTAGCAAGGGGGAGGCAGGCGTGGCGAGGAGGGTGGTGATAGGGTAGGGCAGTAGGGGATGAGTGGAGTGGCAACGGTGGAAGTAGGGAAGGGGAGGGTAGGGCGGAAAGCGGAGGGGTGAGGCAAAGGTGGAGGAGGGGGAGGGACGACGATGCCAGGGGGTGGGCTAGCGAGGCGGAACCTTGTAGCTCCTCTCCATGTGGCCTGAGCGACCACACCGATAGCACTAAATAGGATCTCGGCAATCTCACACAAAGTGATCGGGGGTAAGGTACCGGAAGCAAGCAATGGTAGGGTGGATGAACTTTGGGGCGGCTTTTGTAGAGGGATCTCAGGGGTGAGGAGAGCCTCCTCGAAGGACATGGCTGGGTGAGTAATGGTAGCGTTGGGCTCAAGGTCTAGGACAATCATGTCTGGGGGCATCCTTGCACCGGGTTGTGTCGACTTGAGGGAGAGGGAGCAGACAAGGAAGAGAAGGATTGTTAGCCGTGAACAACACCAAAAGGTAGGGAGATCCTCTGCCAGATTTTTTACTCATCTAGAGATGAGATCCTTTGATAGATATCTTGCCTAGCTAGCTCCCAAGCTCGGTTGAGTCACTGCCACACGCGGTAGGGAGCGGCAATGGAACATTTGGGGCGCCGGCGGTAGAGCCAGGAGCGGCAGCGACGGTAGTAGCAGAAGTGAATGCCTAGGTCAACTTATCCACCTTTGAACATGCGCTCACAAATGTCGGATGGGGGGGAATTTTGAATTTGTCCAAGCCAATGGGCCCACTGAGGTAAACAACCGTTGCTACGTCGACGCTGGCCACTTCAATGGCAAAAATGAAGTTCGCCGCACTCTAGGCCAAAAGCCTTACCAGCGGCACCATAAGGTGGTAGGACAGCAGATTGGTAACTTGGTATCAGGACAAGAGGACCGACGACATGGGCATGACCCAAAGAGTTGCTGGGAATGGGAGGGAAAGGTCGAGGAAGGAGGGGGGCAGCGGTGTAATGGAAATCAGCGAGGAGCCGGTCTTGGAAAACAACGCTAGTCTAAAGGCTTGGGCCATGGAATGTACCTAGACTGGTGGTGCCGCCTCAAGGTCCTAGCGGGCTTGCCACTTATCATCGCCATTCGCTGGAAGGTGGGGTGGGGTCACGGTCGAGGAACTCCCTTGAGCTGTTGTATGGGGGATTGGGGGCTACAACGGAAGTGGTAGACAGAGCTACCGGCGAGGGTGGAGGCTCCGACAGGGCTGGCAGTAGTGGCGGCGGGCATGGTGGTGCATCTCCACGGGGCATGGGGGAGCCCCAGGGGCTCTCTCTAGAGGGCTTCATTTTTTTCGGTATTCCCTGTACCTGTTCTTGTTGTTCCCATAAAAGATGGGTTTACCTTTTTAATGTTTGCTTGCTTCAATTCTAAAATCTCGTGAACTCCTTTGTGTTGACAAATTGGAGAATGATTGAACCACTAGCCAAACACTACTACAGATGGACTTATCACTATCGCCACTTTCACTGGCATAGGAATAGAAGTGATTGTGTTTTACTTCCACCACCGGTCAGACCGATAACGAGGCCTCCTGCTGAAGGAAACCAACAGTTGAGACTACTACCACCGATGGGTTAACAATAGATGCGATAGTGGTATTTTCTCCATCACATGAAAAGCCGAGCTGACTAGATAGGCGTTCTTGTTGCTGGCCCTACACGACCGTTTGGTTTACCGGTGGTAGTAAATTCAGCGTGAGTTATTTCCCAACTACCCACAACACAGTCACATCACCCTTCCACTTCTCCATCTTCAAGGTTGGCGCATTGTTGCTCTCTCCATTGGACACCTCGCGCTGTGCCACCACCACCTCCCACATGGCCGGTACATTATTCCTCTCGCAATTTGTGTGAACCATTGCATGCCTCGCGCCACACCGCTTCCAAGTCCAAAGGCAAGGGTAATGCTTTCGCACTGCACTGATGGATCTTTGTCAGATTATTTTCCTCTGTAGTGATATCATTACTAAGGAAGCTCTCATCCTACTACACAATGATGATCATAGGCTCTTCGAAATGGAGGCGGCCCCTAACAACAGGAACGCACTGGCCAGCCTCACACAAGATGTTGTTCTGGAGATCCTCCGCTGCCTCCCTGCTCGCTCTTTGTTGTGGTGCAAATGTTTTTGTCACTCCTAGAACTGCCTCATCTCCAACAACCGTAATGTGTTGCCTCAGACTGTGGTTGGCTTCTTCTACAACGACGAGAAAGGCGAGCGAAAATTCACCAGCGTCACCATTGACAAAGTAGCTACCTTAGATTGTTGCAATGGCCTCATCCTATGCTTGTGAGTTGAGGCTGCTAGATCCTGCTATGTCGTCTGTAATCCAGCAACCAAGAATTTGCGGATAATGTCACCTAGCATCCATGCTGTTGGTCAAGCTCGATTGGAGTTCGATCCGACAGCCTCCTCACACTTCCATGTGATTGAATTTATGGAGGAGGAGGACGTTGAGTGTCTAGATGTGGAGATCTACTCATCTCAAACTATAGCATGGATCTATCAGGAATCTGAATGGGGCCATGACATTGATGATGTGATACGTTTAAGATCAGCAAGTGTGTTTCTTAATGGTTGTCTGCACATTATGGGGTACTCTCTGATACATGTTGTGGATATGGAGGGAAAGACATGGAGAAAAATTCCTAGGCCTCGTGGTACTCTACCCTCCATCCATCAAGCTCAGGGTCACTTGTGTGTATGTACTATTGGTGGTGTTAGTAGTCACAATATGTCCTAGCTTTCAGTCTGGATCCTTAAAGACTATGCTACTAATAAATGGACATTGAAGCATACTGTCAGCACACTAAAGGTGTTTGGAAAGACTAATATTCAATTTGGTTACATGGATTATGATTCAGCCTACATAGAGACCATAGTTCACCCAGAATGGAATTTGATTTTCTATGTTGGGACAGAAAGAACAATCATCGCATATGACATAGACTGAAGAAAAGTTCATCTCATCCCTGCTAGTGTCGACATAGCTATGGTAGACGTAAAGTCCTGGCATGGTTTATGAGCAGACCTTACTTTCTTCCTTATGTTTCCTTGTTCTTTTTCTTGGAGTCATTAGCGGAGTAGTGAATAAAGCTCCATTTGATGTATCTCTATGTCACAACATGTTCAAATAGACCAATGTTATTTGATTGTCTATGGCCATGTTAATTTCGTCTAGGATGGATGTTGTAATTATTGTAGCTAAACTAGTGTGCCTTCTTAATTTGTTGTGTTTCCAAATTGGTTTATTTCTCTGGCGTGGACAGTACATTATGGTGGTGTTACAGCTCCCGTCGCCATCTCATACTGTGATTCAACGTTAGTGTGACATCGTCCTACTCTGAGAGGAGGAAGGCCTACGTGACAATGAAGAAGTTGAAAGGTCCTAATATGGCTAGAGGGAGGGGGGGTGAATAGCCTATTTAAAAATCTACAAATCAACTAGAGCAATTTGATTAGTATGACAAATAGCGTAATGCAAACTTGCTCTAGCTCTACAAGGGTTGCAAGCCACCTATCCAACAATTCTAGTTGCAATGAATACTTAGGCACACAAACTAGCTATGTAATTACTCACTAAGAGCTCTCAACCTTGCTACTCTAAAGAGCTCAACTAGATGAATGTAAATAATAAAACAAGCTCTCAATTCTAATTACACTAAAGAGCTTGTATCAACTAGTTTGCAAGAATATAAATGAGTGAGTAGAGTGATTATACCGACGTGTAGGGGATGAACCAATCACAAGATGAATATATAGCCAATCACCGAGAGAATGACAAAGAAGAGAGACAATCGATTTTCTCCCGAGGTTCACGTGCTTGCCGTCCCCGTTGTGTCGACCAACACTTGGTGGTTCGGCAGCTAAGAGGTGTTTCACAAACCTCGTCCACACGATTGGACACCGCAAGAACCGACCCACAAGTGAGGTAACTCAATGACACGAGCAATGTACTAGAGTTACCTTTCGGCGCTCCACCGGGAAAGGTACAACTCCCCTCACAATCACCGAAGGCGGCCACGAACAATCACCAACTCGTGCCGATCCTTCACCGTTGCTCCAACCGTCTAGGTGGTGGCAACCACCAAGAGAAACAAATGAAATCCACAGCGCAACACGAATACCAAGTGCCACTAGATGCAATCACTCAAGCAATGCACTTGGATTCTCTCACAATGATGATGGATCAATAATGGAGATGAGTGGGAGGGCTTTGGCTAAGCTCACAAGGTTGCTATGTCAATGAAAATATGCAAGCGAGTTCCCTTGAGCCGGCCATGGGGCTATAAATAGAGCCCCCATCAAATAGAGCCGTTGTACCCCTTCACTGGGCAAAACACGCTCTGACCGGATGCTCCGGTCATACCGACCGGACGCTGGCCCTCAGCGTCTGGTCGCCCGATGGACGCCACGCGTCACCAGCTTCAAACATTGTTCGTTAGATTTCAACGGCTACGAAGCTGACCGGACGCTCCGGTCAAAACTGACCAGACGCTGAAGCCCCAGCGTCCGGTCGTTTCCAGTAAGCTCCCCGAGGCATGTTTTTTCGACCGGACGCGTCCGGTCCACCTTGACCGAACGCAGACCAGCGTCCGGTGCTCAACCCTACCCACTGTGCCGTCTGACAGCTCGACCGGACGTAGCCTTTCAGCGTCCGGTCGCTGAGTGACCCAGTGTCCGGTCAGTAGACCGACGCCAGCATCATTTCGACCAACTCCATTTCAACTCTAACTTCTTCACCCTTGCTCAAATGTGCCAACCACCAAGAATTTTGCATCCGGCGCAATAGAAAATAGACATTTCATTTTTCCAAAAGCGCCGAATCCTGCAAACACCTTGTGCACATGTGTTAGCATATTTTCACAAATATTTTTAAGGGTGTTAGCACTCCACTAGATCCTAAATGCATATGCAATGAGTTAGAGCATCTAGTGGCACTTTGATAACCGCATTTCGATACGAGTTACACTCCTCTTAATAGTACGGCTATCTATCCTAAATGTGATCACGCTCACTAAGTGTCTTGATCACTAAAACAAAATGGCTCCTACATTTTATACATTTGCCTTGAGCCTTTTGTTTTTCTCTTTCTTCTTTTCCAAGTTCAAGCATTTGATCATCACCATGCTATCACCATTGTCATGATCTTCGTCATTGCTTCATCACTTGGAGTAGTGCTACCTATCTCATAATCATCTTGATAAACTAGGTTAGCACTTAGGGTTTCATCAATTAACCAAAACCAAACTAGAGCTTTCAGAAGTAAGAAGCACTGTAGGAGTACAATACTTATATTGATTTCTAATGTTATGGGTACATAGGGAATGCTGATGAGGGCACTCCAAAACACTACACAAAAATGACACCCACAAAAGCACTACAATGCACCCACGTTATATATGCGCCTCAAATGTCGTAGGGAATCAAATGGTCCATGTTGTCTGCCCTGCTCCATAGCCTGTGTGACTCGCATGGGTGGCCATGGATGTCACTGACCTTAATTGTTGCCTTCCCCACTTGTGTCGTATCATACACTTGAGTCCACGTCGTCATTAAGTCTAGTTTTAGATGAGGATGAAATGTGGCAGGGAATCAAATGTGCCAGGGAATCTAAACCGCATTGTGTTCACCGCTCTGTCGCCCGTGAATCCTGTGGGTGGCTACGGATGTCATGAACCTTGACTGTTGCCTTCCCCGCGCGTGTCTTGAGGTGGGGCTATTTAAGCCAAGGTAAGCTAGTTTGCCATCAGTTATGCTCATTCCACACACCTTCTTCCTCTAAGATTCGCCTTTAGTTTTAGTGAAAGGATGGTGCTTGTTCTTCAACTTCTCCGATGGCAGCACCAACGATGGGATAAGGCCTTGAAGATTGGCTTTCTTCTGCGTTTGGGGTGTAGCAATGCATGGCTGCTTGTCTAGCCTTGGTGCTAGTGGAAGTTTTGCAAAGATATAGGGAGGATGGCCACCTTTGGTATGTCCGGGGGTGATCCTCTCTTCTATTTTTGTGGAGGAGTCAGACACGCGGGCAGGTCTCCTCGTGCTTTCCGCTACAACCCTTGCCTACATGGGGGATACAAGTAGAAGCTTTGCGAGGTGGGTGTCGCATCGGCTCTCTTCATCGGAGCAGCCTATGACTACAACTTTGTTGTTTCAAACTCCGCTCCATGCCCCTTCTTGGGTGATGTTAGTGGAAGTTTTGTGACGTCGTAGTCGAATATAGGTTGTTTTATGTACTCGATAGGTCTTTGTTATTGTACACCCAGTAGTCTTTGATACACATCTTTGTAATTGTACACCTTTCGAATGTACGTAACCTACTAGACTTATGAATAAAGATTTACTTTTTTAATGAAATGTTGGCTCATGTCGTTGTGGTACTCACATTCCTATTTTTATTCTACTATGGTGGCGGGCGACCGGGTGAACGAGACCCTTCTGACGAGCCATGTGGTGCAGTCAATTTTCTTCGTCCAACTTCCAACGTCGTTTCCGGGAGAAGTGTGCTCCACTAAGATCATGGGAGATGTGGCCTCGCCTTAACTCCTGCTCTAGCTCAGTGCAATCGTAGGGAAATCCAACGGACGCCTAGCTCACCTATATATCCTTCGATAAAAGGGTTGCGTATCCTGACCCAAAAGGTGCCTGATGATCATTGGTGAGCCGGTGGTGCATGAGTCCAAACACCAGCAATAGCTCATAGACAGGGAGGTCAACGAGGCCACCCTGGGCGATGTTGTCCCAACTTTCCTGAAATAGTTGGATACTACGATCACTTTAAATAGAAAGGATCACTCCGACACATTCCACAGCCAGGACGTTTTCCCCTTGTCGTTGACCCAATCATCGACAAGACCCGCCTATCTTGTACCCTCATGGATCGCGGGAGCGGTCTCAATCTCCTCTATGTCGAGACCTACGATGCAATGGGACTATCGCGAGCGGCTATACGGCCATCCGGTGCTCCATTCCACGGAGTCATACCTGGACTTCAGGCCATTCTCCTCGGGCAGGTCGACCTAAAGAAAAGAGGTCGGCGGAGGGCACAATGCCGCCGAATCTATCCTATGACACTTCAGTCATGAAAATAGAGTTGCACTGGGCTAAGCCTCGTGGGTCAATCCCCAGGCAAGGTCACGTGACTACGGCATTCGAACGATCAGGTCATCGGCAAGCATGGCAAGACAGCGGTGCACAAAACAAAATAAATCAAGAAACACGAGCTGAGAAGATTTCTTTATAAAAAGGCCCTAGCTAGGTATAACCTAAGGCCCTTGGCCACTGCCACGGAGGATGTCCTCCACATTCACGGTGGCCACGATGACGGTGAAGTCACCGACCAGCTCGGCCCGCTCTGCTTGCCCGGTGTGGCCTGGGAACCCGGGCTCCACCCAACGAAAGTCCTGGGAGATACGGAGCTGCATGGCGTGCTCCACTAAGATCGTGTGGGAGACGTAGCCTATTTAATGAAAATGGAAGTCCCACTGAGACTGGCCTTTAGATAGTTTGAAATGTGCAAGTGAATGTAAAACGCCTCGTTTTCCACTTCCTATCATCTTCGCCGCGTGGGTGACTGCACAAGTCACATATCTTGATGGTTCCATCCCCGCTCGCATCTTAAGGTGGGGCTATTTAAGCAGAGGTAAGGCAAGCCTCTTAAGCGCACTCTGATGCCAACCTTCTTCCTCCCTTACCATCGGACAAACTAGAGAACCCCTTTAGTTGCTCCTAGTCTCTCGTCGCCATGGTTACCCTAGACCTCCATCGACTCCAGCGCCATTGGGAGAAGGCCTTCAAGATCAGCTTTTGCCATCACCTGGGTGCCTCTATGTCCGCTCATCCTGGGTGTTAGAGGATGTTTCACAAAGGTAGGGAGGAACGCCTCCATGGTATGGTCCTGCTACTGATCGCCATCCATAGTTAGAGCATGCGGAATGGAAACCATGGAGAGCTTTCATTGGAGCAAGGGCCCTAGCACCGATGGATCTTCTAGAGCTTTCACTAGATCAAGGGCCTGAGCATCATCTGGATTGGTTTCATGAGCTAGAGCAGTTCTAGCTCACGAATGCAATCTAGATGTGCGAATATATATCCTCATTGCTCTACTTCTCCTCTTCCTCTCATTGCTCCCAGGGGGATGTTAGAGGAAGTTTCGCGAGGTTGTTTCCCATCTCGATTCTCCTATTTAGTCGGGTATGGGTTACCCCCATACTTGTAAGGTCTTTGTAAATGGAAGAATGTTGTTGCATCTAGCTCCATCATTGATTGAACATATTAAGAAGATAGATGCAAATGACCCTTATCCAAAGCAAAGCAAGTTATGAGGATCATTGGAATGTCGTATTTCAATTCCTGGACCCATAGATTGTATGTAGGGTATAAGATATTAATGGAAGATTTATTGTTGAATGTTGGACTCAGTTCTAGTTTATTTCGTACTTAGGCTAGTCTCAGTGGAGAGTTTCATTACATTGTTTCCAAGATGGCCACGTCATGTAGAATAAAATGAAATATGGATGAAACACCCATTCTCAATGGAGGGTTTCATTCTAAACTTTAGCAGGAGGAAACCAAATAGGCCCTTAATCTAATACTTTTCTAGTTACAGTCGGGTAGAACGAGTGACGGTTTACAATCGGGTAGAAAAAGTGATGCCCTCAACCAGGCAGCAGTCACCGCCGTCTACGAACGATAGTGGTGCGGTGGCTCCTGGAACATCTTCATAGGACCCATTCACCACCGCCGCCTGCATACGATCTGGTTGGTAATACTTTCGTCAATTTCCAAGCCCGCATGTTTTTACAAAGTTGTGCACAATTTCCATTCCCGCGTCTAAAAGGGTTACTTACAAAGCACCCTCTCCACCCTATGTCTTTCTCCTCGCCCATAGCTTTTGTTCCTCATCGCCGCTCCTTGCTCCCCAATGCTGAACTGCGCGACTGCCCCTACTCAGCGGGGTGCAAGCCGCCACTCACCGCCGACAAGCTAGTACCCCACAGCGGTATGCCTCATCGGCAGGGCCCGCACAGATCCACCGGTGACCAGGCTGTTACTCATGACCACCGTGGCCGCCAATCCCGCAAGATCCAAAGGCAATGGTAATTCTTTCATACTTCCCTCCATCTTTCTTGGATTTTTATTCCCCTATTCACTCACCTGAGTACAAAACAAGCTTCCATCTGTTTACTAAGCACGGGCGCTTCTTCTCTGATTCAGGCAATAGCACAACCGCTTCCATTGCCGGCCTCGCTCCACTAGATCCTAGTCAAGAACTGAAGATGGAGGAGGAGGCCCCCAACAAGAGGAACAAAGTGGTCATCCTCATAGACCATGTCTTCATCCACATCCTCCAACACCTCACCACCCATACCTTGTGCAGCTGCAAGTGTGTCTGTCGCTCCTGGAACCGCCTCATCTCTGAATCCGAGTACTGTAAGGAGCTGCCCTAGATTGTCGCCGGATTCTTCTATCGTAGCTGGAAAGGCAAACGCAAGTTCATCAGCATTAAAGGTGAATACCCCTCCTTGACCTTCTTGCCCTTCCCCCATTGAGGATGTTGTGATCTTAGATTGTTGCCGCGGGCTCATCCTATGCTGGTGCGTTGGTTTTCGCTATATTGTCTGCAATCCGGTGACTAACAAATGGTTGTTACTATCGCTTAACAACCGTTCTTTTGGTTCAGCTCGCTTGGGGTTCGATCCGACAGTCTCCTCGTACTTCTATGTGATTGAATATGGGAAGAAGAGGACGGGTGAGTCTGTAGGTGTGAGCATCTACTCATCTAAGAGTACAGCATGGATGTTTAAGGAATCTGAATGGGGTGAGGGTGTTGTATGAACATATTCGACAAATGTGTTCCTTAATGGTTCTATGCACTGGCTGGAGTTGTCCCAGATAGTTGCTATTGATATAAAGGGAAAAATATGGAGGAAAATTTGTGAGCCATGTGGTGAAGCAATCTCTATCCATAAAGCTCAGGGTCAGTTGTGTTTATGTACTGCTAGTATGTTCAGAAAGTATCAGCTTTCATTCTGGATCCTAAAAGACTATGGTTTGCACTCCATTTTCTCACCCATGATCCTATGTTTGATTATGTTCAAAATTCCAAATATGTTAATCAGACTTAAAAATAAGAAATAAAAACTTGCCAAATTATGAACTTGACTTTATAAAGATTGGTCGTCATACACTTTATTCCTAGTTCATATACTCGTTACTTGTGGATACATCATTATTAGGAAAACATGTCAACTAAGTTGTTGTGAAATGAGATATGGCAAAGACTAAAGAAATCCTATCTTTTCTATGTAAGCTCTTGGAGAATTTTGTTTTGCTAAAACTTCAAAATTTATAGCAATACATCTCCTCAATGGTAAAATATCCTACCAAAGCCATATGATATTGCACTTTGTAAAACCTTGAAACATATGCTACATGTTATCATGATGAGCTTTGTTAAATTGTTGTGACCCTTGAGAGATTCTCGTCATGCTCCCATGATCAAGATTCACGTACACCCAGATATAGTATGCCGACTCTTACACTGAGAATTGCGCAAAAACATGCCATCGATCCACCAGATTAAAAAACTATGTTCATATGTCATGACCCTCTTTCTCAAAAATCCTCCTTTGCCAAACAAAATATGGGCTATGCAAAAAGAAAAAATATTCATGCTAAAAAAGGGCATAAAATTCATGCTAAAAAAGCATGCGAGAAAAAAAGAGAGAAAAGAAGAAGAAGAAGAAAAGATAGACCATGTTTTCTAAAATGAAAAAGCAAAGAGGGAGAGAGTCATGAAAAAGGGGTCTAGCTACACCAAAAAGAGTTCAAATTCCACACACTTACACTTCTTGATCAAAGTGTATGGCTTGCATCTCCTTGGATCCGGTTTTTTACTTAGCAATATTATGTGATGCAAGTATGCCTCTCTATTCATCCCTACCCAATGCTCCACATAAGCCTTTTTTAAAGTAGGGTGAAAAAGAAGGCAAATTCAAAAGCCCTTGGTGAGGATATATGCACCACTGAGCGACTTGAGAGTACCATTTGAGAAGTATGAGCTATGCTTTTAATTTCAAAAGTACAAAAACTCCAAGTATGCTTCATAGGGGGAAAGTGATGACTCGGTGTCATAGCCGTTCCACTTTTCAACCACTCAAGGCGACATGGTTGACACTTCAAAATCTACAAGTATAAGGAATGACATGGAATATCTTTTATGCTAGCATCATATATTTTAAAGTGATACTTCATAGTTACATTTACCTTTGCTTGAGGACAAGCAAAGAACAAGTGTGGGGGAGCTTGTTAGTAGTCCTTAACTCATATAAATTGACCACCAAATTAATCTAAAATAACAACATTCAATGCTACATCATAGCAAAATATTATTTCATTTAACAAGTTCCACAAGTTTTGGTGCTTGAAGTTATTTTGCAGGTATACTAAAATATACAAGAAATAATATTATTTGGGAATATATGCAAGTCTGGTAACGTGAGGAAATAATCAAATGTATATTCTGCAAGTCATCCAAGAGCCGTACACCATGCTCCCAAAGAAAAGCAATCAATATCGACCACAACATGCAGCCATGCACCAGCTCCTAGCTTTTTACGTTATAAGCAAATGCAACAATTTGTTTACCAGCAGCAACATGCATCCACAGAATAGCCAGCCCAGCAAGGAGGCAGGGGCAACCCACACTTTCCCCCCCACACAGCCGACCTTATTCCTCCTCTCAACTATAAATACCCCCTCACTCCCTCTCATTCAACACACCACAAGGGTTCTTCTCTCTATCATTTTCCAAAGATGTAAAAGTAGCTTAGCCTAGTTGGGAGTTAGGGAGAGATGCTCAAGTTCTGGAGGTGTCCTCGGAGGTTCGGTATAATTTTATATCGCTCCTTTGTAAGACTCAAGTATCAATATACTTACCTTCTCTATTTACTAAAATATCTTTCATGGTTAGTTTACGCCTTAGTGGTTTAGCTAGGCATGGTTAGTATAGTGGTTCTGCACCTTAGCATGGGATCTCCGCTCGACCGAGTGCTCTAGTTATAGTACTTGACTAGAGTAGTAATCAATAGTGTAGACATGGTGTCTAAACTATAGGTTACCTGAGTTTGCGCCCAACCTCATCGATAGTTGTGGTAGCCCCGAAGGTGACAACTCCGACCAGACCTTTGTAATCCACCACGTTCGGGTTGATGTTTTCATAGAGCTTTTGGCCGCCTTCCCCCGACCACATTTTCTCACCTCCCTCGAGGGCCGGAAAGGTATTGCTGCTCTAAAGTGCTATGGTGTGATCGCTATGCTTTACCCTTTGTTTAGTTAATCCCTTTGGTATGCTCTAGAATAGAATCATAGTATTAGAGAAGTATAAAGGAACCTTGAGCTCACCCGTTGTCCTCCTAGATTAGCTTGTCTACTCTTTTATCTTACCATGGAGTTTCCCTGTGTGTGTCATTATACAAAAACACAATCTTTATCACTTACCCCCACATTAGTCTAGTCAGTATACTAGTTAGTAGATACATGATGGTTATTTATCAGCTTCTTTAACCATTGCTTCCCTGAGGATAAGTACGATAGCCTGGAATACTCCTGGGTAAAAGATACAACGGTTTTCATGTGCTTGCGGATTTCTCTGTTTGCGTTAACAAATACCAACAATGTAAAAGTACTTAGAAGTATCAAATAGGTGGAGACCCTACTAACGTATAGGTGGGAAGAGTACAAAAATAGAAGTTCTAGATTTTTTAATTATTTTTTCAAATAAGAGTAATGTTGTCATTTCAGTATAGTCTTGAAGGGCGAAATTGGAATTCCCATCCATTCTCTGTCACGGTCTCTGAATCATGTGCTCTCTTTTCTTCTCCCTCATTGCTTCTTCCCATCGGTAGCACCCGGACTATCGTCGGTGCCATGGTTTGAGAAATCTTGCTCGTGTATTTGCCAAAGTACACATCCAATTGCACGAAAGACAATGTCGAACTCACCTTCCATGCTCGCCCCGCTGAGGAAACCGGGGTTGTAGGCACAAGTGTGCTCGAAGGTGTGGCCTTAAATTGTGGTGAAGGTTTCATATGTTGACGGTAAAAATGACATGGTTTTACATCCTGAGAACATGGTGAACATACCTCGGAATAAAAGAAAATGAGCATGGCATGAACATATTTTATTCAAATAACAAAGTTCCACTTGTCTTAAAATTTCACATGTGTAGGAATGAAAATGGAAGAAAGTGGGACCAGAGAACGAAGAGTGCTACCCTGTTTGCCTCCCTCCAGGGTCGTGATTGATTTGGATAGGTGATTCTAAGGATCATGTTGGATTGGGCTGAACAAGACCAGTGGGGGTTGGAATGGAGTTGGACCCAGTTCTAATTCAACTAGGATTGAAGTGGGGTTAAGGGTAGATCATAACCCATTACCAGGCCTAGCGTATATATAGCTCCAACCAACTCAACTAATCGTTATAAGCTCTGGTTGCAAAGTAGTGAGCACCAGATAGCTTCGGTGACAACACCGAATAAATCTGGCGCCCTGCTATGTGGACTAGGCGTTGTCGCCCATTGGGAGCCTCATTTATCTAGTTGTTTATTCGGTGCGTTGTCCAGAGACCGAGACTTCTTTGGACCGCATATTTAATCTTCGGTGCATCACTGGAGAGCTTTAGTGCTCTCTTCTTTTCCATCGTGCCTATGCAATGTCTCTATACTCACACTCTGGTGTTGAATTCTGGTGCCCCCACAGGAAGTACGTCGTGCATTGCTTCCATGTTTGTCTAAGGCTGCTGTCTGGGCCCACTCCACTTCTCTTGTGCTCACAAATGAGAGTTTTAGTGCATACCAGAAAGCTCGGGTGCTCATTTGAGTGTGTTTCTTTGTGTCCAATTGTCCATGCTTCACTTGTATGATGTCTTGACCTTCTTTCTTGTCTTTTAGGGTCTTCAATGCTCTTCTTTGATCTTCATTTGAGGTGTTGGTTCCATGATCTTCACCGTAGCCTAGCCCAAGTCCATCTTTGCATCCTAAGAACTAATCCACCTTGTATACTAGCAAAAATGTTAGTCCTAATGGTTATATATGTTATTAATCAACCACAAACACATTAAACCTTGCTAGTATTTATGTTTCTTACAAGCCAGAGCACTTGAGATCTCCGTGACCTTCAAGCGAAGGTGTAGTGGCCTCCTAGGTGGAGACCTTTGTTCTTGGTGTGGAACATCATTACATCGGTGTGCAAGGGACAAGGAGACCCCCTCCCTTGTGTGGAGAAACTCCGTAGTGTACATGGTGTCAAGGTGTTTGGAATGGCAATGTGATGGTGGTGAGACTTCGTGACTCATAGCATTAGCCTTGGTTGGAGGATGCCTTGCGTGTCAAATCCAACACCATGACCGGGCGAGATATGCAGTGACTAGGAGCGTATGGTGGAGCTCTAACATGGACTTAGAGTCACGTGTTTTGGCAACTGATACCCCTTCTTGGATGTTCACGGGACCTTAGCAGAGGTAATGTGGATTCATATTTTACTTCAAAAAAAATGGTATCCAATGTCCTCTCACAGCCAAGTTATAGTGTGATAATCTTGATACCAAATATCTTTTAGCTAATTCTTGATGCTCGAACAAGTATAGAAGTTGATTATCATTTTGTTAGAGAGCAAGTATCTAAGAAATTGTTGGTGATTCCTTGTGGAGATCAAATAGCATATGGCTTCACTAAGACTATCTCTAACAACAACGCCCAAAATACAAGACCTATTCGACCTTTTGGTAGCGCTATAGGCAAATGGTTCAATACCCATTCGGCATCGTCTCCAACAACAGGACCCAAAAGAGAATCATTTCTGCAAATAGATTTCCGAGAGAGAGGATGTTCATATTTGGGTTGTGGCTCTCAGACAACCTAAAATGAGTCTCCCATATAGGTACTCTGTTGGAGGCCGATTTTAGGTCTCTTGCTACCCATTTTGGGTTTAGGTGCCCATAGGTCACTTGTTGAAGACAATCTAAGTCATTGTCGGTGAGACTATTGGAAAATTTCAAACATAATCTTAATCTTGTACGATTATCAATGAGGCGGGGAGGGTTTGTTAGATAAGTTATATAATCAGGCTATAGTTAGTATGCGCAAAGTAAAATAACAGACATTTCTAATACTGTATGATATCCGAGTTTCACATATCCTGTACATGTCACGCGAGAAGCTATTTATCGTCTCTATAAAACATGGAATTGCCCGGCAAGAGAAGGTCACGAATAATTGAACTAAAACTTACACACCTATGAGTTTTACACATGGAACGACATGAGCCAAATCCTTGGTGGGGTGGGCGAAAATGAGGCCCAAAGAGTTAGGGGCTCAGGTCTGGTAAACGTGGATCATGCGGGGTAGTAGGCGGTTCCGCGATCAACTAATCTTTACGCCTAAAAAGACTATAATGTCATTATCTACCCAGTGATATCAATCGATCCTTGCTCAAGCGTTCGCATCCGATACAAATCATCTTCTACTTGGAGCTCACGCGTTCATGTCCTACACGGTTTCGATACGAAAACCGGATCCACGTATCCACGTTCGATACAAAGCCCTCGGAGCTCACGCATTCATATCCGATTATTGAGGTTCATGACCCCAGTGCAACACACGGGCATATATCTAATATATGCTACGTACTATATAGACTTGCACATCTTTAATTTAATTCAGGAAAGTACTGTGTCTATTTGGGTGTGAGGGGAAAAGAAAACACCGGAGTGGACGGAGTGTCGTAAAGCATATTTTCACCATGTTCGCTTGTTGGTTTCAGTCAGGGCTTATCAGCCATAGTACAATGTTTATCTCTCACAATAAACCAGTATCAACCGGGCTTATCAGCCCAAAAACCAATCAATGAACAAGCTGTTTGTTTTGACACCCAATATATTTTCACATCTAGGGCTCTTGATTTGACCGCCTTTTCCTAATGTATTTCGCCACTCGGGATGCAACACTCTGACCACATATGTGCATACCATGCATGTTACACAGCCGAAGTTGCAGATGCCCTGTCTCGATAATAATCCACCCACGGTTTCTCGGCTGCGAAAACAACGGGCTCGCGTGATGCCTCTCTTTTCTATGGGCGCCAGGGCGATCTGCTCGGTTCTTCTAGGCACGACCGCGATGGTGTCGTGCCGTGATGCTTCCAAGGCACTCTCTGCGTGATGCTTCCTTCTGTCGTAGATAATGCCACTTGCGTAAATATTTGAATCAATAATATGCTCGCTAGCTGATTCGTGGTTTACTTCTACGGTGAGTCGGTGACAAATTCTACCTCAATTGACCGAGACTGTGCGTGCGAATAATTCTAGATGATTTTTTTTTCATTTCGATATATAAAAATGGCCGTATAATATGACACATTCTCCCCTCCAAATTTAAAAAGAAAAAAAAATGAGTGTTCAACTTTACTACTACAAGCATCTACGAGGGAATGAGTTGACATATACATGCTAATGCTCTCATCATCGACTGATGTTTATCACTAAAAAATAAAACTATTAATTTGCTAAAATAAATCTAACTAAAAATAGCACATGAATTGCTAAAATAAATATAGAAAAATACAAACACATATGTAGAACTTGAACATTTAATTTGTAGACAGGTTTCCTACAATAAGTTAGCTGAGGTAGACATATATAGAGCTTGTTTGGCACAACTCAATTTCACTAGTAAAGTTTTTTTATTTTTTGGAAAACAGCTTCATAAGCAACTTTCTATGTGAAGCTAAGTTGTTTTAGAAAAATTATTTAGCAAAACAGCTTTACCAACAGCTTCATGTATGGATGGGAGAGAGAAATGAGGGAGAGAGTTAGGATAAGCTACTTTTTTCAGCTTTATCCTAACTCATGTCTTTGTGAGAGGTGAAGAAAAACAACTTCATGGGTCAAGTTGTTTTAAAAATGAGTGTTTGACAAATAAAACAGCTTATAGCAGCTTGATGTGAGTTGTGCCAAACAGGTCTATAATTTACAAATGAGTTGTCACCTTCTTAGCACCTATTGCTGGCTCATAACGTCATTGACACTGTCACATGATTGTTTTTAATGCTCTGTTCGTTTGGCTGATAAGCCATGACTGAAAGTATTGTTGGCTGATTTGTTGTGAGAAAAAATATTATTCGTTGGCTAAAAAAATACGGTTTATAAGCTAAGCGAACAAAGCGCAAATCTGTTTATGTCATGTATATATTAATGAATTTGTGGACATCCAAGCTATTTCTGATTTTTTAAAAGAAAAAAACTGTTCACTGACATTTTCAAAAATGTTACCCAGAAGCTTGGAAGGGAATTACGTGACCTCGATGATGCGTACCATCGATCGATCAACGATCATCGTAGGGGGCGCCCCCTGGTTAGCTTTGCATGGTTTTGACTAGCCAATGCTATAATATATCTATGCATGCTTTTGTGTACTTTCCTAAGTGCTTTAGCTTGCAAACAGACAATGAGACCGGACTAATCGAGCTGGTGCTGATCTGCCAGATTTACGAACCACTCCACTGCTAATATAGTACTAAATTCGTTCTAAACGATACTTTGTTTGATTTTTTTTATCCCAAGTTTCATCACTCGTCTTATTTAAAAATTTGTGCTAAATATCACTTCTTTTGTTATGGTTTGCTTTGTTAACAAAAGTTCTTCAAGAATGACTTAAATTTAACTATGTTTAGTAAAAATCAAATGAATTATAATTTGGAAACGGAGTGATTATATAGTAGTAAAAAAAGGCAATGCCAAGATTACGCCTGCGCACCCTGTCAGGCCGCCTCCTTTTTATACGTGGCGGCGTCCGTCGTCCGTGGCGGCAGTACGCACCCACGAGAGCAGAGGTCTCCATGGAGCAATCGGCAGCTGCACCTCCCCGGCAAGCCGCTGCGGCAGAGGCGGCAGCGGCAAAGAAGAAGCCGACGACGCTCCTCGACGCGTACGAGGTGGAGTGCATCCGGCGGGAGCTGCAGCGGCTCGTCCTGAAGCACAACCAGAGCGCCGCCGGGGGCGACACCGGCACCGCGCCGGGCGCGCACGCGCACGGCCACCGCCACAACAACGTCGGCGGCCACCTCCACCACCATCGCGTGAGCAGCGCGAAGAAGGCGACGAGCGCCAACAGAGTCAGCCCGTCGCCATCGCCGTCGCTAACGCCGCCGCCGCCGCCGCCGGGGCCCAAGAAGGACCGCCGCCACGGGGTGCGGCTGCTGGGGCGGCACGCCGTCGCGATCTGCGGCGGCACCGTGCGCTTGGCCGCCGCCGCTCCCGTAAGCGGCAGAGGGCGGCGCGCCATGTTGATATGCAGCGGCACCACCACCGCGCCCGTGGGCTGCGTTGCCGTGGGCGTCGACGGCAGGAGGCGGCCGCGCGGGGGCTACCGGGAGGTGGAAAAGGTGTAGCACTTCTCGTCGTGCGCGCGTGGTTGGGGGAGCCGACTGACAGGCGGTTTAGGATTCGGCGTGTAAAACTAGGAGCTTTTTTTTTTGGGTCTCTGATTGTGTTCTGATTTCTCCAATCGCATAAGAATTGCGTGCCTGCCCGTGAACCTCCGAATTGCTTTGCTGCAAGATAAATAAGTTATTATACGTCGATAAAATTAAGAAACTGCTGCGCTAGCATCTACAGAAGGGAGTACTGGAGTTGTCTGCTTCGTCTGGAACTCTGTTTGCTCTGGTTTCTGGTGGTGCGCGGCGCAGCGATCGGTAACAAGAGCCATCTTGGGGTTGATAGCGTCAGTGCCGCGCCGCGTGCCTAGTGTTCGCGCGCTTGGGCGCTATCTGTTTCTGGTCAATGCGAGTCGTGACTAAACGGCACCACCACCAACCATGTAGTTCGCTACCAATCAGAATGTGAAGCCGCACCTCGGTGGCCCGGCCATCACCGGCGTTTTCGTGAATTGCATGCGAGATGGCACTCGGGTGGCATGGCGAGCTAGAAACTAGAATGCGCTGCGGGCGTTTGGGTAAACACAAACCACCGAGACACGAGTGGCGGAAACCTTCGAATCGAAACAAGAGGAGTAAAGTGCACCAGCGGCCCTTAAATTTGGCGGAGGGTGTTATTTATGTCTCAAACTCCTAAAATACACATCTAGATCCTTAAACTTTGACACATGGTATATAACAGGTCAAACAGGTCCAGACTAGACCTGTTTGCTGACATGGCGGTTCACGCTAGCACCAGCGATGCAAGACCAGCCCCTAAACTTAGCTGAGTGTGTCATCTAGTAGGTCCCTAAACTTTTAAAATGCACATCCACATATAATAATTTAAAATATATGAAAAAATAACATTATAATAAACATTTTAGTACTAAATATATCAAAAATCAATAAAACTATAAATAATATTTTTCAATAAAATACATAAAATAATTTCACCAATATATTGAATAATTAAAGTACACAAAATTAATATGAATTATTCATATTAAAACTAACCTTTATATACATAATAATATTATTATATATATGCTATTAGCCATAGAGATAAGTTTTAAATAGTTTAAATGATGCATATTTTTTGTTAAATTAAAGTTGATTTTTTTACATTACTAATTAGTCATACATATAGTTTTAGATGACTTTACAAGGTACTTTTTTTATTTGTGGATAATCGAGAAATAATGTATCTCTATTACTAATTAGTAATGTAAATAATATCAACTTTAATATATAAAAATATACATCATTTCAACTATTTAAAACTTATCTCTATGGCTAATAGCACTATATAATAATAATATTATTAATGATATATAAAGGTTAGTTTTAACATTTCTAATCATATTAATTTTAGGTAGTTCAATTATTCATATATTGGTGAAAATATTTTTATATATATTTTAAACTATTTATTGATAAATATTATTTAGAGTTTTACTGATTTTTTATATATTTAGTTATTGAAATGTTTATTATATATGTAACTTTTTATATATTTTAAATTATGTATATGGATGTGCATTTTAAAAATTTAGGGACCTAGATGACACACTATGTCAAGTTAAGGAGTTGGTCTGGCATCGCTTGTGCCAGACGTCAACCAACAGGTGTAATCTTGACCTGTTAGGACCTGTGACGTACCATGTGCCAAGTTTAATGACCTGAATGTGTGTTTTGGGAGTTTGTGAACTTAGATGACACCCATGCCTAGTTTAAGGGCCGCCGGTGCCGTTCCGATATATTCGCGGCGCTGACCAATGCGCGCTCGCGGTGAATAACGATAACACAAAAGTCTTCAAATGCACTTTCATTACTTAGTTCTGGCATTGCAACTGCGGAAAATTGTTGAAATTACAAAAATAGCGTGCACGTAGCGCCCAAAATCCAAATCAGCATGAAAGTTGATGTTGAGAATGAGACAATAAGGAGGTTGATGAGCTCACCGCCTCACCCGCACATTAGGCAAGGTCTATGGCGATGAGGCACTTTTGCTTAAATGACTAGGGAGCCAAAGATTTTCCGTTAACAAGATCTTGTTATGTCCCTAAGAAAGACAAGAATGCCTGTGTCTCTCACAAGACTCAATTTGTGAAGAGCAATGCCAACTATTGCTACAAGTGCAAGCATACGGGATACATGGAAAAAGAGTGCAAGAACAAGAACGTTTCCTGTATTCGTTTAGATTCTTGCTATATTCTTTCAAAGGGTGTTAATGGGGCGCATGCTAAATTTGTACTGGGCATGGGAAGCGTACTCTGGACATGGGCAGCACACCCGACAACATGTCTAGTGTTAATGACCTTTCCTAACACCTGAGGTGTTACACTTATCAACTCAAGTAAAGAATTAGTCCACTGGTTTATCACTCAATTACTAAAAACAAACTAGGGACTTTCCAAGTACTTGGTTACAACAGAATGCCATATGTTAAGCAAAACTTTCTGGGATAACAAACGTTGAGATGGCTTTCAGAGCTCAATTTACGTGTCCCCAAGAAAGCTTGCCACAAAAATAAATCTTGCCGCTTCAATCCTTCCTTTTGGTGGGCTTCTGGTGTGGCAAACAAGAGAAGCCTTGGGTAATTTTCTGCAACGGATGAATCAGAGCCTCTTTTCATGTTAGGTGATATGCCCCAAAAGTAATCCTATATGCGGATGATGGAGGCGTTGGTCTTGTCGATGCCCTCATTGTAGTAAAGCTCCACAAATGTTCCCCCACCAATACCCTTTGCCAACCTCCCAGGGTTCACACAGATAAACCGTTTCTGGTCGTCGCTACCTTCTCCAAGGGAAAACACCTGGACATAATAGCTGTTCAGTATCATTCCATTCAGAAGGAAACAGACATGTGAATATACAGTTGACTTTTGAACAATGAGCTAGCGGATGGGTAGAATTCGAATATATGAATATCAATTAGAAGTTTACAATAAATGTGCTGCCTGTACTAAAAACTTGTTATTACCTTCACAAATGGTGCAAGATCAGAAGGAAGAAGGAGAACATCTGGTGCTGATGAGATCTCCAGTGCTTCCTTAGCAAGTGAGAAGTCTAATGGCACACCAGCAGCAGGAGGATATAGAGGATAGTAACTGTAGGAAGAGTGCTACATCAGAACTCATAAACTGCACACAATCCGTCCCAACTGATACAACATGAAAAAGCCAAATGGAATCACCTTTGTTGCTTTAATATGTGTGAGGCAAGTCTACCAATCCTGTCTCCAGGCTTTCCGACAGGTGGCTTGCGAGAAATTTCCTCACCACTGAGCTGTTTCAGAATGTCCACTGTACAACAGCCAAAATGTATCTGGAAAGAAGGAAAGCAAACATTTTCGGGTAAGACTACACTTATCAACACATTTCTAACAACATATAAGATGAATTTTGCTCAAAATATGCATAAGTATTAAGAAAACCATTTCCATTCTTAATATAATGGCACGCAGCTCTCCTTCGTGTTCGAGAAAAAAAACATTTCCCAATAAGTTACAAATTTGGAGAATATCTCATGAGCAAACACAGGAACAGTGTGGCAGTAGGCCTGGTAATCCCTAAGCATTGAATGGATTCTTCTAGACAATGCAACATGAGAGAAAATGCAGAGATGAGGAGCATATTAAGATCACAATATGGAGAAAAAGATTCTTTTGAGTTTAATGACCATGTCTCAATTTTATTTTGCAGGACAATAACAAAAATAACTTAACCAAAATAAAGGCATACCTATTTGATAATAGACAAGGAAAACCATATATATTTTGCATGCTCCAACCATTACATTATTCATTACAACTATTAACATAGTGTACCTCGTTAGAACTGAAGAGACATGGATTTGCCAGACAAGTAATCTGCATAATGTATGTAAACCTTTTAAAAACAAAGGAATATTATTACCAAATACCTCACAAGAGCAATCTTACAGAGTAACACATATACCTGATGTGTGATATCTTCTGGAAAATTCAAATCAAATGCAGGCTGCAAGTAGCGACAGTACAGATATATCATTAGAGATGCTTGTGCTGAGAACATTAAAAAAAGGCTTAAATAACAATAACACAATTGATCTGCACATACTACCAGACTATAAAGTCTAGTACGGTGGAAGTAAACTTGTTGCACTATCTCAGCAAAATTTACATCTAACTTTGCAGACATTAATTGATAGTAATGATACAGCAACATGTTTAGAATTATTAAATCAGATCTAAATCTCAATAAGGAAAATTACAAACCTGAGGGAAAACAAAGTCATGGTGAGCATCACGCACTGATGGAATGAGAATTACACGGACAGTGTTCCCCAGATACTGGGTAAAGTCTTGAATCTGAACAAAAAATATATAACACACATGAATAACTATTGCATTTGGCAATGTGCCAGCATTACACCTTCAGAAATCAGCATTTACCTACCTTTCTCAGAATTTCAAAATGGAAAATGTCATGAAAGCTCTGGTCAATAGTTCCTTTTTTTATGTCAGGATGATCAGAGTCAATGAAGGGTCCCATCTGCCAAAGAACAATTGATGTGTACAGTAGCAGAACATTTCAAACATCAATATGCTGTCCCATGTACAGAATTGAGAGGACTCACCAATATGAGCAGCTGAGGCTGCTTACGACAAGCATATGAAAGAAGTTCTTGCAGTGGTTCAAACAACAGATTATCGGTTGTTGTATAGGGGCCTGCTGCGATGACCTGTAAAAGACATGAGGTAATTTTTTTTCTCAAGACATGAGGTAAAATGGAAATTATTTAAATCATTAATGATTGGCCTACTCTCCTTTGATTGAGCATGTCCATGCAATAAATGAATAAAGTATAAACATGCGATTCATAATTAAAATAGAAGAACAATGAACTGATATCAGTTTAAGCTTGGGCGAAATATACTAATTCTTTGTTAAACAGATATGTTTGATGCAGCATTATTTCAAACAAAAAACAGACAGGAACTAACCGATGACAATGCTCTTGACAGAGTGCCAGCGTCAGAATTTTGGTTGCTTTCATTATCAATAGCTTGTTTCTTAGCACTAGGAAGTTGAGCATCCACAGAGACCGGTATGGAATCAATTAATTTCGATGCAACGAAACAGTGTCCACTGGGATTGTGGCCTTCGATACCCACCACCTGTTATTTAAATTTGTGTTAATTTAACTCAGTAGATGATGTATATGGCATTAGAACTGGCTGTGCTTACCTGCCCAGGAAACAAAGAGAAGTGATCAAGATCCTTCAAGTCAAGGCGCACACGCTGTCCCCTGGAGTGTTGAACACTAGAAAAAGATGTTTCTGTAGTTAGCCAAAAGAAATAACAAAATGGTGACTAAACAAAGATCATCACATGAATGAGTCCAAGAAGCACACTCACCTGCCCTGTAGCAAGATAGACTTTTCATTCAAATGACCTTCACCATCACAAGCTACTGTACCGACTGCAAACATTTTCTCCTGCAGTGGGCAAATAATTGGATATCCTATCAAGAAAAGGGGTGATGATGAGTTAAGTAGTTAAAAGAACAAAACTAGGCGGCGCAATTACCTCTGAAGCAAGGGTAGCATCTGCCGGTTCTCCACAAAACCCAGATGCAGAAAACAAGCTTGCCGATTTTCGTATCCGATCTTCCAAATAATTAAACTGGAAAAGGGATGCAGTCAAAGAGCAGATGCTTATGACAATTAATAAAACAAATTAGCAATACCCTTACTCTGTCTTCCATTCTGTCATACATGAATCTGCAACCTGGTTCAGGCTGTGAATGCTGAACTTGTAAGGAACATCTTTGACTTGGCTGAATTCTTCTAATTACTTCATCTTCTGTGATTTCAGCATTTTTACTTGGCATACTAACTGCATTTTCAGCATTGAGAACATACTGCTGGGTAAATTTATTTACTCGTGTTGCAAAAGGGGTAATACGATCAGCATTTGTTTTGGCCACTCTGCTGGATGATGGTCTGTCACTTGTCAGAGGAGTTAACTCAGAGTTAGATGACTCTTCAGGTGGCTTTTCCTGTTTAGAGCCTGGCGTGTCATGAAATGCCACTTCATCTGCATGTGAATTGCTCAAGAGCCTGCAACAGTTACTTCTACATTATACTTATATTTTTTTTTTCTTGACAGTGAAATAAGAAACAAAGGTACTTCTGTGACAAGCATGCACGTAAATGAATCTGATATGTGGAACTAACATGTCGACATCGTTACTGGAGTAAATGTGAAGGTTGGCTTCTTCTTTTATTATCATGTCTTTAACTTCATTCTGAAGATGTGACAGAAAACCATCAAGATACGAGCTTTCAAGCTTTAAGCCATCCAATTGCCTGCATAAATTAGTTCTTTCAGTTTCCTTAGCTGCAATGCTGCATCATGTAAAAGAACAAAAAAGAAATATATGGACCCTGGAATCATAATCATCGGGGAGGCATCTCTTAATACAGACAGGAGAATATTGAACATGAGCTGCAAGATTTTAGTCATACTTAAATGTTGATGGGATTTAATGACTCATCAAGACATCAAACAAAGTTTGATCACAGTTAATAGAAAGTGGTTGTTTATGCTCCAGCCAAAAAAATAAACATTGAGCCAAGAGCATCTTATCCATAATAATCAGCACAGCCATACAGATGGCATGCTTAATTCAACAGCAAAAGATGCTACCATTGGTGTTGAGATGTTTATCATCAAATTTCATAGAAAGCAGACGCCCTTCCTGCAGAGCACTCAAACGACCTAGTAACCTACAGTCACGAAGACTAGCCTAATCTAAGATGATGTTACAGTATTGTTATTGGAAACATTCTTATCAGGGATGAGCTGACCTGTTGAGGTAATAGACCTCCCAGTTGGAGACGAGGTCCGCGGGGCTCATCTTGTAGTTGATGCAGTAGGTCAGCACTGCAAGCAGAACCACACACCACACCCATATATATAAACATAAATCAACACCAACTCAGAACCAGGTAAGGGCAAGGGGGAAGGTGGGGACGCTTGTGCTTACGCGTGGAGAGGATCTGGGCGGCGTCCTCAGGGCTGGCTCCCCCGATGGAGAAGCCGCTCTTCTGGAACTCCGCTCGGATCTCCTCCTCCATCGCTTCGCCGCTGCTTGCTCGCTGCACAGCGGAGGGCAATCGGTGAGCGGGGGGCGGCGAGCCGGCGACCAGGTGGCCTGGGGGAGCGGAGAGGGAAAGGGGGCGAGGGATCTGGGGAGCAGAGCGAGGCGGGGTGGCGCCGTGGCGGGAAATGGAGGGACGAAATGGCGGGAAACATTAGCGGGGGCGGAGGGGCTAGGGTCAGCCGGTCGGTCAGGTCGAGCTGCCGCCTGCACCTTGTTGGGCTGGTTGGGCCGTATCCAACCTGTAGAATTGGTATTGTGGAAGTTTACCAGTTGCTCTGTTATTTCGTATATAAGCAATTGAGATGTTTGTTCTGACCAATTCGGAATAAGTCACATAATAATCAGTTAGGCATTTCTTGTTTGAGCCAGAAAAAACTTTGTGCTTTTCTGCCCTTTGTGTAAGCAATGAACAAGAATTAACAGTTTGTAGAATTTGTTCAACAAAAACATGAGTACTTGGGTTCATGTATTGTGTATCGCTAAGAGTGTTCATAAGAGTGGGTGGGTGTTATATGCTGTCTCACTGCACTTAAGTCTGCAATTTTTTCTCTATTTTTATTTTTATTTTTTTTTTATTTTCATAAGAGTGGGTAGGTGTTTATGTTGGCTCACCAAGCCTATCACAACATTTTTCCTTACCAGCCCGGGAGCTGCCATTGTTAAAGAGGCATATGCTGTTCTTTCTATGTTGAAAAACTTTGGTGGAATTTTTTTTTTAACACAATGGCAGGAGCTCTGCCTTTCAATTAAGATAGGGAAAGAGAGTTTATGTACAAGAAAAGAAACTCTAAATGAGGGTTTAAAGCCCCCAAGCCCAAGGGGAAACAATGGCTAGACATAAGCAAAAGCTTTCTTCCTTTGCTCTATGTCTTCATTTATTCTTGCGGGCACTTGTGGCGCCGTTTCTATGGCGTTATTCAAAATTCTCTTGTTTCTCTCTTTCCAAATATTTCAAAAAGATGTAGATTACTACCCCGTTTAGTCGTCTACGTTCAGATTTGGGCACTTTCTTTGTCGCCTCTTCCCACCATGCTCTGATGTGGATGGGTTCAGCCTGGGGTTGTTGTTGCAGCTGAATGAAATTTTCCCAAGAGAGGATTTAATCACAAACCACCTTGGAAAAAGGACAACGTAGACATAGGTGGAGGCCGGTTTTCAATAGACCGTTGCACAGCACGCAGTGTTCTTAGGGTGGCCACTCTCTCTTTTGTAGGTTGTGCGCCATAAGAATTTTATCTTGCACTAAAATCCAGACGAAGATTTTGCATTTGTTCTCTACTTGAGCTTTCCAAATGAGTTCAGTACGGAACAAGACGAGGGAGCCTTTGAATTGAATTCTGTAAGCCGAGCGGGTGGAGTAAGTCCCATCCTAGGTCCACGCCAGGTGATGGAGTCTTGAACGCCCTACTGTAGGTGCACGTCCTAAATTCGTATCCAAAGGGACACAAATTCCTCTATGTGGACAACCAAGGTGATTTTCCCCTTAGCAAGCGCATCCAATTGTTGTTCCAGAGTTATTGTTGCATTGTTCGGTTTTTCCTCGAAACAAGCTAAAAAATAAATTTAGGGCTAGGTACCTTGGAGCTTCTCCTTCAAGCCAATTATGGTGCCAGAATCGAGTCTTTGCGCCATCACACAAGGTTATTTTGATTGAGGAATTGAAGAACAGACGATCAACATCACTACATGGAAGCTCTGAGCCAATCCATGGCTTGGAGTCCTCCACCATTCTTGCCATAGACAACGCAACTAGAGGGCTCTCCCAAATCTATCAAGGTCAGACACGCCTAGGCCACCAAAGTCTTTGGGTCTAGTAACTATTGGCCAGTTAACTAGGCAGTATCCACCACTGGCATTCTCCTCCCCTTCCATAAGAACGATCTCCTAATTTTGTCAATCTTCCTCCTAGCCCATGCTGCCAAGGGAAACACTGTGAGGTGCTAGGTTGGCATGAAGGAGAGAACTAAAGTTACTAGAGTGAGGCGTCCCGCTTTGTTTAACCATCTTCCTTTCCATTTGGGTAATGTTTGTCCAATACGCTCAATGAGAGGTTGCACATGGACCTTTTATAGTGATCTTGTGTGGAGTTGCAGCCCCAAATATTTGCATAGGAAGTTACCTCTACTTCCGGTGAAGAGTGATAGGATTTGGTCTAGATCGACATTTTCACATCTGATTGGATGCACAGAGTTTTTTCTAGATTAATGTGGAGCCCTGAGAAAGTGTCGAATGCTTGGAGAATAATTTTGACAGCTTCTACATCTTTTTTTATTGGGTTGATGAAAATAGCCGCATCGTCTGCATACATAGAGGTTCTCCATTTTGTCGCCATGAGGGGTAAGAGGGTTGTTGGTATATTTAACGCACACAGATAAATTCGCAAGTGCATAGATACCGTTGTAGCTTTCACCCAGAAGTATTTCAAGTATCGTATCCACCGAAAAACATGTGAGACTAACTACGATCTAACTTAACTAGGGGTAGCAACAAGATTAAGATAAATAGGAGTGTAGAGAGGAAAACTAAGGTTCTCTAGTTCTGACTTGGGTAAGCTATGTCTTCTACTATTCAACTAGAGACATTACTTAAGAAAAGACACCAGCAGAGGATGCATTCCATAGTAACCGCGTCCTACTTGCCCTACAAACGAAAGGTGGACTATAGAGGATTCAACGAGGCTATAAGAGTCACCCTCGTGAGCTACCACTGATCCAAAATGCAGGATGCTTCCACAAGTAACCAGAGTATAAGCACCATGCTTACACTACAATTACTACTTTACTCTTCCCGGATAAAGAATAAACCACTCAAATGAGTTGTGAACCTGATGAACAATATAAACAAGAAGCTTACTTGAATCAAAAGTTGATTACGAGAGAAATCTCAAAGGCAAGCTTAGATAGAACTTAGATCCGCCAAGGTACAAGCCGTAGAGAGAGCACTGACAGGCCTTTATCTCCTCCAAACTCTTCCCTCACTCTCCATCTTACTATTATTTATAAGACTAGATCCTATGGAGGACTAATCTTCTCTTGATAGCTGGCTCTGATCCTAACGAGGAGAATATGAATTGGGGTTTCAGGGTGGCTCCAGTGAAGATGGCAGGGGCAGGTATATATAGGCCGGAGCGTCCAACGTGAGCCATTGGATCAAACCAACTTAAAGAACGGCGTAGATGCAACCTAGGAGGCGGTGGAGAACTGACATTACGATGCGGAGGCTAAGTGGGCCTAGGGGCCGGGTGGCCTGCGGGTGGGGCCGGGCGGCCCCACATGGCAGCCCCTCAGGGTCTACCTCGGTGGAGAGCCTCCTAGAGTCTTCTAGAATCTTCCCACACTGTTTATACAGTGAAATTCCGTAATTTCTTTTGATGAATAGGTCCCCCTTGATGGTTTTCTAGATAAATCCTGCTAAAAACACAGATTCACTAAAGCTCGTGGAATTTATTAGTTTAAACCCCTATACCTATATTTGGTGATGGAATTAAGTATAAATGCAGGTTATGTTGACAGTTTATAATTGGTGTTAGTGACCATCAGCAAGCTTCTCTAAGCTTAACATTTGCTAGTCCCTGAGCAAAGCTAAACTCAGCAATGGATGAGAAGTTGCTACTATGTTTTCATGCCTCAAAAGTACACATGTGTTCAATCAAAAATTCTCCTCTAGAATAGAATAAACTGATCTAACTTTCAAACTTACCCGTATTACCTTCAACTATGGGGCTTCTTAACCTTCACTTGGGTCTTGAGCAATTGAAAGACAGAACGATCAAGTCAAGCACTATATCTCAAGTTCTTTGTTTCACCATTGTTCTAGAGTTTTTATAAGTTTTCAAAATAAAGCTCAGAGATTCCATTGTATGACACTCTTAAGTCTCTCAATATATGTGGTATTTGCGAATCCTCACCAAGGCAATAAAAATGTTATGCATTTTCTCTTTCTACTACTAAGGCTTATGTGGAGTTCATAGGTAGAGAGAAAGCTAGAGTATACTTGCAATGCATATATTATAAAGTCAAACAACGGATCCAAAGAGAGTTGAGTCATACAATCAAATTAAGATGTGCATGTGTGTGGATATATGGTGGATATAAATGGTGCCTAACCCATTGTTTTAAATATCTTGGACACTTGTCCATTTTTTTTTTTTCTTTTCTTTCTTTTTTACTTTTGAATAACTTTTACATAGCCCCATGTCTTTTTTCTGCAACAAAACTTTGAAAGAGATATCAATAAGAACCTAGAGCATTTATTTGGTGGATAGAAAACCTAACAAGTATGTTTTTGGGTTTACTCCCAGTGTAGAAGTAGAACATTTTTGGATAGATCTAGATGGAAGGCATGTTTTTACGTCTATCCCCAGTGTAGGAGTGGTGCATATATGGGTGGTGTGTACGTGATTTTGATTTTAAGAGCATAACAAATCTCTCATAAGGGTCAACAAAGCTTGACAAAACTCAATTAAAAAGCAAGCAACATATGTGTGAAAATTTTTCTAGCCTAAATAACATATATGGCTCTGGTGGGAATTCAAGCTTTGTCATACATGAACTCATCATATAACATTTTTGTGTTTTTTAAAAGATAAATCTTTGAAACTTTAGTGTCACTTGGAACAAGATAAACAACAGTTCAGACCATCTCATATCATATCTATCAATTATCTAGATTTAGATCAAGCATATGATACTCATGAGTTTCAAGTTCAGAGTAAATCTTTATATCAAAACAATCTTATCTAAAACTCAGAAGAATTCAAGGTTGAAAACTAGGAACTTAAAAGGAATTACAATAGAGCAATTATTCATCATTTCTATTTTAAGAGATTATTTTGAGTTCTCTTTATTTTATTCAACTATTAAAAATAAATTAAAGCAAACTAGACATATTTTTTTATTTTGTTTTCAATTTTACTAGATCACACACAATTACTATAGATGACTAATGTAAAGATAAATTTTTATTTTGTTTTTCATTCATCATTTTTAACTATTAAAAAGAAACTAAAATTAAAATAAAAAGGAGAAAGAATACTTACCTGGATACATGAGAGTGCTTCTCCCCCAAGCTAGCTCTTTCAGTGAGGGTTCGATATTGTAAGTCCTTTAAACCGGACTTCTCCTTGTGAAGTTCATTAATCAAGTACCTTGGTTTGCTCTGAAGATGAGAATTCTTGATGTGGCGCCTCTAATGGTGATGTCACCTTCTTCTGCCAAACTATCTTGGTTTTGAGTTTTTATTTTGGTTTGACAGGTTCAGGATCTTCACTTGTAGAAATTAGGGAGTCGACTATCTTTCCCTCACACTTTGCTTGAAGTGTGTCCTGCTCATAAGACAAGGTAAAAATCAAGTGCATGGGCTCTGTTGGTGGAAACACACCAATAGAACCAAAAACTTTATTTATTCTTATCTAACCTTAGGCACATGGGACAAGATGAAGTTGATGTTATGCGCTTTGTTTAATTTAACATGGATGGTAAGATCAGAAGATTGAACATGAATATAGCATTTTAGTACATTTGGCTAAAAGGGTTAAATTGCTTAACCTACTGAAGGATTGTCTTTTTCTACATAATGTATCAATCTTTACATGATTATGACTATCATCTTCTAGAGATAAGATGTGCACTTTTAACTCATTTGGTTAAGACTATAAGACCAAGGAAGTGGTGCTAGGAACAAGATTAACATGTTGAGTTAATCAGGTTGAATCAAATATTAGAGTTGTAACCCAAACATGTTTGTTTCTTATTTGTGTGCCTACCAGAATCAAGAAAAGCTTTTTAAATAATAACCATTTACCTTTGGATGTTACCTTTGTCATTAGAGCATGAAGACACCATATGACGAAGGGTAGATGACTCGTGATAGTTCTTTCCTTTTGCTTAAAGTTTTCCTTGCTCGACTAGTCTCGTATCCTGAGCTATTCATGAGCTTCTTGTTTCCTAGATCGCACATTTTCTTTCTCATTCTTTTGTCATGTCATCTTTTTGCTTCTTTGATCTTACCACTTCGTTGGTCCTTCTGCCTCACCCTTTGTTTTATGCACTCGTCTTCTTCCTCTTTGTTCCATAGCTGTAGTGGTGGCTGTGTTTGTAGATTCATGCCAAACCATGAACATGCATAGCTCATATTCATTCATCTAGTTCTTCCATCCATCATGAATGAGCTGTGTCTTCTTTGCACAATGTTATTGGAGTTTATCATGTGCCTGGCTTCATCTCTGATTTGAATTCATCTCGTGACTTACCAATATTGACGTGAGAGTTTCCTGTAGGGGTTAGTCCACAAAATATCCAGTGCCTACTAAATCATACTATCGGCTCAAAAATCAACCTAGACAACACGTCTAATTTGAATTAGGAAGGCATTTTAACCTAAGCACCACGCTTAATTTAAAAGTCTTTATAAGTAAAATCAGCACACCTTTTGGTTCAAGAATCAAACTATACACCGTGTCTAATTTAATTCAGGAAAACAGTTTAAACTAAGCACCATGCCTAATTTAGAAGATGTAAGATCATACTCCAAACCTTAAGCATACTATAGTAAACAAAGGTAGCATAAAAGCATTATAGAGATTTATTTAAATAGAGATGAAAGAGAATAATTGTTATTTAGCAAATTGAGCATGGCTTAAAGGTAGAGACAACCAAGAAGAATTAGCAATATGGCATAAGATTTTTCAGAGAAGTTCATCCCCCACACTTGAATTTTGTAAGGCAAAATCAAGTTTGGATGGATGTGATTCAATGTTACATGATGATTGGTTGAACATACCTTGAGTCATCATTGTTCGTCCTTTTTGCTTCAAACCTAGAATAGTTAGTGACAATAATACCCGAAGAAATATTTTTATAATTATGTTTCTATGCTCATTTCACAAAGGTATCACAGCATAAGGTGAAAAATCATATTATCTTTCGAAAGTGTTTGTTTTAGGACAGAAGCTTGTCCTTGGGAATCCTTCAAATTGCGTTTCTAATTGGTGAAGTAGTTTCCCCTCCAACACCAACCTTTGAGTATCTATTTCAAGATTTATGCCAACAAGATTTGTAATATTTATGATAAACATATACATCTACAACTACCCTTTTAAAGTCTTTATGAACAGAAAGTATGAAGGGGTTGAAGATCTCGTGTGTGGCAATGTTGGAAAGACCGATTGATTCAGGAGATTTCTCATGTGAGCATGGACTTGATGAGGTGTTCATGAAATAACTTCCATGCTCGTCGATGCCATCTTTCTTTTTCAAGCTCCAGGGGTGTTTCTTCCTAAATGCCTATAGGCGGAAACATTGCCTCCATCATTACATGCCTATGACATTCATTGAATGTTTTATTGTCCAAGATTTCCCATAGATTGGTGGCTCTCGAGTTGATCTCGTCTAAGGCCTCATCCAAACTTGAATGAGTCATGTTTATTAAAGAGATTGATTTAAGCTCACTGTTTGGATCTAAGCCAAGTTTGGATTCTACCCATAAGGCTTCGTCCTTGTCCATCCATTCTTTAACAATGGCATATAAGTTCTTAATACATTCCAGCCATTGTCGTTGCTCTTCTTGGTTATTTTTGTGGTCTTCATGACTCCTATGCTTTGGTTATTTTAGTGGATTTCTAGGGTCATCATGAGACTTAGGAGAAAGAGCATAAAAGGGGTCATCAAGGTCAAGGATGGGTTGAGAAATGGATTCAATTAAGACATCTAATGTGGTCATAGAAGGGGAGAAGATAGGATTGGCTAAATGACTCAGCTCTCCTTCTATAGCACCACTTGACATGCCACCCTTGAATTCTTCCTAATGTTCTATATGGGAATAATGACGCTTCTTAAGAGATCCCTTCTTGAAAGGATTTGAATTATATTCACTCGACGGTCTCTTGTGAAATCGAAAGTTTAAGCTTTTTCCCAAAATCATCAAAAAGATCATCCTCACAAGAAATTTCAAAAGGTCGAATTTCTTCTTTCTTTGGAGGATTTAGATTTTGGGGTATAGATGGTTCGGGATTGATAGCTAAACCTTGGGATTGAAGTGGTTGTGATTTAGCTATCAAAACTTCCTCTTCTTATTTGGGAGATGATTCCTTCTCTTCCTTGAGGAGTTTATTATGATTGCTAGTGCAGGGAGTTTTTCCACTAATTTTATCAAGCATAGACCTTACTTCACTAGCAGACAGATGAAGGAAAGCTCCTCTAGAGGATGCATCAAGGGATTCCATGGAATCCTTGCTAAGACCCATGTAAAAATGTTGAAGGAGCATTGGGTTTGGAATAGCAAGGTTTGGGCCAGTGATGATAAGGTCATTAAAATGATCCCACGATGTGCCAAGAGATTCTTCTTCTAGTTTTCTAAAATTTAGAACCTCTTTTTGAAGGCTAACCACTTTAGAGATGGGAAAGAAACGTAAACAAAATTTAGAGCACATCATTTCCCAATCTCCTTGCATACTTCCTATGATTTGACTGTACCATTGTTTAGCTCTTCTTGTCAAAGAGAACAGAAACAACTTCCATCTTAAGGTTTCATCAGACATGCTAGCGATACGCAAGCATGCACAGGTCTGTTCAAACTCTTGTAGGTGTGAGTATGGGTTTTCGTTGCCTTCTTCCGAAAAGAATTGATCCTGAATCAGTTTTATAAAATACGGGTGTAGCTCATAACCAGGTGTAAGGATAGGCTCTACAGATTTTGGTGACTCTAGGCACGCGCTCGTAGGTGCAGCGTATAGGTAGATACGAGTGGAATTCATGATAAAAAGGAAAAGAATAAAAGAAAGAAGATATAAGATAAGAGATTAAGCTAGGCTCGTAGTTAATTCTGTAACTGTTTTTCCGGCAACGGCGCCAAAAAGTTTGTTGGTATATTTAACGCACACAGATAAATCCGTAAACGCATGGATACCACTATGGCTTTCATCCAGAAGTATTTCAAGTATCGTATCCACAGGGAAACGTGTGAGACTAACTACGATCTAGAATGTAGGATGCATCCACAAGTAACCAGAGTCTAAGCACCATGTTTACACTATAATTATTACTTTACTCTTCTCAGATAAAGAAGAAAGCACTCAAATGAGTTGTGAACCTGATGAATAATATAAACAAGAAGCTTACTTGAATCAGAAGTTGATTACCAAAGAAATCTCAGAGGCAAGCTCAGATATAATTTGGATCTGCCAAGGTACAAGCCATGGAGAGAGCATCGACAGGCCGACATCTCCTCCAAACTCTTCTCTCACTCTCCATCGATCTATTATTTATAAGACTAGATCCTATGGAGGACTAATCTTCTCTTGATAGGTGGCTCTGATTCTGACGAGGAGAATATGAATTAGGGTTTTAGGATGGCTCCAGCGAGGATGGTAGGGGCTGGTATATATAGGTCAAAGCGTCCAACGTGAGCCCTTGGATCAAACCAACTTAAAAGACGGCGTAGATGCAACCTAGGAGGCGGTGGAGAACCGACATTGTGAGGCGGAGGCTGACAGGTGGGCCTAGGGGCCGAGCGGCCTACAGGTTGGGCCAGCCGGGCCCACATGGTAGCCCCTCGGGGTCTGTTTCGGTGGAGAGCCTCCTAGAGTCTTCTAAATCTTCCCATGCTATTTACGCGATGGAATTCCGTAATTTCCTTTGACGAATAGGTCCCCCTTGACGGTTTTCTGGATAAACCCTGCTGAAAACATAGATTCACCAACACTCATGGAATTTATTAGTTTAAACCCCTATACCTATGTTTGGTGATGAAATTAAGTATAAATGCAGGTTATGTTGATGGTTTATAATTGGCGTTAGTGAACGTCAACAAGGGTGTGTATCCCATGTTGGGTTGCTTGGTCAAGCAAGCTTTGAAGCAGGTCCATAGCTAAAATGAAGAGCATGGGTGAGAGCGGATCTTCCTACCGGACGCCTCTGGCATGGCTAAAAGTGGGACCTTGCCATCCATTAAGCAAGGCTATTGTGGCAGAACCGTCCAAAATAACACGCTTTCGAAGGCGCTCGTCTTCCACTAGACACCAAGCACTCCGAAAATTAGCTACACCGACAGTTCTATCGAGCACACCCCAAGGGAGAACTCGAACAATCCACATTTTTCACCCAGGATCCAATAATGAGTACGAGCTTACAATACTTAGTCCATTTCATACAACAAGAGTTCTCACAAATACATTATTACAATAACAAGTTCAGAGTGTGGAATATAAACAGTAGAATTAAAATAAACATCTAACGATAAGATATAAGGATCCGTCTGTGCCCACCAGAAGAATCCTCCACACAACAGCCACTCCTCAAGCTGCACCTACAATAGGGGTAAATAAACCCTGAGTATACAATGTACTCGCAAGACTTACCCGACTAGTGAGAATAATTTTCCGACTCAAAGGATATGATAAGCTTTATGATTTGTTGGGTTTCCTTTTTGCGAAAAGTATTACTAGTAGTGAATCCTTATGTATGTATTTTATTACCAGTCATGTTTAGTTCATTAGCTAACCATTCTATGTAAGCACCTGTTCTACTTTCAAGCAAGAGTTGAGCAATCAGATCCATTCATCCTCTTTTATCTTTTAGTTCTTACTACGGTGCTAGATCATAGCCAAGTCGTACCGTATCACATGACGATTCGTGAACCAATGTATCTCAGCTGGGTACCCTGAAACACAAGCCCTACTTGTACCCCAGGCACAAGCAAGACCAACCCACCACTCTCCTATCAAGGGGTCCAGGTCCCCGTCCAAACTTGGACTCCAAGCCCCCACTCCTGAGCCCCAGACTCAGTGTGGTGCTTAGACCTCCACCATCCCCGCCTCCAATCAGTCGGTCCGAAAAGAGCCGGAACCCACGACAAGAGAGCAACGAGCATTTCCGCTCCCATAAGCAAGTATGTGCTCAGGATAATAAGTCTGTGACCTGACTAAAATCCACAGTAACGGACGGTCCTTAATCGACACAGACAGAGAAAACAGTGTAACCAAGCTATGCCCCGTTTGCTGCGGGACACAACCTATTACACCCACCAATACCCGTACCATATCCCTGCCCGGTCTCTATTTTCTTTTACCATTTTATCATGAGAGTAATAATAATAATCACCTATTGTGAGTAACAGCAGGTTACTCACGCTACCGATAGCCCAAGTATAGCAGCTACTCGACCTATGCTAGTAGGACTCATAGGTAGGTTATCTATGCATGTAGTTTCAATATAAATCCTGTAACGTAAATGCACATCACATATATATATCCAGTGATCGTTCAAAATAAGGGTTATGCATCGGGGCTTGCCTTGGGCAGGTGGGGTGTCAGCTAAGTCAGTCAGTGACGGCTCCGGAACCTCCTCCTGCACGAGGACCTTCTCCTCGTACTCCTCGATCATCTCTTTGTACTCCTGCTCTCCGATGGTCACGAACTCCACCAACTCGTTCTCTACGTGCATGCAATGATGATGCAACACTTAATATTTTGACAACAACAACTCTTAAAATAAGAATACACATGCTAAGTTACTAAGCTAGCTCTAATGACTAAGATACTAAGCTAATCATTATCTCTACCAAATAGATTTCAAGCTCACCCTACAAGTGCTTATAATTTTATAAACCAATATCATGCCATTATTCATTTAACCTTAATGGATATTTAGCTACCATATTAAATAGTCTATTTTAGGGCTACAAAAATTACAGCAAGTACCTAATAATGCCATGAAGCTACTACAGAAATTTCAGAGTTAAAGCTATCACGGATTTACCATAACAATTCCTACAAACACAGCATCGATCCCTGTACTGTGTGCATGAGCTAGATCTTATCGCTGAGCCAGCTAAGCTTACAGATCTTTTGCATGCCCTCAATTCAAGATCAGAAGACAAACGAATTAGCTAGCTAGGCCCCATTTTGGCCAGTGATCGATTTGATGCCGATATTTAGCTTTTCAGAAGAAAGAACGCGCTTTCCTTGTCAAGCAACATGCAACAAGTTTTTTGTTCGGTTTGAATTGCGCCAAATATATAAAAACTTAATTCATCTCCAGGACGCATCCATACACAGATGAATTGTTATGCACCGTACCCTAGCTATCTAGTCTAGATTAATCAGCAAATGGATTGATTTCTTGCAGAGATTTCTTTCTCTTCCACTTGATTAAATTTGAAACCGGAAAAGCATGGATTCCACCATGTACATCCTTATGGACTTTCAGGGCAACGAGAGTTCCATGATATTTCTGTTTGGTGACCATTGGCGCTATAAGCTAGATAGTGTATCAACGCGTACGCGTGTTCACTTTTGGAATAAAGGTAAACATTTCCCTTGTCACATTACGTGTGTCCTGAAAATTGGACAATATATAACCGAAGTTGCATTGAAACAGGGGCCAATAAAGTGGGTCAAGGTCGATGCTGTTCGTTCCACCACCACTCAAGTTCTCACGGCTTTCCTGAGCGGCTGAACCTAAACCCTAGGCTATATATAAGATCTCAATTGTACATGTACTAATATAAATAATTAATAAGGGTTTGGCAGCAACATACTTTTGACGACTGAGCTTTTCTCTTGATTGGTTAAGTCTTTGAAAAATGCTCACTTAAATTGCTTGTCATGTCGATTGTCGAGTTAGCGGACAGGGAGCATCATGGCGAGATGAGAGTATTAATTTCATATGCATTGTCGTGTCTCCCTTCCTGAATGTGTCAATTAATATATCTAATCCGATCTGATTCCATTGGAAAACCAAATTGCAGAAACTTTATCGTGTTATACACAATTTATTATAAATTAAGTAATTAAATAACGGTGATTCTGAGAATAATTTTTACGTACAATGTGGCACACTGAGAAAAATTAACAGTTGTCACATGTGGTGAATTAACAGTGGAAGATCTTTTAATGGTGTTAACGGAGGTTGGCACAGGGCCATGAGTTTTCTAATCCCGGCCAATGTTATTAGGGTTTCAAATTAGGGAAAACTTTGAATCTCAGATGAAATTCCCCTCTGATTGATGAACTCACATACCTTTGTTTTGAGAAAGGGAGAGGGAATGCAACTGCCATGCGATGAATTTTAGTGCTATATTACTCAAGTACCTTCCCTCTTGATAGGCTATGAAGCACAGGTAACCTTCTAATCTGCATTTCTGCTCTTGTAGTTTTTTTTCTGCTTTTGTAGTTGCTGCTGTTTTTTTTTTGGTGTGTGTGGGCTTTCTTTTGTGCTTTTTTTTTTGCTTCAATTTTATTGCTGCTGCTGAAGGTGTTTTTGGGTGTTTGGATTTTCTTTGTGTGTTTGAGCTTTCTTTATGTGTTTGGGTGCATGTGTGTCTTTGAAGGTGGGTTTATTTTAGCTGTAGTTCGTTTTTGTCCTTTGCCTTCTGAGTATGTCTGTGTGTGTTCTTTGTGTGTGTGTGGATGCATGTGTGTCTTTTTGTGTGCCTCTCTCTCCCTCTTTTTGTGTGCGTGTGTTTTTGCTCTGTTTTTTTTACTTTTTTATTTTTATATTTCTTTTTTCTTTTTCTTTTGGCATTAGTTGTATTTTCAGAGTTGAGTTATGTTTATCTCTCTTGTATGTCTCTCTGTCTTTCTCTGTGTGACAGCTGTTGATGTCTGCTGCTACTACTGAATAAGCTTTTTGGCCTTGCTATTTGTCTTTTGCATTTTGAAGGCCCCAAAGCCTGCTAATTTGATGTGCTACTGTTGTTGTTGCAGTTGATTCTTTTTGCTGCTCAATGCTGATTAAGCTTCTTTTTTGGCCTTTTGAGTGTCCCAAACCAAATTTGTTTTTTTTTATCTCCACTTATGTTTAGAGTTGACTTTGTTCAGATTTGTATTGATGTCTTTTTTTTTTCTGCCGGTGTGTGTTTGTTACTCTTTCTCTCTTTTTTTTGTGTGTGTGTGTGTGTTTTTTTTTTTTTCTGTGCATGTGGGCGTCTACTGCTACTTTGAGGGCCCCAAAGCCTGCTGATTGAGTTGGTATTGCTGTTTTTGCAGTTGCTTGCTCCTGCTGCTGATTAAGTTGTATGTGTTTTTTTTTTGCCTTTTAGGACCCAAACTGATGTTTCTTATTTATATTTGTGATGTTTACAATTGATTTGTTCAGTTTTAGATGTGGCGATTATTTGATTTGTGAGGGGCATTAGAAGGTGTAGTTGAGTTTAGTTTTTTTAGCTATTATTGTCAGATTTTTCTGTCTTTTCTCTCTCTGTGGGTTTTTTGTTATGTATTTTGTGTACTGATGTTGATGTTGTTGATACCGGTAGTGGTCCTGATTTTGACTTGTTGCCTGTCACCTGACCTATAATCTGAAACATGCAGCTGATGCCGTCATCCTTGGATTCCAATACTACATTGTGACGCTGAGCACGTCTGTCATCATACCAAGTGCTCTTATTCCCCAGATGGGAGGTGGAAACGTGAGTAAACCAATCTGTTCTGAATCCAAGATTTTGGAAGCCAACTAGTTTGTGAATTGTAATGTCAAAAGGGCTCAAACTATCTGTTTCTGTCTGACTGTTTAGGAAGATAAGGCCCGGGTGATTCAGATGTTGCTGTTCATTGCCGGGCATCAAGAACCTGTGCCAGTCATTCTTTTGGGACTCATCCCCCTGCAGTGATGGGTGGATCCTACACCATCGTCGCGCCCACCATTTCCATCATCATTGCTGGCCGTTACAACAATGAAGCAGAACTTCGTGAGTACTTCTAGTTCCTCAGTAACTTATCTTCATTTGTCAAGGCCTCTGTTTGAGTTCTTTGTACAGTTCAAAAGGCGTTGTTCAGTTTATTTATTTTGAAGTAAATAGTAAAGTTGTTTTCTTTATGGTTGCCATTACTGATTGTGTGATTGGGGGATAAAGCTATTATTTTTTGTTTCCATTACTGATTGGGGGACGCTGCCATTACTGATTGCTGGTTTAACTTTGTTATCTTATGGTTGTTATTAATCTTTATGTGCGTAGTTAGCTTTGTTACCTTATGATTGCCAAGTACTTGAGGAAAAGGTTGATTTTACTATAGGTGCCGTCGTCTTCGTGTCCAGCCATCCACGACTTTGGTTTCTGTTTTTGACCTGTCACATGTGCTCCTGCGTGCAGAGTGCTGCTTGCTCCAGATGAAGTCGCCCACCTGGGATTTGGGACGAGCAGAAAGGAAAATTTCAGACTCTAGTTATTGGTATATCAATATTTTATGAGTATGGGAATTGATTGAATGTTATTTGGTTCGTCTTGCCTTTGACATTACTTCACTTCTGTATTAATCGGTTAGAGTAGCACTTTCACAAAGTGAGAGCAGATTTTGTTCAGTTAGCTAGATAAGTTACTCTGATGGCAGCACTATTATCTTAGAGGATACATAACGGAGTATTAAAGAATTGCTTCAGTCCTGTCAAGTCACAATCGAACAATATATATATTTCTAAGTAGAACTGTAACTTACATGTGCTCTATAGATTAACAAGATTTTTACTGGAACCAAGTTTTAATTTTTCCTTATGTCCTCTAGAGTATATATTGAGAATCACATGGTGTGTTATGTCGATGCATGCAGGTGTGTTCCTGCTGCTCCTATTCCGCCTGTTCAACATCATGTACTAATCAAGTCGGTTTCAGTTTGTCAGGTGAGCAGAGACAACAGTGATTTGCACTGATATCTCATTTGTTAAGTGCCCCTTTCATGCTACATTAATTGGCTTTGTTTAATATTTGCCATCCTACTTAGTTGCTTGAGCTATATCGTAGCTTGTTTGCTACTTAGAGATTTTTATTTGATCAAGTGTTACTCCCCTCATTTCAGACTGCAACCCTTTTATTTGATCACCTCTAAACTTGTCACATGTAGTTCTGTAGTTGTTTCTCAAGTTGTATGGACATAATGTTTAGTAGTTCTTCCTACTTGGAAGAAACCATAATGCTCAGTATGACAAAGGCTTGCCCATATATACATGTAGATCTGTCCATTTCATATGACAAGTCATACAGTTGTATTTATGTAATCGTTCTCGTGCCTTGGTTTGTTAATTCTCAGCAAATGTTACAGGTTGAAGGCCTTGGGAATTACCTAGAATGACTTTGCAGCTGCCATCATGAATTGGAAATTACATGTAGGTTTATGTTCTGTTAGTGGATCTTGGGTTTGGAAAACCCGTTATGGGTTGTTTTTCTTTTATATTGAATTTGACAGATTTATTTGTCCAGTATCTGTCAGTTTTTTTTTTCTGCTGAGCTATCTATTTTTTATTGGGCCAAAATCTGACAGACTTGAGGTTGAAAAATCTATCAACAGTTGTCTAGACAGACCAAAAAAAAAAAGCAATGTCTTAGTGATCTTATTTCGGAAGTCAATGTAAACTGGCTACTGTTGAATCATATTTATTAATTTATTGATCTATACGTAATAAGAAGGTTATACTAATTAATAAGACATAGATGTATATAGTACACTTGAAGGGGCCTGCCGGGACTGCAAATTCATTTCTTGCACGCAAGGTCCCGGCTTTCAAAGGATTGTTCTTGACGACCGATCGACAGACCTAAACAGTGGACGTCTCAGCAAGATGATGAATGGACGACAGATGTTCGTTCGTTATCTTCTGCACGTACATTCTCGATCGTTACGACGAGTCGTCGATCGTCCTTATGAAATCTTTCTCGCCTAACCATTCGTGCTTAAGCTTATATATATATATATATATATATATATATATTCAGATATATATAAAATATTATATATATATTTATAATTTTATATATAATTTACATATATATATATTTATGATATTTATTATATAACATATAGAATATTTACCATATATATATATATATATCTCGTATTAACATAGTAATTATCATAACTCAAAGTGACTATAGAATAAGTTATTTTATAGCCAGCTATATATATATAAGAGAGAGAGACATACATCACACACTTAGGGCCTGTTTGGTTTGCAAAGTTTTTAGCGAAATGCTACTGTAGCATTTTCGTTGTTATTTGACAATTAGTGTCCAATCATAGTCTAATTAGGCTTAAAAGATTCGTCTCGTGGATTTCGTCTAAACTGTGTAATTAGTTTTATTTTTTATTTATATTTAATACTTTATGCATGCGTCCAAAGATTCGATGTGACGGAAAATCTTGAAATTTTTTGCAAAATAAAGTGGAACTAAACTGGTCCCTAGCTACGTACGTCTTTGCCTTGTTCAGATGAATTTGTGCGTGATGGGTCATCCATCTCATCTCCCTGCAAGTGCGTGCGTGAAAGCAAGCCAGCCTCAGTCCAGTCCAGCTGCTTGCTTTACTCCAAAGTCCAAAGGCAAATCTTCCTTATTATCTTGCATCCACAAGACAAGCAACAGATGAACGAACGAAGACAACGCGGGTACTCAACTACAACTACTCAACACCGGTGATCACCAAGCCTATTTATATATAATGCATGGAGGCAGACATCGGTCTCTCACTGAACTGAAACACACCAGAGGTCGAGCTAGAGCTAGAAGAAGAGGACAACAATGGAGGCAGCCGGGGCGAAGAAGAAGATGCTGGCCACCCTGGTGGGCTGCAACTACGCCGGCACAGAGTACGAGCTGCAGGGCTGCATCAACGACGTCCACGCCATGCGCGCCGTCCTCCTCGACCGCTTCGGCTTCGCGCCGGGCGACGTCACCGTGCTCACCGACGACGACCGCGGCGGCGGCGTGCTCCCGACCGGCGCCGGCGTCAGGCGCGCGCTGTCAGACATGGTGGCGCGCGCGGCGCCCGGGGACGTGCTCTTCTTCCACTTCAGCGGCCACGGCACGCTCGTCCCGCCGGTCAGCGGCAGGCCACGCCGCGGCCATGGTGGCCGCGACGACGAGGCCATCGTGCCCTGCGACTTCAACCTCATCACAGGTCCGTGTCTACGAGGCCATCGCATGGCGCGTACGTCGTCGTTGACCTGACCTCTGAGCTGACTGACATGCTTGCATGCACACGCACGCCACGCAGACGTGGACTTCCGGGAGCTGGTGGACCGCGTGCCGCGGGGCGCCACCTTCACCATGGTGTCCGACTCGTGCCACAGCGGCGGCCTCATCGACCAGGAGAAGGAGCAGATCGTCCCCACCGCCGCCGCTGACCCCGACCTCCACGCCCACGCCATCCACGCCGGCCGGTTCCTCCCGTACGCCGCGGTGCTCGGCCACCTGTCCGGCGCGTCGGGTGTGGGCGCGTCGCACCACGTCGCCGACCACCTGCTCGCTCTCTTCGGCGCCGACGCAAGCGCCAAGTTCCTCCACCGCCGCAACCACGACGGCAACAGCAGCGGCGCCGCGCGCCCTGACGACGCCGGGATCCTGCTGAGCGGGTGCCAGACGGACGAGACGTCGGTGGACGTGGCGGGGGACGACGACGCAGCGATCGACAGCAGGGCGTGCGGGGCGTTCAGCGCCGCGCTGCAGGCCGTGCTGGCGGCACACCCGGCGCCGATGAGCAACCGGGAGGTGGTGCGCCGCGCCAGGGAGGTGCTCGGTGAGCAGGGGTTCCAGCAGCACCCCTGCCTCTACTGCAGCGACGCCAACGCTGACGCGCCCTTCCTGGGGCAGCAGGACACCAAGGCCAAGAGCAACTGAGCAAGGGGAACTGGAGAAGGAGGCAGCCACTGTGATTTGTGCGTGTGCTTATTATTATTTCATAGTAAATAACTACGCGTGTGCGTGCACTAGCATGATCATACCAGCAAGCATGATCATAACTCCTTATATTGTCTATCCGCAATTCTGCCTGTAACTCCATCTTACAATTTGAAATAAGGAGGAGGTTAATGCGCGATGAGTCACAACTTACATAAGCGTGTGGCCCCGTCGTTTTCGTTGCGCCTGCCCGCCTTCCTCGCCCACCGTCCTAGCCAGCTCTGCCTTCTCTTCACCGCCTGCCCATCCCGCCCCACTAATCTCAATTGAAGGAGGAAGAAACGACCGGTCACCCTGCTCTCCATAACCGCCTCACTCGTCGCCCCTCAACTTGCCACCATCTTCCGAGGCCCCCTTTGCCTTCTAAGGCTGTTGGCAATGGAGGTACCCTAAGAACCCTGAATCCCTGCCCTCACCCTAAATTCCTAACCCTTCCGCTACCACCCTGGCTGGCGGCGACCTCCGTCCCTAATTTTAGTGGCGTCGACCGGTGGTGCACTCCAAACGTAGCGTTATCGGTTGCCAAATATTTCGCGAATTTGAAAGGGAGCAGTACATCTATCTGCATGCAAAGAAATAACATTTCTTCATTTTGGCTGTGTTTGTTTGAGTTTAGTGAGAAGCTTAAACAAAAATAGGTTCGTTTTTAAGAAACTATTTTTTTCAAAAAAATTGTTTGCTTTTTAAGCAAATGCTACCTAACTTTTAAAGTTGCTTCTCAGAAAAAGTTTTTTAAATCCATTTACATTGATTAAAACCGGAGTACGTTCTCCGTACGTGTCGTGTGAATGTGTTGAGGAAAAAACGAAACAGAGCCTGAGCGCCCAGTGCGATTTTTTTTTAATTTTAACACTGTCTATAAACTAATTTTAACAAACCATGTTAGATTTAAAATTAGTTTACAAAAAGTGTTAAAATTAAAAAAATTCCCAGTGCGCCCCCATGCCGCCACCCCCACTGGCACTTGCGCCCGGTGCCCAACCCGCGCGCCCCCACGATGCCGGAAATCTTCCGGTCCGGAACCGCGGGCCAATAGTTTCCCGCGCAGAGGATTCCTGCGCCGATCCCGCTTCGCCCGCGCTTCCGCCGCTCGCTCGAACGCGACGGCCCATTAGCATGCGGCCCAGATCAAATGATTCTGCTGGATGCAGACTGACTGCACGCAAACTGGCTAGATGCAGAATTCTTTTTTTTTCTCTCATCGGGGTACAGCTGTAGTATCTACTTATGTACAGACTCACACCAACCCTACATACGCACACTACACTCACATCACGTGTACACAAACAAACCTACAACTATACTCAAATCACTAGATCACGTCATTTGTGAGATCACCGGGTCAAACCATGGATCTGTAGATGACGAGGTGCGTCGCATACCCTTTGTAGCTTCACACGAGAGGCAACATAATATTATTGGGGGCGAACCCCGATGAGAGACCGGAAATTCGTAGCCACGGGGCTCGAATTCCGGCCAGCAAGGTCCCAACCACCAGGCCTTGCCACCCGAGCTACGCTGGGTTCTCAGATGCAGGATTCTCTGGTGCCAGCAGGTAGGCAGTACGTGTTTCCTTTCTTTTTTTTTCTTTTTTTTTTCCTGTGGTTTTACTTTCACTTTTTTATTTTTTCTATTTTTTTACTTCTTGTTTATTTTCTAATTATGTTTTTATTTTGATTCATGTTTTTCATTTTTAATCTTTCATTTTTTTCCTTTTTTTTTTCCTTTTTTTCTTTTTCTTGTTATTTTTCTTTATTTTTTTCCTATCCTTTGTATTTTTCGTGCATCAATTTATCTTTTATTTTTGTTTTATGTGAATTGTTATTATTTTTTTAATTTTTTACCTTTCTTTTATTTATTTTTTTATTTTTATTGTAATTGATTAATTTGTTTTTTATTTTATTTTTTATGTTTTTACTCTTTTTTTGTTTTGTTTCTTTTTTCTTTTTTCCTTTTGTCTTTATGTTCTCTATAGGTTTTTTATTTTCTCTTTTACTCTAATTAATTATTTTATTGTTCATGCTTACTTTTTAAATCTTAGTACTATATAAGATGCTATGATGTTTACGTAGTATATAATAATGTTCTATGATGTATTTTTGATGTTCACGTAGTATACAATGATGTTCTATAATGTATTTTGTGATGCTCGCGTAGTATATACATGTGATGTTCTATGTTGTATGTGAGATGTTCACGTAGTATACTTGTAATGTTCTTTGATTTATTTTGTGGTGTTCATGTAATATACATGTGATGTTCTATAATGTGTTTTGTGGTATTCACGCAGTATACATGTGATGTTTTATGCTCTATTTTTTTATGTTCACGTAGTATACATGTGATGTTTTATAATGCATTTTGTGATGTTCACATAATATACATGTGATGTTCACGTAATATACATATGATTTTCTATGATGTATTTTGTGATGTTCACATAATATACATGTGATGTTCTGTGTTATATTTTTGTGATGTTCATATAGTATATATGTGATGTTCTAGATTTTTTTTTCTAATGTTCACATGGTATACATGTGATGTTCTATGTTGTATTTTTGTGATATTCTGCATACATGCGATGTTCTATGATATATTTCTAGATGTGCATATAGTATAAGTCTAATGTTTCACGATATATATTTTCTGGATGGTGTGTGATATTTTTTTGGTTTGATATGGTTCTTTTGGATGTGCACAAGTAATATTCGCGCTGTATACATGTGATGTTCGTGTAGTATACCTATGATGTTCTATGATACATTTTTGGATGTTTAAGTATATTTTATTTCTACTGTTACATGAGTTTTTCCTTTTGTCTTTTGCCTTTTTTCTTATTTGTTTTCCTCGTTGCTTATATTTTTTCCATGTTTCATGAAATGTCTTGTGGTATTTTTAGTATAAAATACTATTCTTATGGTGGTTGGATACTATTTTTTGAGTTTAAATGGTTCAGTGTATTTAATAATAAAACTATTATACAATTATCATAAACATCTGTATGGTGTAGTGATTGAGAGTGACAACTCTGAAGTAGCAGGTCTTGTGTTCGAATCCTATCCCTGGCTACTTTTGCCTTTTTTTTATTTATTTTTCAAGATCTGTAGCTGGAACGGGCCAGGTCACGGGAAGCTAAGAGCGCGCACACATGCGGGCGGGAAACCGAGTTGGGCCAGAAGCGCGCGGGCGGGAACGAGAGCTGGGCCTGGAGCCACGCGCGCAGGAAAAATTGCCGGACTCCCCCCCACGACGCCACCGCCAGGGGCGAATCTAGTAGGTGCATGGGGGTACAGCTGTACCCCAAAATTTTTGTAGAAACAAGAAGTATATATATTATATACCTAGTACACTTTATCAAATAGCAATATTTAAAGATCAAGTGCTCATCCAAGAGGGAAATAGCCTGTAGCCCTATACTAGCACTCTGTCTTCTTTAGCCCGGGAACCCAAAATGATCAATACACACGACACAGATATAAGATAAAAATGACAACGAATTAATCAGTTTTTTTTAAAGTTAACTCCTTTTCCTTCCAAACCATCGTAATAATATAAGTTTGTAAGCTTGGTTCTTGATTTTGTTTAATAACCAAAGAATGTTTTAGGAAAAACGTCTCTATATTACTTGATAAATAAATAATGTTATTTTTTAGAACATCATGGCACTAAGAGAAACATTGATCTAGCTTTTTTATGTACTATACTCAATAAAGTAAACAAGATTTCTTCCCGCTCCGAATCAGCAAGAAACTAATAGATCCGTCTGCCTAACTATTTTATTGTCATTTGGCTGTAGTATTATATCATCAGCGAATTACGTCATCTAGGTCCGTACCCCCATGGCCGCTGCCGCCTGCCGGTGTTCCAGCTACTACGCTCACATCCTCCACATCCAGCACTCGCGGCTCCACCCACCTCACGTAAGCTGCTCTGCTACACCCATCCCGGAGGCGGACACAGCGCTGTCCGTGCCTCTCTGCGGCGGGCCAGTAGCCGAGCGCGTGGGCCCTCCGTCGGCATGACGCGCCGCGCGAGCGCCGCCTGCGACCGGTGCCTGGAGCTGGAGCGCGTCATCGTTGGCCGTGCCAGGTCGGGGAACCTCGGCCTCGACGACGCGCTCAAGCTGTTCGATCAATTGCTGCCCCTCGCCAGGCTCGCCTCGGTTGGTGCTTTCAACAACCTGCTTAACGTCGTCTCTCGCGCCCAATGCTCTTCAGCCTCCGCGCTCGCTGTCTCCCTCTTCAACAGGATGGCCACTGCCTGCTCCAATAAGGTGCGTCCATACCTGTACACATATAGCATCCTCATTGGCTCTTTCTGTCGCATGGGTTGCCTGGAGCATGGCTTCGCCGCTTTTGGCCTCATCCTTAAGACCTTAAGACGGGCTGGAGGGTGAATCAAGTAGTTATCGGTCAGTTGCTCAAGGGACTGTGATGCCAAGAGGGTCGACGAGGCCATGGACATACTACTCCGACAAATGCCTGAGTTTGGCTGCATGCCGAATGTAGTTTCCTGCAACACGCTTCTCAAGGGTTTCTGCAATGAAAAGAGGACCGAGGAGGCACTTGACCTGCTGCACATGATGGCTGATGATGGAGATGGAAACTACACACCAGATGTTGCGACATACAACACGATCATTGATGGCATGTGCAAAGCTAAAGCAGTTGACAGGGCTGAGGGTGTCCTTCAGCAGATGATTGATAAGGGTGTTAAGCCGGACATCCAGACATGTACCTGCCTGATCTATGGATACCTCTCTACATGACAGTGGAAAGAGGTGGTTCGAAGGCTCGAAGAAATGTATGGACGTGGTCTTGACCCAAATATTGTTACTTATGGCTTGCTACTGGACTATCTTTGCAAAAACAGAAAATGCACAAAAGCGAGAAAGATTTTTTATTCTATGATTAGGAAGGGCATAAAACCTGATGTAACTATCTACGACATTCTTCTTCACGGGTATGCTGCTAAAGGGGCCCTTGCTGATTTGCCTGATCTCCTAGATTTGATGGTGACAAATAGTATTTCACCTAATCTTTACATCTTCAATATAGTGTTCTGTGCATACACTAAAAAGGGATTGATAGATGAGGCAATGCATATACTTAGCAAAGTGAGGCAGCAAGAATTGAGTCCTGATGTAGTCGCTTATGGAACATTAATAGATGCACTTTGCATGTTCGGAAGAGTGGATGAAGCCGTGCTTAAATTCAATTAGATGATCAACGAAGGAGTAACTCCAAACATCGTTGTTTTTAGCTCCCTAGTTTATGGACTTTGTACTATTGACAGATGGGAGAAGGCAGAGGAATTATTTTTTGAAATGTCGGATCAAGGAGTCTATCCTGATGCCGTGTCGGCAGGGGGGGGGCTCGAGCCCCCCCTACCTATACCGGAGCTGTGGAAAACACTGTAGAGCCCCTATGAATTTTTAGGCAAAGTTCTATAGTGTAGGGGGCTGAGACTTAAAATCGAGTAGCAGTCGAAGTTATGTGTTGTTCAGTCCCCCCCTAAAATATTTCCTGAATCCGTCGCTGTTCACCACCATAATGTCTAACTTATGCATAGAAGGACAGGTTATGGAAGCCCAAAGGCTCATTGACTTGATGGAACGTGTGGGCGTGAGGCCTAATGTCATCTCATATACTACGTTAATTGGTGGTCACTGCTTAGCTGGTAGAACTGATGAAGCGGCAAAGTTACTTGACGGTATGATCTCAGCTAGCTTGAAACCTGACCTCATCTCCTATAATACATTGCTTCATGGCTACTGTAAAGCTGGCAAGATAGACAATGCATATCGTCTTTTTCGGGAAATGTTGAGGAAGGGAGTTACGCCAGGAGCTGTGACTTACAATACTATACTGCAAGGTTTATTTCAGACTGTGAGATTTTCTGAAGCAAAGGAACTCTACCACAATATGCTTAAAAGTGGAAAACAGTGGGGCATTTACACATACAACATAATTCTGAATGGGCTTTGCATTATTACTTGTGTTGGTGAAGCATTCAAATTGTTCCAGAATCTGTGTTCTAAGGATCTTGGACCTGACATTATTACTTTCAATATTATGATCGGTTCTTTGCTTGAAAGTGGCAGTAAGAAAGATGCCTTGGATTTGTTTGCTGCTATCCCTGCCCATGGTTTAGTTCCGGATATGCTGACCTATCGCTTAATGATGGAATATCTCATACAAGAAGGGCTGCTAGATGAGTTTGACAATCTGTTCTTAGCAATGGAAAAGAGTGGATGCACTCCAAACTCATGCATGCTAAATGGTGTAGTTAGGAGGCTCTTGGGTGCAGGTGAGATAGTGAGGGCTGGGGCTTACATCTCCAAAATTGATGAAATGAACTTCTCACTTGAGGCTTCCACTACTTCCTTGCTGACATAACTTTGCTCGATGGAGGAATTTAAGAACCACGCAATGTCCCTACCTGAAAAGTATCGTTTTCTTGAGGAGGTCAACTAATGACGATTATGACAAACAAAATAAATCCTCAGCTGAGTGGTATTGTCTTGCTCATTCTCTAATTTGCTGGCCATGTTGTACAGTCACATTTGTTTGATGAAATTCTCTAGGGAAGTGTTGTACTGTTAGTGAATGTCAGCATCGAGTTTATGTCCAATAAAGTTATCTTGTCTTCAGTCCTAGTTATCTTTATAGTGGGAATCAATTTTCAAAGTATTGGGAGCACATAAGTTTCTTCCTTTTGTTGCTTAGTTTGTAAGATATTCTTCTCAGCCGGGAAGTCAACCATTTTGAACTTCTTGATTGAAAGGTGATTGCTATACACCTAAGGTTTCTGTATTTCCCCACTGTTAGCCCCCCCCAATTTTTCCCGAAATATCTACTCTTAGCAGTGTGTGTTGTTCCTGTTTGTAGTTCCATGTATCAGGTAAATCCAATATATACTATACTAGTGTTTTCTGATGCTTTTGTGGTCTAATTCCCATGTCATTGATTCCTTGCAGCTCCATGTATATTAAGAGAGGTCAAGCATTGGAAGTCCCATCCTGACCTTCGTTTGTGGCGTCAATACTTGTAACCATCCTGGTTATCTGAACTGGAGCAGTTTGGTTTGATGATGGCATCTGCAGGCTGGAGCGGGGGGTTTAGCAAAGACCTGAATGTTTAACGTTATTTTTCTGCATGACCTTCAAATATAAGCATTCAAATAGAACTCCCGGTTCATTGCATCATATTGGAGCAGCTGCTGTCACTATTGTAACAGGATCAACAAGAGAATGAAATCTGGAGGCACAGTGGTACCATTTAGTAGTATCATTACTAGTGTCACCTAAGATATGGTATATATGTAGTACCTAGTCAAAAGTACTTTGCTTTCTCTCAGAAGGCTTCCTGAAACTTTAGTTGAAAGTACCCTGTATGAAGTATGAACTATGGCTCCTTGGAAAATGTAACATTGTATATTTTTCTCAGAACCATATACTCCGTATGATCATAATTGTAACAGAATCGCCCAATTTATACAAGATCAAGTACGGCTGTCCTCGCTAACACGTTGACACACACATACTTTCACTCATATAAACCCGGTAGTCCGCCGAGTGTCCCGAAAGACCTCAGTAAATCAACATCACAACCAAGATCGCGTGATTAAGCAAATACACATCACATACGCAGGGTTGCAGCGGAAAATAATATTACAAATGGATTCACAAATAATAGTACAAGTTTGGGTTTCAAAACCGATTAGTGAAAACAACATAACTTTCAAAAGATTACATTAATATATGTTCCAAATACATTGCTAGCATAAGTGACATCATCCGACAAAATCATATAGATGAGAAGTAACTATAGAATCACCGAGCCCATCGACGGTTAGCCACCATCTTCAACAGGCCAAGAACTTCACCTGCAACATGATGGGATAAACCCTGAGTACTCGAATGTACTCAGCCAGACTTAACTGTCGAAAACCAAAACAAATGACACCAATGGTCATGCAAGGCTTATGAGATGGGCTAGCTGGACACAGTTGCATAAAAGAGCTTATGAATATAGTGACCAATTTAAACTTCGCATCAAGTTTATCATCATTTACTTGTCCACTAGATTTGCACCTGTACTAGAGCACTCACTTATTAGGACCAATCAATATTAACCATAGCAGGTATAATAAGGCTGTCATCATCATATCATCATTCCTGAACCGTTATGTTATTTAGTGTATCTACTTTGGAGATAAGCCCGTCAAGTTCTCACTAACCGGTGAGAGACGGCGACTCGAATCGAATTTCAACTTAGCTGAGGGGGTATTCCTAACTCTCACCCTGGCATACTTTGCAAGGGTAGCCGTGGGTCACCTTTGGTACAACTCAGGAACTAAATTCGGGGGTTCGATCAGCGCCAGCACTCTCAGGGATTACCCTTGTGCCAGGACGATCAGGACTTTTAAATCACCTGCCCTTGGACTCACGCCTACGGCTCCCTTCCGAGGCGTACTTTATACTTATCGACTCCCGGCCTGAGGTGAGCTACTCGGCTTCGTGGTCGGTCTCCAGACCCGGCCAACTAAGAGAGAGGCATGCATTCAACATGAACAGGAAATACTCCAAGATTCAGTCATTAAGCGACACAGACGGAGTCACTGCAAACCGGCAAGCCTCCGCCCGGTCTTCAATTCAAATTAAAACAGGTCCTTTTTCACGATAGCAAATATAGCCAACCGTGCCATATGTATATCCCTATAGCTCGCAGGTGATAGGAAATCACCTGACTTCTACCGCGTTTAAGCAGGGCTAAGCACTACATGAGCCTGAGCTACATAGGATTCAGGGTATCAATATCTGGACAAGGATTGGATAACCAATGCAGCAAGTGTTTGCATCCAACACCTAAACTTAATGCAACAATATATATGTAACAATAATACTTTAATAACATTTCGGAAATTAGGAGGCTTAATATGCTCCGGGGCTTGCCTGGGATCCGACACAAGTCAGTTCAGTTAGCTTGCACCGTCATGGTGACATCTCCGGTCCTAGCACTTGCTTAGTCCTTTCATCTTCGGGATATATCCACCAAACCAAATCTTCGGGTTTGGCTCCAACATTGCATCCTTCACGTGGTGCTTCTAGCGTACCTAGATAAGATGCAATATACAAGTACATAAATATGAAGAATAGTACCATGAGACGCATCATAAAATAGCAAGCAAGACAAGCATAGTTTACACTAACACACTTAAGTATTTTACGATGCTTAACTTAAACATCACACAATCTATCATGCTAAGATGGCAAAGAAGACGACCACACCAAGCATGACACAAGTTTCCCAAGATCTCAGGTGCTCTAACTCAGTCATCATTCAAGGCATAAGTCACACTTAACAATATACAAGCAAACACTATAATTGGAATCTGCCAATTTCTGGACATGCAAACAGCAGCTACAAGATTTAGCTATAACTGAGTTACACAAATCCAAATGACTTGCAAGAAGACATTTTGGAAAGATTATGAAATTATCTACATTTCATCTATAACCATCACAGCATGATTCCCAAGTTAAGTAGGTCGAAATTATACCTTTACAGAAACTGGTTCATACAAAACAGAGAGCAACAAATCATGTATTCTAACTTTAAACAGTTGTAACTCAAACACTACTCGGCCAAATGATACCAAATTTTAACAGCAGCTAGATACATAAATTATCTACAACTTTTGTATAAACAAGTTTCACAACAAAGCACATTGTCATGAAGAACTTTGCTAAGTTCTCAGATCTGTCCATAAACCACATCGGCAAGAAAATAATTATTAACTTATGTTGCAAATTCATAATTGGGCAAAACCAACTTTACCAACATTTCACACATGACTAAATAATACCAAAAAGCATGGTGCTCACCTCTGAATAAATTTTCTTAAAGTATTTCTTAATTTATTTAGACATCAAGGTGTATTTATGAACATATACCAAAAATGCATAATAAATTATACAAAAATTACAGTAACTCACATATCCTCTCAATAGTCTACTGTACAAATTTCATACCATTTTCATAAGTATAGCTGCCTCTACGAAAAAGACAATTTGCTATTGCAAGAAATCATGTGAGAGCGAGATAAACCAATAACTCACTCATACTTCATCCAATACTCATGAAATTTTTACCACACATCAACTATCACATGAGTAGCATGCCACAAAAATTTCACTTCATTTGGAGCCCTAGATCTACAGTTATGGAAAATAACAAATTCAACTAGCATTACAACCTTACTACACAAATCTATTTTTATCGCAAAATATTGAAACTAAAAATGCCATATTATAGATCTAATGCATAGAGAATTTCACAAGGATTCCAAAAAGTCCTCATTTGCTATTTTACGAATTTCCAAAGATTCAGCAAATTTACTGCAAACATGTCCTTATCGGCACTATTCATTTGAGTGACAGACTTCGCAGTTAGACCCTTCCATTTTGTCAAATTTGAGCCCGAGGCCCCTGGTCGGAATTAAAAGCAGTGGAGCATGCCGGACTTGCTGTTGCCGGCCGAAGGAGGCTCGTCGGTGGCGGGGGATGGGTCGTCGAGGTCCGAGGCACCTGTACTTACCCGAAGGTGGCTTCGGATCGGCCAGAGCCTGCCCGTGGCCTCCTGGCCACGCGCACAGGCGCCCGCGGCGGCCACGGCACCGGCGGCCGCGCGCTACGGCAGCGAGGAGAGGCCGGGGAGGGGTGCGCCGGGTAGAGAAGGAAGAGGCGAAGCTGTTGGTTCACGAGGTTGGTCATGAGGGGGCTCGGAAGCTAGGGAACGGCGGCGACGGCGAGCTCGGCTACGGCGTCCATGGCGGCGGCGTCCAGGAGCGCACGCGCGTCGCCAGAGAGCGAGGAAGAGCGAGTGAGGGAGAGCGAAGAAGCTCGAGCGCTTGGTTTGAAGAAGCAGGGGCGCGGGTGCACGCGTCGGCGATGGCGAGGGCGAGCTCACGCATGGCTGTCACGCTCACGGACACGCGTCGCCCATAGAGGCAATTCAGCGAACAGGTGGCATGCGCCAGAGTGGGGAAGGTGGGACGCCGTTTTGGGCTGGCTCGGATCCGAATTGGTCCATGGGCCTAAAATTAAGTTTTCTGTACTCGGCCCGCTCTACATTTTTCATTAAGAGACCAAGGTCATTAGAGCTCTAGATCAGCGAGTAATTATGCCCCAAAGTGATAGTGTCAGCACGTTGACAGCAATTAACAAAACTCCAAAATTGATGGTCAAAACGAAGTCCAACGAGTGTGAAGGGTCGAGATGGCGGACTAGAGGGGGGGTGAATAGTCCTTTTAAAACTTAATCACGTCGGCTAACCGATATAAATGCGGAATTAAAACAATCGGTCTAGCCAAGACTACACCCCTCTATATATGTTCACTAGCACCATGCAAAGATACTAATAAAGCAACTAAGGTGCCGGGCTAGCTAGAGCTCTCCTAAACAATTCTAGGAGCAAGGTCACACAAACCTATGCCACTAGTACTTTAAGTAACAAGGGAGCTCCTACACATGCTAGTAAGCAAAAGCACAAAGCTAACTAAGCTCACTAGCAATGCTCAATAACAAGGCAACCAACGCCTAATTAGAGAGCGCAAATACTTAGCTACACAAACTAAGCAATGTGACTAACAAGGTTACTAAAACCAAATTAGCCACGCAAGGGAGCTACTTCTATGCTACACAAGCAAGAAGGTAACTAGTAAGCTACACAAGCTAACTAATTACAAGAGCAACTACACAAGCTTAAGATATATAAAAGTAATTGCAAGCTTGTGTAATGGGGATGCAAACCAACGGGAAGAACAAGGTTGACACGATGATTTTTCTCCCGAGGTTCACGTGTTTGTCAACACGCTAGTCCCTCAAGCAGTCGACCAGCTCACTTGGTGGTTCGGCTACTAATTAGCATCACCCGCTAAGCCCGCACGTCGGGCACCGCAAGAAGAACCTACCCCTTGAGTGAGGGTAGCTCGGTGACACGCTTTACTAGAGTTGCTCTTCGCGGCTCCCATGGCGCAGAGCACAATGCCCCTCACAAGCACTTCTCCGGAGCGCCGCACAAGCTTCTTGCGCGGCGCTTCGACGGAGACCACCACTGCCCGCCTAGGAGGTGGCAACCTCCAAGAGTAACAAGCACCACCGGCTCGCAACTCGATCACCTAGTGCCACTTGATGCAACCTCACGATGCAATCGCACTAGAATCGCTCACTCACACAATCGAATGATCGCTATCAAGTATGTGTGTGATGGAGGGCTCCCAAGCACTCACAAGCATGGACACTAAGTCCCTTGAGGTGCTCAAGCACCAGCCATGGCCGAGGGCCACTTCTATTTATAGCCCCAAGGGCTAAACTAGCCGTTACCCTTCATCGGGCAACAGCGGTCGGGACGACCGGACGCTCCGGTCGTGTTGACCGGACGCTGGACCTCAGCGTCCGGTCGCCCGCAGACGGCCACGTGTCCTCTGCGTTCAACGGTCATCTTCCGATCCCAACGGTCATCTGCCGACCGGACGCAGCGCCTTCAACCGACCGGACACAGAACCCCGGCGTCCGGTCGTTTCCGATAAGCTCGAGCATGACCGGACGCGTCTCCGGTCGAACGCGATCGGACGCAGCCAGCGTCCGGTCACTCTCCGCCATCGCTATACTCCACGTCGGCGCGCGACCGAACGCACTCGCCAAATGTCCGGTGCATTCGAGATCGGCGTCCGGGCCGGGTTGACCGACGCCAAAGATCTTCGCGACCAACTCGTTCTCACTTCTAACTTCTTCACCCTTGCTCCAATGTGCTAACCACCAAGAATTGCATCCGGCGCAATAGAAAATAGGCATTCCATTTTCCCGCGCGTTGAATCCCTTCATAAGCTTCGGCGGGAGGGAGAGAGGACCCAAACCCATCTCACCCTCGCAAACACCACCTCCTTTGTAAATGTGCCAACACCCCCAAGTGTACACCATCATGTGTATGTGTGTAGCATTTTCACAATCATTTCCCAAAGGATGTTAGCCACTCAACTTGCCACGCCACTCGATCCTAGCGACAATGCAAAGTTAGATCACTCAAGTGGCACTAGATGACCGATATGCAAACAAGTTTGCCCCTCTTGATAGTACGGCCATCTATCCTAAACCCGGTCATAAACTTCTCTACACACCTATGACCGGTGAAATGAAATGCCCTAGGTTATACCTTTGCCTTGTGCATTCCATTCCATCTCCTTCAATGTCGATGCAACACATGCACCAACACGATCAACAATGATATGATCCACTTCATATCATCACATGATCATATTGGTTCATCGATCTTGACTCCACTTGCTCTTCACCGTTGCCATCGTCCATCGGCGCCAAGTCTTGCTCAAGCTTCACCGCCACGCGGTCCATCACTCCAAAGCCTTCGACTTGCCCTTCACGCTTGCAACCGGTCCATCAAGCCAAGTCATGTCTTGATCTTCTCCACCTTGATCACATGACTCAATGTCATGTCTCATGTGCAATAAGCTCCTTCATCATCACATGTGTGAGCTTTGCAACATCTCCAAGCCATTTTCACCTTCATGGCATATGTTGCTCACACACATGTACCTGTGGACTAATCACCTGTGTATCTCACATAAACACAATTAGTCCACCTAGGTTGTCACTCAATTACCAAAACCAACAAGGACCTTTCAGAGTGCCATCTTTTTATATGCTCTTCTCCATGAACTTAGCTCCAACCTTTATTTTGGGGTCAAGTCGAGTTGCTTAACGGAATTTGGAGAACGCGGAATGCCAATGTCGACGACGAGTCGACGATGAATTCCAGACTTAGAAAAATTCCAAGTACCGAAAACAGCTGTCGATTCAACATTTGAGCCTCGATTCGCCTTAGTTCCAAGTTGATCTAGCTCTTGGTCCAAAAACAAAGTTTGTTCTACTCTACTCAAACCTCAACTTTTATTTAAGGTGCACCTCCATGCAAGCACTGTAAGTGATTGGTCAACACAGGTCAAAGTAGCATCACGGTAAAGCTTAAATCCAAGTTTTAGACCGATGAAGGTATTTTCTTGTCCTCCGCTCAACACGAACCCTTCATGACTTTTGTTGTAGAGTTCAATTAGAGTCATTTGGGTAAGGTTACAAGGTTTGGTTGGCGATCTAGAATTCCATTTACTTTATAAAACAATTCAAGCAAGGACATAACTTGTCATTTCATGTGACTTCTTGATTCCAAACTTCACGAAACTTTTCCATGGATCAATATAGATGGATATTGATGCGAGACACATGAAACAAGTACATCCAGCATTTCCCAAGCATACTCTTTAGAAAGGGCAGCATGTAAGCAATGGTGCATGGTCCAAGTTTAAGTGGTGACTCATTTTCATATGTTTAACCTAACATCTCCATCACTACTTAACATGCCATGGTTGAGCTTAAACCCATTGTTTAACTGGTGACAAACACCTGGGGTGTTACAATAATCACGTCGTCGTCGAGTACAAGGGATTGAGAGTTTTACAGATGTTTAAGTTTTTCACTATTTTTTTTTGAAATCTTACAAGTTCATTTGATCCAACCTTCAGCTAAGACAGGATCAAATAAATGATTGAGTTGTACACAGTTAACTTCATGCAAAGAAAGCATTAACTCTACACAGTTTTCCAAAACTATCTAACTAATTCTTACGTTTCAACAGCTTAACTAGATAGCTAATTAGTGAAAGAAGCCAGTTTCTGATTAGGACTCGGCTAGTTTCTGATTTTCACTCTGGTTTGTTTTGCTTCCTTTCCATGTTGATCTGTCCTGAAATTTTCCCACTACCTCTGCTTGACTTGCCCAGCTACAAACATGCCTGCAACAACGGGCCGTGATTATTGATGATCCCCAGTCCTTTCTCACCTCTCAGAACGATATTTTTCTACTGCTCACCCTTCATGCGGATTGAAAATCTTTTTTTTTTTTTGCTGTTCTGTTGGTGGGCAAACAATCTTGTGATATTCACAACAGTAGAAAAAGCAAGGAAAAAACCGTCAAAACTGAACTATCTGCCCTTAACACTGAGCACTACTTTTTGGTTCCATAATGAATTGATGATTACTTTGGTTGAACTATGAGAGCAGAGTACTGATTATTTGTTGCTATCTGTTGCTTGATAAGTTCTACATTTTCTCGTGCCTTTTATATCCCTGTCCACTTATGTGTATCCTCTTATGAAGGTGATGGCCACCGCGGGAGCATCAGCAAGAACAGTAAAGCTGCACAGCTTAGGCTTCATCTCTCCCTGCTCGGACGGCTGGACCCTCCCTCTGCTCACCCAGCTTTCTTCACATTTCTCTGAAACAAGTGGTGGATGCTAGTGGCACACTGAAGGTTTCGGATTTTGAATTGAGCACACTATCTCAACAAGTCCGTGTAAGTAATTTGTCTTTTCCGATAAACAAGTGGGTGAAAACGATATTCTTATAGCATAGTAGAGGTTAATTACTAAAAACAGCCTAATCTTCAAGGCATCAGAAGCAGTAACTGTCCAAACCCTGTCAGCTACTATCTTTACCTGAGGTTTGTTCTTGGAAAAGCATCTAAAAGAGCATGCTCGCTCATGATCATCTAATTCTTAAGTTTTTATATTCATTTTCCTTTTTTTAGGGTGGAAAAGAACTTGAAGCTGTTGAATCAGCAGAGCTTGATGTGGAAGATGAAATTGGAAACAGTGAGAATGAGGATACTCAAGCTCGTGATGACTCTGATGAGGAAATGGATTCTGATGAGGAACAGCAGAGGTAATTTTGTGAACATCCACACCATCAGAACACAGAATTAAGTGATCAAATATCCTTATATTTCGAAAAAGAAAACTGTAATGTCAAAAGCTTGTAAGTAATCATTTGTTCACATCAGGTAGGATGCCCAGCTTGAGGAGATGCTTGATGAAGCTTATGAGCGCTTTGTAACTAAAAATGATATACGAGTACAGAGCACCAACTGGCATACCTCAATGTGGGAAAACAAAAACTGAACCAGACCTGGCCTTCAAACAACAGGTAACGCACATTCTAAGTGGTAGCAGTCAGAGAATTTTTTACCCCACATCTCTGGGTGTACAAATGTCCATAGTTAACCATGCTATATCAAATAGAAAACTCTGACTTGGTCACTAGGCCTGGGGCTTATCCTCGGCTTTCTTTGGCTGTCAAAAAAAAACAGAGAATAATCCAGTCAATAACTGAGAAAATAGAGAGGCATGTGCAAAGAAACTCGTTGAGGATGTCATCCACAGCACACATGATAGACCTTTGATATAAAAGTCCTGTGTTAACAATGTAGAATATTCACCAGAAGTTGTCCTAATCAATTTCAAATATAAATGAAAACATTATAAAGAATGCATATTGCATATATCCACTAAATGTAGATTAATTGGCCGCGTAAAGACTAATCACATAGCGGTATCCGGTAATCAGACAAGCACATACTCTTTTTCTCATCTCTGGTATGCAATTCTCACATGCATATGGAACACATTATTATAAGTAGATTTTGTGCATAGCTGCATACAACTTGCATGTCTGAGTTAGATTTTGGGTCGAATTAACTATAGTAGAGTTGAAAAATCCTGAATATGCCCTGGACAACTGTTGAGCAACCTTATCATATGCCAGCAAATTGGACATATATGGAGTGTGAACAACTAAAGGTCCTAAAGGTGCTGCTGTGTAACTTGTTAACTATAGCTTGCTAGAAAATTTTCTCAACCAAGAACTAGTACTAGATTCCTTTCCTGTAATCCTTTAGGTTTTAACTTGGCCTTCAAACTAGCTAGACCAAATTCTACAATTTCATGAATATCCACATTTCCAAGAATGAATAAACCAATGATCCAGGTGACACTAAATTCACCGTTTGCACAAACGTGCTCTTTACAACTAAGTATCCTCTTCATGGAAACAACAATTCTACTCTCTTGGGCAATTTGGACCACACAGAATGCTCTCATTTTCAATGACATCCAGCCAGAAATAGTGGCTAGTAGAAGAGTGTTTGACAAGGAAATAAAATTGCTTACGCACAGAGTCAGTGCAAGATCCTCTCAAGCTTTTGATGAGTGGCTACAACAAATCACTTAGCCACTGCTCTTAGGTTGATCTTTTTTGTTTCTTTCTCTGTTCCTTGATCTTCCTTCCTTTTGGGAGGCTGTAATGCTTTGTAAACTTGTTTCTGTTTTCATTTAATAAAATTTTCTGTAGGGGCGCAAGCCCCTCCAGCATTCTCAAAAAACGACTAAGTATCCTATGCAACTGCATTTAAGCGTTTGCATGGACATGTTTTTTTAGACTAAGTATCATATACAGCTGCAATATTTATTGTAATTCTTGCTCATATGAACTGTGACTAGGTGCTACATGAGATGTAGGTAAGCAGCACGTACATGACATACCTTAATTTCCAGGTAGAAACAACATGAAACCAACCCAGATGATACCATTCTAGGCAACTACTCCTGTTGTCCCAAATTATATGTTATTTTGGCTTTTCTAGGTCCATAACTTTGCTATGCACTTAGATATATAACTTTTGTTATGCATTAGATATACTCTATGTAAAGACTGTCTAGAAAAGCCAAAACGAACTGTAATTAGGAACAGAGGAAGCGGTAACAAATTCCGGTGACAAGCAAATCATGCATTCTTGTTCGACAATACGATGAGCAGTGTAACAAACTACATGTCTACATCACCGGAACGTCGCAACAACCACAATGGTAAAACACACAAGGTGCTTACCTCAACAGGCACACAACAAATCCAAGAAAAGATCTAGAGCGTGTTCAATGCAGTGTAGAAAGAAACACCCACGCACGCATGGCGTTCGACGAAATGAAAAGATACGCACAAAAGGGAAAACATGCCGTACCTTGATGCCAGGGAACGACATGCCGAGCTCCTCCTCGGGGATGAGGACGGGCCACTTCTCCCCGCCGTCGCGGAACATCTGCTCTGTGTCGATGAGCCGGCCCCGTGCGAGGATCTGGTCCCGGATGCCCTGCGCCGTAGCACCCTCAGCGGCGATGATGGCCTCCTCGGCTCCGTTGAGGTAGGTCACGAGGACCCGAGGGGGCGGGAGAGTCGGCTGCGACTTGGGGTCCGTGGACAGAGGGGGGAGGGGAGGCGGCGGAGCTCGACGGAGCAGGCCGGGTTGGAGTCCTTGGCCTTGCGACCGTTGCACTGCGCGAGGAGCTCCACTGCCGCCGCCTTCCGCGGGTCCAGAGGGCAGTACTCCACCACCACCTTGGACAAGAACTTAAGCATGCCTCCTCCTCTCGCCGCTGGCCCCGCCGCCTTCGCCGTCGTTGTCGCGCACTCGCCGCAGCCGCCTCTTTAGATGTTTCGTGCCTGGTTGCGTTGGGGAAGCTTTCCTGGCTCGGGCACGTATGGGTGGGAATCTGGACAATGGGTAGACGCGGACCCTCTAGGCTGCCGACAGCACCTTTGTTGGGCTGGTTGGGCCGTATCCAACCCGTAGATACGTATCGGCCCATGTATCTATAATTGATTAAATAAATTAAATAAAATGCATCTATAATTGATTAAATAATAAATTAAATGAAATGCGATATTCCGAGGATACGTATCTGCGTGGCTCGTGCCCACACGTCTGGACACCTGCGCCGCTGCCCCTCCCCTCGTCTGCCCGCCTATGCCTCGCCTTTTGCGCCCGTCCATAAGCACATAGGGCCCGCCCGTGCCAGTGGGGACCGCCTCCGCCTTCCCGCGCTTGACGCTGAGGCAAGACAGCAGAAAAGGCGAGGAGCGAGATGCAACATCTAGTTTTGAAACATCTAGATGCAACAATAGCAACATACGCCTAAAAACAAATAAAATATTTGAAAACATATGTCTGAAACACTTGCAAAAAACACATGAAAAACACCTAAAAACACTTGAAGCCATGGTAAACATACGCAACATCCAGATAAAACACTTGTACCATATGTGTGAAAACATCTGCAACATTCAGATAAACACACTTGCAACGTACGTAAAAAAAACATATGAAATATTGAGAATAGGAGCTTGCAACACACGTGTATAACCATTGTAACATCCTGATCTACTCTTGCAGAAACAATTGTAACATACATTTGAAACATCTAAACACTTGAAACAGACACTTGCAACATGCAGTTTTAGCGCGCATCTCCTTGCTGCCTGGGAGAATGGAGGCTCGTCGGTACGTGAAGTTCGTCGGAGGCAGTGGCCTGGCAGTGCTGGTAGGCAGTGGCTCGGCGAGGGCTGCGCGACGATAAGAGCATGGAGGCAGCGGCCTCGCCCCGCGCCTAGCATGGTCGGTAGTCGAGCGCCGTGACTCACAAGAGGCTGTGCGCTTGGCAGGGCTAGCAACCACGCCGTCGCGTTTCGCAGGCAGCCACGTGCCTAAACCAGAAGAGGGGCTACACGCTTGGCAGGGCTAGCAACCGCGCCGCTGCGTTTAGCGGGCAGCCGCGCACCAAAACCAGAAGAGGGCAGCCGCACGCCGCATCTGGTAGGGCTTGCGGTCGAGTGCCTGTGCGGGAGCGGAGCCGAGCGCTGTGAGACGTGCCATAGTTGATTTTGTCTTTTTAGACAAGCAACGCATGCGAGTGTCCGAACTTCCGGACGTCTTAGGCCCTGTTTGGTTGAGCTGTGGCTGTGGGAGAAAGCTGCTGTGAGCTGTGAGCTGTGGAAAAGCTGCTATGGGCTGTGAGCTGTAAAAAAGCTGAAAGCTATTTGGTTAAACAAGTATAAAATATACCTTTTATCTTTATCTCTCTTGAAACAACTATGGAAGAGCTTTTTATTCCACCAATTTTGAAAAGCGACAAAAGCCAAAAGCGGGTCAAACCAAATTTCAAAAATGAACTATTTAAAAAGTTATTACTCAAAAGACCTCCAAAAACAATTCCTTTGGTTGAGCTTTTGGCTTTTGGGGCCAAAAGCCAAAGCCAAAAGCCCAACCAAATAGGGCGTCTTAATAACAAAGTTCTGTGTTCACAAAATCTTGCGAGCTGAAACAGGTACTGGTCTAATATAGGAGACAGATATCACTAGACTGAAATGTCAAATGTGACGGCCTGGCACCGTGGCACTAGAAACTCCAAGTGTATCTATGTTATTACCAGATTGTACTCGGAACAAAAGGTGTAAACAGTTGGCTATTGAAATAGGCTTAGCATAGCGGCAGCTCTACCAAAGTTATTGACACAGCTAACATTTTCTGCAATCACACCACCAAGAACACCGAAACACCTTGGCTGGTAGCTTGGCTCACATCTTCAGTTCCGTCGTCCATGTCCCCTGAACACTGGGCCGTTTCGTTACGTGTCTGGTTCGCAGCTTCACCACTTTCCTGCCCAGGGAGTTCCTTAGCCTGGTGGCTTGGAGGAGTATTTCTTCTGGCGGTAAATTTCTCACACAGACCACTCGCTCGTTATGGTTTTCTGCACAACAACAAGGCTAGTTAGAAAATTGAGAACAAAACAAAAACCAATCATTTCATGAGAAAAACAAAACCAGTGTAGCTGTGGAAATTACAAAGATAAGACAACAAGAAAACAGCAGCTATAGGACAGCTGCGTTCAAGGAATTGTACAATCCAATCCCATAATAATTTTTTTCACTAGTGCAAAATACCAATCCGATCCTACAGGATCTTGCTTGCTTAGTGCATGCAATATTGTAATGGCCCCAAATATAGGATCAAACTGACAACACAAGAATCTGTATCCATCCAAAGAATTGTTGGTTGGCGTCCCTCTTATCCCACAAAAATTGCTAACCGGTCCTATTCCGTCCAATCCAAGATGGGTGTGACCATCCATCCTCCCAGCATTCATGAGGATCATGAAATGCGCACAATTCCAATGGAGGTTTTATCTTGACCATGGTATATTTAAACTAAGATATGTTCAACTTCAGGCATGTTATTCCAAACAGGTATTCAAGCTTGTGCAGAGAGAACAGACAAAAATTGGGCCAATAAGGATTCAAGGAGGGATGCTATCACAACCTTGACACATAGATAATAGATGGGAACAGGAAGATGGAAGTTCAAGTTCACATTCATATGATGAGATTCAAGGCTGGTATTTATATTTTCCATTTCTTTTTTATTTCCCTTCTTTCTTTCACACTTCTTCATCTCTTACCCTGTCTTGAGGTTTTCCTTTCTTCTTACTTTCTCCTCTCTCTGCCTTTCCTTTACTTTAACATTCTTTTACTCCTCATCCTTCTTTGTGCTTGCCTGTTGCACTTATTTTGCCAGTTCGGTTTATACATGTACAGCTCTCTTCTTTCATTAATGAAATTAAGGCAGGGGCCTCCCCTCCCGACTTCCACCTTCCAGAGAGAGAAGGAGAGAGAAGAGGAAGACCCAGAAATGGCCATGCTGTGCAATTTTGAACTGAACATGGCAGGTTAAGCTACATTGTATTCCTATAGCATCTTCTCAATGCCAATCCATACCATAAGTTGTATCCCTATCAGGAACCTAGTTCCACAGAATTCATAAATTGCAATGGAAAAGGAAAGTAACCAAGATCTTACTGTAAATTCCCTTTAAGTTAGGATGTTGACCACGGACAAGCTCTGTCACCACTTCTAAGTGCGGATTCTTTTCCTTAAAGGCTGGAAGATGTGCCTCCATGAAGGCCCTGCAATCAGAAAAGGTGCTAGTTGTTAAAGAGCAGAATCAGGCATTGATATCCAGTAATGAATAGTACTTCGTACTAACCAGCACCATGTTTGATCTGAAGCTCATACAGCTGCCACTAAACTATAGTGTACTGCTGTACAAGGAAAGCGCAATAGCTCGACCTAAAATCTGATGAACGAACAGAAGCACAGGCATAGAGTGCCTGATTCTATTAGTTGATCTAAATCGTGACTAAATGGGCGGCTCTTTTAACTCATTCCCAGACATCAGTACCCGCTAGTCCCACAACACATTTACTCGTCTGCAACGACGAATCCTTGGCTGGGCACAGTCGACTAACCATACGACCAATTCCCACATTGAAGAACATGTATTAGCAGTATCTCGACTAATTCTAGCAACAGAACTAAGGAAATCATACGAAAACACTTATATGGTCTAATGGTACTACTACCGAAGTGAGGAACCAAACTATTATATCATCATACCTGATGCCCCTGCTGCTCCCTCCCCAGTCGCAGTAGTTTACCACGAGCTTCTGCAGCTGCCAGACCCCCCTCAGCGCCATCCTTCCGAAGCCTAGAGGTCCCCGCAGTCACCACTCGCCGTCGCCGCCTCGCCGGAGCCCAGAGGTCGCGGATCCACGCGCTTTCCCGTCGGTGGAGAAGGAAGAAGAACACGACGCCTCGCCAGTAGGGCCGCTGGCTTCCGCGAAGGCTCGTCGCCGGCGGCCGCTGAGCGGCGGCGGCGCGTTGCCTGCGCGAGCCGCGAGTGCGTGCGGGAGGCGGCGCGAGTGAGGAACGGGAGGGGCTAGGGTCAGCCGGTCAGGTCACCTTGTTGGGCTGGTTGGCAACCTGCCTTTCGTCACATCATCGCAATCTTATGTGGCAGTTTAACTAAGAGCATCTCCAACCGATCCCTCGCTCAACCTCCTATCCATACTGTAAAAACAGCTCTCCAACCAATCCCTCGTCGACTCCCACCCGATGAGAGACCTCATCCATCGCCTCCCATCCCTCACATGTAGGGGACCGCACGAGATCCTCATCCACGGCGGGAGCAACCGCCGCGAGCCTGCGCGCGCTCGGACATCTCCGCTCGTGCCTGCTCTGCGTTGAGAGAGTTGATTCGTTTCATCACCACGAGCGGCGCGGGCGCGGCGAGGGGAGGGCCGCCTCCGACGGCCACGGGCGCGGCGCGGGGAGGGCCACCACGAGCGGCGTGGGCGAGGCAGCCTCTGCCGGCCACCACGAGCGCACGCGGGCGAGTCCGCCTCCGGCGCGGGCGAGGCTGCCTCTGCCGGCCACCACGAGCGGCGCGGGCTCCACAGCTGCCGCCCACTGCGCCACCGTCGGTTGCGCCACTGTCAGCTGCGCAACCTCAAGCAGGTCGGATTTCCCTTCCCGCTGCAGCCGCCGCCGCTTCCAATTGATGGATTTTGGCCCAGATCTGCCTCTTGCAGCGGAGCAGGCAACTCCCCGCAAGGAAATCGACCAACAAATATGTGGTAATCTCACGTGCCTTGTTCGAATTAATTCCTATATGAGTAGAGCAGAAATCCCCACTCGTCACTTCTCTGGTTGACAGTGCCAAGCTTTCACTGTTTATGATTTCTCATTGTTTTCTCATGCTTATGTTACTTAGCTACTACGATCTGTTTGATGAATTGCAGTAGCACAATCTTGTAGTTCTATGTTTGAGATGTGAACTTGATTAAAATATTGTCAGCATCCTCATGTTTTGAGTAATGCTGGACATCCTTCAAATTCAGATAGCAATGCTATTTTTAGTAGCAAATTCAGATACCAGTGTTGTATGTAGTAGAAAATTCAGAAAACTTGCAATATAAATCTGAATACAGTAACTTGCAATATGCTTCTACTTGCAATTTAAACAGATTTTTTGGTGTGAATCTGATGCTTGTGTGCTCCTGGATTCTTTGGCCTTTAGTTAATGTCAATTATCTTTAGCTAATGGTTGGTCAAGTAGTGAACCTGAGACTATGGTCCTTATCTGAAACTTATTAATTGTTGGTCAAGTAGTATCAAATATATGCTGTTGAAATCTGATGCATGTGTTATCTCAGTTTTAGTTAATCGTTGTTATCTGAACCTGGTGCTATCTTGGTTGTAGTTTCTTGATACAGGCTGCTGCAGTTTTTTGATCTAGTTGAGAGCAAGCTTATACAAGTTTCTTGATCCAACACCAACAGTACATGGCACGATATGTCCGAACCACTAAGTTTAATTCTTATTGCCTCTATACGTGGACTATGAGCTATGTGTGTCTTTAAATAGAAGGCACGATATATGGTGCATGCTTAATAAAACGATGAGTACAAGCCTCAATAATAAATTACATAGTACATGATTACAAGCCTGAATAAATTATATAGTGCTAAATTACATAGTAAAATGATGACTACAAGCCTCAATAAAGTACATGGTACATGATTAATACAAGTCTGCATGACGTTGCCAAAGATGCTCAATTAGGTCCTCCTTAAGCTGGTTGTGGGTTTCCATGTTTCTAATATTGTGATGAGCTTGCGTGAACTCATGTAGCTCATGTGTGCGATTACGAACTTCACGCTGTGTAGGTCTCACTAGCTGGCCAATACCCTCATAGTGGAAGTCGTCTTCTTCATTTCGCTCATCTTCGACTATCATGTTATGCATAATGACACAAGCTGTCATAATTTCTCTAAGTGTTTCTTTATCCCAGCTACGAGCTGGCCCACGAACAATGGCAAAACGAGCTTGTAAAACTCCAAAGGCTCGTTCCACATCCTTCCGTACTGCTTCTTGTGCCTTGGCGAAGTATTTCCTCTTATTGCCATGCGGATTAGTTATGGTCTTCACAAATGTTGCCCACTTGGGATATATACCATCTGCTAGATAATACCCCATTGTATAATTATGATCATTGATGGTAAAATTAACTTGAGGAGCCTCCCCTTCGGCTAGCTTGGAGAAAAGATGTGAACGGTGAAGAACATTGATATCATTGAGAGACCCTGGCAAACCAAAAAAAGCATGCCAAATCCAGAGATCTTTGGAAGCAATAGCTTCAAGGATGATAGTGGGCTCACGCTTATGACCGGTATATTGACCATGCCATGCCACAGGGCAGTTTTTCCATTGCCAATGCATACAATCTATGCTACCAAGCATTCCTGGAAAACCTCTGCGCTCACCTATTGCAAGTAATCTGGCAGTATCATGCTCATTTGGAGATCTTAGGTATTCACCTCCAAACACTTCGACTATAGCTATAACAAACCTTTTAAGACTCTCTAGGGCTGTACTTTCACCAATGCGAATATATTGATCCATAAAATCAGCGGTACTCCATAATCGATCATCATCAATCTTTGCGATAACATACGCAAACATGATAACCCAAGTCGTCCACATCTATCTCTTTTTTGCACAAAATAATTGTCATGTTGTTCTATAGCTTGCATTATGCGAAGAATCAGAGGACGGGTCATTCTAAACCTGAGCAAAGAAATGAGAATAGAAAAACTTACACATAGAAAGAGCATGAGAAAAGAGGGCAAATGAATTGACCAAGATATTTGCAAACCTGCATCGGAATATAGATTCCCCATAGGTTGGATGCTCCGAGAAATAGTCATTGTAGAGTCTAAAATGGCCACTTTCTCTTTCTCTATGAATATAGTTCCGGCCAGGTATAGAACCTCCCCAACGTGGACTATTCAAAGCTAGATATTGAGTGTGGGCTTGGTGTAATGCACTAAGGATGAGCTCAGGCTCATCATCATCATCCGAAGATGAGGATGAATCTAAGCGAGAGAGACGACTCATTTACGGTGGAGAAGGAACAACAGAGTAGAGAAGGAGTAAAAAAAATGAATGAGTTGGTGTATGAACCAGTGAGTGTGCAAGCATATATAAAGATAAAATCGGGAGGCGTTGGAATATAGCCGTTTGGAGTAGAGCCATTTGAAATAGAGCCGTTCGAAATAGAGCCGTTGAAATAGATTCGTTTCAAATAGAGCCATTTGAAATAGAGACGCGCAAAACAAATTTGCTGGAATATGGGCTTCTAAAAAAGAGAGACGTTGAAAAATTGTCATTACAAAAAATGGCCATTGGAATGTAGCCATTAATCAAAAGTATATACGTTGAAAATATAGCTGTTAAAAATGGTTGATTTGTTAGTTACAAGATATGCATAAAATAAAGGTGGGAGAAAGTAGGGAGGCAAATATGAGGGATCGGATGGAGTTCACAGCTAAGTAGGGGATGGAATCTGGATGAGGGAGCCCTACTTTCAAGGATAGGGGTTCAAAATTTGAGGGTTCGGTTGGAGATGCTCTAATGCATATAGAAACTAGTAAATTACTCTGGTTTTTGCATTTTGAGTGCCCTCATCACTCGTTGAAGCCAGGGCGTTATGATCAGCAATTTTGCCATGAAGCTGGGGACGTTATGACCAGCAGTTCAGACGATCGGATGACCAGGGCCAAAACTTTCCCCGCCTTGCTGGGAGCTATCGCTCTCGTAGCAGCTCTTGTTCTTTGGTGCCAAGGCTACTACTGCTACTGTGATCCTAGCCTACTCCTCTGCCTTAGATTCTTAACAGATTTCATTGGCAACATTCTCATAGGTTATCCTCATGTGGTGCCACATTAGATTTTTTATGACACAAAGAGAGGGAGGGAGATAAGAGAAAATGATCTCATCTCTGTCTACTACTAAAAAGACCCGGATGTTATCGTCACCACAAAACTAATCGCCCCTCCCCTCCGACGCCCGCGCTAATCTCCCCCTCCGTGAATGAAAAAAGAAAAAGGGATTGGTGAGCAGGGATGCAGATCCCGTCGTAACCTTCTCCCGAGGATGGACATGCCGGCGACCGCGAGCATGAAGTATCGTCGACGGTTAAGAAAAGGCATGAAAGCTCAGTGATATTTTTCCTTGCTGTTTAGCAGGTCTGAACACTCGTTGCCTACAAAGAGCGTTGGTTGCCTCACCCACCCTATGCTAATGTACATCTATGTCTGACTCTAAGTTAGAGCAACTTTGCCTGATTTAGATAGTACTCAGCCGTCGGGCGAGGCGGGGCCTGCCCTCGGACGTCGGGCGAGGCGGAGCCAGCCCTCAGCCGTCGGGTGAGGCAGGGCCTGCCCTCGGACGTCGGGCGAGGCGAGGCCAGCCCTCAGCCGTCGGGCTAGGCGGAGCCAGCCCTTAGTCGTCGGGCGAGGCCGAGCCTGACCTTAGCCGTCGGGCGAGGCGGGGCCTGCCCTCGGACGTCGGGAGAGGCGGGGCCAGCCCTCAGATGTCGGGCGAGGCGGAGCCAGCCCTCCGCCGTCGGGCGAGGCGGAGTCTAGCCCTCGGGGGTCGGGCAAGGCGGAACCAATCTTCCGTCGTTCAGGCAAGAAGTGTAGTAGCGTTCTTGTTTGACCGGAAGCGTCAACGTTCGATGGTTATTAGCTCCACCTCATTGGGTACCCGGGTATTAGGTCCCCGACAGCGAGCATGCACTCTGTTCGTTTGGGTTTGTTTGGCTGATAAGCCATGGCTGAAAGTACTGTTGGCTGATTTGGTGTGAGAGAAAAATACTATTCGTTGGCTGAAAAAGTACGGCTTATAAGCCAAACAAGCCAAAATGAACAGGGCGATGAAGTATCGTCGACGGTTAAGATAAGGCATGAAAGCTCAGTGATATTTTTCCTTGCTGTTTAGCAGGTCTGAACACTCGTTGCCTACTAAGAGCGTTGGTTGCCTCACCCACCCTATGCTCATGTACATCTATGTCTGACTCTAAGTTAAAGCAACTTTGCCTGATTTAGATAGTAGTTAGTAGTAACTGTTTGATTGTGTATGTCTTGAGTAGAATGTTTGAAACAGCACCAATGTCTTGAGTAGAATGTCTGAAACAGCACCAATGGCCCAAACTAAGCTCCGCCCCTGGCTGACATGCCTTTCTCCACCATTTTGTAGGCTAAGTGTTGAGGCTCATACATATTGCCCAATTTGCAAGGCCGAGACGGAAATTATGTGCCTTCAGAAACATCTTGCAAGAAACTGCCTCACATGATTGCAAACTTAAATTCCTACCGCCACATTGAGAGGAAGAACAGAAAAAGGGAGGTGCTTACATTGACAAAGATGCCTGTTTATGCAGCACCCATTAAGTGCTATTTTATGAATGAAATGCAGATCTGGACAAAAATATAGCCCTTGACTTTTTTGAAGTCTGTTTTGAGTAATACCTGCAAGGATTTGGTTTAATATGCTGAATTTTGCACACCATCTTTTTTTTCACCGGCACTGATAATATAAGGAGTTATGGGAATGATGTTCTTTATCCCTACTTGTCTGTCAGGATCTCAAGGTTCACCCACTTGTGGAATACGATTCAAAATCCTTGGGGGGCATCCTTCCTGAAATCTTAAATGGGCTGCGAATGCAAATATCACTGTTGTTGTTGTCAAAGCTTATGGTTTGAAAGCTACTATCCAGGTATGAAAAGTTATGTCATAAGCTGGATTTGAAATTGATATTCACTTAGTCATTTGTCGAGTTGAGCTAAGTGAAATCTGCTTTTTTTTTTTGAGATATTGCAGATATGGATTTACATGTCTTTGCTTCACCTATGCAGATAACTGGCCATGAATCTTCACAGGGTACAAATTGTCCAAATTTTAGGCATGGAGGAACATGGAAATTGGAGGTGGCAATGGTAAATGGAATTTATTTGTTCGCATAATAATTTTCAATCATGTTCTCATTTACATTGATTCCCTTGCTCAAACCTTTTATTTGTCTATCTATGGTGATCATTTTGTGATTGAAAAAGCAGATGCAAATTATTATGGGCAGCCATCATGATACTGTTGTTCTGCAAGAGGTCAGTTTTTGCTGCAGACCAGTTGGCTTTCTAAGTTTGTCAATCTGCAATCTCAGGAGTCAGGACTCAGGACTCAGGACTATGTGACACAAGATGACAACCTGAATGACATAATGACAGTAAGGGAGACGATCTAAGTAAACTCTGCAAGCCTCCAGCTCCCATGCCAAGGGAGGAGAAGCAGGCCCTGGTCGAGGTCACCATTGTCGAGCTGGGGCTGCACAACTGTGCCAACATAGTCATCTGTAAGTGGTACCTGGCACCTGTGGGGGATCAGGTGGCAGCGATAAGAGGAGGGTCGGTCAGCATGGCCATGGAGATACTAATGAAGCCTACGTTGCTCATCCTAGATAAGCCCACCATTGGTTTGGATAGGTATGCTCGGCTACCAATGATGTTTTTTTAATTAATTATATTATTGTTGGGACACGGTTGTGAGTCGCGGAGGTCAAGGACCGGAGCAGTGACAAGAGCTAACGGTCAACAAATTTTATGGATGATGCGCAGGGAAAGAGAACGGCAGCCTCCGCCTGATCGGCCCATCAGGGCGGAGGACCGGAGGCCGCGGCAAAGGAGTCCGGAGGAGGTCCGATGTGGAGGATCTAGCGCCCGGAGGCTGTCGACGGCGAAGGCTCTGGCGACACCTGTGAAGGCTATGGAGAGCCAGCGGCAAGTACGCCCGAAGGCCGCCCCAGATGAAGGCTCAGAGGGTCGAGAAACTTTCTGAAGGGCGGCAGTGCCGGGCCGTGGGCCGCATACGGACTCAAATTACCCTTAACGGTTTATGTTAGTGCAGGGATATTCCAAGGATGTACTGTAACCATCAAGGGACAGAATTGTAAAGAGTAGCCTTAGCAAGCAATGCCCTATAAAAGAGGAACACAAACTCTGTACAAGGGGGGATAGTTGAAGGCATTTATGAAACCCTAAGTTGGTCTAGACCAACTTTCCACCCGACACGCCTTAGCCCGAGGCACCTATCCGGGCAAAGCCTTCGGCAATCTCCTTCTAGTCCCACCTGCTGGAAACCACCGTTTTCCAACATTGGCACCCACCGCGTGTTGGTCGAGCAAGACCCATGATGGCAAGAAAGAGAGCAGCTTCCGCTAGGGTTCCTGCAGAGCCCTCGACGAGAGGGCGACCCAGGCGCAACGCCTGCAACACTTATGCCACAGGCTCAGAAGACCAAGCTAAAGAACAGAACGTGGTCGAAGACCAGCCTCTGACATCCGAGGAGTAGCAAGCCCCAAGTGCCACTCCGGAGCAAGAGGTTCAACAGTTGCAGGCCCAGCTGCAAAGCATGCAGCAAGAAAGAGATAGGGTCGCAACAGCCTTCGCCGCAAGTCAACGAGCAGCCCAAGCATCAACTCAGGCAGCCAAAATCAGGCATTAGCTAGCCGTATTACAGGTTGAAATACAAAGCATGCAGCCTTCGCTACCCAACTTCAACATCTCCAACCAACATCACTCAGCAAACCAAAGCCAACCCAACCCCCCCGCCACGTTCCATAGTACAACCAACCTTTGACACACCCTACACTTCGCTACAAACCCATGGAACCATCGATTCTAAATCACCACTATCCGAGGGTATCCAGAGCTCATCCTGGCTCCCCTCTTACAAACCCATCACCTTGCCCAAGTTCAATGGAAGATCAGACCCACGGCAATTCATCATGAGCTTTAAGCAGCAGTAGCTTCCGCTGGTGGAAATGAAGCGGTGCTGGCAAAATCCTTCATCATTGTAGCAGAAGGTGATGCGCTTAGCCTGGTATTCAATGCTAAGGCCAAGTTCTGTCTATTCATGGGAAGACCTCCGCGACAATATCTTAGCAAATTTCAAGGGGTTCACAAGTTAATCCTTGACTTCCATGGACCTGTTTCAATGCAAGCAGAATCAAGGAGAAGCCCTAAAGGACTACTTCTAGAAATTCATGCAAATAAAGGCAAAGGCACCAAATGTCCCAGAGAACGTCCCTATAGAGGCAGCAATCAAAGGCCTTCGCATAGGTCCATTCAGTAGCTCATCTAGCCAGGGAAAAGCCTCGGACCATTGAAGACCTCTATAACGAATTTGAGAAGTATTGCAGATCTAACAACGACCTCCGCAGAAGACTAGAAGAACAAAACCAAAGCAAGCAGTTCCAGAGCAACAATAGAAACACCCAGAAGGGCAATAGAAATCGAGGCCAGCCGCAAGCACAACAAGCGCAAAACCAGCAAGTTTTCAATATAGAATAGCAAGGAAGCAACCAATAGGGGTCAACAACCAGCAATGACAGGCCAAAACAACATGCCCCTGAGACCATCCGAAGGCAAGAGAAATAGCCAAGGTAGGAATTGGAACATAAACCAAAATCAAAGGCAGCGAAGGCAATATTGTTTTTTTCATGGAGAAAACAAAGGGCACATAACCAGGGACTGCCCAGACGCCAAGGAGACCCAAGAAAGGATCAAAAGCAGAGCAAATCCATAGCCTCCACCACAACAACCTCTTAGAGAGGTGAATCATACCTTCGCAGCATCTCAGCAACAATACTGCCCAATTTACCCAAGTCTGAACTCCACTCAAATTCACCCGTCCACTCTAGTCGCCGCCTACTATCCAAACTTCCTACCTGCATGGAGACCGGGCACCCAACAACAGGGGCCGACTAACAACCAACGGGCAAAGGCCAACCTCACTTACATAAACCCAAGGCCTCCGCACATAACATTCATTGAGACCAACCAACCATACCAAATACATAATAGACAGCTAGAGGTATTGCCTCCCCCTCCAACAACACAGCTCGCAGCACCCAAAAACGAACCTAACCTAGAGAACCAACTCAACCCTCACAACCATCAGCATGATACTGCCTATAGCCAGGGGCTCCTTGATGGAATTTCAGACTAAGAAACAAAAGAAGGATCACCTTAAGTTGGTCAACAACATAGCAGTTCAAGGCCCAGTGCGTTACACAAATTGGTCAAAGACGACAATCACCTTCTCAGAACAAGATTTGTAGCTGGAGATCTATCCCCATACCGACGCCATGGTAATCAAGGCCAACATTGCAGGATGGCAAATTAATAGGGTTCTCATAGATTCCGGAAGCTCTGCAGATATCATCTTTGTAAATGCCTTTGACCAGATGAAGCTGAGCAGGAATCAGTTGCAGCCTTCGGATTCACCACTATTGGCTTTGGAGGGAAGATGATAGATGCGTTAGGAAAATATCCCTCCTAGTCTCCTTCGAAGGTCAAGAAAACGCAAGAACAGAATATGTAACCTTCGACGTAGTAGATCTCTACTACCCCTACAGCGCCATCTTTGGAAGAGGGTTCGCAAACAAATTCAACACAACCATTCATATGAGTTATCTGTGTATGAAAATGCCGGCCTTGCACGTAATCATCACAGTTCACGATAGCCAGAAAGAAGCAAGAAATGTAGAAAGAGCCATCTACAAATCTCAGTGCAATATCAACTTCATTGAAGTAACTAGAGCTAATTCAATGGAGCCTCCAGACATGCCGAAGGGGAAAACAGATCTCAAGGACCAAGAAGAAACGAAGACGGTCCCACTGGAAGATGTTGTCCCAGACAGGAAAGTCACGATCGGAGGCAACCTATTAGAAGAAGAGGAAGCATAGCTCTTAGAAACCTTAGCAAAAAACAAAGATGTCTTCGCCTAGTCAGCCTCCGACCTAAAAGGGGTCAGCAGGGACATTGTACAACACTCTCTTGATATCAACCCCAGAGTAAAACCAAAGAAATAGCGATAAAGGAAAATGTCAGAGGAGAGGATCCTAGCAGCAAAAACTCGAAGTTCAGAGGTTGTTAAACACAAACGTCATCAGAGAGGTCAAGTACTCAGAATGGCTAGCGAATGTAGTACTGGTGCCAAAGAAAAATAGAAAGATAAGAATGTGCATAGATTTCATAGATCTAAACAAAGCATGCAAGAAAGATCTATTCCCACTACCAAGGATAGACACCTCTATTGATAAAGCAGCAAGATGCAAGTGTTTCTCTCTCCTAGATTGCTTATCAGGATACCACCAGATCTGGCTCAAAAAAGAAGTTGAGAAAACAAGCTTCACTACCCCTTCGAAACTTATTGTTACACAAGATTGCCCGAAGGACTGAAAAACGCTAGATCAACCTTCGCCAGGATGATGAAGGCAGTCCTCGGCCCTCAGCTGCAGAAAAACATCATAGCTTATGTTGATGATATTGTGGTGATGAGCAAGAGCGAAGGAGACCATATAGCAGATTTAAAGGAAACATTCGCCAATCTAAGAGGAGTCGGGCTGAAACTCAACCTAGAAAAGTGTGTCTTCGGTGTAAGTAGAGGTAAAATACTTAGGTACATCATAGGACCTGAAGGCATAAAAGCCAACCCAGATAAAATAAAGGCCATAATTTCGATGGTGGAACCCTCAACCAAGAAGGAAGTCCAAAAACTCACTAGAAGAATAGCAGCACTGAACATATTCATCTCAAAGTTAGCAGAATGCAGCCTTCCATTCTTCAAAGCTTTAAGAGGCGGAGACAAAGTAGAATGGGGGCGGAACAATCAAGGGCTTTCCAGCTACTAAAAAATTATTTGGCTACTAAACTCATGGTAACAGTGCCAGATCCGGAAGCACCTCTGTTGTTATATGTTGCAGCCTCCGACCATGCGGTTAGTGGGGTGCTTGTCCAAGAAAAAGAAGAAGAGTAGAAGGTCATTCAACAACCGGTCTACTACATCTCAGAAGCCCTATCAGGAGCAAAGCTGAACTACACAGAAATTGAAAAAATAGCGTATGTGGTGTTGATCTCCTCTAGGAAATTGAAGCACGACTTCCAAGCACATGAAATTACAGTACCATCTTCGCAACTGCTAGGGGACATACTGTGCAACAAAGAAGCCTATGGAAGAATAGGGAAATGGGCAACAGAGCTATACCAGTTCAAAATCAATTATGTATCAAGAACAACAATCAAGTCGTAGGCATTGGCAGATTTTATGGCAGACTGGACACCTTCGGCACAACAAGCCCCATAGCCCCAACGCTAAATCTGGACACTTTACACAAATAGGGCTTGGAGGCATCTAGGCGCTAGGGCCTCCGCCATTCTAATAGCACTGTCTGGCCTCCACATGAAGTACGCAACAAGGTTGGAATTCAATGCAACAAACAATATAGCTGAATACGAAGGCCTTGTATTAGGCCTCAACAAGGCAAAGGCACTAGGAGCAAGAATATTACTAGCAAAAATAGACTCCCAAGTCATAGCAGGGCAAGTTGAAAAAGAATACATGGCACGGGAACCAAAATTGGACAAGTACCTGGCCGTAGTAAGGGCTCTTGAACGGAGGTTCCAGGGATTCACCTTGCAGTACATACCAAGAGCAGAAAATGCAGAAGCGGACAAACTAGCGAAGGCGGCAGCAAATAACTTGCCCATGCCAAATGGAGCCTTTTATCAAGTACTGCAAGTACCAGCAACGCAGGCCACAGCGAAGGCATTCAAAACAATATTAGTCACTAAATCCGAAGACTAGAGGCAATTGATCATAGACTGCATCAACAACATGCATCACATAGAGGACGAAACGAGCACAACCAGAATGGCATCAAGAGCAAGAAACTATACACTGGTAGAGGGAATACTATACAAAAAAGGCATTGTCCAACCACTGCTCAAGTGCATATCTCAAAGTGAAGGCAAAAACCTCCTACAAGAAATTCATTCAGGTTCTTATGGCTCACACATCGGTCCAAGGGCACTATCGGTGAAAGCCATCAGACAAGGGTTCTATTGGCCTACCGACATTAAGGATGCAGAAGAGATTGTCAAGACATGCCAAGCTTGCTAGAACACCTCCCCACACTAGTTAAAACCTTCGGCTGCTGTACAACTCATCCCACCCACTTGGCCCCTCCAAAGATGGGGGATGGACCTGGTTGAGCCGCTGCCACCATCACAAGGGGGGAACAAGTTTGCAGTAGTAGCCATAGAATATTTCATAAGGTGGATTGAAGCCAAACCACTCGCCAAAATCACATCAGAAATAGTAAAGAAGTTCTTATGGCAGAATGTAATCTACAGATTCGAGTACTAAGAACCCTAACAATTGACAATGGAAAACAGTTTGACTCGAACAACTTCAAAGAATTCTACAAAAGTATAGGCACCAAGGTCGCCTTCACCTCAGTCTACCACCTAGAATCAAACAGCGCAGTGGAAAGAGCTAACAGGGTAATATTCTCAGCAATAGCAAAGACTCTATTCAACCTTCGCAAAGGCAAATGGGTAGAGGAACTACCAAAGGTAGTGTGGTCCCATAACACTATAGCCTCTAGAACAACAGGCTTCACACCGTTCAAACTCTTGTATGGTGAAGAAGCAATGCTGCCCGAAGAAGTCAGGCACCAGAGCCTCCGTGTCATAAAGCAGGCACTCGCGGAAGATGAAGAATACTCCAAAGAAACGATTGAGGGTACAAGATTGGAAGTAGTTGAAAACATTGCAAAGTATCAAAACCAAACCAGAAATTGGAGAGACAGCAAAGTGATCAGGAAAATCATACAAGATGGTGACCTAGTCCTCACAAGAAGACCTAATGCTAAAAATGTTGGAAAGCTCCAACCAAAATGGGAAGGCCCTTACTTGGCGAAGTCCATCGGAAGACCCGGGTCATTCCACCTAACGGACGGCGAAGGAAGAACAACAACGCACACCTGGAACATCGACATCTTGTGTAGGTTTTGCATCTAAATGCAAAAAGGTGCCTCCACGAACTATAAGCGAAGGTCACCAAGTTTTTTATTTTTCGCATTTTTACTTTTCATGCAAAAGGGCTTGCACTCTTTTCCTCACAAAGGGGGCTCCTAGCAGAGGTGAGGTTTTTAATGAGGCAAGTTCCATGTAAAAACCTCTAAAATATAAAGAGGAATCCCCCAAAAAAGAAAATAAAACAACACAGAAGGCAAAGGTTGAGAGTGGCTAGCAACGTAGCCACAATATTCGACGATAGAATTAAAACAAAGGACCCTCCAAGGCTTTAGACGAGGGCTCTAAAGCATGGAACGACCTCCTCGGCTAAATTAGCCTGCAACCTTGACAAAGTCATGTCCATACTCAGGCTTCAAGGATTTATCAAACCGGCCAAAAAGGCCAAAACTAACCTGACAAATACCTACCTTCGGCATAGGCATCGGGGAGAGGCTTATCGCCAACAAGCTTTAGTTAACCGCCAAAATTAATAGCTAAAGTACAATAACAGTAAAGGCCAGAAGATACACCAGGTACAGGGAAATCTCAACTTTAAAACATATCCAAGCAATAAACACCGGCCAACCACCAAGAGTTATTAAAAACGTACAATGGGCAGGCTATAAAACCCACCACCCCGCCGTCACAACAGACCCAGTCAATGCATCTCCATGCCACTTCCCCTAGAAGAGCGCCAGAGGGGAAACCAACCAGCCAAAAGACAGCACACTACAGAGCCAGCATAGAGAAAAGATGGAGGCTAGAGTTTCCTTAGAAACGAGGGACCAAGAGGTATCATGCGAAGACTCGTAAATCCAACAGCTCACGTTGCCCAGCGAAGGCCACGTTCAGGTTGTACGCATTGTCCAACCGATGTCATAAAGCTTCCGCATGGCCCGGTGTAACATGAGTTCGATAGTAGCTTGTCAGTGTCAGAGGTTGCGGGAGGGTATTGCACGAAGGCTCGTAACATCCCCCGCAACCGAAGACACCATCTGGTGCAACCCGACATCAACCATGTTCGACGGGAGCGCAACTGCTCCAGCATAGCCAAAGGCAAAAGCAAGAAAATCCAAGTGCAAGCAGGACCAGTGTCCAAGAAATGCTTCTTCAACCTCCGTTGCTTGCCCAAATTGCTTTTGTGGCCTCTTGAGAAGCAACAAGAATTAAAGCTAGCATCTCCGATGAATGCTCGAATTGCGCCAAAGCCTTCGCAGCATCGGCAAGATCAAACACGAGCACCCAAGTTCCTCCGCTGTGATGTGCTAGAGCTTCCCTGTCAACTCCAAGCAGCAGCAGCGATGGAGGCCAGAGCGGCAGAACAAGCACCAAAGCCTCCGCAAGGCGCCCAACGTCAAAAATCAACCCACCAGATCCTTCGTGCCAAAGCACAGACTCATATTCAACGTCAGTCAGAAAAGAAAGAGGCAGAGACAAGAAGAGAAATCAAGGCGCAAGAAAATGTAACCCTTTGGCCTACTCAAAAATCTTAATAGGAACACCTATAATAAGAAAACCAGAGTTAAACAATCAAGGGAAAGTTTATTACAAAACAGATACAATTACAACAGTAGCGCATCAGAAGCATAATAGTACAAAAGCCCGAAGGTAGCAAAACAAAAAGAAAAGGCGCTAAGGCCTCCCAAATAACAATTACAAAGGCGCGAAGGCTAGCCAAACAAGTCAATTAAAAAACTAAGGAGGATGCCCTCACTAAGCCAGCGACCTGATAAACTCCGCACGCTCATTGTTAATATCATACTTTACAAAAGCAAACATATCGTCAACAGAACGATGGGGAAAAGTTTTTCGCCAATATCGCCATAATTCATCATTAACATAAATGCCATCTTGATACATAGTAACAGAAGGCACGTCCTGCACAGTCCCAGTGAAGGAGATCTGCACAGGACAAGTTCACAATTTAGACCTAAATATACACAACTATGGCGTATCGCCTTCGACTAAGACTAAAAGAAAACTAAAACCTACACTACACCTTCGGATTAGTAGGAGAGCATTCACGAGCTTCGAGGGATTCGGGGCCTCATGAAAGGTCCTAATGGCTAGAGGGGGGGTGAATAGCCTATTAAAAATTTCTACAATAACACTTAGCAAACTGGTTAGACAAATATGAGGCGAAGCGAGTGTTGCGCTAGCCTACTAAAAATGCAAGCCACCTACCACAATTCTAGTTTCTATAGTCTCTATCCACACAATGGCTATGTCACTACACTAAATTAGTGTGCTCTCAAAGACTAACTAAAGAGCCACACTAACCAAACTAACAAGCTCTCATGACTAGCTACACTAAAGAGCTTGACAACTAGTTTACGGTAATGTAAAGAGAGAGAGCAAGATGCTTATACCGCCGAGTTGAGGAATGAACCAATCAATCACAAGAATGAATACCAATGAAGATCAATCACCTCAGAATCAAATGATGACACAATGATTTTTTACCGAGGTTCACTTGCTTGCCGGCAAGCTAGTCCTCATTGTGGCGATTCACTCACTTGGAGGTTCACACGCTAATTGGCATCACACGCCAAACCCTTAATAGGGTGCACTAGAGTACCTTTTGGCTCTCCACCGGAGAAAGGTTAAAAACCCCTCACAATCACCACGATCGGAGCCGGAGACAATCACCAACCTCCGCTCAACGATCCTCGCTGCTCCAAGCCGTCTAGGTGGCGGCAACCACCAAGAGTAACAAGCGAATCACGTAGCGAAACATGAACACCAAGTGCCTCTAGATGCAAACACTCAAGCAATGCACTTGGATTCACTCCCAATCTCACAAAGATGATGAATCAATGATGGAGATGAGTGGGAGGGCTTTGGCTAAGCTCACAAGGTTGCTATGTCAATGCAAATGGCCAAGAGAGTGAGCTAGAGCCGGCCACACGCCTTAAATAGAGTCCCCAACGAACTAGAGCCGTTGGCTCCTCGGTCCTCTGAAACACGGGCTGACCGGACGCAGGACCCAGCGTCCGGTCACCCGATGCTGGCCACGTGTCATCAGCCTCAAATGCTGAGCGCTCGATCTTAACGGCTAGTCGCCGTGCCACGTGTTAAGTTGTGACCGGACGCACTGCAGTGTAGGACCGGATGCACTGTCCTGGCGTCCGGTCACTTCTAGTAAGGTTCCAGAGGTGGAAATTCGTGACCGGACGCGTTCGGTGGCTCATGACCGGACCCAGGCCTGTGTCCGATCAACTCAGCCTCTCTCTGTTGCTTGCGTCAGCGTACCCCCTGCACGTCCGATCCCTCTTTCTCTTCAGCATCCGGTCAAGGGACTAGGGCGGCCTTCACTGCGCCACTAACCAAACGCAGGGTCAGAGTCCGGTCATTGCCCAAGGCAGAGTCCGGTTAATACGAAACTTCACCTTTTGACCCCAAACTTCACCACCCTTGATCAAATGTGCCAACCACCAAGTGTATCACCTTGTGCACATGTGTTAGCATATTTTCACAAATATTTTCAAGGGTGTTAGCACTCCACTAGATCTTAAATGCATATGCAATGAGTTAGAGCATCTAGTGGCACTTTGATAACAGCATTTTGATACGAGTTTCACCCCTCTTAATAGTACGGCTATCGATCCTAAATGTGATCACACTCGCTAAGTGTCTCGATCACTTAAACCAAAAAGCTCCTATCAATTTCACCTTTGCCTTGAGCTTTTTGTTTTTCTCTTTCTTCTTTTCCAAGTCCAAGCACTTGATCATCACCATGGCATCACCATCATCATGTCATGATCTTCATTTGCTTCACCACTTAGAGTAGTGCTAACTATCTCATAATCACTTTGATAAACTAGGTTAGCACTTAGGGTTTCATCAATTCACCAAAACCAAACTAGAGCTTTCACCTTAGTAGCTGGACACGGAGCCTTCGGAGCCGGTGCCTCTACAGCCGGCGAAGATCGCGCACTAGTAGCCCCACGTGCAACCTCTTTCTTTTGCAACTCCTGCATAAAATAACACCAAGTTATAAAAATAGCAAGCAAGCAGTAAAGTACCTAAGACAAAGACAAATAAGTTATAAATGGAAAAACTAACATTGGCCCCGCGTGCCTCCACCATGGAGCGAGCCTCCGCCTAGCCAAATCTTACCCAGAACGACTTCATGAAATGGAGGACCGATCTACGGATTTCGCGCGAAGTCGCCCCAAGGTCGGCCGGGCCCTCATGGTCTCTCTCCTTCATGCCCCTCGTGTGCGGGCAGCCATCTTGCGCCAACATCTTTGAAAGATTTGTAGCGGAGGCCAAAGCTCCAAAATCCACAACACCCCCAACGAAGTAAGGTAGCTTCATGAAGTTGGCTTTCAACCATGAGAAGATGCTGAAGGTCGAAGGCTTAGAAGGCAACGACGACGTGGAGCCTCCAAACTGCTCGAGTGCCCCCACATAAAGCTCAGCCGCCGCTAGGGCGATGCACTTGGCATCCTCAAGGCGCTTAGATAGCACATCTACTTGCGCCTTTAGAGCAACACCACTCTCCCTCTCGGCATCCACCTCCCTCCGGAGGTTGTCGCCCGCCTCAATGGCCTTCAAGGCGCGTTCAGCAGCCAGTCGCTCCACAGCCTTTGCCCCTTCAACCTCCTTACTCAGCAAGTCAACCTTCTTCTAGAGTTCCTCTAGTTCAGCATGAGTTGTACGAAGGCTACCACCCTCCCCCACAAGCCGAGTCTTCTCGGCCTCTAGAGTCTCCACTTCATTCTTCAAGGCCTCGATGGCCAAATTGCGATCGACCACCTCCCACGTGCCACGCTCTTCAATGGCCTCCGAAAGATAATGGCTCTGCCCAAACAAGCTTCAGCCACAAAAAGAGTAGAGTAACAAGCTGAGGAATCGAAAAAAGAAACATACCCCACATTGTTGCTCCAAGTTCATCTGCAACAACTTGAAGTAATCCACGTTCCTCAGATGGTGGCGAAGGCGGCCACAAGCAAATTTGAGTGTAAGAAATGTAAGACAAAAAGTAATTCAATAAGGGATATAGGAAGAACAACCTCCTATATCCTTATAAACAGCTTCAAGGACATCCGCCCACCCACTTATTGTGCTGTTGGAGGCACCTAGAATGGCGAACAAAATCAGCAAAGACCAAATATAAAAATAATGCAGAAACGAAAAACAAGAAATAAAAAGTAACCTTCGCCACCATCCAAGCCAGCGCCAGATGGACGAGGAGTCGAACCCCCAAGCGGAGGCTTCGGAGGGGCTCCCAAGCCAATCCGGGCGAGGTCCACACCCAAAGGGTCGTCAGGGTTCTCATCAGTCCTTCCAAGGGCCTCCATCAAGCCCCCTAGAAAAATAAAAACAAGTCCCCATAAAATAAGAAAAGCTTAACTACTAAAGGAAAAGCAAAGCTAGAAAGTGACCTACCAAGATGCAAAGGACTCGGGACGCTGCCTGAGCATCCAACACCCTCGGCACAGTGTCCAGTGAGCTCAGCAGCAAGGGCACCGCGCGTACCCTAGAGCATGGTATCCACCAAATCATTGCCGCCAAGATCCAAGGAGGCGGCAGAGCGCTCGCCTCCCGTCCCGGCAATAGCGGAGCCAGAGCCCCCGCCAACATTCTCGACAACCTCCTCACCATCATTAGCGAAGGCAGCTGACGGACGCATCGTAGAGGCGGCAGTAGAAGTGGCCCTGGTCTTCCGCCTCTTGGTAGTGACCTTGGACGTAGTAGCCCCTTTCCTCTTCCTCGCCTCCTCCATAGCAGTTGTATTCTTGGCGGCGGCCTTCCTCGCCTTGTCCTCTATGGACTTGTACACCTTCGCAGGAACTTCATGTTCCTCGTGGTGGATCCCGAATTCTTCAAAGACTCTATTAAGCCTGGGCATCGTACCAGCTTCTCTCTATCAGACATCTTGCCTAGTATCTCGCGCGCCCCTACCTCCATAGACTTCACCAACTTCTCCGCAACACGACCCTCCTTCTTCTCAAAGCCGAAGCGCGGGAAAGGGACCCTGATACCTTTGCCAAACACAGGCAGGCTAACCATCTCTATGGTCATAGTGGGCCTGTTCCTTCTGAGGGGCCAGCAGTTAGCCACCACCATCTCCTCGACCAAGTCACGACCTCCGGAGTACCGACAAGCCAGAGCGAAGGCCCTATCGCACGCTTTGCAACCTTCTACAGTCCCTAGACATGGGGTTCCCTAGGTCAAAGGCCTCATTGGGGTCATTACGGAGGCCAGCGGGTAGCAGGTGTTCTTCTTCTCGTCTGAGCCAGTAGATGTCATGCCTCTGGTCCTCACATAGAACCAATATTGCATCCAATCCTTCGACCACTTGTTCTTCTGGGCGAAGGACATCTCCAACTTTTCTCCCCTTTGGGCCCTTCGCGGCATAAAAGCGCAGCTCCCATACTGTGCCACTAGCTGATCTTCGCCAACTCGCTTGGGCTGGCGCTGGAGCTCGTAGTACTCACAGAAAGTACCAACGTTAGGTTCCGCACCATAAGACAAGCACACCCAGCAAAACTTGCTCAGTGTAACTATCCCATTGGGCGTTATATGATGAACCTGTACCTCAAACGCGTCCAACACTTGGCGAAGGGAGCATGCCGTCGAAAAGCGAAGGCCGCAGATGAAGAAATCCCTAAAAACGACGGCATCAGCAGCCTTCGGCTTAGGAATCGTCTCTCCCTCAGGAGGCTTCACCTTAGAATCCCCGAAGCAGCCCAGCTTCCGCAAATCGTCGATCATGTCTTTGGTCATGAGCGAAGGCCCAAAATCCCATGTCTTGGAGGTCCCGGCCATGTCTCCTGCCTCTTCAGCGGTGATCGGGTCTGCAATAGAGGCCTCAACTCTAGAAAAATCCTCTTCAAGCCCTAACGCCTCCGCACTAGCAATCATGCACTCCTCAAACCGCGCGGACCACCCACTAGACCTAACACTAAGATGGCATTGGTACGGCCCAAAGAAGGAAGTCCAACATGAAGGAGGACTGATAGGCGTAGCCACTTCTAAAAAACTCAGAAGTAACCTAGTAGAGGAGCGAAGGCAAAAACCAACTAGGCGAAAGCGGCAGCGTAGGGGGCTGTAGCAGCAAAAGCGATGTCTAGAAAAGGGAAGGGGGGCCTTCACCTACCACCCCTTATATAGCCCCTGCCGCGACGCTTCGAATTCCGGGACCAATGGTCACGTCCGTTCAAAGCGCACCGGTTCCACAGCCCTCGCGGCAAAGCAGATAGCGACACGTCAGCGGTGTAACGGTCTGATTCAGACGTCCCAGGGGGGAAAGGGGGGAGAAGCCTCCGCGTGCCGCATGCGCAAGAGCCTCCATGCCTCAGAACCCGGGGACTAAAAAAGGGGGGAAGGCCTCCGCATGCCGCATGCGCAGGAGTCTCCGCGCCTTAGAACCGGAGAACTATGTTTGAGGGCAAGGCCCGCCAGCATCAGACCAAGCCCTCAAGGGGGGACTGTTGGGACACGGTTGTGAGTCGTGGAGGCCAGGGACCAAAGCAGTGATGAGAGCTAACGGTTAACAAATTTTGTGGATGATGTGCAGGGAAAGAGGACGACAACCTCCGCCTGATCGGCCAATCAGGCGGAGGGACCGTAGGCCGCGGCAAAGGAGTCCGGAGGAGGTCCGATGCGGAGGCTCTAGTGCCCAGAGGCCGTCGGTGGCGAAGGCTCTGGCAGCACCTGCGAAGGCTACAGAGAGTCGGCACGCAAGTATGCCCAAAGGCCACCTCAGACGAAGGCTCAGAGGGTCGAGGAACTTCCTGAAGGGCGGCGGTGCCGGGCCGTGGGCCGCAGATGGACTCACGGTTGCGGCCCATCAAGAAAAGGCAGTCGAAGAAGAAGGCACCCAAATTACCCTTAACGGTTTATGTTAGTGTAGGGATATTCCGATGATGTACTATAACCGTCAAGGGACATAATTGTAAAGAGTAGCCTTAGCAAGCAATGCCCTATAAAAGGGGAATACAAACTCTGTACAAGGGGTAGTTGAAGACATTTATGAAACCCTAAGTTAGTCTAGACCCACTTTCCACCCGACACGCCTTAGCCCGAGACACCTGTCGGGGCGAAGCCTTCGGCAATCTCCTTCTAGTCCCACCTGCTGGAAACCACCGTTTTCCAACAATTATATACTCCTTTCGTTTCAAATTATAATCACTTTGACTTTTTTAATACATTGAATTTGTCTTAGAAACTCTTTCAGGCATGAACTGGCTATACTGGAGAAGGTTTGACACCCTAATGTTGTTCAGTTCGTCGGAGCTGTCACTCAGGACATACCTATGATGATTGTTTCTGAACTCCATGAACAGGTAATATATAGCACCATGCCCTTTTCCCATGAAAAACAAAGTTAATGTAATCTTCAGGCCAACAAGTAATTTTGAGTATGGTACTATTTATTAGTGTATATAAAAATTGTCCTCTGATGGGTCGACATCATTCTTTTTCTTTGAAACTCAAAAAGACTTATCAGTCTCTATCCAGAAGAAAGCAAAGTTACATGCTCAGAAGGTGCTGATGGCCTTGATATTTCCAGGTACTTCTGGGTTCTGATCCCAACAAGTGCTGAAAAATCCAAATATACAGTTTCAGAAAAAAGATAACAATGTGCATGCTTGCTAACAATGTTTCTTGCTGTTGCATTTACCATGTGCAAATCAGACCCCATCATCCCTGGCATGACGGCATAACCTACCTCCATCAGTGCAAACCAGAGCAGTCATCCCTGCTGGTGGCTAATTCTACCTGGCGGCCATGGGTGCAAGCGTCCCCGGATGTGAGTTTACAATTGATCAGATGTGCAAGCTTCCTGCAGCACCCCATTTTGCATTCAGAAGGTCATAATTTGGTAATACCTGGCAAATGGATGTGATTTTACAGTCCATATGAATAGTATAACAAACCGCCTGTATCCAAACTATAAAATCTTAGGAAATAGGGCAAACACGTTTTGGGCTTGATATGAAATTAGGACTCTGTTTCAAGTGTACCATGTACTAAATTGAGTTGTAAAATATGAATGGATGCTAGAAATTCACAATTTCCTGCGTGATTTTTGGCTTAGGTGATCATTACTATTCTCATCATTGCATAGTGTCCAATATATCTCCCTTCTATGCGGGGCACATGCCAAATTGTTTTGGTTTCACATGAAAACCTGAATTATACTCTAATTGCTCGTCCTTCATGGAGACTCATGTAATAGTGATGTTGCAAATATCACGCTCTCCAAATATCATTTTTTGGGAGTAGTACAACACGCGTTCACATACTTACGTTATTGTGGCACCATTTTTTTTTCCCGTAGCAACGCAAGGGCACTCAACTACTCAACTAGTAAGCTAAAATTTAAGACTATGAGACAACATATACGCCATTATACAAGTGGTTGCCATGCAACTCAAACATTCCTTCGTTGTATGCACAAATTAAGAACCCTAGAATTACTATGAGACAACTTAAAAAACAACCTATTATACGTGTTGTCTCTTAAATGGTCTCATAATTATGTAGCACTACATAAGACTATCTATGAGACAACACAATGTACTTGCCTAGACCACGAGACACGGTAACAATGGTTTCCCCTAACCTACCGTGGGATCAATTAGCCTAGATCAATAATGTTGCCATCCATTCAACTTTACTAGTTCAGTGCCCGTAGCAACAACATATAGTAGAATTCTATGACATTGGAATACCACTGAAATTGGACGAAATCGAGCATCATATAAGTTGATTTCCATAAGATTTATGCTCCCGAACAAAGAACAAACATGTTTGCCCTTACATATTGTTGTCTGTCCAAAGCCCAAACTAAATCAATCCAGAAGAACAGAAATACAAGCCACAGATATTAAGTAACAAGTCACCAAGCTCACCTATCCATTAACGATATCTAATTGCTGACTTGATGTACTCTGTTTGTACGCCCAGGCAAGGTGGCAACCTGCACACAGAGATGGGGAACATGATCAATACAAAGAGAGATACTTTTCAACCTTATTGTTCTTCCTTTCACTTTTCTTTGCAATGAAAACAACACCTAAGCACATGTGATGGCAACAGTAATAAGTTTGTAGCTGATGGCACAGAGTATTTGGTTTGACAGATTCATGAAATAATATACCTTACTAAAAGCATACATTGCTCACCACAAAAAATGGTTGAAATCTCTAGCTTCATTACCACCACTTTCAAGTGTAGAGTGATTATTTTTAAAAATTTTATGCACTATCTTGCTAGCAACCAGTAAATATCGCTGCATTACTTTTGTACTAACTAAATTGAAATATTATGTATTCTGCTAAAATATATCTGTATTTTGGTGAGCACTCAAACATCGGGTTTCAATGTTTCATCACAATTCCACTTTAAAAAAAAAAACCAATGCGTGCAATAGTTTACAAAAGATGAAGCAAAGGGAATTGCTCCATATACAATGACAATAAATAAGAAAACGATTTTAAGTGCACCTTAGCAAGTATTATATGAGCATATCTGCTATGTATGTATATCATCTCTATAGAAGCCTCTTTCAACCTACATTTTCTCTACTATTTCAGTCATCAATTCCTTTTTGTATGGTTCAACTAAAAGTAATCCATGAGGCAGTCCTAAACGTAGCAGGTATGTCTAGGACTCATAGTATAATCACTTGGCTAATTCCACAAACAATTTATTTCATTCAAAATATCAATCTAAATTTCAGAAAACATACTTTTTCTTGCAGGTTCCCGTATTACCCACTCCTCTTCTATAATTCTCTGGATTTCATTCTTTCTGCTAAACAATATCAAAATTCAAATATTCTTGCATGTTCAAGTGAAATCAGAACTCATATCATTTGTCCAAAAAAAACCAGGAATAACTTTCCATGGCCATATAACTTAACCTTAATCTCAAGATATGAGTCATTAAATGCAGTAATCAGTAATACTGAAAACCATGTGGGATAAAACAAGACATATCATTTGTATGATAGCAGCCTAACCCTCTGCCCAAGAAGTTTGATTTACTGGTGGAGGTGTGTGAGTTCCCTGTGCATTATCATCAGCTTTGTGCATCCCTCCGAAACATCAGCAGCACCATCACCACATTTTTGGCCGCTCCATCTTGTGCGAATGTTATGGTGGGAAAAGTGTACCAGCGCCGTAACAAGAAGAGTGGCTAGGCTGGTTGGGCGGAGGCATGCACTAGGTGCGGCCACCAGGGCCAGGCGTGGGAGCCGGTTTGGCTCCAGCCGGTTCAATAGGAGTAGTTATCAGGAGTGCTATTTTAGTGGAGTTTGTTAAGTCGAGTTTGTTAGCCCTTAGATTTAGGAGAGATTTGTTATTGAGTTGGTATAAGTGTCAAACAATCTGGAAGGAATATATTTTAGCCTAGGATTGAGTTTATCTCACCTTGGGCCCCTCGAGCGTTACTGTTCACGTCTCCCTGTTGTCGCCAGTTTCTAGCCAGGCGCCGAGCACTCCTATGCCCTCAGATCCTTAAGCTCCAACAACCTGGTATCATCCATGTCTGGTCCTAGGTCTTCAGCCGCTGCCGTAGTTCCAACCACCACCGCCGCCACCGCCGCCACCACCACCTCCGCGTTCCCTATGCTCACCACCTCTGCGCCCATCGTTGCCACCACCGCGTCGTTGCTCAGTCCGCAAGCCGTGGCCCCAGCATCTCCCACCGAGGCCTTCAACGCCTTGACGACGGCCATCTACGCGATGCAACGCCAGATGGGGGAGATCTCCTTGCGTCTCGCTGCTGTGGAGCGCCGGCCCTTTTCTTCGGGGCAGCCGTCCTTCCAGTACGGGCTGCCTGCGTCGGCCCCGGCCATCTCGGAGTTGCCGCTATCCGCACCGCCTTTCCAGGGTGCACCACCAGTGCCGACCACCGGAGTCACCATCACCGGAGCCCTGTCCCTGCCGCCGCCATCCACGGGTGTTCCCATCACCCAGATTGCCTTCCCGCACTCGCCATCGCCCGTGCCTTCCCTGTCATCCATCATGCAAGGGGCAGGGATCGCTGCGCCACCACCTTCGGCCGCGATGCATACGCCGCCGCCACTGCCTCATCTACTGCCGGAGCCAGAGGGCCCTGCGGTTCCACGCTACCATAAGCTGTCCTTCCCAACCTATGACAGCATGGAGGACCCGCTCGGCTGGCTGCTCAAGTGTGAGCAGTTTTTCCGTGGCCAGCAGACTCGCCGCGCGGATTGGGTCTGGCTCGCGTCCTACCACCTCACCGGCACGGCTCAGATGTGGTACACAATCCTGGAACGTGACGCCAGCCGGCCCGAGTGGGAAGAGTTCAAGCGACTTTGTCATCAGCGTTTCGGACCCCCGCTCAGTACCAATCACCTGGCGGACCTGGCACGCCTACCCTTCACGTCTTCGGTTGATGCGTACCTGGATGCGTTCCAGGTGTGTATGGCGCATGCCGGCCGCCTCTCACCGTACCAGCAGGTGCAGCTGTTCACCGGCGGCCTTCCGGACCACATCCGCGTCGACGTAGAGCTCCATGACCCGCAAGATCTCCAGCGGGCCATGCGGCTGGCACGCGCGTACGAGCGGCAGAATGCTCCTGCCCCACTCGCCTTGCCAGCGCCGCCGGCTCGACCGCCTCGACGCAACACGGGGGCTGCACCAGCACTGACCGCGCTGGCGGGTTCCCAGGGGACTTCGGCATCAGCTTCACCCGCGCAGACAGCCACAACATGACCCTTCAAGCGACTATCACCTGAGGAGATGGCCGAACGCCGCAAGCAGGGGCTCTGCTATAACTGTGATGAGCACTACGTCCGTGGCCATAAGTGCGCCCGGTTCTTTTACCTGGAGGCATCTGACTACATCGTCGAGGAACCAGACGACGCCGATGAGGCGCCAGAGGCACCTGCAGCAGCAAACCCGCCGCCCTTCAACCCCGACGCCCCCAGGATCTCGCTCAACGCCATTACTGGCATTCGTACCGAAGACACCATGCAGCTCTACATACAAATTGGCAATGGGTAGTTTGTTGCTGAAAGTGCATCTAGCCCTTTAGTGGGTTTTGGATGATTGAATGACAACGTGATTAAAGGTCTAACCCATTTGCTAAGTGTGGACATGTTATAGGTTATCTCATGAGTACTTAATAAAAGCCAAAATGATGTGTTGTTGTATAAACAATCTAGTTCAAGCACAAGACAACAATGCAATGTTATTCATGCAAAGGCTCATTTATTGTGGGATTTTCATTTGCTATGTGAAAGCAAGCTCGTGAGAATTAATTAATGAGATATGAGAAATTGCATATGGAATGGTCTCATACTTGAAGCTTGATAAATTGAAATGAAAAAAGATAACAATACAAATGAATGGATGATTCAACACAAGAAGTGACTTGATGGCTTGGGATGGTGAAGATAGAAAGGAAAGGCTTCGAGGTACTAAGCAAGGGTGAAGGGCAAGCGACGGCTTGGCGGCCGAAGAACCTAGCTAGGGTGAAGAAGAAAGTACTTGCATTTAGTTGAAGTACTAATCAAGCTATGATGGCCATGTTCATGTGGAGGATCAAATCACTATTAGATTGTTTGATGGAAGTGACTTGATACATTTGGGATTATTCAAATTTGATGAATGGAATCAAGTCACATGCTCAAGATGGCTATGCTCAAGTGAAAAGATCAATATCAACATGTTAGCACCCTTACTTGATGAAGATTGAAAGAGACGGCATCAATTCAAAAGAGATCAACTCAAGTGGTATAAATCCATTTTTCCTTTGATCTTGAGTTTAATAGGTATGTCGTACTATTAAGAGGGATGCATCATGTTGATAGATAATGTTTCATAAGTGCTCAAGCCAACCCATGTGAGATTTGAGTGGTTGAGAGACAAAAAAGCTAACTGACTTGTTGCTGGTCTGGCCTTACCGAACGTGTCAGGTATGCATACCGGACGTGTTCGGTATTTGCCCAGTATCTGTAAAAATGTTGTTCTCGGGTTGGTTCGTCGGGAGTTCCGACGTAGGTCGGGAGTTCCGATGGTCGGGAGTTCCGACGTCTCACACTTTAACTGTCTTGGAGGGTTCACTGTCCTGGTCATACCGGACGTGTCCGGTATGGACGACCAGAGGCCAACGGCTAGTTTTCCAAAGCCTTGAGGGTCGGGAGTTCCGACGTGAGTTGGGAGTTCCGACGGTCGGAAGTTTCGGCATGTGTCGGGAGTTCCGACACCTCATATTCTTTAACTCAGTTACATGGTTTTCAAATTTGCTGAGGGTCGGGAGTTCCGACGTGAGTCGGGAGTTCCGGCTATCGGGAGTTCCGGCATTCATCGGGAGTTTCGACGCCTCACAACTTCACTGTAACTTAGTTACCGTTGGGACAGTGTAAGTCATACCGGACGTGTCCGGTATGCATACCGAACGTGTCGATGTTACAACGGCTATAAAACGGCTTAGTTTTTCAAGGGGCTATAAATACCCCCAAGCCTCCACCTTTGGAGGTCACTTGATTCTCACGAGATAGACACACGTCTTTGAGCCTTGCCAACTCTCCTAAACCCTCTCTTAGTGAGTGTGTGATCCAAATTGTAAAATCAATTTGTGGGTTAAGAGAGATTTGAAAAAGAGAGCAAGCCACCACTTGAGCACTTGTGCATATTGTCAATCTCGTGATTCGCATTTGTTACTCTTGGACTCTTCGGTCCTAGACGGTTAGGCGTCGCCGGAGAGCACCCGAGAGATTGTGGTGTGCCTCGAAAGTTTGTAACGGTCGATTCTGCCGCCTCGGAATCAAATTAGTGGAAGGAGGAAAAGGAGTTGGAAAAGACTCCGGCTAGAGTGACCCTTCGTAGTACCCTCTAGGGCTGACCTTTCTTTGGGTCGCCCGCAGCCCCCCTCAACGGAGAGTAGGACTCGAACGAGTCCGAACTTCGTAAAACAAATATCGTGTCTCAATTCGCATTTCATTTGATATTTGTGTTGCTCTAGCTATTCTCGGTGTTCTCTGTGTATATTGTCATCTCCATTAGGTGCCTGCAGTTTGGTTTGAAGATAGAAATCAAAAGGAGCAAGTTCGGGGCGATCTACGAAATCGTAGATACTGGAACACGTCCGGTATTCATACTGGACACGTCCGATTTTTCTGCACACTAAAATATTTATTCTCTGTTCTAACTTGGTGTTGTAGGGTTGTAGCTTCTAGATATATTCTTTATACCTTGTTTACTCTGTGGCTAACTTGTGAGGGGTGGTAGTACTCTTAATTTGGAGTTTCCATTTTGGAAACTCCCCTTTCTAATTGTTTCCGCATTTAAAGGTGTTAATTTTCAGAAACACCTATTCACCCCCCTCTAGGCGACATCCTAGGTCCTTTCAGTTGAGCTCTTGGATTCAGGGTCCACGCATAATTTTGTGCGCGGCGACGTCGCCCGATGCGTTGGCCTTCAATTCCACCCCTGCCCGGGCACCGGGGTCATAGTCGCCAACGGTGACCGCGTGACCTGCCGTGGCCTCGCGAAGGACGTCGCCATTCGCATCGCCGACGAACAGTTCTCCATCGACTGCTACTCCATCCCGATTGACGGCTACGACATGGTCCTCGGCGTCACTTTTCTGAGGGCGTTGGGGCCCATCTTTTGGGACTTCGATGACTTGTGTATGGCGTTCTCACGCGGAGGCCGCCGCGTGTTCTGGCGCGGCATTGGCTCGACACGGCATGATGTACAGTCAACTCAGCGCCTCCATGCACTTCGCCAAGATGGGCCGACTCTGATGGAGCGCTCATTGCAGTCCTTCGAGGACCTCTTCGCCGAGCCCCAGGGCTTACCACCGGTCCGTCGTGTGATCACAGAATACATCTGCAGCCCAACACGACGCCGGTAGCAGTTCGCCCCTACCGGTATCCACAGCTACAGAAAGAGGAGCTCGAGTCCCAGTGTGCTGCTATGCTGTCCCAGGGCGTCATCCGACCAAGTACGTCGGCATTCTCAGCGCTGGTGCTGCTGGTCAATAAACCGGACTCCTCCTGGCGCTTTTGTGTGGATTATCGCGCCCTCAACGACCGCACAGTCAAGGACAAGTTCCCCATTCCAGTGGTAGAGGAGCTCCTGGATAAACTCAAAGGTGCCAAATTTTTCACCAAGTTAGATCTCCGTTCGGGCTACCATCAAGTCTGGATGCACGCTGATGACATCGAGAAGACGGCCTTCCGCACGCATCACGGGCACTTTGAGTTTTTGGTCATGCCGTTCGGCCTGACTAATGCGTCGGCGACTTTCCAGAGCCTCATGAACACGGTCCTTCGGCCGTACCTACGTAAGTTCGTGTTGGTTTTCTTCGATGACATATTAATCCACAGCCCTTCGTGGACGTCGCACCTCCAGCATGTCAAGGCCGTCCTCACAGCGTTGCGCGAACAGTAGCTGCGCATCAAACACAGCAAGTGTTCGTTCCAGGTGACCGAACGCATCGGCGACGTCGTGTACCATCTGTTGTTGCCAGAAGGAGCGCGCATCCACAACGTCTTTCATGTGGGCGTCCTCAAGCCATTCCGGGGGACTCCTCCAACTACGCCCCCGGTCCTTCCTCCACTGCGCCACGGTCGTCGCCTCCAGCAGCCAGCCCGTGCTCTGCGTGCCCAACTTCGTCGGGGCATTTGGCATGTCTTGATTCAGTGGGCGAAATTGCTGAAGATGAAGCCACCTGGGAGCCGCTGGAAGAATTCAACGCTGAGTTCCCCACCTTCCAGCTCGAGGACGAGCTGTTCGTCGAGGGGGGGGAGTGATGTTATGGTGGGAAAAGTGTACCAGCGCCGTAACAAGAAGAGTGGCTAGGCTGGTTGGGCGGAGGCATGCACCAGGTGCGGCCACCAGGGCCAGGCGTGGGAGCCGGTTTGGCTCCAGCCGGTTCAATAGGAGTAGTTATCAGGAGTGCTATTTTAGTGGAGTTTGTTAAGTCGAGTTTGTTAGCCCTTAGATTTAGGAGAGATTTGTTATTAAATTGGTATAAGTGTCAAACAATCTGGAAGGAATAGATTTTAGCCTGGGATTGAGTTTATCTCACCTTGGGCCCCTCGGGCGTTACTGTTCACGTCACCCTATTGTCGCCAGTTTCCAGCCAGGCGCCGAGCACGGCGCCGCCAGTTCGTCGCCGGGGTTTCAAGCCCAGGCCTCCCCTCTCGCACTCCTACACCCTCAAATCCTTAAGCTCCAACAGCCAACATCTTCCTAGGGAGCCTCCAGAATTATTAACAGTTACCGCCATTGCTCTCGTCCTTTTAGACAAGAGTCATGTGTGAAGCTAATAAAGTGCGAAGGAAATATACTAATTTGTTATCAGCACAAAATTATAAGCCTAATTTGCTTTCATGACAATTGTGCAGTTCACTGGAAAATGTTCATCAATTTGCTCTTCCAGAATCAATATATGCACTGCAAATTACTGGAATTTTTTCCCCAAACATACAGAAATGTATGAGTGCAAATTACTGCAAAAGTTTGTATAAGTTGACTTTTTCCTTGTTTGAAATATAATTATCATTCGGGGACAGAGGGGGTATCATATCTAAAGCAGAGATCAAGGACAACAATGAAATAGCACTGTAATTCATGCTGAAGTGAGGCATGGAGTGAGTGCGTGATGGTTAGTTTCTACTCAAATGGCCTCGTTATTGTTCGAAGCAAGCATGCAGGACACAGGCCATTGAAAATAGTGGTCACTCTGATAAATAGTACTTGCAAAATTATGAAGACGTGTGTCATGGTGAATTATCATACCTTCCTGGTCTACACTTTCAGCTTTAGGGGATTCTTCAGAAAGAGACGATACAGGATGACTGTTCTCTAGTCCATCTTCCAAAATGATGCAGAGGCGGTATCAACTGATATGACATGAAGTGGTAACAGGATGCGACCGTGAGTAGATGAGAATTGTGCAAGGGACTGTACCTTTCCAAGAATTTGCTTTCGCCACCTATTTCTCGCAGGTTCTTATGTCTATTATTTCCCGCCTCTGTTAAGGTCGGCAATGATCTTTGCCTTACTGCTTAGCACAAACTAACTGAAAAACAAATGCCGAGAGAAGGATGAACTCACTTGGGAATTATCATCGCCTAGCAACCGCATCAGCCATCAGATGCTGCTTGAAGATTTCCAAGTGCATGTTCAGTTAAAAGAAATGAAAAAAAGGAACAACTAATGTGAACTTACAGGTGAGGTACACTAATCTTGATTATAGATCAAGAAAAACAATCACCTTGGCGATGTGAACGGGCGCGGGATGAGAGAAGATAGAGGCGGGTCATGAACCACTACGTACTTTTTCGAGCAGGGAGGAGCGCCGGACGACGGACGACGTAGGAAGGGCGAGTGGACGTCGCTTTTGGTTCTTCATAGTAGTAGAGATAGAGATAGCTCAGCATGACCAACAGTACTAACAGAGGCAGAGCACTTCTCCCGGTTTTTCTCACACAGTACTAGTGCTCAAGACCCAAATCCGAGACCCAGATACTTTCACAAGTAAATTATAAGCGGGTAACAAAAGATACATTGGCTGTGGCTTGTCATAAACGATCATAAATTTCCAACCGGAACAGTATTTTTCTCTCACACAAACCAGCCAAGCGGTACTTCTTCACGAACCAGCAACGATACGAACCAGCCAACCGAACAGGCTGACAATCGAAACCTAATAATAACCAATAATAAAAGATAGAAACCTTGTGGCATACTAATTTCTTCTGAACTCGACAAAAGGCCTGCGAAAATAAGCAGCACAGCCTTACAGAGATTCATTTGCCGGCTCAGTCGCCTGCGTAACAAAGTCAGCACTTCTGACTCAACAGTCTACCAGGCAATCACGAAACTAATTAAAAATGTGTGCTACAACATGAAGGCTCGGTACCAACATAGCACCAGTACCAGCGAAGCAGATTAAACTATAACCAGATTCCAGAAGAATACATAACATCTGGACCAAACTTCCCGATGCTACCTCATTCACAAGCTTCTTCCCAGTCGTCCACCTCTACATCCGGCTGCAGCTTAGTCACAGATGGCCCAGCATTCCCAGCGTTTGGTATTGCGCTGTACGCAGCATCCGTGCGCGGAGAAGGCTTCCGCTCATCGCCTGGACCAGAGCTTGCAGCAGCGTCTGATTCCAGAACATTCCATCGGTTCGGAGTCCCCATGACTTGAGCGGCAGTGTTGGCGCCTCTCCATCCTGGTGCTGGAGCATGGCCAGCAACACCAGTCCAGTCTCCAGAAGGCAGATCAGGCTTCTTCCACGGATTGCTCCTAGCAGTGAGCCCTCCATCCTTCTGCTCTCCAATCCAAACATTGCCTGAAGAAGATGCCTGAGCGCTGCTTGGCATAAACATCGCAGCGCCCTGGTAAGCAGACCCATAATCCAGCCGCCTCAGCGCTGTTGCTGCTCTAGCTGGATCATTGAATACGGCAATGGCATTCTTGTCATTCAGCCAGACCAATTCACATTCCCCACCAAACCTTAGGACTAGAGCGTTGACATCAGCATCTCGTGGCAGGTCAAGCATGGCGACAACTAGCCTCGGATCCATGTCAACAAGTGGATCAAAGTAAGGATGGGCAGCTGTAACAGGTGCTCCTGCCTTGGATCCCAGGATGCGAGCAGGCGGTTTCGATTTGGGTGTGACATGGATAGTAACAAAACGCTTAGGCTCGCAACAAGCCGCCTTGACAGAAAGCTTCCACCGGTCTGCAATTAGCCTGATAGCATCTCTCTTGTCCTTCAACATGGGGCAAAAGACATGCAGTTTCAGATTGCTTGAAGAACTGCCTCTCACCTTGCCAAGTACAAGGAACTTGCACCTCTCTTCTATGGCCAGCACCCACTTTGGCTCACGCCGGAACAAGTCAGAAACCAAATCCGATGAACTTGAATTCTCACCAAAATGCAATGCATCCAAATTGGGTGGAGTGATGTCAAATGCTTCAGCAAGGACCCTCTTCTTCTCCATCTTTGCACACTCCTCATCACAAGAAATCTTCCTCTGCCCAAGAGGCACCCTCCACCCATTTGATTCCACTGGCTGGAGAGGCATTGGCAGCTTCTGTATGATGGAGACTTCAAACATATTATCACCCGTGGAGGATCCACCAGCACCGCAGGGAACAGTTGCAGTGATTCGGCCACAAGAACAGGTAATAGTCACTGCAAATTCACATCTCAAATCTGGGCATTGGGAAGATGGGTGGCATGGGGCAGTGCATGTGTGCTTGCATTCTCTCCTCGCGGCACCACATACCTGTCCACAAGAAGCTTTGCCACCAGAGCTTGAGCTAGCATCTCCATTTGCAGGTGTCTGATCACAAGGGGGAGGATGACAAGGCCTGTTGCAAGCATGGATTCCACATTGGCGATTCTTCCCACATGGTTGGTTGCACCTGATATCCTTCGATCCGCAAGGGATATTCCTCAGTATCACATGCCCCCCAATGCATTCTCTCATTACTGGCACGATACAAGGCGGACAATCCCCAAAATGGCATGAATGCGAGGCAGGATGTCTGCAAGGCTGGGGAACTGAGCACTGATGTGGACAAGATGGTGTTGGTGTTCCACAAGGCAGAGGTGGCGGGAGAGAAGTTCTGCCACAGGCACAAGCGAGATCAGTGAATATAGTCTCCAAGCAGGGTGGGCAATGACCACTGTGGCAGAGTAGCTGGCATGCATGCTGCCCACATCGGAGCTTCTTGCCACATGATATCTGGCAGAGATGAGGATCCCAGTTACCACCTTCAAGCTGTGCAACTTTCCTCGACAGTGGACAACAGAGCTCACTGCACCGATGCCTCCCACAGTTCTTCTTGCGACCACAAGGCTTGTTGCAGCGGAACTCTTCCATTGCAACCTTGTAGCACTCCACCATCTGACCTGATGAGCCACAACGGCACTTCTGCTCAATGCGGACCAAACAAGGTGGACATTCTCCCTCATGGCAATTGACCTTGCACCTATGCACCCCACATGGCAGTTTCTTATCACATATCTTGTCGCAGGTGGGGATTGCGTCCAAGCAGCTCGCCCTCCTCTCCTGCAGCCTGGTCTTGCCGCAGTGGCATGTACTGACCTTCCCCGGCATGAGCTCACACTCTCCACAAGGCCCTGGGTGGCACATATCCTTGCAGGCATGATTGCCACAGGCAAGTGTGCGGCCACACACCTCATTGCAAGAAAACACCCCGTCCTCCTCAGACAGCTTCCCCTTTACCATCATGTCTCCACATAGCAATGTCTCATTCTTCTTCCGGCAGAAGCACCGCGCAGAGATGAGAACCGCACAATCCCCGCAGGAACCAGTGTGGCAAACCTTCTCGCAGCGATGCCTTTTGCAAGGTAGCATCTGTTCACAAGGGCGGCCACAGGTCACAGGCGTGCTCCGGTCCGCACACCTCCGCACGATGATCTGCTTCCCGCAGGGGCAGGGTCGATCCGGAGCAAATGCTTTGCAGGGCGGGCACGGGCCCGGGTGGCACTGAAGGACGCAGACGTGCGGGCACCTGGTGGCGTCAACATCCTCCCCCTTTGCGCCCGGCGGTTCCGCCCTCTCGAGAGGCTTGGAGCAGGGCTCGCCGCAGGAGTGGGGTGTTAGGAAATGGTCGTTGGGGGGATCTCTCCGGCGCCCGCAGAAGCAGGTGTAGGCGAGGTCGTTTGCCGGCGTGGCGTACACTGACTGACACCCCGGGCAGCGCCAGGAGGGGGAGGCGGGGTCTGCTGCCGGGGAGGCGTCGGCGGCGGAGGCCGGGGAGCGGACCCACTTGCGGATGCAGGGGAGGTGGAATATGGAGAAGCAGCTGTCGCAGGACCAGATGGGCGCCGACCGCCGCACCATGTCGTAGCATATCATGCACTCCACCGCGCCGCGGGCGAGCTTGTCCTGGATCTCCTGCACCAGCTGCGGCACCGCCCCATCGCCCCGAGTCGCCGCCGCCGCAGGCGCGGGCGCGGGAGCGCGCTCACGTGCAGAAGCAAGTGGCGCGGGAGCCGGCCTCTCCGGCGGCGGACCGCGGCGACGGTATCTCCCGTTGTTGTCGTTCTGCTCCTGAGGCGGGGCAAGGCGGCGGCTGTGGTTGTTCCCACTGTTGTTGCCGTGATTGGAGCGGCGTGAGCGGCGGTGGGACGGCCGGGCCTCCGAGGCCGGCGTAGGGAGGGGCAGGATCGGGCCGGCGGCGTCGGGGCCCGCGGCCGGGCCGGGGGCAGAGGCGGCGCCGGCGGGGCGGGGGCGCCACTCGGAGCGGGAGGCGGTGGCCACGGGTCCACCCCCGCGACGGCGATCGGTGGAGGGCTGCATACGGCGGCGGGACGGGAGGAGTGAACCTAGGGTTGCTGCGCCGTCCGCCGTCGGGTCGGGATGTTGTTGGTGGTGGGGTATGGAAGAGTGTTGGTGCAGGGGTGGAGGCGGTGGGGGGTGGTGGAGGAGGCGGCGGAGGGTAGTGGTGGTGAGGAAGGGAGGGGTGGGAGGAAGGGGGTATTTGATTGGGAAGAGCCTTGGAGAGGACGGCGACCGGAGATGGGGAAGGAGGCAGGAGGCAGGCGGCCTGGGTCGGTTCGGGGATGGTTCCAGTTCCAGATGACGAGAAGTCTGAGACTCTGAGGTCGGGTGCGGCTGTGACGTCACCCCGTGTGTATACTCACTCCTGGGCTCCTGGCGCTGCGGTGGTTGGCAAAATGGCCCTGAGTCTGTCTCCAACCGTAGATCCATGAGGATGCCCGACACAATACCTATATACATTATACAACACCTATTTTGAGTGCAACGGGACGGATTCGGATCGGGTGGAGTCTCAAACCTGAAATTGAAACCTAAAACCGCACCGAGCACCGATTCAGGTGATAATCCGTCCCTAAAACCGAACCCGCGGATATCCGAAACCCGAATGGATACCCGAAACCCGCTTTGTATGGCAACATAGTAAGAGAAATAAGGACTTTCTATAAACATATGCATGATATATATACACATATTCACATGTATAAACAAGAGGCAACAAATAATAAATATTTTCATGAGTCAACTTAGAATAAATTTAATAATATAAGTAAACAAGTTATTATTAGCATATTATAAAACATGAGTTTTAATTCTAAATGATTTATTTCGGATATCCATTGAATATCCACGGGTGAAAAACCAAACTGAAACCGAACTTGATTGGTTTTGGGGCCCTGAACCCGAAAACCGTGGATGAGAAATCATCCCCGAACCCGAACCCGCAAGACCCGAAACCCGCGGATATCCGACCCGAAACCGCCCCGTTGTAAATATGAATATCCTCTCTTATCAAGACCTATTTGTAGAAATGGTTCTTTTTTTGGTCTATTGGAGAAGACTAAAAATAGATATTGAACCTTTTGCCTATAGCGCTACCCAAACGTGAATAGGTCTTGTATTTTGAGTAGCGGTTGTTGGAGACAGTCTGAGAGCGTCTCCGAGAGCCTTTCTAAATCTCATTTTCTAAATCATCATTTGGAGAGTCATATGTGTAAAAATCGCTTTCTATATATTTTCACTCTCTAACAATTTTTCTATTTCTCATGCGCACTCTATAGAGCCATTCTCGTCTTCTATTTTTTGCTAGCAAAAAACCCAGAATAGAAGATGTCTTATATTTGGATGACCATTTAGAGAGGTTGCTGGAGGTTAGTTTTCCTATAAAATCTCTATTCCTAGCATTAACATTTAGGAAGAATATGGAGAGTCTCTTAGAGATGCTCTAAGATCCGGGACTGGTAAAACATGGCGTCCCATTTTCCTTGGAGCTAGGGCGAGTATGCGAAGGCTTTCCTTTCTTAGGGAATGTATAATAGATATGGAGTAATAGAAAAATCTCCATTGCTTTTCTTCTCTGTCTGGCTGTTTAGTCGGTGCCGCCAACGTGTGAATGTTTGTCCGGCCCATTGCGCCGGTAAAGCGGTGCATCGTCAATTCAATTATAAATAAAACTAAAACTAAAAGAGAGAAATCGACATAATCAATTGCCAAGGCTGAAAATATAGCTACAGTAACTTCAACCATTTTCTACTACTAGTAGTATATATACAAGCGTGAAAGTCTGATCACCAGGATAAAACAATTTTCCATCTAGATAGATTGATGCAAATTCAATAAGTACAACGAAACCGAAAAAAGTGGAGATACAGGGGTGTTTGGTTATACGGACTAATTTTTAGTCCATGTCACATCGGATGTTTGATACTAATTTAGAGTATTAAATATATTCTAATTATAAAACTAACTGCATAGATTGAGACTAATTTGCGAGACGAATCTATTAAGTCTAATTAGCGCATGATTGGATAATGCGCTACTACAGTAATATATGCGCTAATGATGGATTAATTAGGTTTAATAGATTCATCTCGTAAATTAGTCTCCATCTGTGTAATTAGTTTTATAATTAACTCATATTTAGTCCTCCTAATTAACATCCAAACGTCCGATGTGACAGGGACTCAACTTTAGTCTCTGCAACCCCAAACACCCACGTATACGTCTCTTAGCAAGAAAGAAAACTTTGTGTTTCTACATACACTCTCAGGTTGCCAGGCGCATCTTTTTCTTTTTTCGTTTCGTGTGAAGGATGATTGGATTCTATTTGTGTGTTTTCAGAAAAGTTGTTTTTGTCCCTGTCATGTGACGTGGACATTACACGCTCTGCGGTCAAAGCTAGGGAGGAAACTTGGGCGCCACGGACATGGAGAGGCATCAGGGCAGACCGGCAGACCGCCTCCATACCTTACTTTATTCTGGTCGTGGTCGTGCTAGTACAAATCCAACTGGTGACACGAAGCAGGTGTACACGAACACGACATCAACGTGAGAATTGGAGTGACGGCAATTCCAAGGCTGTTGTGTGTGTGTGAATTATTTCCATACACATTAAAAGGAATATCATTATAAAACACTGAAGATAATCAAAAGGAAAAAAAATAATGAGTACTCCATTCATCCCAAAACAAGTGCATATATCACAATTCAAGTGTCAACTAGTTTCAATCTGAACTAAATTTATAGAAAATAGTTTCAACCTTTGTATATTCAAATAGGTTTATTATGAATATATATAATGTGATTAATCCAATGATGTGTATTTGCTATCATGAATATTAGTATTGGTTTGTATATATTTAATCAATTTTTTTTGACTTCTATAAGTGTGAGATGTGCACTTATTTTGAGACGGAGAAAGTAGAAGGGTACATGTAATCGGATAGGCAAGCTAGGATAGTCGCTAATGAAGAAAAATGCAATTTTGCTACAGACATAATTTCATTTCCACAGGATTCAGGAACTTGGGCTCAGTACAGACCCTAGGCCCAACACATCCGAGAAGCCCAGGAAGCTACATGAAACAAGTATACAGCCCATCCGTAGCGATCTAAGTGCTCTCGAGTCTTCTTACTCTGTGGATCAGCCTTCGACAGATCGGGCAGGCCTTGTTTTCCTCTTCGACAATCCTGCAGTGGCAATGGCAATCAGCAACATTTCATCATCATCAGTTGCTCAAAAAAAAAAAAGCAACATTTCATCTATACCACTCAAATATGGACATATATTTAGTATATACCTTGTTAGTTGAACTAATTTAATATTCAGTTTCTTCACAAAAACTTTTGAATGTTTGACCCACTCCATTTCACTCACAACAGTCTTTTTTTAGTCTGACGATGATGATAGTAAGCCTTAGAAAATTTCCTAAAGTGATAAACCAGAGATTCCATAGACTATCAGTGACACTAGAAGCAAAATAATGTGCCTTTTACCTTCGAGCTAATAAACTTGCGAAAGTGGTCCGAACGGATCCCCATGAAAAAAAAGATGAGAAACATGTATACCTCCTTGCACATGTGAAGCAGGTAAAGCAATGGCCGCAGGGTATGAAGAAGCAGCTCCGGGGTGCGTCATAGCAGATCTTGCACATCTTCTCGCTAAGCGGATCTTCAGCAGGAGCAGGAAATGCACTGGACTCAGGCTGCTCTTCGGTTGCTCCGTAGCTGAAGAACACCTCTTTCCTTGGCAGAACCGGTTCGGTTTCAAGGCCTGTTTCATCTTGGCGCCGAATTGGCTCCTGCTCTGCTGCATCAGCATTTTCTGCTAGTTGCTGCTTCAGGAAGCAGTAGAGCACCGCTAGTAAAACCGCTGCAATTGAAACCGGATGGAAATAGAATGTTGAGTGAATATGAGCAACTAGATAACCAAATCGAAAGTAGAGTAGTTATGAATTAATGCAACACCTGCTACCACAAGGCATGTGAACCATTGGGAAGCAAAGGAGACCATAGCAATCAGGAGAACGTTCATGGAGACCTAAACAGGTGAATCTGCGATAAGCTTCAAACAAGGATTTTTCTTTCGCACGGAGTGCTTTTTTATTTAGAAGAGAGAGAAAGGGGTAGAGATAAGTACCTTCAACTGTATAATCCAGAAAGATGTCAGCAAGAGACCTTAGAAATGACAGTGAAGCGCTCAAGATAATTGTCATGAATGAGATCTAAAGGTGGTGCAGGACTGCAGGCAGAGGCAGGGGTGGTCATGGTACATGACGTCCTGTTTGTTTGAAGCCCTTCGTGAGCAGGAGATATATGAGAAGATCTGTTAATCAGTTTGTGGAATTAGCGAATTTAAGGCTGCATCTGGTTTACTCGGAACTGAAAACCAAGAGAGGGCTGACCAGTAGCTGTGCTAACCAATGGTTGCAAGAGCAAGGCTAACTGCCATTCTTTCTGGTCAGGAAGTAAGATGGGCTTGTGTTGCTACGTACAAAGGATTTTGAACTACCAGAGAAAAACAGCGCAAAGCATCACCCCAGACTCTTTCGACTACTTATACAGTTATACTGAAAGTTGTCTCAAATGCGAGTTTTTTTTTTGAAAAAAGCAAGAGATTTGCTGTATTATATTATTATTAGGAGAGAAAAAACACAAATACAGATCCATAGAAAGAAAAAGGAAGATAGAAAGACAAAACAAGTACTCAATAAAGGAGTCGTACTGAACCAAATACGAGTGAAAATAATCACGAGCACAGGAAAAATCAGGTATAAGAGCCATAGAATCTGCAAGCTCTGAACCAAGTTACTACTACTGCCGGAAACTTAGGAAGTTAGCCAAAGGTCAAAGTTTGCCATGATCATATTATTGAGAGATTGTTCATGAATAAATATAAAGCAGTCTGGAATTGCTGGAGATGCAAAATAGCAGTAAAGTAGGTATTCAGGACCGACTGAAAGGACCGAGACAGTTGGTCCATAATTTAACTGAGCTTGAGTGAAATGCAGAAGTTGTATTACGGAAAGTACGCAAGCAAACTTGAATGTTAAGACACTGTAATAAAACTTTTCGGTCTTCGCTGAATCTACAGAGTAGTCAGGATAACTGGCTTGCCTGGAGGCCCATAACCCCAAATGTCTCACTACCAAGCCCCTCTGTATATTATCAGAACTGGAAGAACTACAGCAAGCAACCTGATGAAACTGATGGGCTGATGGCGCCCACACGTTGCTGAATTCTGTGCCAACTCTGATGTTCAACCGAAATCAAGGAACAGGTACTTATGTACGTCCGAGAACCCAGATCATGCTTTGAGCAATCCAGAAGAGCACCAGCATGATGATGACATCACTCGGCTGAGCAGTAGGCAACTAGACATTCATTCGAAAACTGGAGTGCCTCACTGGGCACGCCGACTAATGCTTTCCCATCTTTGCCGAACCTGTATAAGCGCCTCCACGCCGCAGAAGTGGTGCTGGGTACGTCTACTGTCGGCATTTCGTCCAACAGCCTGAGCGTATACCTGCCAGGCAGGAAGTGCAGGGATGTCTACTCCAGATTTGTCTCCCCTGTTTAGATAGTGTACAGATATTTATGAAAATCTCAAAATCTTTAATTTATTCAAACAGGCTTTTAGTTTTAATTTGGTTTACAAACTGCAGATTCAGAATCCATAGTAGCGTTTTGTATTGGCTAGCGGCCATTTTTACTCACTCTTGGATTACTTCCATGAAATTGTATCACAATTCACAATTTACACGGGTAGTACACGTTTTTTAGGGTCGATCAGAAGTTCAGAATACCGCGGCATGTCATCGCCTTCGCCTCAGACTCATCAGAGCTTGCTGGAGACGGCGATGGGCCTGGGCTTGGGCCGGGCCGCGGCGGCCTCCTTGGGCACCACGACGGTGAGCACCCCGTTCTCCACGCCGGCCCTGATCCCGTCCACGCGCACGTTCTCCGGCAGCGCCACGGCCCGCGCGAACTCCGGCTTGCCGAGCTCCGCCACGTGCCACACCGTCCCCTCCTCGTCCTCGTGCTTCCCCTTGTCCTTGGCCGTGGGCGGGGGCGGGTCGCCCCTGATGGTGAGCACGTTGCCCTCCTCGACCTGGACCTTGACGTCGTCCTTGCCGAGGCCCGGCACGTTGACGCGGAGCACGTGGGAGGCCGGGGTCTCCACCCAGTCCATGGCCGCCGCCGCCGCGCCGGAGGACCACTCGAAGGCGGAGAAGGGGCGCGCGTCGAAGAGGCGGCGGAACGGGCTCCCCAAGAAGAAGTCCGCCATTGGAGGGACAAAGAAAGCTTTTTAGCTTGGAGCGGAGATGGATCGATGTTGAAAATTTTGAAACTGCAGAGGAGCTAGGCCATGTTTAGTTCTACCAAAATACCAACTTTGACATTATGCAAAAAGAAGATTTCTCATCACATTAAATTTATGGTACATGTATGGTGTACTAAATATAGACGAAATTAAAAACTAATTACACAGTTTGGCTGTACTTTGCGAGGCAAACATTTTGAGCCTAATTAGTCAACGATTGAACAATTATTGACAAATAAAAATAAAACGACACTATAGCTACACTATAGCTACAGTGATTTTGCCGGCGCCAATTCGGGCCAACTAAACACGGCCCTAGTTTTTTGAGATCCTAGCGAGTGGCGAATTGGGGAAGACGGGAACAATCGGAGGCCGTATCGTATCATGGATTATTTACTGCTGACTAGTTTAGTGTGAGAGAAAAACACTGTTTTTGACTGAAAATTTATGATCATTTACGAGCAAACGAACGTGCTAGACGTGGGACGGAGGGGGTTAAATTATGATGAACACGTGACACGTCCACGTCACTGGATGGTTCCAGAACCAGATAGAGAGACCTGGAGAATGACGTCTGATAAGTTCAAGCCGGCTCCGCTAGAATATACGATGGCACTTCTGAACTCTGAATAAGGGGTGTTTGTTTTTAGTTGCTCCTAAAATTTATGTCACATTGAATGGTTAGATATTAATAAGAAGTATTAAATATAGATTAATTACAAAATCAAGGCTAATTTGTGAGACGAATTTTTAAGCCTAATTAATCCGTCATTAGCACATGTTATTATAGCACCATGTTGTCAAATTATGAACTAATTAGGCTTAAAAGATTCGTCTCGCAAATTAGTCGTAAATTGTGTAATTAGTTTTATAATTAGTTTATATTTAATATTCCATGCATATGTCTAAACATTCAATGGCAGGAATAGAAACCAACTGGCCCTAAGCATAGTTGTTCGTCACAAGCGTTTACAGTACCAAAAATCCAGGTGCGAATATGGATATGATTCACAAAAAGTTACTGAAGCATTGCAACGCAGGTACCGGTGTCATGGAAGGCGATCAACAGCTTTAAACGAGCTGATACACAGCGTGGCCATGGATTTTAAACTAGAATAGCATTACTTAACATAATCCTTTTTTACAGAAGAAATATAATATATGCCAACATATAAATATAGATTTGAATAAAATGCAATAGAAATACATAAAAAATTCTTATGAGTATCTTTAAAATAAACAATAATGTCTAAAATTTACTTAAAATAGCTTTCTATGAAAATACCTACTCTTATATCTTAATACAAAGCATTAGGGTGGGCCACGCCCTTTAGCTACGCGTCTGGTATTGAAATATACCTACTCTACCTTAGCTCAAAATATCGTGGTTCCTAGGCTTGTTTGGAACACAGAAATTTCACATGAATTATTATACAGGAATTTCACAAGAATCGGTTCATTTTCACAAAAGAAACATAATAGGGAAAAATTCTCACGTTCTAAAATAGGTCCAGTGGTGCACTAGAGAACTACACAAATTATTGAAGATAGCTTGTTTGGTTGGTGCCGTAGTTTGTCATGCTTAACCTTTAACAAACTATGTCTGCCATAGAAAGTGTGGTGAGTCGAAGCCACATACACTTGTATAAAACTTGGCACGAAAGTGAGTCTATAATGTGTGGGATATGGTGCTAAGAAAGTGTGACATGTCATGGTTGTAACAGTGAAAAAACTGTGGCATAACAAATTGTGATCGCGAATCAAACCATGGCCCTAAACTACTAGATAGAACTGTGAAGAGCGCACTCGAAGCTACGGTGCTCGTCAAGATGATCAATGGATCATTGAGTGATATGGCAGGGGCCAACGACTAGTCTTGTAGCTCTTACGAAATGTTCCAATAAAGGGTTAAAGTTAACACCAAAACATTTGGTTAATGCATTTTCAGTTCCTGAGGTAGCAACGGGAGCACTTGGGGCTATCAATACCCCTTTCGGCCTTACCTAACCATTTCCATGTGTGGTTGAAACTTTGGAACCCAGGAAAGCAAAAACACACATAAATAGAAAAAACAAGGGAATTGCACAGGGATGCAGTTGCAAAATAGAGGATTGAAAAACACAATAATTTGAAAGGAATGATCATTTGGATGGACCATAGGAAAAACGTTGGATTTCTACAAAAAGGTTTGAGTGGATGCTAAAGTTCCGGTAGTTTTCCTCTAAAACAACATTCAAAGGAAAAATTTCTACACTATTCCTATGCTCCATTCATGTGAACCAAAGACATGAACAGTACTCTCCTATAGGATTTTGAACCCTTTGTTTTTCCTCCATTTTTCCTATGAACCAAGGAGGCCTTAAGAAAAACATATTTGAGGGCTCACCTTTCGAAAGTTGAGAAGAGTAAGGAAATGTCACAACAATTTGGACTTGCTTAGTGCTACTTTAGGCTTATTAGGACATTTTAAGGTGTTAACCTAGCGTTAAGCAAGATTTGTAGACCCCCATGTTATGTAGATTATGCGCATAAAAAAAGGGGCAGATCTAGCGGTGGCGTGGACAGGGCTCAAAGCCCCCAACATTGCAATACACATTACTTTCTTGCAATTTAGTTTATGTGTTTACCTTTCCTATAATTGCTTTGCGTACTTGTTAAGACTGAATTAACCTAGGCTGTAAACTTTTATGTGTTATAGAGATATGAACACATAGAAAAACGTAGTACACGTTAGATTTAAAATCACTATTGCAAACTTGATTTACGAAGGCGGATGTTTTGGATTTACAAAGGTAGCAAGGGCCAACCACCTCTAGCAAATGGTTTATGCTAATAGGCCATTTCCCGAGGCTGTGACGCAACAGGCTTTAGAGATCCGACTCTATGCCCTGGTTTAGTTCGCGAAATTTGAATTTTGGGGCTATTGTAGCATATTCGTTTTTATTTGGCAAATAGTGTTCAAACATGGACTAATTAGGCTCAAAACGTTAAATCAAATTTTCCACCAAACTGGTTTTTCTTTTTTCTCACATTTAATGCTCCAGATCATTCGACTCTATAAAGTTGATGTGGAACTAAACAAGACGTATAAATGAAAACACAAAAACAGCCATAAAAAATATAAGTATATTTTCCTAATCCTGAGACAAGCATCGTGTCCCTGAGTTGCGTGTTTTTTCGCGAGAAATACATACACATGCTTTGTAGAATTAGAACCCTTGACCTAAAGCCTCACGTGAGCTCTCCCTTACCACCACAGCACACGGTTGCTTATGACAAAGTATATGAAGCTATTCTTTTCTATTAATTTTTACAAATCTTTTATTGAATGTGCCCCTAAATGGTCTCAAATAAAAAAAATCCCAAATACAAAGTTTTAGGTCTGGTCGAGATATACAACTTTGGTATAGGGCTTGTCTCCATTTGTGGTCGTTTGAAAAATTCAATTATTTGAATTTCAAAATCTAAAATTTTAAAATTAATAGTTGAGACTAAATAATTTAAATAAAAGACTTTTGAACTACAAAGCTGTAGATCACGTCGAAAACTACAACTTTGGTGTAAGCCATGTCAACGCTCGAGGTCGATTGAAAATTCCAAATTTTGAATCACAAAATCTAGGAACTAAAAATGAATATTTGGAGCTCTAAATGATTTTAAATAAAAAACCTGATCAGCTGTGATTATTGGGCTGTGGCTGCAGCTGTTTCCAGTTCTGCCTACAGTAGAGTTTAGTTCATTTTTGCAGCCAAAGCAGTAGCTGCCATGCAGCGAGCGAGGCCAAAGAGAGAAAGATGGAGTTGTCAAGCTCACATCTCAAGACCATATCTTAACGCAAGTTTTGAATATTTGGATATTATATGGATACAATTAGCAAGTTTAGAGTGTCAAAAACTGCATTTTATGGTACTAAAATACATTTTAAGAGCACTGGGACCTGAACTCATGACAAGTTTAATTAAGGATCACCGATGAAATTACTTCAGAAATTAATTAGATCGATGTAAATCCATGGCTTGTATAATAAACACGCTATATATTATTTGGAAACAACGCTACCCACCATCCGCTAATGAACTTTCAAGCCCTACCCACACTCATTAGCAATGATTTAACAGCACTAGGCAGAGCACTAAGACAAGCGCATCCATTTTCGTACAAACTCCTCATGATGTCAACCATTGTCGTTGTCACTAAAGCTGAAAATGATCCAGCCCGTCAACCGCCATATATTCATCACTATATGATATGCCATTATTCCAAGATGCAGTTTTTGTAGCCAATTACCTTAAAGAGATATTGTCGGGTTCATAAACTCGGGGTCCCTCATGGATCGACTTCCCAATAAAGGCTCGGACCAGCAGACGACGTTGCGAACGACGCCAACTCATGGGCTGGCCCAAATACCTAAAAGACCAGACGACCGAAGGCGATCCAAGGAAGGCTGGCCGAGGAGGAAATTTCCCTTCAACTCGACCCGCCTCTCCGACCGGAAGGCCCCGCTTCCGACTCCGGCCCGCCTCCGGACGGCCTTTCCGACCGGAAGGCCTGGCCAAACACCACTTTCGACTTCGACCCGCGTCCCGACCGGGGATGCGTTGAACCCTTGCTCACAGCTCTTCTCCAACTGGAGCAATCAGAGCCGACTGGGACCAACCGACCGGGGACGCCCGCTCGGTAAGGACCAGGAAACGGATGGAGAAAGTAAGGCAGGGCACTCAAGTCAACCGCAATACCAAGGACCGTACCACAGCCACTGCAGGATAGGTATTACTGCGACCTTCTCAAGCAAAGTTGTAGGCGCTAACATTTTCTCTCGCATCAACTCCCATACTAGACAAACACGTCTCCCCCCACATGCCTCTGATCACTGTTATGGGCGCCATTTTACCGCCAGCGAACATGGTAAAACCTCCTACATGCCTCTCGAGCATCAACAAGATGGCGAACAGCAATACCGAAGAAAACGACGCAACCTCCCACATGCATCGACATTAAACAGTATTGTGGGCGCCTATCATCATCTTGTACTCGCCGCCGTGGGCAACAAGACTTAGTAGCATACGTACTCTCTCCCTCTCACTTGTAAGGACATCCCCTTCATCTATAAAAGGGGATGCACTCTCTTTGAACAGATAGATCCCTCAGTTCACTTACATTGATTCACCCTCTGTAACTTTAGACACTCACACGCTCGAACACTTAGCACATAGCGGAGCTCCCGTCACTCTCGGCCCTTCAGACCAGAGTCCGACCGGACCTCTTGTACTCTCCATCTTTCTCCCTTCCGTTTATAACTCCACAGCAAACCTCGAGCATCTGGGCTCAGGAATAAAGTCACCGACCAACCCAAACTAGACGTATGACACGTTGCCTGAACCAGTATAAACCCTGTGTCATTGAGTGCTAGGCCATCTCCAATCACAACGTACAGCAAAACTACAAATATTTACGTGTTGGTCACTTTCTGCACCGACAAATATGATAATAATAACAATAATATACATAAATTCACATCACCAACCGTAAGAGATGACACCAATTCGACACATAAACTTGCACAATATAATGCTGAATCATGCTCCATAATAAGTACACTGTATATAAGTATATATATAACGGGCAGATACCACATAATTTGTTATTTTTGCTGAAAATATATCTTGCACAGTGGCTACCTATAGCACTAGCTGAGTAGGTGGTACCGGATGGAATCTTCACTTCACATGCATGTCTGCACAGGGAACGCCTTTCAGCTTGCACCATTTCAGCATGGCTTCCCTTTGTTTCTCGAGAGATAAAGACATGACAAAAGAGACCCTAAAAGATAAAAAGGAGACAGATGGAGTAAAGCGGTTTTCAAGCCAAAGCCACCGACCGATCCAATCTGAACCAAGAGGTGACCATCCTGCATGCTCTTAGCGTTTGCCTGCAAATATGTGGTTCAGGTAACACTATTAGTTCAGGTAAAAGAGATACTTACAAATGAATGAATGCCATGGACAAGAGAAATAGATTGTAATGCAAGTTAAGAATTTGCAGCTTCAAGCTTGTGTAGGTAAATCTTACCGCCGACACCGCCGGCCCTACGGAGGAAGGAGAGGAAGACGATAACGATGGCGACCGCTGCCACCAGGCCGATGATGATGGCGAGGGTTTTCCCAGATTCATCTGATGATGAACAATGGCACTGAATTAAGAGCAGCAAACTTCTACTAAAAGTCAAACTAATCTGCTAGAAATATTTACTCCTATATACATCTAGCTGTAGATGCTTTGTGCAAAGTATGGTGGTAAAGGGTTTAAAGCTACCCCAAAAGCAGAAAAGGCTGTGCAGTAGTACACTACTACTGAGACAGTGGGATACCAGAGATATCCTATGGTGTGCTTCAGATTCCAATGATGCAAAGCTGGATCATTTTGGTACCACTTTGTGATACAGTGCAGGGCCTCAGAGCATGGTTAACAACACAAGAGAGAGGGAGTGAATCCATTTCAAAGCCTAGCTAAAAGTGCAGAGGAAAGTGAAAGGCAAACAAAAGTTCTTTTGGTCTACTTTGGTTGAAAGATACCTTTGCATGCAGTTTGGACTTGGGGACACATCATGCACAGTTTTATTTGCATCTACTGTACACCTACCGAAGCATGCAGTGTACATTCATGCGGACCACCAAAAGTTAAATTAGTGATTGAATGGTACTCCTGTGTCATCACTAATCAGTACACATTGTAATGCAGTAACCTAGCCAGTCTAAGGACATCTTTTCTACTATTAATTAAATTGAAATAATGCCTAATTGTTTGTTTACATTACGATTTTATTAATTAGTAATATGATATAAAATTGGAGTTAAGTAGATCAAGAACGTTCTATCGGGTGACTGTTGTCGTAATGATTCACACCCTGGTAGATGCGGGGGCTAGCTAGGGCTACACTTATGCAGTAAGCAATGTCAAATTTCTAGTCTATCTATCTACCTAGGCTTGCACATGCTACATGGAAACCCCCAATCTCAGCAAATCTGCTGGCAGAGATGGTAGCAGGGAGCTGATAATACTCAAGTTTTTGGACCATTCAGTTATAGCATCACCTTCGTAAACATATACCCTAATACTGCTTAAAATTCATACTCTATTATTCCTTTATCAAAAGTTACGTATCTGTGTAATTTCAGTTGATTGTGAATGCTAAACTTGTGGCACACTCTCTAGTATCTATTTTATATACACCTTGTGTAAAACCCAAACAAGGCTGTTATTTACGCTATGCTATATAATAGGGATTTAAAAAAAAAAAGAAACCTCCACAATTTCGTGAATAAAATAAACCTGAAGAAAGAAAGCAGCCAAACTATGCTAGTGTACTAATAATACACTAAACAACACTGTTTTGGAATTCTAGAACGTCTAAGGGCCTGTTTGGTTTCCACAAGTCAGGTGACTTATTAAGTTAGGTGACTGAAAACCAGTGACTTATAAGTCATGCCTGTTTGGTTGTAGATAACTTATAAGCTCATTAAAGGTGTAGACCCCACGCGAAAAAGGGTGATTTATAAGTTTTAAGGAGGGGTGAACCAACTTAAAACTTATAAGCAGGGGTGACTTATAAGTCGGTGGTGTTTGACAAAATAAGTCATTTTTTTTCACTTTTTAACTTATAAGTAGGTGACTTATTTAGAACCAAACATGCCCTAAAATCTTGTGCAGATGAGCTGAGCCTTGCAGTTCGTGCACCCCATCATGACACGACGTAAAATAATAAGAACTAAAGGAAGAGTGCACCGACGACGTTGTGTACCAAAAAAAAAAACAAAGAAAAAAACTATCTATTCTCATTAAATGTCTAGTATTTTTAACAAAGTGAATCGTACGAGTATATGCTGTGGGGTGCTATGCTAGTGGGTAGGCACTTGATGATCCAGTTGTGGTATGTGCAAGATCCAACAAATATTCAGGACCAGCGGGGGACGCACTTGCGTTTTTCATCCAGCCTTCGGAGTTTTGCGTGCCGATCGATGGTACGCGGAACGAGATAACGGTGGAAACCGCAAGGATCCACGCTATTCAATCATGCATCAAGGAAGCCTTGGATCGGCTGACTGGCCATTGGCCAAAGCAACCTATTCCCAAATTATCTATCATTTTTTATTCGATTTGTAGAAAATACGTATAATATTTATATCTTTAAATAAATTTATTAAAAAACTAGATTTAAAAATCTTTTCAATAATACTAATTGTATACCATAAATATTAATATTTTTAGTATATATTTTATTAAAGTTATTTCTCGAGAAACAAAAACAATAAATATTTTGGTACGGGGGGAGTGGCTAGCTAGACACTCTCACCATCACAAACCTTGGGCTAAAATCAGAGCTGAACCCAAGCTAACGGTTTGCAGATCATGTTGTTACTACTGCCTGTCAGCTCATGCATGGATCCAAAATTCATAATACATACTGGATAGATGATGATCAATCAAACGTAGTTGAATTCTCATAAACATTAACAGTTCAAAAAGTGTATGGTAGGAGCGAGAAGACGACGGAAATTGATGGCAAGGAGCAGCTGCTTACATACCGTGCTGTCCGTACGTGTTTGGCACGAATCCGCCATATGCGTATCCATTGCCTGCTGCTCCTCCCACACCGCCGGCGCCACCGATGACATTGCCGCCGCCGGTACCGGCGCCACCTCCGACGACCGGTACTCCTCCGCCGGTGCCGGTGCCGGCGGCGGCATTGGACCAGAAGCGCGCGTAGCACTTGCCGAGGTACACCTCCCCGGCGGAGGCGTAGCCGCAGCCGGCCTTGAGCTGCGAGGACGCGGCGGAGACGCAGTCGGTGCAGGCCTTGGCGCCGAGGTCCCCGACGCACTGCGACATGGCCTGCACGTACCCGGCCGCACCCGCGCGGTACGACGAGCCCTCGTCGGCGGGCGCCGCGGCGGCCACAAGCGCGCCGAGCGCCGCGTCGCGCATGGCCACTACGCCCGTGTCCCCGGCGTTCTCGCCGCCGCACTTCTTGAACAGCACCGTCGTGTCCTGCTTCCCCAGGAACGAGTCGTTCCCGTACCGCACGAAGCAGGCGCGCAGCTGCACCGCGGCGCCCGCCGCCGTGTTGCACAGCGAGGACAGCTTGGACACGGCCGACTTCACGCAGACGCCGCACACCGCGGCGGGGAGGTCGGAGCGGCACTGGTACACGGCCACCAGCTGGCCCGTCGATACGGCCGACGACGGCGAGGTGTAGTTGGCGTAGGAGGTGAACCCTGCGCTATTCACGAGGGACGACAGCACGGTGTTCACGTCCACGGCGTACTGCGACCCGGGGTCGTAGCGCCCCTGCGAGCACCCGGCGTACACGAACGCCGTGTAGTCGTCGCCGCCGCGCGCGGGCGTCGTGCACGCGCACAGCATGATCAGCGCGACCACCAAGGGGAGCACTGCTGCTGCAACAAGCTTCGACATGCTTGGTTCCTCCTTCTTGGTAATTCCTGCACGTACGGCTTTCGAAGCTAGCCGAGGGGGGCTCCAAGGAGAGAAGAACAAGAGGCAGCGAGGAGCTAGCGAAGTGTCTTTGTGAGTGTGGAGGGATGGGCTTAATAAGGGTTTTATAAATATGTATACGAGTACTTAACTGGATCAACACAGGTCAGTGTTAGTTTTTGCAAAGTGCTGTGGTGCCAGGTCAGATTTATTGGAGGGCTGCCATTTTCCTAAGTAGGAGATGATTTTGTTGGCCAATCATCCGTTCTGCTTCTGCCTAGCCCAATATAGACGGAGTAAAACCTCCTTCACCCACCCCTCCAAGCGGGCTCCCAAAGTGGCCCACAGCCTCTCTCAATCACGATTCGTTTTTTCTTCTTTTTTATTTTCTTATTACTTTTGTTTTAGCACACATTGAGTCAAATTCGGCCCAAGTGAGATTGAGAGAAGTTTGGTCCATTAAAAAATATAACTAGGCCACATAAATTGTAGCTTTTATGTAAAAAAAAGTCAAACTAACATATAATTTAGAATGGAGTGTGTGTGTATATATATATATACACCCTAGGTGTAGAATATAATATTCTACGTCAAGCCAAAACTGACCAGAAAAAATACTGAGTACTACTGAACCGTGTTCAGTATCAGTCAATACTATGCACAGGACCACAAAATACTGAATAATACTGAAACACGAATACTAAATAATACTGAATTTTATTCATTATATATATATATATATACACCCAAATCTATACCCACAAAATTTAGTACTGTTTATATAATAATTTATTCAATAACCAGCTACAAAATAAGTTATTCCGTAGCCACCTCTACTTACGATAATTTTATATACTAATTTATGATAATGTCAATACATATTTACGATAGTTGGGTTACTATAACACATGAAGATATTTACCATAACGTTACAGTAAACCACTTAGTATGGAGTTACTATAATCTCGTAAATTAACATAGTAATTATCGTAACTCAAAGTGCCTACATAATAAGTTATTTTGTAGGCAGTTATAGAGTAGTAGTTCTATATATATATATATGAGCGTGTGTTATACTGTTATCTAAAATAGATACCGTAATCATAATGTTCCAATCAATTTTACATAAGTCTTCACGAAAGATATATAGTTAAAATATAACTCTAAATTTGAATATAAAATTGAAACATCAACATCAATTGTTGCATCACTTCATGCCTACGATACGCGAAAGATAAGCTTGCACTTCTTGAGGAATCAAGTGCTACGAAAAGATAATCATAACAAGTTTATATTTCACAATACATGTTTTACAATTTATTCTACAATTAAGAATCTAATATCTCAATAGTTCGACTAAGAGAACGTGTGCTTTGCATAAATACCAAGCTATAGTTGGTCACCAATCAATGATGATCCAGAAGATTTTCTAGTCCAAGATGCGGCGTCTGACTTTTTGTAGCTGAAGCATGCAGATGGCTGAATCTATAGTTAGAAGTATCTTGCGTATAAGTTATTTGTTAATTTTTAAAGTTAAAGTACCATTGATATCTAAAAAATATATATCAACGTGTATGGAGTTAGAACCTCTTTATATATGATATTTTTTGTGAATATATCCTTTGTCGCTTTCTTCTTTCCATTCCCTTTCTCTTTCCCCTTGTTCACGTCCTTCTCAGCAGCCGACATGGCTAGGATCCTAATGTTCGATCTTGCCGTAGTTCTTGATAGCGCCACATGTAATTGGTAGTGTGAGAACACTGGTTTCGGCAAGTATTCCCCGACGTTAGGGATAGTCTGCCCCTGCGACTTGTTAACGGTCATTGTGAAGCTGAGCCGTATAGGGAATTGCTTTCGCTTAAATTGAAAAGGAAACATCTCATCGTCCGACGGACATAAGGGCATAAGAGATTCACTTAAACCCGTACTCTGCAAATATATATGGTTTTAGAGTAGTCCAGTTAGCTTTAGGTTTAGTCTTTTTTTTCCAGCTATTTGTTTTTCATTCCTTTGTTTTTTAGTTTGTTATTCAATTTGTTTTTCAGATTTCTGACTGTATATTTAGAGATGACTGAAACCTAAAGCTGTCAACATAATCAGTTCAGAGACTTGTTTGCATATTCAGTTCTGAGTTCGGCTCATGTTTGCAGGTTCTAGCAACAAGAAAAGGAAGTTCTATCCTGATGATATAAAGATCACTATTTACCTACAATTGTTAGCAAAAACAGATCCTCCTATTCTTCGCCGTGGAGTACTATGTAACACCTGAATCAACAACCTCAATCCGATGACACAATGCCATGTGTGACCATATGAACTACTACATGATCTAACTATTAGCCAAAGCAGAGCAAGCAGGCCCCATTAACATGACATTGCTTTTTTCTAGTTGGACATCAGGTTCACCATCAAACTCACCAAATCTGCTTATTTCTGAATTTTATTTGTATGAACTCTAATCTGAATTTTCTTTAAGCAAGGCAACAATTACCAATTTATTGATGCCGTAATGTTTAAACCCAAAACATCATACAAAATTTTCGAAGATGAGTATCACATGAGTATTGGCATTGATACATTGTAATGGGTTGAAGCACACACACAAGTAGCATGGCCTGTTAGTATCCCAAATTTAAGTGCATTATGTCAGCATCCCAAATTTAGGTGCATTATAAGCAAGCCACGCCGCAACACCAGCAGCTCCCCATCTTGTGGCAGCGTCGCAACAGGTCAACCATCGTGCAGCTCTAATAACTTGTAAAGCAGGAGAAGCGTGAGGGGATCCCAGTTCCCAGAAGAAGGTGACTCACCTGGTCGAGATCCAAACTAAAGAGAAGGTTGGCGGCGGTGCCCTGTAGCTCGTCGTGCACCGCCGCCGCCGCCGACCAGTGGATGGGGCCGCCGCTGGCCGGGGAAGAGGGCCGAGCGCTGTAAATAGAGGAGCTGCAACCGTGCCGCCGTGCTGCCCGCGCCGCCCGTGCCCGTCGGACGGATTCATGAGGAAGAGCCTTACCGCTCCGCCTTGCCCTCGCTGTGCCGCACGCCACTACCGTGGCGAGGTGACTGAGTTCCTATGGCCGAGGAAGGGGGCTGAGTGCCGCCGGTGGAGGAGCCATGCCTGTGCCGCCGCGTCGTACGCAGCACACTGCCCGCGCCTCCTTGCACTTGCTAGCCACTCCCGCGCCCGTCGGTCAGAGACGTGAGAAAGAGTCGCGACGCCTTGCCCTTGCTGCCTCCGTCATCGGGACGCCGTGCCGCCTCTGCCGCCGTGACGCCGCTCTGCTGGGAAGGTGGCCTCGTGGGGCAGATGGCGCTCGCCGCCGTCGCTCCGTGTCATCTACATGCACAAGCTAGCGGACTATTTGAAATGGTGGGACACCACCAAAATCACCCTAATCTGCATGCACTAATTAATGTGAAGTAATTATGATTTTTTCTTTCCCATCAACCAAACGCACACGGTGCCTCAGCTCGGCTTGCATTTACGAGCCTGCATGCGGTGAATGGCTCGCACTTGACGGTTGGGATGGCCTAGCTACATAATAAGGTATTATGTACTGAATATACTTTCCCTATATATATATTAGGATAAACCCATACATAGCTTTCTTCTTTCCATAGTTTTTTTGAACTTACCTATATGGTCCCAAAACAAAATTCTCTTCCTTATATGACCTTTCGTTTGTTTTTGACACTTGACGGTCAAGGGTAAAATGACTATTTTACCTTTACCCTTGGCAAAAAATGTAGAGTTTTATTTCTCTGGTGTACATTTGGAGTAATATTACACAAATTAGTTCACACATAACAATACTTAATAAGACACATAATCAAGTACGCAAATATATTGCAATAAAATGAGCTTATCAAATGCATAAAAATTGCACAAATGCATTGCAATTGCCCATAGGTTGACACATAAATTGTTCACAAATCCACCATAGGTTCAGTCTCACGTAAATAAGGTCACACATAAGTGCGATTTCAAACATACATTGGTTTCACATATAACAAGCGAATTCAATATGCATATATTACAAATTAAAGGGGCTGAGCCTTCTTTTGCTTCGCGTGCTCATGGCAGGGCTGCTAAGAAGTCCTGTCTTGCTTCCTTTTACCTTGAACAGGCCGATCTTCGTGTGAAGCAATAGAAAGTGCTTTGGGTTGATTTGACCCACTTCTTGACCTAAAAATGTTATACATTGACAATGGTTTTAGATAAGAGAAAAAATTGAATGAATGAAAAAAATCAGAATTAGAAAACATACAATTTTAAACATCTAGAGTTGGAGTTCGTATAGTTTCCTTTTTTCTCACTTGAAACCTCCAAGCTTTGGCTGTCATGATAGTCAAATAATTGTTTTCAAAGCAAAATGTGATGATAGAGAGATTCCAGCAATTATTTCCATTACTCCCTCTAGTTTTCTAAAGAAAGTCGTCTTGGACAAGGCTTAGGTCAAACATTGGGAATATAAATCATAAACAACTTTTGAATTGTTGAGTTTGGAAATGTAAAAACCATAGGAATAGATTTGTCATGAAAAATATTTCTATAAAAATATACATATGCCATATTTTAATAAATATTTCTATAAAAAATAATAGTCAAAGTTATGCTTTGGAGACCTAGTCATTGTCCAAAACGACATCCTTTAGGGAACTAGAGGGAGTACCTTTTAGAGGCTTCAGGTGTACAATCATCACTTTTCCTCTTTTTAGTAGATGTTGTTTCCAAGTTTTGACTATGGTGACAAAGTTGGTACTTAGAATCCATCAGAAATGCGAAATAACCATGTGAGAAAGGAAGAAATAGCAAACCTCAAAGATGAACATAACTATTCCACTTATTGAATTTCTACTATTGGTTTGTGAGCTGGTTGAACCCAAGGTGAAATGAACGTGCAAATATATGAGGATAAAATGGTTTTTGAATATTTAAGATGAGGTTAACTCTAATTCTTGCTCTTTTGTGTCAACTACTCCCTATGTCCCAAAATAAGTGATGTTTTTAAGCTTGACCAAGTTTATACAAAAAACTACTAATGTTTATGATATCAAATAAGTATGGTTAGATTTATCATGAAATATATTTTCATATTCTACCTATTTGGTGTCATAAATATTGATATTCTTTCCTATAAATTTGGTGTCATAAGGCATCGGTGTGTAGTGGAATCCTAAGCCAGGATAGTAACATGAAGAGAGACAGAGGAAGACCAAAGTTGACTTGGGTAGAGGCAATAAAAGGAGACTTGAAAGGATGGAATATACCCAAAGACTTAGCCTTAGATAGGAGTGCTTGTAAAATAGCTATTCACGTGCCTGAACCTTGATTGCTTCTGCTGGGTTTCAACTCTAGCCTACCCTAACTTGTTTGGGACTTAAAGGCTTTGTTGTTGTTGTACCTATTTGGTGTCATAAATATTGATATTCTTTCCTATAAATTTGGTCAAATTTGAAATGGTTTGACTTAAGACAAACCTAAAATATCACTTATTTTGGGACGAAGGGAGTAATTATTATGATCACTTATTGCCTTTGATAGAAAGACCACTAGTGGTTTGTGACTAATCAACAAAGAGTCATATGTGATGCAATCAAAAGGTTACCAAATTCGTTAGTGAAATCTATCCTGCATGCATACATAAATCATGAAGGCCCGAAGGAAACATGCAATTCATATCTTCTAAAATCATTGAAACAACTTCTCAAGAAAATAGGGAAGACCAAACCAACCATAGACTGACCTAGTTGTAAACTCCCAGTTAATAAAATTACTTACACTGACATCCATTTGGTACATCTGTACCAAGTAAAACTATTATGTACCATATCACAAGAAAAAGATATGCATATATTACAAGATTCGAAATGTTCATGATCATTTATGCTGCAATAACTCATCAAGATATTTGAATAGGTAAATATATATCATACGTGTGAGATACGTGTGAGATGAATCATTGCAATCATTAGACTTCCCATTGATGATGTAGTCAACTAATAGTAGCTAAACCAGATGCTGGTATCATTCTATCCTATGTGCCTAGGAATGACAACAGTGGCGGTATGGCCATGCATGACCACACATGTCACCCCGCCAATGGCTACATACATGGGCGCACATGGGTCTACCTTGAAACCACACCTCCACAACCAATCTAGACTGCACTAGTGTTTCTCTACCTTTTCTACTCTCAAGTTTGTGCTCTGCATAGAAAACTATTGGCGTTGGCAAGTTGACAATGTGTATATGGAGCTTATAGCAAATTTCTAGCACTAAACATTAATGCATTTGAGAAAAAAGTCACACAAGTAGAGATATAGTATATATATAGGGTATATATATATTCTTTGACTTTGTTATAAAAATCTCAATTTTGCCTTCATATCAAAGTCAATTGTCCAATTAATCAAAATTAGGACAAAAAGATTCACATGAAGCCTATAAATACCAGCCTTGGTGTTTGCCAATCTCCACAACCCAACAACCCTCATTCTTAGCTCAAACTACCAATTGTTGTGTAGTACTCAACCACATGGATCCCAAGTTCAAGGGAGGGTGGAGTGCCTCCGAGATCAAGATGGCGAAATCTCTCATTGTAAGGGACAACACCAACAATAATTGTGCTAGTGATATGAACAAGAAGCACAATCAAATTGTGGATGAGCTCCAAGCAATTTTCCCTAGCAAGGATAAGCATCAGGTAACCAACTTGTATGTTGATGTCATGGTGGAGATGATGCAAACATTGCAGAGTGGCAACCAATATGTGGAAGTAAGTAGCTACCTCATGAATCAACACTTTGGGGTGTTTGTGGGGGATCCATCCATGGGCAACAAGGAAGCATTTGATGGTTATCAACAAGTGGAGATGTTCGACATGAGGAATGTGAAGGAGACTCCACGGAGGAAGCCCACTCCTTGAAAGGATAGCCAACACACTAGGAGGTTTTGGACCACAGATGAGCATAGGTTAGTTATTTGCTAGATCCTTAAAGCATCTCATATAGATTTTTAATGTTTGTCACATGAAGTTTTAGTACCCTTATTAAGCATAGGTTATGAGGTATTTTTATGGTGAGGTGTTTATATATTATTTTTCTTTTACTAATCTTGAATATATATGGACATGGAAAATAAATTTCTATTTAATAATTAGTTCACTTCAAACTCTACCTCATTGTAGGCAATTCCTTCGTGGTCTACATGTGTATGGTCACGGAAATTGGAAGAACATCTCTAGGCACTTTGTTACCACCAAGACCCCAGTGCAAGTTTCCAGCCATGCTCAAAAGTACTTCCTTAGGAAATAAAATGGCACCAAGGAGCAGCGTTATAGCATCAATGACATTAGACTTTATGATTTTAAGCCCTTGTCGCAGACAAATGCTTCTGCCTGGCAGGCACTCACCTTTGGTGGAGGTGTCTACAACACAAATCACTATAGCTTTGGTGGACATCCTACTTCCATGAACAACACCCAAGCTTGGTCACCATTCCTATACCACACTGGCCGTGGAAGTAGCAGCAATAGGCAGACGGTCACCTTGGCTAGCCAGCAACAAGAGCAGATGGGAGCTAGTAGTTCTTTAGTGGCTTCAACCATGGAGGCAGATGGGGGCCACTTGGACCGGACTAGTGATAAGTTGGGAGATCTTCTTGATACTCAGTGGATGATGAATGCGAACATGAACTAGGTTTTATACACCATCTAGTATGCCAAGTTGCATGGTGGCCTATTAGCTCATCCTATATATCTGGGTTAAGCATCATAGTATTCTCTTATGCTAGAGTGTGAGCAACTTTGTTGTCATGAAATATTGTGTGGTACTTTCAAAATGTGTGTGTCTTGTTTCGTTGTTGCATTTTACTTAGTTTGGTGTATCGGCTATGTCAGAATCAACATTACATTGAGCTTATTTATTTATTCTTAGCTATGCACTAGATTTTATTACTTACCCTATTTTATATTATTTCATTGTTTTAATGGTTGGTTTTGGGACTTATACTCTAATACATATTGATCACTAGTCATTAGATAGATTAGAGAAGTAGAAGATGGAAATTTCATAGGCATATATCTATCACTAAGGAAATGTAAGACTCCCATGTACAAACTAATCCTAAACTATGCAATCATGTATGTAACTTGTTCCTCTAGAGGGTACATTACATTGTTGTACTATTTCACTTTGAAGTATTCTATGACTTTGGAACTTTTACATGGAATCAATTGAGATTAGGACATTAAATTTTCAAGTATCTAAATATTACCAATGTGAGGGACCCACCATGTTCATTCACTTAAAATGAGTGTCATCCACTTAACCAGCTCAATTTAAGTAAACCAACCTCGATGACTCCCCCAGGAGCGCACTTGGCAAGTCCTCTTCAGGATCAGGTTGAGTATCATACCACAATAGCCTCAACAACTCAAGATTACATCTCATCATCAGAGCACATAATAATCCAGCTGAAAACATATATTACAAGTCTTATTGAATTTAATAAGTTAATTATACAACATTAAAGAAGACATTGATTCAATGCGATCATATGTAGTGAAGACCAACTACTATCTTACCAACACCGCTATGCTACGGATGACTCATATAGCTAATAACTAGTGGTTGCCCTGCCCAAGGGCGTCGCCACCATAAGTTGGACGGCTCCTACCATTGACCCACTTTGCCACCAACGACGGGGTGAGATGACCGCCAATGTCCTTTACCTACAAAGCAACTTAACAACAGCACCGTGAGTACATTGTGTAATCGCAGGACTTAATTCCAACATATAAATATTTGGTGGATGCAAGAGGATTAATAGGCATTTGTACATTTACATAAAAGCGCAAGGTTCATTAAAAGAATGACATGCCCATGATTCATAATTAAAAGTATTAACATTAAAGGTTCATGATAGTAAGATAAGTGTTCAACAAATGTAATTCATACCACCATCAAGTTTCATCATCAAGACTGCAATGGGTATAGAAGAAGGAACAACCGGTTCCATCCTGAAGGACTTCAGGCTTTCAAAAGACTTTGAACAGAGGGTAGAACTGTACCCACACGGAGAATGGGATGAACCACCATACCCAAATGACAAGTAAGGGTTGCCTCATGTTTCCTAACCTTTCCCTAATCCGGCCAGAATGCCCGACAAAAGGTTTGAGCGGTTGCCCAGTCAATGTCCTGGACATTCCTGACCAACTCCAACCCCCTTGCCAGTTTCACGGATAAACCGGTCGCAATTAGTTACTTGGCTTGTTGACCCCATCTGTGACATGTGGTTTGTATGGGTGGTTACTCAGACTCACTATCCCAATGAACGGTCCTTAGCTGCTTCATGAGCTATGTCACTTGAGATCTCACACTCACAGTGACCTTACCCCTGGCAAGATTAGAGAGTAACAAGGTGGCCATCAGATTATATCTCAAGTTAAGGTTGGTCCCTTGAGGCAAGTTTGGGAGACCAAAGTCTTTTGGAAAACCTTTGTTTGGTAAAACAATCATTTTCAGAAACGAGTTCAAATAAAAGGGTTTTGATACTTGTTTTGCTTTGAAATCATTTCTCCTTTTGAAAGGTAAAGCTTTCGCAAACAAATTGGTTTTCCCAAAGCCTTTCTAAAGCGACACTTTTGAAACTAGATGGGATCAAGACTTTATGAAACAAAACCTTTTCGCAAGCCTTTTGTTTGATAAATAGTTCGCAATTTGTTTTGGAAACAAATCGATTTTGGAAAGGACTAAGACTCTCTTTTGAATAGGGAAAGACTTGCCAAAAGGATTTATAATTATCCTAGTCTTATTTGATTACCTATGAATCAAGATAATCCCCTCATTCATTTTATTAGTTAATTAACCTGGTGTAGCATCCTACTCGTGCAAGCATGAGTTCCCTTGTCATACTTGACTTCTACCGTTGCTAAGCAAGTAAGCAATTAAGCGCTACCAACCCATTGATTAAGTGAAGGCTCTAATTAATTGGTGAGTAATTCTAACTTGGTGAAGCATCATTAAGTTATTAACCAAATCTACATGAGATGCATAACTCATAATGAAACACAAATAAGTATCCAAAATAGGTTTCATAGTAGTGGGGTGCCTGCCTGTTGGAAGAGCAAGGTTCCCTTAGCTTGGAACATCTCTTGGTGTCTCTCCAATACCGCATACCTATATGTATGCACATGTATAGGATTCTTATGTATGAGAGATGATAGAAGCTTGTGTCGTTCAACTCCTATGAGTGCAAGGTGCAACAAGTTCGTGATCCTTAGACACCTAGAGAATAAGTTGTCTATTTATTGGACTAAAAATGCATTATGTTATGTCAATATTAAAATATAATTTTTGGTGTCAAGATCATGTCTAGATGATGGAGAATATCCTAAAGAACACAATAAAACTTGTTTCACAATTTTTAGAGTTCAAATGCATCTTCGATGACCTTTACAAGTTGGGGCTGCGCTGCTGTGGTACAGCGGATAGTCCACGAGTGGCAGACAGTCTACCAGGGATGAACACATGCGCCAGAGCATTTCGCTGGGACGAACACTGGCGCCGACAGACAGTCTGTGAGAACGACAGACCATCCGGTAAAATGACGAATAGCTCGGGTGTAAAAACGTTGGAGATGATTCTTGGGGCATCTGGGCTCCAAATCGAGTGTGGTTTGTTCTTATGGCTTACTAGTGATGTAGGAAAGCTTCTACAAGTGTTGGATGTGACATGCATGGGCTGTGGTGAGCCCGACCCCATCTATGGTGGTGATGGCCATGGATAGGGCAAGAACTCAATGGGAATGGCCAAGGGGCTTAGGGAAGATGACGTTGGACTTTGGGGTTGTGCTCACCATGTCAAGGAGGGTCTCCAACTATAGTAGCTCATGCCGGGAGAGCTTGAGGGAGTAGACCGACCTTGGGGCTCCTCCATGGCTTGAGCTTGAAGAAGATAAAGCTTGGGGCTGCCTCCTTCATCTCCGGCGAGGTTGACGACGTGGGGAAGCAACAACTCACCGGTGACTACCTCTAGCAGTTGGGGGCATGGCTCCTCTTCTTCTTCTTCTCCTGTCTCCTTCTCTCTTTCTCTCCTTTGCTCTTCCCTGGCATCTCACGTGAATGAGAGAATGGAGAGGGAGGGGTGGATGGCTAGTGGGGGTGTTAGTGGTGATGTGGGATGATAGGTGGGGCCATGGTGGCTGTGGTGTGGACAACAAGACAATTGCATGTTACAGGTGTCGGTGGTGATCTGACGGATAGCCTACCATGAATGACGGACGCTCCGTCAGTGCACGAGCACGTCTATGTGTGACAACGCAACACCTGCACGGGACACATGTCAACATGTGTTGACAGACAATCTGCCATGGGTGACGAACGATCTGCCAGTGCTGGATTGTGCCTGATAGACTAACTGTGGACTGGCGGACACTCCATTCTTATTGATGAACACTCCGTTGTATTGGGCATCGAGGTAGGCTATTCTTAGGTTGGCTCTGCTCAGGTTGACGGACAATCCGTGGAGGTCACGGGTACTCTGGTAGGCTCAGGACTTAGCCATTTCTAGTGTTTACTGTCGACATTGGATGGTCCGATTGATTGACAGACGCTCTCGCCATGAGTGATAGATGCTCTGATATGAACTAGGAGTTCTCGGGTTGTTGGGTTACTGTCCTCTATTATTCATCGGACAGTCCACGGGGTATCGTGGACACTCCGTCAGTGCACGGGTTGGCCAAGATTATCCTAAGTCTGTGAGTGTCGACGCCAAAAAATCGATGCTAGGAACACAGTGATCAACATCGAGGAGAGAGGCCTTCTTGGAGCAGATCCTGAGCTTCTCTCTGGGATTTGGAGGGGCACCACCGGACCAGACGGTTGTGACCTCGAGACATGCTAGTCAATTTGACCTGCAATTGACAAGGGAGCAAGATTGATCAGTAATTTAAGGTGGAGCATGCCGATTGTTTGTGCATATAGTTCCAAATGTGTGGCCAAGTGTCTAGTAAGACAAGGCTATCGACTATAGAGTCGATATCTATCATGTTCATGATGTATGATAAGTAAAACAAGCATATCGGCAATCATCAATTACTCAATTATATAGATCTAACCTGCCGATCATCATGAAAGCATGCAAAAGATGTAAAAAGATAGCCATGAAAGCATATGATTTGGTTGAGAGACATACTAGCTTTTAATCAGGATAGAAACAAGTGAAAAGCGTGTAAACAACCAATATATATTCTCAAAAGGCAGGCTATTGGCTAAATAGCCGATTCCAGCGAAAGAAGGGTCATAGCATGTAACCACTCAACCATTAGACATGTATAAACCCATATGCCTATCAAATCCAATCTACTATCTTTATCAGTGGGGGTCAGACCTAACCGATGCAGCCATAATAAAAATAATAAATTAAACCTTCAAAGCATATAGATCTATACACACTTAATGTGGTCATGAGAACATGCCATGATCATGAAAGCTCAGGCGATCGTCTAAATAGCTGATGCAGACATAGCATGCAGCCAAAGACTATGCTTGGCCATAAGCAAGGCTTACTACCGATGATTTCCAATCTATGATGCTAGGAATGGGGGTCAAACCTAACCGATGCAGCCATAAAAGCACTTCTAGACCGAATCTCATCAATTAGCAAGCCTTACCTAGGGCTAAACATGCCTTGACCACATACTATCTTCGATCAAGATCGGGTTAGAATGACTAGACTAGCAATAACCATCGTCAAAGCAGGATGTAAACAATGTAGTGCGATGAGATGACGATTCAAAAACAAGATACAAAGCCGATCTAATTCAATCTTTACCGGGCATGGGATTTGTATCAAAATTCTTACAAGATCAGACTTAACCGAAGGCAGCCATGCAGATTTTGATAAGAATTGAGGATAACTATCAGCAATTGCAAGAGATCAGACTTAACTGAGGGTAGCCTTACAATTAACTAATGATAACTAACTTATATCAAGCTTGTAAGAGATCAGACTTAACCGAGGGCTACCTTACAAACACAATGTAAGTCATGATGAATACTCACAGACAAACCAGAGATCGGACCTAACCGAGGGCAGCCCTGCTTGCCAAAGAACTCATCAAAATCTACTCTACTCCTACTCCTAAGGTGTGGCGTGAGCTAAAAAGTAAAGGTACTGATTTGTGTTGATCGTTGGAGATGTCCATTACAATGGCTGGGGTTCAATGTTTATACCCAAGGCTTGACTACGAGTCATGGTCGAACAAGACCAGTTACCAAACTTGGAAAAGCGATCAAAACTTCCTAATCTAAGATAACTTGGACTCCAATCTTTCCCTTCTATGGAGCCTAACGTGTCTTCTCACTTCGTGCCTTGCTGATCTTGCCGATAGGGCCCACTCCCTAGGAATGTTGATGTTATCTTCATTTTGATGGCAATTTGGCTAGCCGATCCTTGTTGAATATCCTGGCTTTCTCCTGATGAATTTAGATCTTGGGGTTCTTCCTTTTTCGAACCAAATTTTGGTGTCAACACATGCCCCCCCAATTTTGGGATAAAAATGATTTTATTCTAAAATTACTTTTATGGCCATTGCATGTGTTGCACCCAACCATCTGCTCCAATCTCATGCCAATTTCTTTGGCTTCCTTGCAGATCTATTCCATTGGCTTCTCTTAACTAAGGATTATATTGAAGATTGTGATGTTCGATTATACGATGGTGATCATCTTCTTGACCTCTTGAGCCATCCTTTTTCTTCTTCCAACTTGTGCTCATAGCCGATCTCCTATTAAAACTCTTTTATCATTACTGACCATTGCACCAGTGATTGGCTTCCTAGATCAATCACCTTTCTTGTTGAGATCTCAAGCTTGGTCCATTAGCTAATCTTAGTCTTTAGCCGATCAAACTTTAACTGATCAATCCTATGGCCTGCATTCGGATGCGTCTAGAAATGCAAAACTACAGACGGATAACATTTTACGTCCACATCCGGATTTGAATGAAACTGCAATCAATCTTGATGAATAGAGCCTTCAAGTCTGCCATTTCTATAACTGCTGCCCTCTTTTTAGGCCATGCACGGTCTCCTCGATATCCGAGATGGCCTTCCATCTTCCATGAATTCATCTCTCCATGGCTCAAAATATCCATCGGCATCCCACTCTGGCTATAAATACGTCCTCAAAGGATAGCCGAAGGGTCACATTGGTTCCTGCCTCTGCCTTTGCCATCATCCAACTTCCCTTCTCCTTGTTCTTTGATTCAAAAACTACATCCAGAGAAGCATGGATCACGACAAATGCGTTGCTGGTGACCTCCTGGAGGAAAATCTTTCTCCTCATCGGCGCCTTCATTTCTAGGGGTAAGATTGAATTATTCTTGATCTCTCATCCCCTTTTTGCTGACTCGTTTGATTTTGCAGTGGTGATCACTCAGGCGCCACCCATGATGCCCAATCGGTGGCGCAAGTGGCTTCCTCCTCTGACTCCATCAACTCCTATGATGGAGACAACACGCGGTGCTTCCATCGCGAGTGGAATGCAGAGGTCGACCGCTATTCTGAGGCCACCCGACATAATGGGCAACTAGAGTTTGCCCTGAATGTCTCCCAAGCTATCCTCTTTGCCGCAGAGGCAGAAGCGAATGTGGCCTAGATGCAACTGGCAGAGTCGGACACCAGGGTCACTGGTAAGATCTTCAATCATCCCGGTTGCCTTTGATGCTCCCCATCTTGCCAATGTTCTAATGGTTTCTTGTGTTCCTCCATTTTTAGCCCTGATGGTGCAACTAGAAGCCCTCCAGTTGGCGATAGGAGATGCCTCCAGCGCCTTAAATGCCTAGGGCGACACTCTAGAGGCTTGCCTCCAAGATCTTCCCATGCATGCTAGGGAGGTGGCCCTTCATGGCGTCCGTCGTGGTGCTACCGTCACCCTATCAATAGCCTAGGTGCGCTCGGGCCACGATCTTTGCTTGGTGGAGCCTAGCTTCCCAAAGGAGAACCCCGATGGCTACCAGGACTTGGTGGATGACTTCGAGGGAGCCGGCACACCGTGGTGAACATAACCTCGGCCGAGGAAGTTTTGAACAACATCTTCCTTGGCCCTTAGTTTGTAACTAGGGGTTATGTTTAATAAAATTTCTTTTGCACCTGTTCTTTGTACTTTTGGCTCTGAGCGTCTCTTTTATTATCGTTAATTCCCCTATCGATAGCCTCTGGATCAATAACTTGAAGTATTCATCAAAGAACTCGAACTTAGGTCCTCTAGTTGATCCAAGAACAACCGATCAGACCAAATCGATTAACCTTCTAGAGTCGGGCCGTCCAAGGTCAAAAAATGAAACCGCATAGAACAACTTCCTTCAAAAATCCATGGTCTAGATCTTGAGTGATAATGTGGTTGCAGATCCGGTGTTATCTAGTTAGATGCCATCTGAGTGGTTTTGAACCTGTAAGCTTCAATCCTACAACACTTGGTGTAAACGTCGTAGCCGATCCAGCTCCTGTATAGATTTCCGTCATTCATCGATCGGCTCCCTAGCGATTCTTTCTAGACTTTGGAAACTGGCTTCTTGCAACCATCTTTGGTTGATTCATCCTTGGAGGGGTTTGGATGGTAACAAAACTGCAACAAACAAATTTTTTCTGTAGTCCAGAACTGAACAAGAACGTGAAATTCTAGAAAAATGGTAAATCTTCTGCCCAACCGCTGCTTTCTCATTTGGCTGTGCATGGCCTTCTCAATTCTTGGAGCGGCCTCTCGCCTTCCATTAACTGCGCTTTACTTTGACACGGGTTGATGAACCTACCCCACATCATCCTTCGTCATTAATATACCCCAAGGGGATGGCCAAAAGGTCACATCTACATTTGCCTTCCCTCTTGCCGCTGCACAATCCTTTCTTCCTCATCCTCACATCTCAAAACTCAGTCCCAAAGAACAATGGCAGACAGTAAATGCCCCGCCAGTGATCTCCCAGAAGAGGATCTTCCCCCACACTGGCGTCTTCGCTTCCTGAGGTAGGTTTAGTCGTGCTTCAAGATTCCTCATTCGAGGTTTACTCATTTTGTATCTTCGTAGGACCATCTCTTGTCCCGCTACTCATAGCATGCTGGTGAGATTCGTGGTCCAAGGCGCTCAGTCGGTGGCATCATCAGCCTCCTCTAATGACTCTTCTGATTTGTACACCGGAGATGATGCACTGCCTTGTCTCCATGAGCGGGATGAAGCCTTGGGTCACTATTGGGAGGTGGCCCAAGAATCCGAGTGTCTAAAGGCCGCTCTAACTGCCTCCCATACTGCTCTTGCCATCGTGGAAGGGGAGAGCAGTGTCGCCCGAGCACAATTGGAAGAATCCGACGCTAGAGTTGTGGGTAAGTTTTTTAGGAGAAGCCCTATTCCTATCACTCTGCTCCATCATGTTTTTTCCTAATGGTTCTTTTCTTCATTGTTGCAGCTCTGACGGAGGAGTTGGAGGCCCTTCAACTGGCGGTGAACAATGCCACCAGGGCCCTGAATGCCTGGGGCAATCTAGTGGTGAGTCGTCTCAAGGATATCCCTGCATGGGCCAGGGAGATCGCTCTCCATGGCATTTGTCATGGGGCAGCTATTGTCCTGACGATTGCCCAGGTGAACTCTGGTCATGAACTCTGGGGGCTTCAGCCTGGCTTTGTGTTGACAGTAGTTAACATTCATCACAAACCATCAATATAACTTGAATAAATGGCTAAAATGGATCACCAATATAGACTTAGGGGTTTAAACTAACAAATTCCGTGAGTTTTGGTGAATCTGTGTTTTCAACAGGATTAAATCTGAAAACTGCCATGGAGGACCTGTTTGTCAAAAGAAATCATGGAATTCCACCGCGTAAACAGCGTGGGAAGACTCTAGAAGACTCTAGAAGGTGAATCACCAAAGCAGGACATGTGTCCCTAACACATGGGGCCACTCGGCCCACCCTAGAGGCTGCTTTCGGCCCTTGTGGGCCCCACCTATTAGCCTCGTTGTTATGTCGGTTCTCCCCCACCTCAAGGATTGCATCTCCACCATTCATTAAGTTGGTTTGATCCAAGGGCACATGTTGGATGCTTTGGGGTATATATATCAACCTACACCCCCTCTAGGGCATGTCTCATTTGATCCTAAGAGCTGAGAAGCCAGAAACCCTAATTCATATGTCCACTAGGATCAGAGCTAGCAATCAAGAGAAGATTAGTCATTGATAGGATCTAGTCTTGTTCTAGCGATAGTGAGATAGAGTGAGAGGGAAGAGTTTGGAGGAGTCCTGGCCTATCGTTGCTCTCTCTATGGCTTGTACCCTGGCGAAATCAAGTTCTTCTTGAGCTTGCTTCTAAGATTTCTCTGGTAATCAACTTCTAATTCAAGTAAGTATCTTGTTCATATTGTTCTTTAGGTTTGCGAGTTTCTTTTGAGTACTTTAATCCTTGTAGCTCCTGGGTTAAAGTAGTATTCGTTGTGTAAGCGTGGTGCTTAGACTCGGTTACTCATGAATGTACCCTATTTTTTGGATCGGTAGTAGCTTGCGAGGGTGACTCTTATAGCCTCGTTGAATCCTTTATAGTCCACCTCCCATTTGTAGGCCTAGTAGGACATTGTTGCTATAGGAAACATACTCTGCCTATGTTTTCTCTAGTAATATCCCTAGAATTGAATAATAGAAGACAAAGATTACCGAAGTTAGAACTAAAAGACCTTAGAATTCTCCTCTATGCTCCTATTATCTAGCCTTGATTGTGAAGTTGGGATAAGTTAGATTTGGTTATTCTCATACACGTTTCCTTGAGTTCGATATAAAATTGGGTACTCCCAGTGAAGTGCTATATCGGTATAATATCCGTGCGCTTGTGGATTATTCTGTGTGCATTAATTTATACCAACAAGCATTTCTAGCGCCGTTGCCGGGAAAATGGTTGCTGAGTTAACTTCGAACCTAGCTTATCCTTGTATCATTATTCTTTTATTCTTTTTATTTTTACCATGGATCTAGAATACAGCCCTATCTACCAATATGGTGCACCCACGAGCGCAAGCCTACAGCCAAAAGAGTCTTCAAAGCCTATCCTAACACCTAGCTATGAGCTGCGCCTACGTTTAATCAACATGGTTCAAGATCAACCCTTTTCGGGAGAAGATGATAAAAACCCTATTCCTATTTAAATGAGTTTGAGCAAACTTGTGCATGCCTATTCATTGCGGGCATGTCAGATGAAACCTTACAATGGAAGCTTTTTCCTTTCTCTTTGATGGGAAAAGCTAAATGTTGGTAAAATCTCACCATAGGGAGTAGACAAAGGAGATTGGAAAGCCCTATGTTCTAGCTTTTTCTTATAATTCTTTCCCATCTCTAGGGTAGTCAAACTTTGTTTAGAGGTTCTATCTTTTAAATAAAAGAAAAAAGAATCTGTAGGCACGACATGAGAACGCTTTAATACTCTTATTAATACAGGCCCTAACCTTGCCATTCAAGACCCTATTTTTCTTCAACATTTCTATATGGGTATTGATAGAAAAACCTCAAATCTTCTTAATATGGCCTCAGAGGGCTCGTTCTTGCATGTCTCCACCAATGTTGGGAGAAGCATTCTTACAAAAATCTTAGAGAACATCCCTAAAGAAGTAGAAGAGAAGCCATTAGACAAAGAATCCCATATAGCTGAACCTAAATCTTTACTAGACCTATCACCAACTTCAGCTATCCCAAATCCTGAACCACTGGAAGAGGAGGAAACTCCAATTTTGGACTTCATGCTTGAATTCAAGGATGAAATTTTGATGAATATGGAAATACCTCGAATTTCCATACTATGAGGAGACCCCATAAGTCTAGAAAATCATCATCCAATGAAGAACCTTTGGACCCTTATGAGGAAGCTTTCCTTAAAAAGACTATGAAAGAGCTAGTGTCTATTATAAGCAATGAATGGTTAGAAGAATCAGAGCTTTCATCTGATGTGATTCGTTTAGATTCACCTTCTATATCCATTCGTTGCCAAATTAATAAAGCTCCTTTTGATGCTCTTTATAATCTTGTTGTGGGTGTTAATATCATGTCTACATCTTTTGCTCTTGATTTATTGAAACAAATGCCATTGACCCCAACAACCAAATTATTGAAAAGTCTTTTACGACACATTCTCCCAAGTTTGGGAATTTTGTATGTCCTCCCTATCCAGGTAAAAGGAACCAAAGTTCATTGGAGCTTCTATCTCTTTGATATTATGGAGTTCGACCTGTTGATAGGACAACCAATTGAAAGACTTATCCAAGAAGGATAAACAAAGAAGTTGAATATAAGACTCGGAAAAAACTTAGCTTTTTATACCCATTACTCATTCTCTAAATGATGAGAGTGAGCCAATTCCTGAGGAAGACCCAATGGAAGAGGTCAAGGTTGCATCTCTTGACTATTTGATTGAACCCAACCTTGAAGATGATGCCTAGTTCTTCATTGAGGAGGAAGATGAAAATCCCATAGAGCCTAACCTCTAGATGAATTGCTAGAACCACCTAAGCCCACCATTGAGCTTAAACCCCTACCTTCTGTCATAGATATGCTTTTCTCAATAATGATCAGGATTCTCCTGTGATCATAAGTAATAAACTCTCTCAGGAAGAATCTCTACGCCTGCTAACTATCTTAGAAACGCATCGCTCTGCCTTTGGCTATTCGCTCCAAGACCTTAAGGGAATTAGCCTTGCTCTTTGCACCCATCGCATCCCTATAGATCCTAACTCTATACCTTCTAGGGAGCTCCAACGTAGGCTTAATAATGCGATGAGAGAGGTTGTTAAGAAAAAGGTTTTGAAACTCTTACACGCTGGGATTATCTATCCTGTGCCGTATAGTGAGTGGGTTAGCCTGTTCAAGTTGTGCCTAAAATGGGAGGCACGACTATTGTTAAAAATGAAAAGAATGAATTAATCCCCCAAAGAACTATCTTTGGATGGCGGATGTGTATTGATTACCGAAAACTTAACAAGGCAACTAAGAAAGATCACTTTTCATTGCCCTTCATTGATGAAATGTTGGAGCGACTGGTGAATCATTCTTTCTTCTGTTTCCTTGATGGGTATTCAGGTTATCACCAGATACTGATCCACCCAGATGATCAAAGCAAAACCACCTTTACATGTCCATATGGAACTTATGCTTACCGTAGAATGTCTTTTGGGCTATGTAAAGCTCTAACTTCTTTTTAAAGATGCATGATGTCTATATTTTCTGATATGATTGAATAAATCATCGAAGTTTTTATGGATGACTTTTCTGTTTATGGAAAAACTTTTGATGATTGCCTTGAAAATTTAGACAAGGTTTTGCAAAGATGTGAAGAAAAGCACTTAGTCCTTAATTGGAAAAATGTCATTTCATGGTTATAGAAGGTATAGTGCTTGGACATTTGGTGTCCGAAAGAGGAATTGAGGTAGATAGAGCTAAAATTGAAGTAATTGAACAGTTACCTCCTCCTGTAAATATCAGAGGGATCCATAGTTTTCTTGGTCATGCTGGTTTTTATCGCCGTTTTATAAAAGATTTTTCACATATTGCTAGATCACTTATAAATCTTTTGGCTAAGGATGTTCCCTTTGAATTTGATGATGCATGTTTGAAATCTTTTAACATTCTTAAGAAAACACTCATCTCTGCACCAATCATTCAACCCCCTGATTGGTCGCTACCTTTTCAAATTATGTGTGATGCTAGTGATTATGCTATGGGGGTAGTTTTGGGACAAATTAAAGATAAAAAGCATCATACAATTGCTTATGCTAGCAAAACTCTGACAGGACCTCAACATAATTATGCAACAACTAAAAAAGAACTCCTAGCTGTTGTTTTTGCTATTTATAAGTTTAGATCTTACTTAGTAGGAGCAAAGGTGATTGTTTATACTGATCATGCTGCTTTGAAATACCTACTCACCGAGAAAGATGCTAAACCTAGATTAATAAGATGGATTTTGTTACTCCAAGAATTTGACTTAGAAATAAAAGATAAGAAGGGCGTAGAAAATTCTGTTGTCGATCACTTATCCAGAATGCAGTTTGAGAATTCGTAGGAACTGCCCATCAATGATTTGCTGTGGGACGACATGCTCTTCAAAGTCACAAAATCCGACCCCTGGTACACAAATATTGTTAACTTTATGGTTGCAGGTTACGTACCACCAGGGGAGAACAAAAGGAAGCTTATCTATGAAAGTCGTCTCCACATATGGGATGAACCGTACCTCTTCAAAGTATGCTCTGATGGCCTACTCAAAAGGTGTGTACCGGTGGAAGAATGCATCAAGATCATCGAACGATGCAACACATCACCATATGGAGGACATTATGGTGCATTCCGCACTCATTCAAAAATTTGGCAAAGTGGACTCTTTTGGCCAACCAATTATGAAGACACAAAAGACTTCACCAGGATGTATGGAGCTTGTTAGAGGGACGGAATATCAATTCAAGAGATGCCATGCCACTCACCAACATCCTCTAGATTGAGCTCTTCGATGTCTGGGGAATCGATTACATTGGACCTTTTCCAAAGTCTAAGAACTGTGAATACATCTTGGTGGTAGTTGACTTTGTCTCCAAGTGGGTGGAAGCCATACCATGCAGAGCAGCTGATGCTAAGAACTCTAAGAAAATGTTTGAAGAAACAATATTTCCAAGATTTGGAGTTCCAAGGATGGTGATTAGTGATGGAGGAACTCACCTCACTGACAAGAATTTTCACAATTACTTGTCAAACCATGGGATCCATCACAATGTCACTACTCTGTACCACCCTTAGACAAGTGGCCAAGTAGAAACATCAAATAAACAAATCAAGAACATTATGCAAAAGATGGTCAATGAGATGGGGACCGCATGGAAAGATCGACTACCTGATGCACTATGGGCTTACTGAACAGCCTATAAAACACCACTTGGAAGGTCACCAAATCAATTGGTCTACGGAAAGACCTATCATCTACCATCGAGCTAGTATTCAAAGCTCACTGGGCCATCAAGCGATGGAACATGGAATTTGAAGCCGTAGGAACTAAGAGGAAGATACAACTCTCTGAGCTTGATGAATGGCGTGAAAAAACATATCACAACTCCAAGATTTACAAGGAGAGAATAAAAAGATGGCTTGACAAGAGGATCAAGAAGAAGGAGTTCACCCCAAGAGATAAGGTATTACTTTTTAATTCTAGGGTTAAAACTTTGGAGCAAATGGGAATGACCATTCAAGGTGATAAGCACATTGTTGCATGGAGCGGTAACACTTCAAAATGATGAAGGTACGCTATTTAAGGTAAATGGCTACCGTCTCAAGATCTTTCTAGAACCTGAAAAACTAACTGAGGATTTGGATGAGGTAGATTTACTAATTTTACCATAGATTTACACCTTTGCCACCCCCCTTATGTTTCGTAATGCGAAAATATACTTTTCGGGATTAGATAAGAGATAGAAGTCATAGCGCCGAAGATGACCCTGAGACCCTGACATGTGGGGCCGGCCGTCCCCACCTAGAGGCCACTCGGCCCACTTGTCATCCGCCTCGCGCTCGGTTGATTTTCTCGTGTCTTCTAGATTCTTCCTATCCGCAATCCCATAGTTTTTCGACGCATTTGGTTTTTCCTCATTATGAGACCCCATGTGGATAGATCTTGACCCACGTTGCAAGTTTTTTCTCCTATAGAATTGAGCCTCTACCTCCTCCATAGCCATCCCATCAAAGCCTTCTCTCTCCAACAGCAGCAAAGATCTCCTCCTTTCTAGTTCCCATGGCCAACCAAGAGATCGTCCCCTATGGTTTTGATCCTAGCAAGAAGCCTGATGCACTTGAGCTGACCATCGTTCCTCCTAAAGTTACCCCCATTCACTCAAGCCAATCTTACTTCACCCAAGCCATCTGTCGTCTGGTCCTTGTTCTGCCGCCACCGCGTCCACTTCTTGATGACAAGCCACGTCAACAAGAGCCTCGTATAGAACTCCAGAAGCTGATCAAGATGACGAAGGAGATTAACCTTCTCCAATGGGACATGAGGTGCTGACCAGAGTGAAGACCAACAAATTTGGAGATGTTACATGTGCAAAATACAAGTCGGTCACCCCTCGTACCACCATTGATGGAGTTCACGCTATGCCGGATCAGATCAAGGTTGTTCCACCGAAGGAGAAGAAGAGGAAGGTGCCATCACCACCTATCCCAGAGGCTGAGAAGCATCCAAGGATGACTATGACCCTTCTAGAAAATAAGATTGAAGACCTCTCCGATGTCATCTATACCCTAGACCAAAGGATCGACGAAGAACAAGTTTTGTCGCAAGAGCCTACAACGCGATCTTAATGCTTTAAATCACTTTGTTGTTAAGATGAAGAAGTGAGAATTAAATAGTTGATAATAAGGCACGAGTGGTTAGGTCATGTGTTTAAAGATAGTATGTTTAGGTTACTCGCTTAGTTCAGGTTGTTAGAATATTGAAGTTTGTGTTAGGTCATCAAAAGTTTGTGTTTAGTATGTGCTTGTGTAATAAAGTGCCTTATATATATTAATAAGAGTCTTATTATTATATGCTCTCTATTTCTTTTGGATATGTGTTTTGTCTCCACATGTTGTGCATAAAGGTATACATGAAAACAAGTGTGGGTAAAGCACACCGCAACAACAAGACGAGATTCGATCGCGAAAATCATGAAATTTAGAAAGCAACAGAAAAAAAACCATGATTGCCAAAGTTGGACCGAAACGGGCTTGAGAGTGGGCCGCCCGAGCTCCTCTATGGGCCGGCTGGCCCATCACAATGCCACCTCATCTCGTGCTTCGTCATCCACGGTCAAGTTTGAGCCCAATACACTCTATTTTTATATGTTTTGCTTTCCATTTCGAACCAAATTAAGAGTTCATTAAATACAACTTTAAAGCATGAGGAAAGATTATTTCAGTCATGACTTAAGGATAGACTCACATAATACTTTTCCTAGAAGTCTTGCTACTGTTAGGAACTTATTATTAGGGACCCCATGTTACTTAAGTTGTTGTGGAATGAGATATAGTAGAATAATAAGAACTTGATTCTTGATGTCTTGTTATTAGAGAATTTTATTTCAAAAAGTAAAAAAGAATAGATACACCTCTCCTTTGTGGCAAGCAATGTCGTACCAGTGCCAAATATAGACTAGGAAAACCTTCTACATATACTACTTGTCATTGTGTTGAGTTTGATAAAACCTTATGACCCTTGTTGAGAAACTTATCATGATCTCAAGATCAAGATCACGTATACTCCACATATATATCTGCTACTCCTACACTAGGGATACACAACAACATGTTTTCCATCCACCTAAAAATGTTCTACTCCTACACTGGGAATAGACACAAAAATATGTTCGATAGGATAAATGCTCCAAGTTCTTGTAAATGTCTCTCTTGAAAAGTTTCAATTGCGGAAATAGAGGCATGGGCTATGCAAAAGTTATTCATAAAAGAAAGAAAAAGAAAAAATATTGAAAAAATGGACAAGTGTCAGAGATATTGAAAACAATGGGTACTTAGATACCCGCCTGAAAAAAGAGAGATGAATAAGATAGCGCATGTTTTCTTGCAAAAGTTTTTCAAGTTTCAATCAAGAAAGATATGTTTCAAGGAGGATAGTAGAATTAGGTTAGCCACCATATATATATATATATCCACACACATGCACATCTTGATCTAAGAGTATGACATCTTTCTCCTTGGATCCTTGTTTTGACTTTACAATATATGCAATGCAAGTATGTTTTCATATTCATCCCTACCTGAGCTCCACATAAGCTTTTAGAAGTAGGTAAAAAGAAGGCAAAGTCATCAATGCCTTGGTGAGGATCCAAAAATACCACATATACAGAGTGATTTGAGAGTACTACGAAAGGAAAAGGTAAGCTATGTTTTGTTTTCAAAAGTATTAAAATGCTTCTCTAATTGACTTGACTGAAGTAAGATGGTGATCTGTTTCAAGCTATTCCATTCTTCAACCGTCCAAAGTTTCATGGTAGACACTTTGAATCCTGCAGTGCATGCATGACTAGCAATAGTTTTATGTTGATGCCTTGTCCTAAGGTTATGTCTTGAGTAATCCATCCTTTTATGGAGGATGAGTAAAAGCCTAAGTGTGGGGGAGTTTGTTGATGGTAGTTAACATTCATCACAAACCGTCAATATAACTTGAATAAATGGCTAAAATGGATCACCAATGTAGACTTAGGGGTTTAAACTGACAAATTCGACGAGTTTTGGTGAATATGTGTTTTCAGCAGGATTAAATCCGAAAACCGCCAAGGAGGACCTATTCGTCAAAAGAAATAATGGAATTCCACCGCGTAAATAGTGTTGGAAGACTCTAGAACATGAATCACCAAAGTGGACATGTGTCTCTGACACATGGGGCCGCCTAGCCCACCTGGAGGCTGCTAGCCCCTAGGGCCCCCACCTATCAGCCTCGTTGCTATGTCGGTTTTCCACCGCCTTAAGGATTGCATCTTCGTCTTTCTTAAAGTCGATTTGATCTAAGGGCTCACGTTGGATGCTCTGGGCTATATATATCAACCTGCACCCCCCTTCCATGGCTTGTCTCATTTGATCCTGAGAGCCGAGAAGCCAAAAACCCTAATTCATATGTCCACCAGGATTAGAGCAAATAGTCAAGAGAAGATTAGTCCTCGATAGGATTTAGTCTTGTTCAAGAGATAGTGAGATAGAGTGAGAGGGAAGAGTTTGGAGGAGTCCCGACTTGTCGGTGCTCTCTCTATGGCTTGTACCCTGGTGGAATCAAGTTCTTCTTGAGCTTGCTTTTGAGATTTCTCTGATAATCGACTTCTAATTCAAGTAAGCATCTTGTTCATATTGTTCTTCAGGTTTGCGACTTTCGTTTTGAGTACTTTAATCCTTGGAGCTCCTGGGTTAAAGTAGTATTTGTATTGTAAGCATGGTGCTTAGACTCGGTTACTCATGAATGTACCCTATTTTCTAGATCGGTGGTAGCTCGTGAGAGTGACTTTTATAGCCTCATTGAATCCTTTGTAGTCCACCTCCCGTTAGTAGTCCAAGCAGGACATTGTTGCTATAGGAAACATACTCTGCCCATGTTTTCTCTAGTAATATCCCTAGAATTGAACAATAGAAGACAAAGCTTATCAAGTTAGAACTAGAAGACCTTAGCAGTCTCCTCTACGCTCCTATTATCTAGCCTTGATTGTGAAGTTGGGATAAGTTAGATTTGGTTTTTCTCACACATGTTTCCTCGAGTTCGATATAAAACTAGGTACTCCCGGTGAAGTGCTACATCGGTATAATATCCGTGCGCTTGCAGATTATTCTGTGTGCATTAATTTATACCAACACTTTGTTGACGGCGGCGACCACCATGAATTGGTGGAGGCTTTCACCAAACATGCAGATGCCACGGTGAATCTTTCTTCACCTAGAGATATCATGAACAACGTCTTCTTTGGCCCATAGTTTGTACTTTGTGATTCAATCATAAATAAAATCTTTTGATTCCACTCATGTTTATTCCCTGTTTGAATCCATGTGAATTGTCTAGAGATGACGATGGCGCACCTTTGAGTTGATCTCATGTGACCCCTTTTTCCTCTTTTTATTTTTTGCACTATAGGCGATGCGTGCCGCATCGGCTTTTGCCTTCTTAGGCTAAGTTAGGATCTTTTATTTTTGTTCTAAAGGCAATACTCTGTTAGTTCCGGCTGTTAATCCTGGCTATGATCCAAAATCGATCATACTTGAATAATAACCTTGATCACCAGGGCTTGAAATCTCATAACGAACCATTGCTTTCAAAATAGTCGATGATGATTCAAGTACTAAATCTTTCATGAAAACTCAAGGATCATCTGTCGTCAAGCTCTTTCAAAGTGTTGTGCAACTAAATCCAAATTTGACTCTTTAAAACAGAACGACTACATTCTGACGAACTAAATCATAAGAGCAATGTTTAGCCGATCCGTAATAACCAACTATAGAAGTCATTAAAATAAACTCTCAGAGCCGATTGCATAGATAGGCTGTTGATGTTCATTTTTGATTTTGATGATGCCTCCTTCCCAGAGTCTACCAGAGAAGCACTCGCAATCTTCAAACTCCCAATATGCTGGATCAACGGTTGCGACGCTTACGGAGGTATCGGCTTGAACCACTTCGATGTTGTCTCCTTGCCATTGGATGAGGCATTGGTGCATTGTCAAAGGGATGCAACAATTAGCATGGATCCAGTCATGACCCAAGAGCATACTATGTGTTCCTTTACCATCGATGACGAAGAAAGTAGTAGGTAGGGTCTTACTTCCAATCATCAATTCGACGTTAACTACCCCCTGGGTCTTAGATGCATTGCCACCGAAGTCTTTCAACATCATATCTATTTCAAGCATATCTTCTCTACCCTTCCTGATCTTGCGGAAGGTAGTATAGGGCATGAGATTGCCTGCTTCACCTCCATCGACTAACATCTTGGTCATCGGCTTTCCATCGACAAATCCTTTCATGTATAAAGCTTTTAAGTGCCAATGTTGAGATGGCTTGTCAAATATAGATTGTTGGGACTGGAGGGCTAACTGAGCTATCACTTGTCCCAATTCTTCTTCATCATACTCCTCCCCATTAGATTCTTCTCATTCATATTTGGAGGGAGCTCTGAACTCTACAGGTAGGATGGAGACCATATCAATATTAGCCGATGGCTTACCCTTGTTGTCTGTTTGCTTGACACGCCATGCATGAGGTCTGCTATACTTCTGAGCTTCCAATTATCTATTCTCAGGCATTGAACTCTTCTTTTCTAGCTCCTTGTTAGACCTCCTAGACACAATTGGCCCTCCTACCAAACATAATCTTTCTCTTCATCATGATCGGTCCAATTTTGATCATGGACATGCTTTCCTAACCGATCATGAACTCCTTTATTTTTTATGAGCCGATCCATGTTGTTAGATTGATAATTCAAATGCTCATGGATGGATCGGTGGTTGGCTTGATATTGCCTGAACTCTGCATACTGATTATTGCACTCTAGGCAGTTTTGTCTTGTAGGTAATTTCAAATCTTTGTTCCTATAGTGTTTGAAGAAAGGACAACTACAATATATCTCGGCTTGTTTTCTTTCGTACCTCTCTTCTTCGCACCGATGTTCATATTCTTCTTCTTTAAGATAGTGCTAATAGTCCTTCTCCTTCTAGCATTGCCACTTATTCAACAAGATCCTAGAAGTGACTCAAGGATGTAAAGCACTAGCTTTGGATGTCTTGCGTTGTTCGTATCAGCTATTTTGCTGATCATCTTTCTTGAACTTATTTGCCGATACCTGAACTTTGGGGTCAACTGACCCATTTTCCTTGGCCTTAGCTGATGTCAAGACCTTCATCTTTTCCTTAGCCAACTAAACTCCACCATATGCACCCTAGGAAGGGATGTCCATCTATGCCCATTGCTGGTTTCTTGGCTGGCTTAAACTTGATCTTTCCTTGCTCTATGGCCTTCTAAATATGTACGTAGAAAATTCTACACTCACTATTATTATGAGTGGTGGCATTATGGAACTTGCGGTATTTCTTACCCTTTAACTCCTCAACTGAATGGATCACATGATTTGCAGGTAGTCTCAACTGCTTCTTCTCTAGCAGTAAGTCAAAGATCCTATCAGCTTTCTTGACATCAAAGTCGTAAACATCTTTCTTTTCCTTCACCCATGGACATGATACTAGAGCCTTGCCCCATGTCCATTCAGCGGTTGTGACTTCTTCATCTTCATCAGAGTCTGCATCATAGGGATTAGTCGTAATAGCAGTCCCCTTTAAATACTTCTCTTTGCACAGGGTCCGGTGTTGACTTTCAAAAGCAGACACTCTCTAAACTAAATGGGCTAAGCTTTCAAAGTCCTAGCCTTTGAACTTCTCTCTAATCAATGGAGACATCCCTTGAAGGGCCAATCTAGCCAATTGGCCATCAGATAGATTCAATGACTTGTAATGGCTCCTTACTTCTCTGAATCTCTGAATGAACTCAGAGCCTGACTCATTGCTTCTCTGCCTCATGCTTGTCAAATCTGTAAGCTTCTTCTCCCCTGTCCCACTGTAGAAGTATGCGTGGAACTTGCTTTCTAGATTGGCCCACCCAGTGATAGAGTTTGGTTGGAGGAAAGAAAACTAACTGAAGGTTGGTCTAGAGAGGGACAAAGGGAAGAACCAAACTTTGTGTGCCTCCTCAACAAATGCATCTCTGAGCTGAATGAGGTAGCGGCTGATATGTTCAATGGTTGTCACCTCATCTACCCTGACAAATTTGGAGAAGTCTAGGACCCTATAGCGTGGAGGAAGCTGCACAATATCATACTAAGCATGGTATGGGCGCTGGTAGGAGCCAATTTGTCCTTTGGGCTTCAGACCAAACTAGTTATATATCATAGCAACTATCCTATTGGTGAATTCATCAGCATCCATGCCAATGGCTTCCTGCCTTGGCTGTCCTTGGGCCTGGGCTTGAGATCCTTGTGCTTGAGCTTGTTGACCCTAAGTCTAAGACTGTCCTTGGGCCTGGGCTTGAGATCCTTGTGCTTGAGCTTGTTGACCCTGAGTCTGAGACTGTTGTCCTCAAACTTGTAGTTGCTATCCCTGGGCTTGAAGCTATTGAACATTGTAGTTATAAGGATTCTAATACCCAGGGTGTGGCATCATCTCATATGTACTAGCATCCAAAACCGGATGATAACCTTCTAGATAGTTGATCTGGGCCTTATGAGTGGTATATCCTAGTAACTGACTATTGAAGAAGTTAGGACCAACATCCTTGGTGATCCATTGTATTGACGAAGCAATTTTATAGGTCAACTAAGGTGTCTGATAGGAAGTAGTGAACTTTCCCTAAGACGGCCATTGCACAACCTGTTGACTGATCAGTGAGGCTGGCTGCTAGACTGAATAAGTTTTTTTTATCCAGTTGGAAGCTAATTCATCTATGTGATAGGGGCACTTGGAGATTGCTGAGCTAGTGGTTGCCCCCCTGTCACTTGACCTTGACCTTGCCCCCCTGCTGTTGATGAGGTTGGTACTTGCCCCCCTACGGTTAGCTGAACCTGAGGGTCTAGTGCTTGTCCTCCTGAAGGCTGCTATGCTAGTGGCTACTGATACTACCCACCGTTCGGCTGTTGACTAGAGGTAGTCACATTGCTTCCTATAGCCGAAGGGTTGAAGCCATTGAAGTATGCCAGTCCCATCTGATCAACTAGTGCCCGAAAGAAGACTATCTTCATAACATTGCCAACCGTATTGGCAAGCGTCTGATTGTGATTTGTAATGACTTCATTGACAGTCTTGTGGATCATCTGGGCCGCAAGTCTAGCTTTAGATTTTTCATCTGGATTGCTCTGTCTATGCAGGAGAACTCATGGCAGCGGAGTCTTCTGGATGATTGATTCACGCGTCTTACTGTAAGACAACAGTCACTTCTCTTTGAATTCTTCCGCTGCCTGCTCAATGAGCGTCTTCTGGTCATCAGGCAAGTCTTCAAGGTTAACCTTGAGGATGGTGTTGTTGTTTTCCATGTTGGTGACTGCGGTCAACTTTTGATCAAATGATTGTGGTCCCACTGGGCATGCCAGGCCTGTGTCGACACTAAAAAATTGACGCTGGGAACACATTTATCAACGCTGGGGAGAGGCCCACGTGGAGTAGATCCTGAGCTTCTCTCTGGGCTTTGAAAGGGCACCACCAGACCAGACGGTCGTGACCTCGGGGCGCGCCAGTCAACTTGACCTACAATTGACAAGGGAGTAAGATTGATCAGTAATTTAAGGTGGAACATGCCGATCGTTTGCCCAAACAGTTCCAAATGTGTGGCCAAGTGGCTAGTAAGACAAGGCTATCAACTAGAGAGTCGATATCCAACATGTTCATGATGTATGATAAGTAAAACAAGCATATCGGCAATCATCAGTTACTCAATTATATAGATCTAACCTACCGATCATCATGAAAGCATGCAAAAGATGTAAAAAGATAGGTGTGAAAGCATATGATTTGGTTGAGAGACATACTAGCTTTTAATCAGGATAGAAACAAGTGAAAAGCGTGTAAACAACTAATATATTTTCTCAAAAGACAGGCTATCAGCTAAATAGCCGATTCTAGTGAAAGAAGGGTCATAGCATGCAACCACTCATCTATTAGACGTGTATAAACCCATACGCCTATCAGATCCAAACTACTATCTTTATCAATAGGGGTCAGAACTAACCGATGTAGCCATAATAAAAATAAAAAATTAAACCTTGAAAGCATATAGATTTATACACGCTTAATGGGGTCACGAGAACATGCTATGATCGTGAAAGCTCATACGATCGGCTAAATAGCCGATGCAGATATAGCATGCAGCCAAAGACTATGCTTGGCCATAAGCGAGGCTTACTACCTTATGATTTCCGGTCTATGATGCTAGCAGTGGGGGTTAGACCTAACCGATGCAGCCATGAAAGCACTTCTAGACCGAATCTCATCAATTAGCATGCCTTACCTAGGGCTAAACATGCCTTGACCACATACTATCTTCGATCAAGATCAGGTTACAACAGCTAGACTAGCAATAACCATCGTTAAAGTAGGATGTAAACAATGTAGTGCGACGAGATGATGATTCAAAAAAAGATATAAAGCTAATCTAATTCAATCTTAACCGAGCATGGGATTCATATCAAAATTCGTACGAGATCAGACTGAACCGAGGGCAGCCGTGTGGATTTTAATAAGAATCAAGGATAACTATCAACAATTGCAAGAGATCAGACTTAACCGAGGGCATCCTTACAATTAACTGATGATAACTAACTTATGTCAAGCTTTTAAGATATTAGACTTAACCGAGGGCAGCCTTACAAATACAATATAAGTCATGACGAATACTCACAAATAAACCGTAGATCAGACCTAACTGAGGGTAGCCCTGCTTGCCAAAGAACTAATTGAAATCTACTCTACTCTTACTCCTAAGGGGTGGCATGAGCCAAAAAGTAAAGGTACTAATTTGTGTTGATCGTTGGAGATGTCCATTACAATGGCCGGGGTTCAATATTTATTCCCAAGGCTTGACTACGAGTCCTAGTCGAACAAGACCGGTTACAAAACTTAGAAAAGTGAACAAAACCTCCTAATCTATGATAACTTGGACTCCAATCTTTTTCTTCTATGGAGCCCGATGTGTCTTCTCGTTTCGTGCCTTGCTGATCCTGCTGATAGGGCCCACTCTCTTGGAATGTTGACGTTATCTTCATTTTGATGTCAATTTGGCTAGTTGATCCTTGTTGAATATCTCAGCTTTGTCCTAATGTATTTAGATCTTGAGGTCCTTCCTTTTTTGAACCAAATTTTGGTGTCAACAGTTAGATGTCTTGATGGACGATCCGGTGGTGATGTCGGACAATCCGCCAAAACTGGCAGTGCTCTGTAACACCCTAAAATTTGCATCATTTATAAATAGGTTAATTTGATTTATTTATGTATTTATGTGAGCATTAAAACTTAGAGAAACAATGACTTTTGTTAAATTAAAATCAACTATAAGTTATAAGTTATAGCTATATGTTTGTGCATTCATGCTGACTCATATTTATTTTTTTGATGCTTGGGTTTGATCAAAACTGCAAAAGGATTTAAATTTGAGTTGAATTTGGTTTTGAAAATGTGTTTAAGAAAAAGAAAAGGAATTCCTTTTTCCCCTTTCTCCCTCTCTCGGCTTTTGGCCCGCTCGGCCTTTTTCCCTCCCCGTAGCCAGCCGCTGGCTTGCTCCCTCCTCGCCCGTTTTCCTTCGCAGGCCAAGCTCCCGCTCTTGGCCCAGCCCAGCAGCAGTGCAAGCGCCTCTCCTCTCTCTCTTGGCATTGATAGCCTGGCCCCACGCTTGGAGTTGCTGACACCGTAGGCCCACATGTTAGTCGTGTCTTCCTCCTCTCGTATGCGAGCCGGACTCTCCTGGGGATGGAAATCCACCTCCGAGTCTAATTCCTTAGCGTGCGCACCTTGCTCCAAGCCCCCATAAATAGCGCCCCTGTATCCGCTGCCTCCCTACTGAACCCTAAAGAAAGCCACTGCCCTCACCTCGAGCTCGCAGCAGCCGCAACCCTAAGCGTCGCTGCCACCAAGCCCGCTTTGTCGTTCCTCCGCTTGAACATCGCCGTAAGCATAACGCTGAGTTTTGCGTCAAGTTTTTGAAGTCACCAAGTCCTTCGCCTCTCTTTTTCTCATTTTGGTTCTCTCACCTTGCGTCGCCGACATTTGTAGGAGATCCGTTGCCGCCGTTCTGAGCCGCTCGTCATCTTCGATTCATCCCTACCTTCGTTTTTGATCTTGGTGAGTTCGCCGTTCCCTCTTCTTTCATTTTGTACCGGTCCCGAGTCAAACTGTGGCCTATATCACCGAATCAACGAATGCCGGCGAGGTATTCTCACCACCGGCCATGGAAACCGATGTGCCAGCTTTCTTCACCGGCAACAATCTCTCTCCGTCCCCAGGTTCTAATCTGAGCCGTTCAAATTAGATCCAACCGTCCAGATCACGACATACCCTTTTGGCTATTATTTTTGCATATGAGCCCCTCCAGTTTGCTGATTTTAAACCCGTGGTCCACTCCTTATTCAAAATCCCAATTTGGATTTATTTTAATTCAAATTACAATACACTGAATTATAGTTTTGCCACTAGTTTTATTTACGCTATAACTTCTTTGTTTTAACTCCGTTTTGATCCGTTCAAGGTGTGTTGGATTTGTAATTGCATAATCTACATGTTCATACCACTATTAAATATGTTTTCAACTTTTGAAATTCAAGATTAGTTGTAATCTATTATTTTATTAAAGGAAATCTTGTTTAATTCATATCTTCTTCGTTATAGCTCTGATTTTTGTGATCTTCGTGTGTGTTCATAGCGAGATGTAGATTCATTTTATAAACTTTTCAATCTTGATTCTAGGCTGTTGGTGTACTATTCTAATCTATAGCCTTTGTTTGCTATGCATGATTGCTTCTAGATGCTTGTTTGTTGTTGTGTTGATCGAGTATAGATGGTGATCAATTCATGGGTGATCAAGAGTACTACTTTGATGAACAGGATCAGCAGGAACACTTTAATCAAGGCAAGTATAGCATGGGACTATCCTTGTTTCCTATGAACCTTAATACATTTAATTAATATATGCATGTGTCACCTTGAAAAGGATTTCCTAGAATTGTACTTATGCCTTGACTCCTATGGGATATTGCATTGGGTAGCTAATGCTAGTGCTAAATGAAACCATGATTTGGTAACTTGACTAATGGTATATGCAATAAACATTAAATATGACTTTTTAGCAACTTGATAAATGGGGGCTGAGTATTTAGCTACTTTCTAAATGCTTTAGATTCCTCACCCTAAGGACTATCTGTAAGTGATCATCCAGGACTTACAACACAACTATGAGGGCCACATGGCTCTGGCATTAGTCAAGTATGAGGACCTTTTCTAGCTTGGTAGTGGTTACCTTCATGGCACAAAAGGGGCTTGCCGAATTGGGTATAGCGCGGAATATGCCATTTAGAAGGGGAGCTCTACATCTATTTGATAATTGGAAACCTTGCGGCCCTAACTTGTTAGACGAACCTTTGAAGGGCTTCATAGTGTATCCTGCTTGCTCACCTTGGTAGTGTTTTGGGGACTTGCAAACCCTGGGCAAATGGGAAAACACGACTCACAGTGAAAAGTGTACAACCTCTGCATAGTGTAAAACTGATATATCAGCCGTGCTCATGGTCATGAGCTACATTGGAACCTTTATGGAATAGATGATCACTACTAATTATTTGTTTATGCTATTCATTAATCATGTTTACATTGATTATGTGTTTACTATGGTATTTTGACAACTTGATGCTACTCATATGCTAAAATTGTGACAAATAAAAGCTAAATGCAGTCAAACCCGAGTCAAGCTTTTTGAGCCTCATGAACCCCTTGTTACACTTGTTGAGTACGAGATGTACTTATGCTATTTTATTTTCATTATTTGGATAAAAATCCCGGATGGTAACAGATTACTATGGTAATGATGACTTTCCTGAGGATTACTAGTCTTGTGGTCAACCGGTTGATGTCCCTGTGCTCTAGAGCTTCCGCGAGAGAGTTATCTTTATATTTTCGCTATATTTATGTGAAGACTATGTGATAATATTCATGATGTAATAAACACTTGTGAGGATACTTTCTATAATTTGTTGCCTTATATGTGATTGATCTCTGTGTGCACATAAGATTATGCATCCTATTTTATCCTTAAAATTAGGTGTGACAAATTGGTATTAGAGCCATGTTGTCTGTAGGACACAAGCCTAGTTAGTAATGGTCATTTTACCCTCTTTTGCTTCACTCATTTCATACTTACTACCTCACTCTTGTTATTTGCTAAATTTTATGCTTCTATTGCCTCACTCTGTTATGAAAATTATTGCTTCTATTCTAACTAAATCTAACTCTGTAGATGCCTTGTGCCAACAAGACCGCTCGCATCAGCACTAGAGGTTACTACCCGCCCTGTGCCTTGTATGAGCCCATGGAGCCACATGAGGAGGAGATCGTGGTGGTTGAGGATGCGTTGGAAGATGAAGATGAGGAACCTTAGGAGCAAGAAATCGACTCACCAGCACTTGCACCTGCACCTGCGCTTGAGCAACTCCAGGAAGAGCCAAAAGTTGAGGAAGATGTTGTGGAGGTCATTGAAGTAGAGGATGAGGAGGAGGACACCGCTCAAGACGATGTGCCACCCCCTACCATGGGGTGGACTACGAAGACCTATGACAAGCCAGGGTGTGAATCCTCCGCTTCGCATCACTGACTTTTGGGGATCCTTCAGGCCTACTACACTGATTGGGACATAGCTATGGAGTATGTCTGCAACGAGTATACGCACGCCCTAGAGGACACTTATTGGAAGACTAGGGTGTGTATCTACATTAGGGATGAAGAGAAGGAAGCATATCAACTGAACTCGAACTATACCCATTGGGCTCAGTGTGCCACCATGGAAGATAGCATAGAAGACGCAACCTTCGAAGCCTGCATGGGTCTCCATGGCCGCCACTTTGATGATTTGAAGGAGGATCAATATCGATTGCTCCCTCGCCAACACCCTGAATTGGAATGGGAAATAATGGACCTTGAAGGCATGGATCCAACTACTCAAGTGATGGTAAACTTTGCCTCTAAGTTAGTAGAGAAGAATCATCGGTTGGAAGATCAGTTGAAGGCATAAGGGAGATCTCTTAAGAGGTGCCAATGTGTGATAGATGATCAAAGGGTGTGCCTCAACCTGCCATGGATTTATGAGAAGTTTCCCCATAAATATCGCCAATAGGTGTTGGAGTTCCTTTCTGTGTAATAAGACATTAGTAGCGTGGGTCAAGTTGCGTAAAGTCGAGTCTAGTAGTGTGGTGTGAACTTGGTGTGTCTAGTTGATTTATTATTTTGTTTATGTGTGAGTTGTATTTTTGTAATGAGTGCTAGGACTTTGTGGGCATGTCCGCAAGTTCCATAGTTAAGAATATTGAGTTTAAGTTAATGAATGAATAGTTGGGTTTGGTTTATCCTATTCTCTCGGTTCTATTTTTAGAGTAGTCTGCCTTTATCTCGATTCCCATTTAAATCTGTTTGACCAAAAGTTATGAAATTTTTAAGAGAATAACTAGACTTAAGTATCTTTCAAATTCCACTAGAATCACCCTTTTATCTAATCTGGATCGAGAGATATAGTTGTTTCAATTTGAAGTTTTTGCATAGTCTGGAATCTGGAATAGTTTTGGTTGTGTCCTATTGGTTATTCACATAACGACAGAATCTGGGTATGTGATCTAAATAAAAGTTGTAGATAATTTCTTAAGCTTTCCAACCATATAAATAACGCCTCTTTTGGGTATCTAAAACTCAAGATATAACTGTTTTACCAAGCTGTTGATGTTGGAACTCATCTAGAAAATTTGTAGAATATATTCTCTATCTCTATAAGTGTCTATAACTTGGAAATCTATAAATTTTGAATATTTTGTGTTGGATGGCAGATGGCCAAGAGGAACAGGCAGGGTCATAGAGGTGTTCCCCCAAATCCACCACCACCACCGCCAACTACTATTGAGTAGCTTTTGGTGGTGCAGACAGTAACACCCTAGGTGTTAGGCTTGCACTTTTGCACTTGCATTGCATGAGCATAAGCATCATTCATTCATATATGAGCACAAACATATGAAACATTCATATGAAACATATGAAACATACCTTTGTTATTCTATGTTGCAACGTGTGTATGCTTTATGGTCATGCTTGTTAAGGCAAGTAGTTGATGTTGATCACTAAAACACCTTAGACACACTTAGGATGGTACATGGAACAAGTTTGGTATTCATGACATGGACCAAAATAGCCCCCAAGTCATAGTTATTCTAAAAACTCCAATTTTTATGATCCTACTTTGACCAAAGTTGAACTATAGCATAGAGAGTTTGCATGGCAGTGCACCCTTAATAAGAGTTGTAGCTTATCTTATGTGAACAAACTTTATTTAAGGGCCATGAGCTAATTTAGTGCCTAACATAGTCCAAAACAGCTCCAAAGTAGCAAAAAAAATACTATTTTTGGACTTGGAGAATTTGCAGTCCTAAAGTCATTTACAGTTTTAATGTGCCTCACTTAGGAGCATTGTCACTGGCTAACCATTGAGAATTAGATGATGGTTCCTAAATCAAAGTTGGAGATCTCACATAGCTCTACAAGTTTCACAAATACCATTTTTTCTAACTCGAAGTGGATTAGGAGATGTAGAGTCATGAAGTAGCGCTGTCAGTCATCTGAATTGGACTTAGCCGATTTCGATGCCAGCGTGGTGGCCAACCATGCGCAGGCCACGGCCGCCACCTGGTGGCCGTACGTCGGTGCCAGGCCCACTGGTCAGGTCGAAGGGGAGTGAAGAGGGAGGCGACATCGCTGCTCCCTCCATATCTCGCTCTGCCTCTCTCTCACCCACCAAGTGAAGCCGAGCGCAGCGCCATCGTCGCCATGCCTTCGCCAAGCTCGTGCGCCACCGCTACCGCGCCATTGCTCAATAGCTCATGCACACTATGTCGCCGCGACCCACTCTACATCCTCGACCCATTAGTGCCTTAGTTTGAGCCCAAGGTAAAGGCCTACGACCGTTTTTACCACCGCGACATCACCAGAGCGCTGCCGTGCTCTCGGCTCACTGTGGCCAGGCCGCTCCACTGCATATCCCGCCTTCCTATCTTTTGGTCCGTAGTTGCCTTAGGCCACTGCTACTCAGGCTAGAGCTAGGATAGATGCTACCATACCATCACACGGGAACACACTGCTGCTCCTGCCGTGCTCGCCATGGCCACGAGCTTGAGCTCACCATGGCCAGCAGCCCCTAGGTCTCGTCATCCCCCACTTGGAGATGTTTATGCATAGCCACGAAGACTAGCTTCTACCACGAAGATGGAGACCCACCTCTTGCCACTAGTTAGCTGGAACGGAGAGCCCGTAGTGCATGCTAGGCACCACCGTGCCGCCATGCATGCGGTTAGGCTCCCCCACTGCTCCACCATGTCCAGATCTTGCTCCAGAACTGTGCTAGGTCGCCGTAGAGGTAGGGCCATTCTCTTCGAAGCTTGCCGTGGCCGGAGATGGCTGGCGTGCCACCACGCGACCACCACCATCCACTATGCTCGCCAGCAAGCTTGCTCCGGTGAGCCACTGACCCAACCTAGGGTACCCCTGGGTGCGGGTTGATGAGAGGAACACGATGGCGCCTGGGGTTTCACCGGAGACCTCGCCGTCGGCGAGCTTTTCACCGGTCAGCGTTGTCCTCTGCTCCTATGTTGCTAACGGTGGGACCATTGACCTATGGGCCCCCATAGTTTAGTCAGTAGTGGGTGCACAGGACCGGGTGCACCTAGCAGCTGAGCTCGATTTGAAATTCGATTTTCTTTATTTATTATTCCAAATTTTGTAGCAAACTTCAAAAATTCATATCTAGAGCTAGGAGTATCCAAATTGAGTGAACCAAATTTTGTTGGATTCATCATGAAGTGTACTATTTGATAAAAATATAAAAATACTGTTTGGGATATTTTTCTGGGAGAATTAAATTGAGCTAGATAAGTGCTTTTAAAGTAGTTTATATCTTGTAAAATGCATAAGTTGAGCTAGGAAAGTGATAAAATTGTGATTCCAATTTTGCTGATCTTGTGTTGACATACTCTAGCTAAGGAAAATACTAAACCTATAGTAATAATTCTTGAAATATGGTCTTCCTATTTAATCTTAATTAATTGCTAATTTCTAGTGAAATTAAACAGGGTAAAAATACATAACTAATGATCATGCAAATTTTTACACAGTGTTATTGTGTTAGGATGAAAGTAAGAAAAATATGAAATCTATTGTTTGACACTTTTCACTAGGCTAAACTATTTTTGCTAAAATAAGCCTATGCAACTTGTCATTTTTGTAGAGATGGCTATACTTAGCCAAATGGCATGAAATTTATATAGTAGACTTTTGGGGTCACATGTAGGCTACTGTAATTTGCTCAAAATTTACTGTGCACTTTTGATATATGTTCCTTATTTCACCTTAGTGTCCAAATAAATTAATAAATGCATTTAAATAATTTATTTAGGCTTTACCATTATGTTTTCTAAAGTGTATATAATGTCTATGAACTGTTGGTACCATTGGTTATGCCCAAATTTGATTGCTTGTATGAAGTGAAATATTAATTGCTCTATAATTCAATTTTAGTGACTAGTTTGGACAGTTTCTATTGTTAAGTAAATTTCATGGGTAAAATGAAGTTTGCTATGAATCTTGTCAATAACAAAGTTGTAGATAACTTACTTATCTTACTTATGTCAAATTTTCATGGCAAAAGGCTAAATGGTTTGAGAGTTATAGCTGTTGGAATTTAGTCTCCAGAAATGTTTATTCTCTGGAATTTCTGGATAGATCTGAGAAATTGCTTTGTTTGGCAATGATAGAAATTGAATCATCTTGAGATGACTATAAAAAAGTTGTAGGTAGTTTTATAAGATTTCCAGAAAGTCTAAGATCATAGTATTTGGTTGAGTAGAACTCTAGATATGGCCAAAATAAGTAGCTGCTGTTTACAGTCTAGGAAATAACTAAGTCAAATTGTAATTGTTTGTCTTATGTGATGCTTGTGTAGATGCTTAGGCTAATTGAGATTAGTCGTTAGCTATAGGTTCTAAGCCTCTAACTGATGATGAACAACTTTACCTTAGGTTACTAGAACTTGATGAGTGTATGTTTCTTGTACTGTAGAAGAGATATGCACCTACTCAGTAAAGATCAAGTAGAAGAAAGTTATACATCTACTTGGTCAACAAATGTTAAACTTATCATACATCTTGCGGATAACCATGCTCATGCGTATACAATTTATCATGTCATCTCATCTCTTATGCATTCATGATACTCATTTGTGCATATGAATGCAATAGGTTCCCCGGAAGTAGTGACGCTCCTTGAGTTCGAACCCGAGCGTTAGGAGGAGCAGCAACAGCCTAGGAGCAGGAGGTTCAGGTGGAAGGATGAGTCAATGTGGAAGATCTTCCTAAGTGTCCTGACCACCAACCTTTCTTGTTTCTGAAAGGTAAGCCCCGGAGCATTCTAAGCCTCCTATGTTTTCTAAATGTCAACTTGAGTCCTTTTATGTTGATGGATTAAGTACTAAGGGTTGATTGAAACCACTTGCTGCATATACTTTCCTTGTCCAGACAAATATATCTTGAATCCTATGTAGGTCCAGGATCAAATATATACTTATCCATGCTTAGTCCGGTAGAAGTCGGGTGATTTCCTGTCACCTGTGAGATATAGGTAGATATCTAGTCATAGTTGGCTATAATTGCTATCGTGGAAATGACCATGTGTTGATGAATAAAAAGGAAACGTGGTGGGATTGTGATAGAGAAGCAACAAGGCATGGAGGTCTTGGTGCCTACTTATCCCCGTCTATGTCAGTTAAGGACCGATTCGCTGTACGTCCTCATGTCATGTTGAACGCATGCCTAGCACTTAGTTGGCCGGATAAGTCATTCCGACCGTGAAGCCGAGTAGCTCAATTCATGCCGGGACCCGATAAGTGAAAGTGCGCACACTAGAGGAAGTAAGGATGTGTGGGGAGCCAGTGGCGTGAGTCCAAGGGCAGGCCAGGCTTAAACTTCCTTGCAGACTGGTAGTATCCCTGAGGGTGCGGCGCTGCTCAGACCCACAACTGTACCTGAATTGTACCAAAGGTGACCCGACGTGACCCCGATGGGGGAAGTATGGGTTTGTGTGAGGAATTACTCCCTAGCTGGTTGGAATCAATTTCAGTTGTCGTCTCTCCCAGATAGTGAGAACTTGACTGAGCAGCAGCAACGTAGCATTAATTGATCAAACTTGATGGTTATGATGATGCTCAAATTAATACACCAGATATGGTTACTAATGCTTGTTAGCTTAATCACGTGATTGCTCTAGTATAGGTGCTAATCTAGAGATGCTTAATTGAATTGGTATTCAATTTGATGCTGAAGATATTAAATCTCCAAGTTATGTTACTTAAGATTTTATGCAAAATGTTGTCAAGCTAGCTCCACCGATAAAGCTTTGCATACTCCTTGGTGTCATATTATTTCTGGTTTATGAAGGGTAAGTCTAGCTAAGTACATTCTTGTACTCAGGGTTTATTCCCTCTTGTTGTAGATGATATGATGTATCATGCGTACTGTAAGAACTATCTTCATCCTGCCGTGGATGAGGACTAAACCATGGGGCATGGTACTCCTAAGTTATCCTCTCTGTTCTGCTTTTGCTAGAAATGACCGTGGTACTGGCATGCATTTGAACTAAGGGTGATGTTGATGTCAAACTACTTTGTTTCCGCTATTTGAACTTGGTTTGTAATAACTATGTGAACTCCGATGTATGTGAGATACTTGTGAACCATTGTGAACTGTGATGTAACATGTGACTTGTTATGTTAAATCATATACGATCTTGGTTTGTATGTTGGTTGGTTTGAGATCCTTCATGATTTCATCGGACTACCAGGTTTATATGGGCTCAAGTATGATAGCTTGATTGCTTCGGTGATTGCTATTGTACTTGTGCTCTTATAAATTGGATGGTTCTGTTACAGCTGGCATCGGAGCAAGTGGTTTTGTTTTATAAAATCAGTTTGATAACTTATAGCTATATATATAGGTGTGTTGAAATCTGAATTTTAAATTTAGAGTGTGCCAGTGGTCATATCTTTTATGCCTAGTTAAGGACCATCAGGTGGCTAAATAAGTACTAACATGGGGTTTTTACTTTCGTCGTCCATACGACATGCTATTGTATGGATGCCATTCACTTGAGTGGTAATGTATGGATCAATTGCTTCTACGCCCAAAGGTAAGAGTGGCAAGACCGCAAGGGTGAGCGTGCGGTCTAAGGGGAGAGGTAGCTTTGGTATTGCGGTATATATATGTCGCATATATATATACTAAGTTATTTAATTATGGGTTAGTTTTGATACGGCTATAGATGCATATTTATATGTATGTATGGCATGTATTTACTTTCGGGTAGCTTTGATACGGAAGTATATGTATGGGTATATATATGGAAGTATTTAGTTGCAACCTAGAGCCCAGATTTATATTTTGGCATATATAATTGTTGGGTTGGGCTGAAATGAAATTCTTGTGCAGGTACACTAACAACGAAAATGTGTAGTCCGATTAGTTACATATATTGAGAGAACGTATGTATGCCACCGTGTATGTCGTTAGAATTTTAAATTTTTCCTAAGATTCATGAGGACGTATGGAATGTGCATGCATCATGTTCACTCATGCATTTACATTTTTGCATTCCTCCCTCTCTTATAATTGCTTACCCCATTCATTAAATTTCTTCTCACGTATGATATCCTCTCACAAGAGTTGCACACTTGTTATAGATGGTAGCACTAGGAGCCCCGCCTTGCAGTGACACGTTCCTGGTTATGTTTGGCACTCCTACCTTGCTGTGGAGGGTGCTCAACTCAGTTAGGTACGCTGAGCCACCTAGCTACTTCTGGAGGGAAGTGGCAGCTGAGGAATGATGTGCGGGTGACCATTCTAGCCCATGCAACCAATCCACAGTGGCAAGGTTAGAGTATTGAGTTAGATGGGCAGTCTCCTTGGGAAGGTGCCCAAGTGGTAGTTTTGGAGGCACTGAGTGAGATATGTCAGGAGTTTGGTGATGAGCTCATCAACAGTCCAGCTAGAACCATTCCCCGGGTGGATCCGTCGGTGACCGCTTGGATGCAACCAAGCAACAATGCACTGGTGAGAGACCGTGATGAGCAAGCAGAGAGCTCTAGTGCTGCTATGAGCGCTATGTTCACCATCCTAAAGATGTTCTACTCCCGCTAAGACAGCTATGTCAGCTACATGCTAGAGCTCCAGCGAGCACAGGCCACACAATGCTAGCTACGAGGGCGTGTGTGCAGGCATCGAAGGGCAGCTAGAGAGGCTCAACAAGAAACCAATAATGCTATTACAGCTTTGGAAGCTCACCGGGTTTAGTTGGTGAATGCTGTTGCAGAAAGAGATGTAGCTAGGGCAGAGATACAGGGCGTCCATGCTGAGAGGGATGAGGTCATTCGCCTTGCTGAGGCTTGGGAGGCAGCTAGAATTTAGACTGTGTTTTAGGCTGCTAGGCAGGCATTTGGTGGAGTCATCGATCCACTTTGCCTGAGAATGTTCAAATTACCTGGAACCAATTTAAGGCTGCATTTAGGGGACATTATATTCCCCGGGTCTTATGAGCATGGAGCATACAAATTTCATGAAGCTGACACAAGGTACCAAGAGCCTAACTGAGTATCTGCATGCCTTTAACAACCTGTCAAGGTATGCCATATTGTTTGTTGACACTGATGCAAAGAAGATTGCTAGTTTTAAGAGGGGCTTAGTCCGAAGCTGATGAAGACTCTAGCTAACAGTAAGTGTGCGACTTTCAATGAGTTTGTTAGTGATGCTTTAACTCAGGAGAATCAGAACAACATCTATTCATCATCTAAGAGTCGTAAGAGAGCTTATGAAGCAGGTGCATCTCAGTCAAAGCTCCTATTGCTATGAGACCTTAGTTTTGCCCACCTACTCCAAAGTATAGACCACCTTAGAAGAAGGTACAGACCAGTCAGACCCAGAAAGTGTATCGCAAGGCATTTTTTGTTGCTCTACCAAAGGGTAGCACCAGACAAGGAAGCTCTAGTGTTCCACCTAGCAACATGCCATGCTGGAACTGCAACAAGCCGAGCCATTGGGCAAGAAATTACCCCTATCCCAAGAAGAACACCAACCAGAAGCAGGGTAATCCAAATGCACGTCAGGGACATGTGCACTATACCACCCTAGAAGAGATCCCTTCAGGTGAAGTTGTCCTGCGGGTACATTTCTTGTGAACCAACACCCCACAGTTGTTTTATTTGATTCTAGAGTTCACATTCATTTATGAGTCAAATATTTGCATCCAAGCATGATCAAAGGGTAGTTACTATAGATAAGGGTGGTTATTGCATAAGTGTAGCTAGAAATAATATCTCTACCAACCAGATAGTCAGAGATGTGCGCATCTCAATAAGCAACTGGGAGTATACCTTAGATCTTGTAGTATTGCTAGGGTTGGGGATAGATGTAATCTTGGGTATGAAATGGATGAGTGGCTATGGAGTTCTCATTGACACTTTGACTAGAACCATCATGTTGAGGGAACCCCAGAGTAACAATGCTTTCCTAGTGCCACTTCCTAAAAGTTTTGATCTTTGAAACTTAGCCTGTGCTATTCAGACCATGACCCTCCTTGATATTCCGATGGTATGTGAGTTTTTGGATGTGTTTCTAGATGAATTGCCTGGGTTGCCACCCGATAGGGATGTAGAGTTTAAGATTGAGTTATTACCGGGTACAACACTCATCTCTCGGAGGCCATATAGAATGCCACCAAATGAGCTAGCCAAACTTAAGGTTCAATTACAAGAGCTTTCAGAGAAAGGTCTCATTCGACCTAGCTCATCTCCATGGGGTTGTCCTGCCTTATTTGTGAAGAAGAGAGACAAATCCTTGTGGATGTGTGTGGACTACCGACCACTTAATACCATAACGGTCAAGAACAAGTATCCTTTGCCTCAAATTGATATCTTGTTTGATCAGTTGTCAAGGGCTAAGGTGTTCTCCAAGATTGATTTGAGATCTGGTTAACATCATATTAAGATCAGGCCAGAAGATATACCTAAGACTGCTTTCTCCACTAGGTATGACCTGTATGAGTATTTGGTCATGTCCTTTGGGCTGACAAATGCTCCTGCATATTTCATGTATCTGATGAATTCGGTGTTCATGCCCGAGCTGGATAAGTTTGTGGTTGTGTTCATCGATGACATTATGATCTATTCAAAAATGAGGAGGATCACGCAAAGCACCTGAGAGTTGTTCTAACCAGGCTAAGAGAACATAAGTTATATGCTAAGTTTAGCAAGTGTGAGTTTTGGCTTTGAAAGGTACCTTTTCTAGGGCACGTGCTGTCAGAAAATGGGATCTCCATAGACCCCTCTAAGGTGCAACAAGTTATGGATTGGAAGGCCCTGACTTCAATTCATGAAGTTCGGAGTTTTCTTGGTTTAGCAGGTTACTACCATTGGTTCATTCTGGACTTCTCCAAAATCGCCAAGCCAATGACAAGATTACTTCAAAAAGATGAGAAGTTTGTATGGACTCCGGAGTGTGAAGCTGCTTTTCACACTTTATGGACTTTGTTGACTTCAGCTCCTATTTTGGTACAACCTGATATCGAGAAACCTTTTGATGTATTTTGTGATGCATCAGGTACCGGTTTGGGATGTGTTCTTATGTAGGAAGGCCGACTCATTGCTTATGCCTCACGTCAGCTAAAGATGATGAAGTCAATTACCCAACCCATGACTTGGAATTAGCAGCAGTTGTCCATGCATTGAAGATTTGGAGACACTATTTGCTTGGCAATGTGTGTCATATTTACACAGATCATAAGAGTCTTAAGTATATCTTCACTCAGCCTGAATTGAATATGAGACAAAGAAGATGGCTAGAATTGATCAAAGATTACAATTTAGAAGTGCATTATCATCCTAGCAAAGCGAATGTTGTTGCAGACGCTTTGAGCAGAAAGTCTCATTGTAATTCTCTGTTAGAGGATGGCTTCAATTTGTTACATCCTACTGTGCTACACAAAATTATGATTAGTTGTTCTCTTGATAGCAAGATCATCGAGCTTTAGAAGACTGATTTGGTTGTGTTCCACATCAAAAGAAAGATGAAAGAGCAAGAGACTAAGCATTTCAGGATCGATGAGAACGGTGTTCTATGATTTAAAGATAGACTAGTAATGCCGAAGGATAAGGAACTTAGAAACCAGATCTTAGGTGAGGCTCACTCTTCTAAACTGTCGATTCATCCGGGTAGTCGTAAAATGTATCAGGACTTGAAGACCCATTTTTCATGGACCAAAATGAAGAAGGAAATTGCAGCTTATGTTGCTAAATGTGATAATTGTTGCCGAGTTAAGGATGTTCATTTGAAACCTGTTGGACTGCTTCAACCACTTTCTGTTCTAGGTTGGAAGTGGGAAGAAGTTAGCATTGATTTTATTGTTGGACTTCCACCTACTCATAAGAATTTTGATTCCATATGGGTGATTGTGGATCGCCTAACCAAGTCTGCACATTTCATTCCAATCAGAACCAACTACTGACCACATGAGTATGCTGAGTTGTATTTCTCCCACATAGTACGTCTACATGGCGTGCCAAGAACCATTGTGTCTGACAGAGGGCCTCTATTCACTGCTCGTTTTTGGGAACATTTGCACAAGATGTTAGGCACCAACTTAGTCAGAAGTTTTGCCTATCACCCTCAGACCTCCGGACAAACTGAACATGTAAATCAAATATTGGAAGACATGTTGAGAGCTTGTGTCATCTCTTCAAAGGGTTTATGGGAAAAGTGGTTACCTTTAGCTGAGTTTTCCTACAACAATAGTTATCAAGAGAGTATTAAGATGGCTCCTTTTAAAGCTTTGTATGGCTGTAAATGTAGAACTCCTTTGAATTGGGTTGAACCCAAAGAAAGAAGATACTATGTTATTGATTTTGTCAAAGAGGCTAAAGAGCAGGTGCATATCATTCAACAACATATAGATGTCGCTCAATCAAGGCAGAAGAGTTATGCGGACAAGAGAAGAAGATCCATTCAATTTGAAGTAGGTGATTATGTATACCTGAAAGTGTCACCAATGAAAAAGGTACAACGGTTTGGGGTAAAAAGAAAGCTTGCACCTAGATATGTAGGTCCGTATCCAATCATTGAGAAAAGCGGAAGAGTAGCTTACAAGATCTTGTTACCTCCAGAAATGAGGGCTATCTTCAATGTTTTTCATGTATCCCAATTAAAGAAATGCTTACGTGTTCCAGAAGAAAGAGTGTAGGTTAGAGATATCAAGTTGAAATTGGATCTAGCCTATGAATAGAAGCCGGTGCAAATCATAGATAGCAAGGATAGAGTAACTCAAAACCGTGTGATCAAGTTTCACAAAGTGATGTGGAATAATCATAGTGAGCAAGATGCTACGTGGGAATGGGAAGATTATTTACGTGAGGTTTATCCAACTTTCTATGAAAAAATGGTAGGTCTTTCAAATCTTGGGATGAGATTTCTATAAGGGGGAGGGGCTGTAACACCCTAGGTGTTAGGCTTGCACTTTTGCACTTGCATTGCATGAGCATAAGCATCATTCATTCATATATGATCATAAACATATGAAACATACCTTTGTTATTCTATGTTGCAACGTGTGTATGCTTTATGGTCATGCTTGTTAAGGCGAGTAGTTGATGTTGATCACTAAAACACCTTATACACACTTAGGATGGTACATGGAACAAGTTTGGTATTGATGACATGGACCAAAACAGCCCCCAAGTCATAGTTATTCTAGAAACTCCAATTTTCATGATCCTACTTTGACCAAAGTTGAACTATAGCATAGAGTGTTTGCATGGTAGTGCACCGTTAATAAGAGTTGTAGCTTATCTTATGTGAACAAACTTTATTTAAGAGTCATGAGCTAATTCAGTGCCTAACATAGTCCAAAACAGCTGCAAAGTAGCAAAGAAATACTATTTTTGGACTTGGAGAATTTGCAGTCCTAAAGCCATTTACAGTTTCAATGTGCCTCACTTGGGAGCATTGCCACTGGCTAACCATTGAGAATTAGATGATGGTTCCTAAATCAAAGTTGGAGATCTCACATAGCTCTACAACTTTTACTAATACTATTTTTGCTAACTCAAAATGGATTAGGAGATGTAGAGTCACGAAGCAGCGCTATCAGTCGTCTAAATCGGACTTAGCCGATTTTGACGCCAGTCGTCGTGGCCGACCGCACGCAGGCCGTGGCCGCCACCTAGTGGCCATATGCTAGCACTCGGGCCCACTGGTCAGGCCAGAGGGGAGTGAAGAGGGAGGCGACATCGCTGCTCCCTCCATTTCTCGCTCTCTCTCCCTCGCTCTGCCTCTCTCTCGCTCGCCAAGTGAAAGCCGAGCACAGCGCCATCACCGCCGTGCCTTAGTCGAGCTCACACACACTTTGTTGCCATGACCCACTCTACATCCTCAACCCATTAGCGCCTTAATTTGAGCCCAAGGTAAAGACCTACGACCGTTTCCGCCACCGCGACATCACCGGAGCACAGCCATGCTCTCAGCTCACCATGGCCAGGCTGCTCCACTACATATCCTGCCTTCCTATCTTGTGGTCCGTAGTTGCCTTAGGTCACTGCTGCTCAGGTTTATGCAGCCCCTAGGTCTCGTCATCCCCCACTCGAAGATGTTTATGCATAGCCACGAACGCTAGCTCCTACCACAAAGATGGAGACCCACCTCTTGCCGCCGGTTAGCCAGAACGGAGAGCCCAACCATGTGCGCTGAGGCACTACTGTGCCACCATGCACGTGGTCAGGCTCCCCCACTGCTCCACCGTTGGCATAATTGCTCTAGAACTGTGCTAGGTCACCATAAAGGTAGGGCCATTCTCGCGGAGCTTGTCGTGGCGGAGATGGCCAGCACGCCACCGCGTGACCACCGTCTTCTGCCATGCTAACTAGCGAGCTTGCTCCGGTGAGCCACCGATCCAACCTAGGGTACCCCTAGGCGTGGGTTGACGAGAGGAACATGATGGTGCCCGGGTTTCACCGAGAGACCTCGCCATCGGTGAGCTTTTCGCCGGTCAGCGCCGTCCTCTGCTCCTGTGTCACTGACGGGTGGGACCGTTGACCTACGGGCCCCCGCTGTCAGTCATAATGGTGCACTGGACCGGGTGCACCTAGCAACTGAGCTCGATTTGAAATTCGATTTTCTTTATTTATTATTCTAGATTTTGTAGCAAACTTCAAATATTTATATCTAGAGCTAGGCGTGTCCAAATTGAGTGAACTAAATTTTGTTGGATTCATCATGAAGTGTACTATTTGATAAAAATATGAAACTACTATTTGGGATGTTTTTCTAGGAGAATTAAATTGAGCTAGATAAGTCCTTTTAAAGTAGTTTATATCTTGTAAAATGCATAACTTGAGCTAAGAAAGTGATAAAATTGTGATTCCAATTTTGCTAATCTTGTGTTGACATGCTCTAGCTAAGGAAAATACTAAACCTACAGTAAGCATACTTGAAATATAGTCTTCCTATTTAATCTTAATTAATTGCTAATTTCTAGTGAAATTAAATAGGGTAAAAATACATAACTAATGATCATGCAAATTTTTACACAGTGTTATTGTGCTGGGATGAAAGTAAGAAAAATATGAAATCTAGTGTTTGACACTTTTCACTAGGCTAAACTATTTTTGCTAAAATAAGCCTATGCAACTTGTCATTTTTGTAGAGATGGCTATACTTAGCCAAATGGCATTAAATTTGTATAGTAGACTTTTGCGGTTATATGTAGGCTACAGTAATTTGCTCAGAATTTACTGTGTACTTTTGATATATGTTCCTTATTTCACCTTAGTGTCCAAATAAATTAATAAAGGCATTTAAATAATTTATTTTTTGCTTGACCATTATATTTTCTAAAATGTATATGATGTCTATGAACTGTTGGTACCATTGGTTGTGCCCAAATTTGATTGCTTGTATGCAGTGAAATATTAATTGCTCTATAATTCAATTTTAGTGACTGTTTTGGACAGTTTCTGTTGTTAAGTAAATTATATGGGTAAAATGATATTTGCTGTGAATCTTGCTTGTTTCAAATTTTCATGGAAATAGGCTAAATGCTTTGAGAGTTATAGCTATTGGAAGTTGGTCTCTAGAAATGGTTATTCTCTAGAATTTTTGGACATCTGGGAAATTGCTTTTTTTGATATTGATAGCCATTGAATTATCTTGATATGACTAAGAAAGTTGTAGGTAGTTTTATAATCTTTCCAGAAAGTCCAAGATCATAGTATTTGGTTGAGTAGAACTCTAGATATGGCCAAAATAAGTAGCTGCTGTTTACACTCCAGGAAATGACTAAGTCAAATTATAATTGTTTGTCTTATATGATGCTTGTGTAGATGCTTAGGCTAACTGAGATTAGTTGTTAGATGTAGGTTCTAAGCCTCTTACTGGTGATGAGAAACTTTACCTTAGGTTACTAGAACTTGGTGATTGTATGTTTCTTGTACTATAGAAGAGATATGCACCTACTCAGTAAAGATCAACTAGAAGAAAGTTATACATCTACTTGGTCAATGAATGTTAAACTTATCATACATCTTGCGGATAACCATGCTCATGCGTATACAATTTATCATGTCATCTCATCTCTTAGGCATTCATGATACTCATTTGTGCATATGCATGAAATAGGTTTCCTCGGAAAGAGTGACACTACTCGAGTTTGAACCTGAGCATCAGGAGGAGCAGCAGGCAACCCAGGAGCAGGAGGTTTAGGCGGAAGGAGGAGTCAACATGGAAGATCTTCCTAAGGATCCTGACCACCAACCTTCCTCATTTCTAAAAGGCAAGCCCCAGAGCATTCTAAGCCTCCTATGTTTTCTAAATATCAACTTGAGTCCTTTTATGTTGATGGATTAAGTACTAAGGGTTGATTGGAACCACTTGTTGCATATACTTTCCTTGTCCAGACAAATATATCTTGAATCCTATGTTGGTCTAGGATCGAATATATACTTAGCCATGCTTAGTCTGGTAGAAGTTGAATGATTTTCTGTCACCTGCGAGATATAGGTAGATATCTAGTCATAGTTGGCTATAATTGCTATCATGGAAATAACCATGTGTTGATTAATAAAAAGGAGACCAGACGGTATTGTGATAGAGAAGCAATAAGGCATGGAGGTCTTGGTGCCTATTTATCTCTATTTGTGTTAGTTAAAGACCGATTCACTGTACATCCTCATGTCATGTTGAACGCATGCCTAGCACTTAGTTGGCTGGATAAGTCATTCTGACCATGAAGCCGAGTAGCTCAACTCAGGCTGGGACCCGATAAGTGAAAGTGCACACACTAGAGGAAGTAAAGATGTGCAGGGAGCCAGTGGTTTGAGTCCAAGGGTAGGCCGGGCCCGAACTTCCTGGTAGACTAGTAGTATCCCTAAGGGTGCGACACTGCTCGGACCCATGAATGTACCTGAATTGTACCAAAGGTGACCCAACGTGACCCCGATGGGGGGAGTATGGGTTTGTGTTAGGAATAACTCCCCAGCTGGTTGGAATCAATTCGAGTCACCGTCTCTCCTAGATAGTGAGAACTTGACTGAGCAGCAGCAACATAGCATTAATTGATGGAACTTAATGGTTATGATGATGCTCAAATTAATACACTGGATATGGTTACTAATGCTTGTTAGCTTAATCACGTGATTGCTCTAGTACAGGTGCTAATCTAGAGATGCTTAATTGAATTGGTATTCAATTTGATGCTAAAGATATTAAATCTCCAAGTTATGTTACTTAAGATTTTATGCAAAATGTTGTCAAGCTAGCTCCACCGATAAAGCTTTGCATACTCCTTGGTGTCATATTATTTCTGGTTTATGAAGGGTAAGTCTAGCTAAGTACATTCTTGTACTCAGGGTTTATTCCCTCTTGTTGTAGATGATATGATGTATCATGCGTACTGTAAGAACTATCTTCATCCTGCCGTGGATGAGGACTAAACCATGGGGCATGGTACTCCTAAGTTATCCTCTCTGTTCTGCTTTTGCTAGAAATGATCGTGGTACTGACATGTATTTGAACTAAGGGTGATGTTGATGTCAAACTACTTTGCTTCCACTATTTGAACTTGGTTTGTAATAACTATGTGAACTCTGATTTATGTGAGATACTTGTGAACCATTGTGAACTGTGATGTGACATGTGACTTGTTATGTTGAATCAAGTATGATCTTGGTTTGTATGTTGGTTGGTTTGAGATCCTTCATGATTTCATCGGACTACCGGGTTTATATGGGCTCAAGTATGATAGTGTGATCACTTTGGTGATTGCTATTATACTTGTGCTCTTATAAATTGGACGGTTCTATTACATAGACACAACTTATGCAAGGTCTTGTGCAGAATCAGGAGAATCATCCAATTGGTGGGGCACCGCGTGACAAGCATGGTGAATTCTTCAAGGGCCATCCCCCGGTGTTTTCTCATGCTACTGATCCACTGGAGGCAGATGACTAGCTTCGTGCAGTGGAAAAGCAACTCAACATAGCGCAGTGCGATGACCAGTAGAAGGTGTTGTACGCGTCAAGACAACTTTAGGGAGAAGCTTAGGATTGGTGGGAGGCATTTGAGTATGGATGTCCCAATAATGGTCCTGCTATCACCTAGAAGGAATTTAGAGGGAATTTCAAATCCTATCACATATCTAAAGGATTGATAGAGCTGCAGCAGGAGGAATTCAGAGGTTTGAAGCAGGGGTCTATGTGCTGAGTATCATGACAAATTCACTCAGTTGTCATGTTATACTCCGAATGAGGTGGCTGATGATGCTGATAAGCAGCGTCGCTTTCTTAATGGTCTGTATGATGGTCTCCAACTCCAACTTATGTCCAATACATACCCCAATTTCTAGATGCTTGTGAACCACACTATTGTGATTGATAATAAGCGCAAGGAGACGGAGGCTAAGAAGAGAAGGCTTCAGGGATAGGCCTCTAGAAGCAATACTCATCGGCGCACCAACCCTCAGCAAGGCTTCTAGCAGAGGTACCAGGGGCCACCTAATCAGTGGAATCATTGTCAGTACCCTCAGCATACCAGTGCAGCACGGTGGCCAGCAGACACCATGTCAGGGAGTACCTAACAACACTTCCATGAATAACAGTGCCCCTAGCACCCCCAACAAGGGTTTCCTCTGTGGTAAAGAGGGTCACATGTCTTATAACTGCCTTGAGAAGCCAAACCAGCAGACCCCACAGAGGCAGAATAGTCATCAGAAGCCAGTACCCAACACTGGAAGGGTGAATCTTATATCTACAAAGACGGCACTTGTGGAACTAGAAGTCATGCTCGATACATTCGATGTCATTTCCACTCCTGTCACCATTCTTTTGATTCTGGAGCTTCGCATTCTTTCATATCACAAGCATTTGTTAGAACGCATAGCATACCCTTATGTGCCATGAAGGATTCTATACTAGTAAACTCACTAGAAGGAAGTATGCAAACTTCTTATCATTGCCTCACAACTAGTCTATCTTTAAGGGGGTAGAGTTTAAGGTGAGCCCCATTGTGTTAAGAACATCTAGCATTGATGTGATTCTAGGTATGGATTGGATGAAGCAAAACTAGGCAGTGATTCAGTGTTAGGAGAAAGTAGTTGTTGTGACCACACCTAATGGGGATAGAATCAGTGTCGATGTGGTAGTGCAAGCACAACCAACAGCCACAGTGAATCAGCTTGATGATAGCGTCAACAAGGAGGACCCAGTTGTGGATGATTTCTCCGATGACTTGCTAGGTATGCCACCTAACCGTGACATTGATTTTATTATTGAATTATTACCTGGAACTGTACCTATAGCTAAGCGTCCATATAGAATGTGGGTTAATGAAATAGAGGAACTTAACAAACAAATAAAGGAGTTACAGGAGAAAGGTTTCATTCATCCTAGTTCTTCACCTTGGGGAGTGTAACACCCCAGGTGTTTGTCACCAGTTAAGCAATGGGTTTGAGCTCAAACATGACAGATCAAGTGGTGTTGAAGAAGTCAAAGTCAAATGTATGAAATCGAGCTCAACTTGAATTTGGATAAAACGCCTTGTTTACATGATAACCCTTTTCAAAATATATATATATATTTGAGCGATGTTAATGAAACTGGTTTCATGTGTCTCACATCACCCTCTATCTATAGTGATCACTGGAAAAGTTTCATGAAGTTTGGAATCAAAAAGTCACATGAAATGATAAGTCATACCTTTGCATGAATTGCTTTATCAAGTGGATGGAAACCTATGAAGTCAACCAAACCTTGGTACCTTGCTCAAACAACTCTACTTGCATTTCATAAACATGAGCATCGTTCATTCATTCATGAGATTAGATTGTTTGGAACATGCTTTTGAAACATTGCAACATATGTTTATATTAATGTGTGTTGTTTTGTGAAATGAATAGTGTACAACACTTAAGTGCAACTGTGCAACTCACTGTTGAAACATGTTACATACTTTAGTGAAACATGGTTAGTAGTACTATGCAACACACTCATGAAACATATGAAACATGGCTTTGAAACAAAAAAGTAACGTTTCACTTGTCCTTCCTGGTTTCAATGCCGGTGATGCTTGATTTTGGTGTGATCAATGTGTGGTATGGCTAAATATATTTTTAAACAACTTAGTTATACTTAGAATGTCATTAGGAACAATGTTCATGTTGATCATTTTGGCTAATTAAGTTTCTAAGTCATGGTTTGACTTGTATTGACCCTAGGACTCTTTGGTTTGACTGTTTAAAAAGTACAACTTAGAGTGTATGCATGTCCGAGCAACCTAAAGCAAAGTTGTAGCAAATTTTATAAGGAACAAACTTTGTTTAGAAGCCAAGTCATGAAAATGTGCACAACATGCTCATAAAAGTCCCACAAGTCAGTGTGAGAGCTGATCCCACACTTAGAAAAATTTCTAAGTATGTATTACAATTTCAGTTTCCTGTACCCGACTTGTTCACGTTGTAGCTCCCAAACCAAGCCGAACCAGCTCAAGCTCCAATTGGCAAAATTGAAGATCTCACTTAGTACTACAACTTTGGTAACTAAGCCATGAACCGAATCATCACGGTTTAGGAGTTATCTAGCGTTGAAAATCGCTTTGTCGATGGTCACCGGTAATCGAATCAGATTTTCGATTTGCGCTACTGATACCGACCAACCAACAGGGCGTTGCCGCCAAGCGTGGCGCCACGCAGCCCGTGACCGCCCTGGCATCGCTGGCCGTGGTCGACATCAAAGTGGCCGCGTCCCCGCCTGCCCTCCCGCTTGCTCTCGATGCTCCCTCCCTCTCGCTCACGTCTGAGACACCGGGAGAAACGAGAGCCGCAGCTGTCGCCATTGCCGCCGAGAGCTCCATCGAGCTCCCTCGCGCTCTCCACCGAGCCTCGCCTCGTTCCATCTCGCCCACAGCTTCCCCGGCATCTCCTCTACCTTGTCCACCCTCTGGTAGAGCCTCTCGTGCTGTGTTGATGGCATATTCGCCGGATCCGCGTCCGCCATGGCCGGCTAGCCAAGCTCGCCGACGCCGCATTCCCGCTGCCCCGTGCTTCCTCGTGTTCCTCCGTGTGCGCCACCGGCTCAACCGCCCTCTCTTTGGCCTTGCGAGCCACTTCCCGGCCCTTCTTCGCGGTAGCATGCCTAGCACTTTGCCGCCCCGTGCGTGTGGCCGCCGTGGTCGCTCTGTCTTGCGCGCGGGCTGGGGCGCAGCAGGTGCTCTCGCCGAGCCAAGGCGTTCCTCAGACTGCCAAGACAGTTGTGGTGATGCTCCACCGCATCTTCTCCACCGTCGACGTGCACCGAGCGCCGAATCCATGAGTCCGACCATCCTCTCTTCTCGGGTTTCAGACCAGGGGCGTCATGCTAGAATTCGAGGAAGGTCAAGGGCCTAACTGCATTGTCATTGACTCAAGTGAATAGTACCTCGAGGGACCTAATTGTTTTAAATCGGCTGAAAGTTTAGAAAATCATAGTAATTCATAGGAAATTCGTAAAATAGCAAATGAGGACTTTTTGGAATCCTTGTGAAATTATCTATGTAGTAGATCTATAATATGGCATGTTTTAGTTTAAAGTTTTAGCTGTAAAAATAGATTTATGCAGCTAGGTTTTTAATGCTAGTTGTATTTGTCTTTTTTATATCTGTAGTTGTAGGGCTCCAAATGAAGTGAAATTTTTGTGGCATGCTACTCATGTTATGTTTGATGTGTGATAAAAATTTCATGAGTATTGGATGAAGTATGAGTGAGTTATTGGTTTATCTTGCCCTCACATGATTTCTTGCTTTAGCAAATCCAAATGTACTCAGCCACTGTAATTTTTGTAGAATTTATTGTATACTTTTGGTATATGTTCCTTAAGTCACCTTGTTATCTAAAATAGATTAAGAAATGCATTAAAAGAATTTATTTGGTCATGGACCCTAGGTTTTCTGGTGTTCTTTAGTCATGTGTGACATGTTGGTAAAGTTAGTTTTGCCTAATTATGTGTTTGCAACATAAGTTAATAATTATTTTCTTGCCGATGTGGTTTATGGACAGATCTGGGAACTTAGCAAAGTTCTTTATGATAATGTGCTTTGTTGTGAAACTTGTTTATATAAAAGTTGTAGATAATTCATATATCTAGCTGCTGTTAAAATTTGGTGGTATTTGGCCTTGTAGTTTGTGAGTTATGCCTGTTTAAAGTTGGGTTCCAGAAATGGCTGCTCTCTGTTTTGTATGAACCAGTTTCTGTAAAGGTATAATTTCGACCTACTTAACATGGGAATCATGCTGTGATGGTTATATATGAAATGTAGATAATTTCATAAGCTTTCTAAAATGTCTTCTTGCAAGTCATTTGGATTTGTGTAACTCCAGTTATAGCTAAATCTTATAGCTGCTGTTTGCATGTCCAGAAATTGACAGATTCCAATTATAGTTGTTTGCTTGTATATTGCTAAGTGTGGCTTTGTTGATGATCAAGTTATGATACTTGTGACCTTGTTAAACTTGTGTCATGCTTGATGTGCTTACTCTCTATAGTTAGTTGTGTGATGTTAGTTAAATAGCTATTGGTGTCTATGTCTTGCATAATCTTGTGTTTGTCTTAAATGCTTATGTGTGATGCATCTTGTGTTACCATTCATCACATTCATACATTATGCATCTTGCATCTCATTTAGGTACGCTAGATGCACCACGTGAAGGATGAGATGTTGGAGCCAAACCTGGAGACGGCGTTTGATGGACCTATCCCAAGGTGGAAGGACTGGACAAGTGCTAGGACTGAGATGTCACCAAGACGGTGCAAGCTAACCGAACTCGACTTGTGTCGGATCCCGAGCAAGCCCCGAGCATTCTAAGTCTCCCATGTTTTTACAAATATATTGAGTATCTCTTATTGTTGATGATGCATTAAGTATAGGAATTGGTTGGAACCAATTGTTGCATTATATCCCTACCTTGTCTAGATAAAATCCTGTGAATCCTAATTAAGTGTAGGATCGAATGATGCTTAGCTATGCATAGACCGGTAGAAGTCGGGTGATTTCTGTCACCGCGAGATGTAGGATGAGCTCACGTCACAGCTTGGCTATATTTGCTATCATGAAAAGAACCATGTGTTAATAATGAAAGGAGACCGGACGGGATGATGGTAGTGCAGCAACAAGGCATGGAGGTCTTGGGTGTGAATCTATCCCGTCTCAGTGTCGTTTAAGGACCGATACTGTTGACGTCCTCATGTCATGTTGAATGCAGCCTAACACTTAGCTGGCGGATAAGTCGTTCGACCCATGAAGCCTAGTAGCTCGACTCAGCCGGGGACGCGAAAGCAAAGGGCGGCATTCTGGAGGTAGTAAGGATGTGCGGAGAGCCATTGGCATAAGTCCAAGGCGGGTTAGAGTCCCGAACAACCTTGGCGAGTGGTTCTCCGAGAGAATGTCGATCTGTTCGACTCGTGACTCTGAATCGTACCAAAGGTGACTCGTTTGCGACCACGGGGAAGCGGGGTTTGTGTTTAGGAATACCCTCCACCGGATAGGAATCGATTCAATCGCCGTCTCTCCCGGATAGTGAGAACTTGACCGAGCAAATGACAACGTGATTCACTATATTTAAAGATATGGTTAAATGATGATGATGATGATGATAATGACAATGAGCCATGAAATACCTGATATGGTTATTATTGTTTGCAACTTAATCAAGTGATTGATTAGTATAGGTGCTAATATAGATGGTAGGTAATGGCTAAAAGTCACTGCTAGTACAGGTGAATAATGCTAATGGTTACTCAAGCTTTTATGCAAAAAGGTTGTCCAGCCAGATCCACTAAATTAAGCTATGCATGATCCTTGGTGTCATTTGTTTTGGTTTTCGACGGGTAAGTCTGGCTGAGTACATTCGAGTACTCAGGGTTTATCCCACCATGTTGCAGGTGAAGTTCTCGGCCTGTTGAAGTTGGTGGCTAACCACCGATGGGCTCGGTGATTCTATAGTTACTTCTCATCTATATGCTTTTGTCGGATGATGTCACTTATGCTAGCAATATATTTGGAACTTATATTAATGTAATCATTTGAAAGCTATGTTGTTTTCACTAAGCGGTTTTGAAACCTAAACTTGTACTTTTATTTGTGAACCTATATGTAATATTATTTCCGCTGCAACCCTGTGTATGTGATGTGTATTTGCTTAGTCACGCGATCTTGGTTGTGATGTTGATTTACCGAGGTCTTTCGGGACACTCGGCGGACTACCGGGTTTATATGAGTGAAGGTATGTGTGTGTCAACGTGTTAGCGGGGACAGCCATACTTGATCTTGTATAAATTGGGCGGTTCCGTTACAGGGAGCACCGGTTATATTTGTTGACAAGAAGGATGGTACCTAGAGGATGTGTGTTGATTATCGATCACTCAATGAGGTCACTATCAAGAACAAGTACCCACTGCCTAGGATTGATGATTTATTTAGTCAGTTGAGAGGTACTTGTGTGTTGTCTAAGATTGATCTTTGTTCTGGCTATCATCAATTGAAGATTCGTGCAACTGACATACCTAAGACAACCTTTACTACGAGGTATGGGTTGTATGAGTACACCGTTATGTCCTTAGGTTTGACCAATGCCCCTACATACTTTATGTACTTGATGAATAAGGTGTTCTTGGAGTTTCTAGATAAGTTCATGGTGGTATTCATTGATGATATACTGGTATTCTCCAAGACTAAAGAAGAGCATGCTGAACATCTAAGGTTAGTCTTGCAGAAGCTCAGGGAACACAAGTTGTATGCTAAGCGAAGCAAGTGTGAGTTTTGGTTGAAGGAAGTTTCTTTCCTAGGCCATGTTTGTCTCTAATGGTGGAATAGTAGTAGACCCAGGCAAGGTGAGGGATGTATTGAACTGGAAACCACCAACCGATGTGGGTGAGATTTGTAGCTTCTTCGGATTGGCTGGATACTATAGAAGGTTCATAGAAGGGTTTTCTAAACTTGCCAAGCCTATGACAGCTCTGTTGGAGAAGAATGCTAAGTTTGTGTGGTCTGAGAAGTGCCAAGCTAACTTTGAAGAATTGAAGAAGAGATTGACTACAACCCTAGTATTGGTTTTACCAGATTTGAGCAAGAACTTCTCTATCTATTGTGATGCATCTCAGTAGGGTCTCGGATGTGTTCTTATGCAAGAAGGAAGAGTAGTGGCCTATGCATCCCGATAGTTGAGAAAGCATGAGTTGAACCATCCTACTCATGATTTGGAAGTAGCAGTAGTGGTTCATGCTTTGAAGATCTAGAGGCACTACCTTGTTGGACATAAGTGTGACATCTATATGGATCACAAGAGTTTGAAGTACATTTTCACTCAGTCAGATCTGAACTTGAGGCAGCGTCGATGGTTGGAGTTGATTAAGGATTATGATTTGGAAGTGCACTATCATCCTGGAAAGGCAAACATTGTTGCTGATGCTCTTAACAGGAAGAGTTATGCCAATGAGGTGCAAGTGACGCCTATGTCAAGTGAGTTGTGTGCTGAATTTGAGCAACTAAATTTGGGTTTTGTCACTAATGCAGTGGAGTTGGTGATAGAACCTACATTAGATCAAGAAATACACAAGGGTCAGTTATAGGATAAAAAGTTAAAGGAGATAGCAGGGAACATAGTGATTGGCAAGGCACCAGGCTTCCATATGGATGATAATGGAACCCTATGGTTTGGGAAAAGACTGTGTGTGGCTGAGAATAAGGCTATACGAGATGCAATTCTTTGTGAGACACATGAGTCTACTTACTCTATACACCATGGGAGTACCAAGATGTACTTGGATCTAAAAGAAAAGTATTGGTGGTATGGACTTAAGAGGGATGTTGCTGAATATGTTGCTATATGTGATACATGTCAAAGAGTTAAAGCGGAAAATAAAAGACCCGCGGGATTGTTACAACCAATGAAGATACCTGAGTGGAAGTGGGAAAAAGTTGGTATGGATTTTATTGTTGGGTTACCTCGCACTCAGAGAGGTTATGATTCAATATGGGTGATAGTGGATTGGTTAACTAAAGTTGCTCACTTCATACCGGTCAAGACTACTTATAATGGATCAAAGTTGGCCGAATTATATATGAAAAAGATAGTGTGCCTGCATGGAGTTCCCAAGACAATTATGTCTGATCGGGGTACTCAATTCACATCTCACTTTTGGCAGCAAGTACATACTTTGTTGGGAACAAAGTTGAATTTTAGTATAGCGTATCACCCTCAGACGGACGAACAAATTGAAAGGATGAACCAGATTTTAGAGGACATGTTGAGAGCTTGTGCATTGTAGTATGATACAAGTTGGGACTAGAGCTTGCCTTATGCGGAGTTCTCATATAACAACAGTCACCAAAAAAGTCTCAAGATGGCACCTTTCAAGGCTTTGTATGGATGGAAGTGTAGAACCCCATTATTTTGGAATCAAATGAAAGAAACTCATGTATTCGGACTGGATGTTCTAAGAGACGCAGAGAAGCAAGTACGGTTGATTAGAGACAACTTGAGAGTGGCACAGTCTCGACAAAAAGGTTATGCTGACACTCAAATAAGAGAATTGGTTTTTAAGGTAGGGGATTATGTCTACCTAAAAGTATCACCAATGAGAAGTGTGAGAAGGTTCAATATGAAAGGAAAGTTAGCACCAAGGTATATTGGGCCTTTCAAGATTCTAGAGAGACTTTGTGAAGTGGCATATCAGTTGGAATTGCCTGAGAGTTTGTCAGGTGTGCATGATGTGTTCCATGTGTCTCAATTAAAGAAGTGTTTGTGTGTACCTAAGGAGAGCTTACTATTAAGGAAGATCTCACCTATGAGGAGTTTCCGGTAAAGATCTTGGAGACGGCAGAAAGGGTTACAAGGAGTCGAATTATAAAGACGTGTAAGGTTCAATGGAATCGGTATACAGAGGATGAGGCTACTTGGGAAAGAGAAGAGGATTTGAGGAAAACATACCCACAGCTTTTTGAGTAAGCATCATCCGAATCTCAAGGACGAGATTCATTTTAAGGGGGGTAGAATAGTAACACCCTAAAATTTGCATCATTTAAAAATAGGTTAATTTGATTTATTTATGTATTTATGTGAGCATTAAAACTTCGAGAAACAATAACTTTTGCTAAATTAAAATCAACTATAAGGTCTAGCTATATGTTTATGCATTCATGCTGATGCATATTTATTTTTGTGATGCTTGGGTTTGATCAAAACTACAAAAGGATTTAAATTTGAGTTGAATTTTGTTTTGAAAATGTGTTTAAGAAAAAGAAAAGGAATTCCTTTTTCCCCTTTCTCCCTCTCTCGGCTTTTGGCCCGCTCGGCCTTTTTCCCTCCCCGTAGCCAGCCATTGGCCGGCTCCCTCCTCACCTGTTTTCCTTCCGCAGGCTGAGCTCCCGCTCTTGGGTCGGCCCAGTAGCAGTGCGAGCGTCGCTCCTCTCTCTCTTGGCGCTGATAGCCCGGCCCCACGCTTGGATCACGGCATACCCTTTTAGCTGTTATTTTTTGCATTTGAGCCCCTCTAGTTTGCTGATTTTAAACCCGCAGTCCACTCCAGATTCAAAATCCCAATTTGGATTTATTTTAATTTGAATTAAAATCCACTTAATTACAGTTTTGCCACTAGTTTTATTTAAGCTATAACTTCTTTGTTTTAACTCCGTTTTGACCCGTTCAAGTTGCGTTAGATTCGTAATTGCATAATCTGCATGTTCATACTACTATTAAATATGTTTTTAACTTTTGAGTTGGAGATTAGTTTTTATCTATTATTTCATTAAAAGAAATCTTGTTTAATTCAAAACTTCTTCGTTATAGCTTCGATTTTCGTGTTCTTCGCGTCTATGTGTTCATAGCGAGATGTAGATTCATTTTATAAACTTTTCATCTTGATTATATGCTATTGGTGTACTGTTCTAATCTATTGCCTTTGTTTGCTATGCATGATTACTTCTGGATGCTTGTATGTTGCTGTGTTGATCGAGTATAGACGGTGAGCAATTCGTGGGTGATCAAGAGTACTACTTTGATGAGCAGGATCAGCAGGAACACTTTGATCAAGGCAAGTATAGCATGGGGCTATCCTTGTTTCCTATTAACTTTAATACATTTAATTCATTTATGCATGTGTCACCTTGATAAGGATTTCCTAGAATTGTACTTATGCCTTGACTCCTATGGGATATTGCATTGGGTAGCTAATGCTAGTGCTCAATGAAACCATGATCTGGTAACTTGACTAATGGTATATGCAATAAATATTAAAATATGACTTTTTAGTAACTTGATAAAAGGGGGCTGGAGTATTTAGCTACTTTCTAAATGCTTTAGATTCCTCTCCCTAATGAGTATCTATAAGTGATCATCCGGGACTTATAGTACAACTATGAGGGCCACATGGCTCTGGCTTTAGTCAAGTATGAGGACCTTTTCTAGTTTGTTAGTGGTTACCTTCATGGCGCAAAAGGGGCTTGCCGAATCGGGTATAGTGTGGCCTCTGTCTTTATGTGTATAGTCTGTGCAGAATGTGCCATTAAGAAGGGGAGCTCTACATCTGTTTGCCAATTGGAAACCTTACGGCCCTAACTTGTTAGATGAACCTTTGAAAGGCTTCATAGTGTACCCTGCCTGCTCACCTTGGTAGTGTTTTGGGGACTTGCAAACCCCTAGGCAAATGGGAAACATGACTCACAGTGAAAGTGAACAACCTCTACTGAGTGTAAAACTGATATATCAGCCATGCTCATGGTCATGAGCGGACTTGGAACCCTTATGAAAATAGATGATCACTACTAATTATTTGTTTATGCTATTCATTAATCATGTTTACATTGATCATGTGTTTACTATGGGATTATGACAACTTGATGCTACTCATATGCTAAAATTATGACAAATAAAAGCTAGATGCAGTCAAACGCGAGTCAAACTTTTTGAGTGTCATGAACCCCATGTTACACTTGTTGAGTGTGAGATGTACTTACGCTTGTTTATTTTCATTATTTGGATAAAAATCCTAGATGGGTAATGGATTACTATGGTAATGATGACTTCCCTGAGGATTAATAGTCTTGTCATCAATCGGTTGACGTCCCTGTGCTATGGAGCTTTCGTGAGAGAGTTGTCTTTATATTATATTTATGTGAAGACTATGTGATAATATTCATGATGTAATAAACACTTGTGATGATACTTTCTATAATTTGTCGGCTTATGTGTGTGATTGATCTCTGGGCGCACATAAGATTATGCATCCTATTTTATCCTTAAAATTGGGTGTGACATGCTCGGTTTTGGGTTGGTTTAGGCACGCTTGGATGGTTAGGAATAACTAACTACCTTGTAATGGGTTTTGGGTCATTACAACCAGCTAATCCAAACAAGGGATAAATTCATAACAAGATGAAACATGAAGGATACAGATAAATAATCAACACCACAAAGATATTAATAGTATAAATGGTGATGAGGACAACAAGACATGGCTAGGTTCCTATAATGACCTTTTCTCAATAACATGGTCAAGGAAGAAAGATTATAGAAGGTGCAATAGTAGGGGATCAATCGACCATGAATAAGGTTAGGAGACCTCCCGACCCTATTAACATGATGTGTTGCTACTATATAGCACTAAAACACAATGATTCAAGATTGAGATAAAGGAAGAGGGCCAAAACACCTTTAGCATGGTTGGTAGATCACTTGATGTATTAGGTGACCATTAGAAGAACTTGACACCTTGCTCCTTTGCTCTATCATGACATGTTGGAATCCAAGAACATACATGCCAAAGATGAATAGAAAGAGAGGGAGAAGGGGTTCAAACAATGCCCCCCAAGTGGTCGTACGATGACCACCTTGCTTTCCTCTATAAATACCACTGCAAGGGGCTCAAGTAACTCCCCCAAATCAGGCAAGCACATGTTCAGCCCCTAAGCTCTCTCCCACTTCATTTATCTTGGCCCTATCATGACCTGGTTGTGCATATAAGAAACCATGCCCATCATGAGCATAATCTGCATTCAAATTTCATATTTTCAAAACTTGCATGACAAAGTATCATTTTTTGGGTTTTGTTGTCTATCGATGATGTCCTTTGATCACTGATGGACAATCCATGATGACCTAACAAAATTCAAGCAATTGCATAATTCAAAGCATCGACCAACAACCTATCATTTAGTGACAGATAGTGTGTCAACACCCAAATGACCTACATGGATTTGTGAGTCGTCCACTTCTGATACATCCCAATCCCACCTATCGGCATAGATGGTATCCTTTCCAAGACCCAAAGTCATATGGAGGCCAACTCTCTCTCTCTCTCTCCATTCACTCTTCATCTCTAGTTCATCTCTTCTCCACCTTTTTGAGTACCTCCCAAAGCAAAGAAAGTTGAAAGGATCAACATCAAGGAGGAAACCATGGACACCATAACAACCTAAAGCTCAACCCCAAATTGTTCTTGCTAGGGATTGAGCTTGGACAAGCTCATCCCTTGCAAGAGGAGATTTCAAGGAGGAGGCCATTGATGATTTTAAGGACCCTAGCTAGGCCTAGGAAGTCGACTCTACTTCTTCTCCACCTTTTGGGAAATTGGATCCCAAGCTCCAAAATCCTTGAATCATAGAAACCAAGATTTAGCAAGTTCATCACCTAAAACTCAATAAAATAGTAATTTTGTGACCTAGGCTAGTTTGATCCAATGTACCTTAGTAGATGTGTTATATGAGACCTTAGAAATGCACCTGCAAAGCACCTTACACATGCATAAACTACACCTACATTTAGCACCCATGAAATCACTTAGAACACACTACTACAGAATGAGCTATCGCAACACCATTATCACTACCGATTATGTAATAACCAGTGGTGAAACAATTTCATTGCCAGCTAGATGGATGGTAGGGCATGAGACCTATCGAAACAATGGTTATCACCATCAGGTAACCGTTGGATCCAGTGATGATCTTCAGGTTTTGTTTCGTCATTGGATTATATTCCAAGCATGTTGCGATAGGCTTTATGGCCGCTAGTCCTAAGTAGCCATTGGTGGACTGGCGGTCAACAGTCTTTGCAATTGCTTAGTGTCCCAACCACCAACGCCTTTTCATCAGCATTAAGTCCACTAGGTGAAGCCGAACGGGCTCACCCAATGCTCTACATATTGTTCACGCCATCTACGGTCTAAAACCACCCCATCTTCTATTTGTTCCCCTCTTACAACTTGAACCATGACTGGTTTGAAGCTACCATACAATGACTCATCATGCTTCTTCAGCTTCAGTGAACACATTGAGCAGGAGGAGGAGGACGATGACAATGATGACAACAATGAGGAGGAGGACAACGACAAGGATGAGGAGGAGGCCACCAATGAGCGTCTAGAAAAGCCACGGAGGAAGGATGGTACTAGCTCTAACATACGGGTAATTAGTTCAATGACGAATGTCTGGTCATCACAGTTCTAAATTAGATCATCATAGATAAGCTAGAATAGTTGTGCTTGTGATCTATGATGAAACCCTGTGTCATTCAATGGCAATTTTTTGTGACGATATATAATTTCATCATAGATAGGTAGGGGCCAAGGATCGTCATCAATGATCCATGATGAAACAAAAAAATTCGTCATAGAAATTGATCTTCTATGACAATTTTTGATTTGTCATTAGGATTTCATCATAAATGTGTAGATTTCTACTAGTGTTGGGGGAAGTGTTTCACATTTTGATATATCCAAAATCTGGTCGCATTCTTCACTCTCTTTTTCCTTCTTGTACTACAATGGGCATCAACACAGGGGTTCCTTTTCACCTACAAGAAGAGAAACAATTAGTTACAAAGACAAATAATATGCAATCTCAATTAACTTAAGGACAAAGACAAAAGATTACCATAATAGTGTAGTTGTCCTTAATGGTAGAAGCAAATATCCACCATGGACAATTGTCATTGTCTCTCCTTGAACAATATGCCCTGAACCTATTTGGTGCACTCTTTGCAATATTGAACACAAAGTCATGTTTTATTGCATGCTGAGAAATTGCCAATTTGAATGTCTCCATATTAGAATAAGTGGAGCCTACTACCATTGGTGGATTTTCTGGATCATGTTCTACATTTGGAACATGGTTTTCCTCATTGCATGGCACCTCATCCTCATCCTGTAACTCATCTCCACCTTCACTATCATCCTCATTATCATCAACAACATAGGAGGATCTTTTTCAATAGGGCTATGAACCACCTATAGAGCATTGGGTGCTACAATATCTAAGTACATAGATTCCTCATCAACACCTATATGTTCATTCTGTCGCACAGGTTCCTAAGGTAATCATCCTCAGCAGCAGCAGCATTGTCTATGTTGTTCTTAGGTTGGCTATCAACATGAAAATCCCACTCTGTGATAGGCTCATATGGATCATAACCTTTCTCTTCAAATGTTTACCAAACATAAACATTAACTCTTGGTCGGATTTAACTTCTAGGAAAGATTTTAGACCTTCATCATAATACTGAGTATGAGCTACTTCCAAATAACCAGGTGGGTACTTCTCTACCACTGATTCAACATGGTCCTTATAATTTGTTGTGTTTGAATCAACAACCATGTCAAAGCTAAAACATTTCATATCTTGTCTACACTTCTTATAGTCCCAACAATTTAATTTTTAGCTTGAAACTGGTATTCAGATTCTTGATGTTATTCAAAATAAAAGTAGCATTTGAGAACTTGGTAAATCTATAACTACTTCTAGGAGCACAAATAATTGTGGACTCACCCTTGAAGCCAGTCATCCTGGTCTGAGCCAACACCATCACCAAATTCCTGGTCCTCCACACCCTAGGCTGCATCCACGTCAGTGCCCTGCTCAGGCTGGATCCAAGTGGTCTCCACCTGCTGGCCGTCGAACGGGCCACCCAGAGTGGCACATGGCTAGGTGTGGGAGGGGCCAGCCACTCTGGACAGGCCATGGGAGGGGCCACAGGATGGGTGTTGGTATTTCTTAGCGTAAGCGAAAGAATTCACAAGCGCACGGATATACCATCGTAGCACTTCACCCAAAAGTATTTAGGGTATCATATTTTCCCAAAGGAACAGACGTGTAAAGCCTCTTAGCTAGTTCACCCAAGATAACAAGAAGAAAGATAGCTCAGGTAGTGAGGTTTTCTATGGATAGAGAACCTAAGTTAAGATAGCTTTGCCACTATAGACTTACTTCGGGCACCGGCTTATACTTGGTCTACCAAGTACCTCCGGCTTCTAGCTCTACACTGAACCCGAACGTGGGGGAGTACAAGGGACGGATAGGGCTATCATCACCTACCGCCTACCCCTCAACTGTGGGTAATGAGGCAAACAAAGGTAGCCTCTAGCCTAGACACCATGTCTATGCTATCGACTACTACTCTAGCATGCATGCAAGGGTTATCCGTCTTTATTAGGGCCCTTCTTCTAGAATATCCATCATGAGGACGGACGATGAACCCACAAGAATATAGCGATCAAAGATAACCTTTCTTAAGAACTCAACACCAAAGATAAACATGAACCTTATACTTCAAGTAGCATTCGGTACATTGAGGTACAAGTGTAGAGGGAGTCGACAACCTCGGCACTCTGTCCACTCGATGTACAAGGGTCACCAAGTCCAAGAAGTAGAGGTAGCCGACACTCTGGTACTCCTCCCACTCTTAGCTCACTCACTCCCTATTCTAATTCATGCTAAAGCCTAGGTAGGAATGAGGCTCTTCTTCTCTTCTTGCTCTCTTGTTTTGTGTTGTTGAAGGTAAGCACTACCCCTCCTTTTATACTAGCTAGAGGTCAGTTTCGGTGGTGATAAACATGGAAACCTCCTAAACTGACCCCAGGAACATTAATTGCACCGCATGTGCAAGGTGGAGCTGAGCGGAGCTAGGGGGATGGGGCCGCACCCTACCTAGCCCGCCTCGGCGCCGCCTTCACGCTAGCAGTTGTTGGATGGGCCTAGGCCTCATTCCCGTGGGTGTTGCCCCTAGATTCTTCTGATGGATGGGCATTGCTCTTCATTTTGCTTGAATGTGCCTCCTTGGTTGTGCATTTTGGTATGTTTTCATGTGTTGCCCTGCAAAATACTTAAACACCAAAACTTATGGAGAATGTGAGTTAAAAACCCTATTTCTAAGTTTTGGTATTCAATACTTGTTTGTTTTGTTAAAATGTTGGTAGTAGGAATTATGAGTTAAGCACCACAAACAATGGGGCACTGGGCTGGCCACGTCGGACCAGCCCCGGCCGTGCATGCTACCAGTCGGGCAGCGGCACATCCTCGACACGAAGCTCGCCGATTGACAATGGGAGGGGGCCGGCAGGCCCTAGATCTGGCGGATCCAGTGACAGAGAGGCCAGCGGCGGCCCATGGCTAGATGTCCCAATGGTAGCGGTGACATCCATCTTCCCTCCGCTCACGGCGTTGACCTTATTTTTTTGAACCCACTCGCTCTGTCATGGTCGGATGCGGCAAAACCAGAGGGATACGAACAAAGTAAGCAGAAGGGCATTTCAGTCTTTTTGCATATCAACCAGTGGGGAATATAACAGTAGACCCTAACAGACTTGATGGAAGGCCATAGAAGGAAGGTAATTTTGTTTTGGGGCCATACAAGTAAGTACAAAAAAGGACCATGCAAGGACAATGCATTTTTTCCAGGGCCATACAGGTAAATATCTCCATATATATACATGCTCTTCCGAATGATTGAGTCGGCGGCATTAGTATAGAAAAGTATTAATAGTGATGGTAGAAAATGGTCTGTACAGGTGGTACTATTTTACCACTAATATGAAAGGCAAGTAAAAATGCTAGATTTTCATTGGTGTCAAAAAGAAACCCTTCAAGACAAACTTACTTACATTGGCGGTTACCTTTACATCAGCCGCCTGTGCAAATCCATTTTTAGAAGTCGTAACATCATATCAATTGCCAGTGCTAACTTTTACCCAGCAAAAGAAAGCAATTGCAAAAACCATTTAAATCGTAGTAGGGCTAATGAGGTAGCTGAGAAATAAGATGATTCGTTCTCTTAACATAACCAAAGCGACTACTAAGTTTTAGCACACTGCACTCCAATGATGAGCTTGACGCAGAGAAAGAGGACCTAGAGCCATGCCTTCCGCATGCCATGGCGCGTGCCACCCACATGTCATGGTATAACACCCTAGAGTCCAAATGGCTCAGATTAACTCTGCACGCTGAGGGAACCATACACTATTACCACACTACCTTTCGTCCCCTCTTCATGTAAAAGGGTGAAAGCTCTAGTTTGGTTTTGGATAATGGATGAAACCCATTGGACTAATCCTTGTATATAAGTGTGGATTGACTAGACTATGGTTATGGTGTTGGTGATGGCCTAAGTGAACATCAAGTGCTCCCCATTTGGAAAAGAAGAAAGAGAAAAACAAAATAGCTCATGACAAAGGTATATTTGATAGGTGCATTTTGTTTTGTCACTCAAGACACCAAGTGGGTGTGACTGGGTTTAGGATAGATAGTCGTACTATTAAGAGAATTGAAACTCATCATGAAATGCGGTTATCAAAGTGTCACTAGATGTTCTAACTCATTGCATATGCATTTAGATTTTAGTGAGTGCTAACACCCTTGAAAATGCTTTGTGAAAATGCTAACTATGGGAGATATGACCCCCGGTATCCATAAGACAAGACATGGGCCACACCATTAGAGGTGGCCTAGCCCAAAAGATCAAGGCGTGCATGGCACTAGTCGACGTGCACTGCAAGATATTGTATAGTACCAAATAGGATACTTTCCTTGTAACCCTACCCCTCTAGAGCATATAAGGAGGGACAGGGGTCCCCTAGTCGACATCCCCATATGGATCCTAGGCCTAGCCTAAGATATCTACATACATCTCATATTCAATACAATACATCAAAGACACATGACGTAGGGTATTACGTCGATCAGACGGCCCGAACCTGTCTAAATCGCTATCTCTACGCCTTGTGTCACCATCCAGTTCCTGATTATGCGCACCTCCACCGATCAATCTACCTTTGTGGGATACCCCTCGGAGGACTGCCGAGCATCTTTTATCGATAGTTGGCACCCACCGCGGGGCTCATGCGCGCTGATCCCTGGCGAACTAGATGGCGTAACTCAAGATCAACATCCTTCGCGGCAACTCGGCGGTTCGCATTGACATCCTTCGACAATCATGGCGCACGTCTTCGTACGCGGATTGACACTACCAAGCTCCGACTACGTCCGTCCTACTCCAACACGAGATCAACTTCGTTCCAGCCGTCAAGCGAGCCGCTAAGCGAACTGCCCGCGTTGTAGACCAGATAACGCCATACGTCGCCGACCAGACGTTCTGTCTAAAGCTAAGTCATGCTTTAATATTTTTCTAAATATTCTCCAATCTTCGTATATCGCCATAATGTTTCTCCGAGCTATTTTCTCCATGTTTGCTCTCCAAACAATTTTCTTTCACGTATACCATCTTAAAGATGACATACAACTAAGTCTAATGCAAACCCCCAAACAGTCATGTTGACGCTCGGATGTCCCTATAGACGGCCCTATCTCCGGCTCCTCCCTACACGTGCATGAGCATCGGCCCTCTGCATTATGGGTGGTCGGCAGCGGCTCCTTAGTGATGCTTTGTTCTTCCTACACGCACACAGGCTCCGCGCTCCGCATAATGGTTAACGGGCTAGCTAGGGCTGGAGACTCAGCTACACACTAACTGGTCGTGCGGTTTATATTAAATATAAATACATATTCAAGTGTTTACACAAACTGATCGTCGAGCTGCATACACTATTTCATCATCATTGCTGATTTTTCTCTAGAGTTCATATATTTTTACATCATGTACTACCCGTTCTACATATTTGTATTGCAGGATCATCGTCCAGGTGATCGGACCGCCTGGTGCTCGGACTTCTCCACCGATCAACTGGTCGAACCGCTAGGTTCATGGACTTCGTCGCCGACCAGTTGATCGAACTATTTGCCGGTCGCTTCTACTCAATGCTCACTTCGCCGTCGACCAGTTGACCAGATTGTTCGTCACTCGTGCTTCATCACTAGCTACGCCAGGGACTCCTCGGTGCTCGGACATTGCCAATTACGCCGGGGACTCCTCGGTGCTTGGACATCGCCAGCTACGTCGAGGACTCCTTGGTTTTCGGACATCACCAGCTACACCGGAGACTCCTCGGTGCTCGGACATCGCCAGCTATGCCGGGGACTCCTCAGTGCTTGGACATCGCCAGCTACGCCGGGGACTCCTCAATGCTCGGACATCGCCAGCTACGTTGGGGACTCCTCAGTGTTCGGACATCACCAGCTATGCCGGGGACTCCTTGGTGGTCAGACATCGCCAGCTATGCAGGGGACCCCTCGGTGCTCGGACATCGCCAGCTACGCTAGGGACTCCTCGGTGCTCGGACATCGCCATCTATGCTGGGGACTCCTCAGTGTTCGGATTCTTCGTGCAAGCGTGGCCAGCTAAGCTGAGGACTTCCTTGGTGGTCGGATGTTGCTATGTCTCATCTATGTGCTATCAAACTGGTCTATGCTATTCGGATCAGGGTGCTGATCTTGGGTATCACGTCTAGGGTCTTGTTACGCGCATGTCAAATGATGTCGGCAAGCTTTTGGACTTCTTTTCTATGACCTTGCTATAAGATTCATTCTTCATCTTCTAGCAAGCTCGGGGACTAAGTGGCTACACTTCACCTCGCAGTGAATGTAGTGCTTATTTCTTGATTTACCCTCCTTATTGATGGAGTCTAAGTGGCTACACTTCTCCTAAGTGGAAGAATTTTCAGGATTTTTAGATTTTGAACTTGAGCTCCTTACATCCTTATGGCAAGCCTTACTTGGGATACACTGCTCGGCGATGGTTCACACTGCTCGGCGATGGTTCACAACTGCTCGACGATGGTTCACAACTGCTTGGCAACTCATCACGATGGTCGGACCATGAGTCTGACTGCTCGGCTTTGTTCGCACCTGCTCAGACAAGCTCAAGACAGCATTGCACAATGGATACAAGGCACTTGGGGACTAGCTATGGGGGATATGACCCCTGGTATCCATAAGACAAGACATGGGCCGCACCATCAGAGGTGGCCCAGCCCAAAAGATCAAGGCATGCACGGCACTGGTCGACGTGCACCGCAAGATATTGTATAGTACCAAATAGGATATTATCCTTGTAACCCTACCCCTCCTGAGCATATAAGGAGGGGCAAGGGTCCCCTAGCTGACATCCCCATATGGATCCGAGGCCTAGCCTAAGATATCTACATACATCTCATATTCAATACAATACACTAAAGACATAGGACGTAGGGTATTACGTCAATCAAATGGCCCGAACCAGTCTAAATCACTGTCTCTACGCCTTGTGTCACCATCCGGTTCCTGATTATGCGCACCTCCACCGATCAATCTACCATCGTGGGATACGCCTCGGAGGACTGCCGAACATCTTTTGTCGACACTAACACACGTGCACAATGGTGATACACTTAGTGGTTAGCACTTGGGAGCAAGGGTGAAAGAGGTTGAGATTAGAAAGGGTCACTCTGGAGTGATCGGACGTTGTCGCGGTATGCCCAGACGCATCCGGTGCTTGACCCTAGGCTCAGGCAGAGGCGCCGGGATGACCGGACTCAGGCTCGAGTGGGAACACTGTTCTCGGGTCCGATCACAATGATGTGTCGTGCAAAATCAAGAGAGGGAGAGATTGAACGTTGAGCGAGTCCGGTCACCTATGACCGGACGTGTTAGGTCACGAAAATCATGTTATGGAACCTCTCGGTGTAAAAGTCGCCTCAACCGGACTCTTGCTCGTGGGTGCGTCTGGTCATTCAACTATGGGTCTGATTGTTTGTCGTGGGCACACGGACAAGCAAGGACTAGATGTGGGGTCATTGGGTACAATCGTCCTTAATCACTTCCGGTCTTAACTTGACGCATGTGTGTGAGGGAGTTGACCGTTGGAATTGAGCCACAACGCTTGAACGCGGGGGATGTGTGGCGTCCATCCAGTGACTGGACGCTAGGTGCAGCACGTCTGGTCGTCCCAACAGTGCATCCATGTGACGCATAGAGAGCCCCCTCTTGTGCCTAACGGCTCTATTTCATTTGGGGGGCTATAAATTTGTGGTAGCCGGCTTGGGCTCACTTCCTTGGCCATTTTCTATTGAGAATACACCCTAGTGAGCCGAGCCAATCCTCTCTAACTCATCTTACTTGATTGTTTCATTATTTGGTGAGATTGGAGAGCATCCAAGTGCATTTCTTTGAGTGATTGCATCTAGAGGCACTTGGCGATTGTGTTTTGCTCTGGGATTTGCTTGTTACTCTTGGTGGTTACCGCCACCTAGACGACTTGGTGCAACAAGGATCATTGAGTGGAGGGTGGTGCTTGTCTTCGGCTCCGATCGTGTTGATTGTGAGGGGTTCTTGAGCCTTCCCATGGGAGATCACGAAAGGCGTCTTTAGTGGATTGCTCGTGGCTTGTGGATCCACATCTTGTGTTGGTTGTGTGACACCCGATTGTGGGTTACACGTGTGATGCCTATTAGCGCGTGAACCTCCAACTGGGTGAATCGCCACAACCGAGACTAGCTTGCCGGCAAGCAAGTGAACCTTAGTGAAAAATCATTGTGTCACCTTGTTTATGAGGAATTCATTGCTTTTCATTGTGATTGATCTCTTGCCGTCTCGATATATCCTTCTCTCCCTTGTATTTACTTTGTCATATACTTGTGTAGAGCTAGTTGTAGCTAGTGAGTAGTGTAGCTTAATTAGTGTAATTAGCTTGCTAGTTTGCTCACTAGTGGTAGAAGTAGTGACTTATCTTGTGTGTGATACATAGAGATCATAACATACTAGACTTGTGGATAGGTGGCTTGCAACCCTTGTAGTGCTAGTGCAACATTCGCTTTGCCATTTAGTTGTCTAACCATTTGTCTTGGTGTTGTTGTAGAAAATTTTTATAGGCTATTCGCCCCCCTCTAGCCATTTAGAACCTTTGAAAGGGTTAACCCGGAGATGGTGGCATAGACTCTAGGAGTCTTATATGTTGGTTTAACATCCAAGATGACACTAAAACCCCACCACCTCACATAAATGTACACATGTGTCACTATGGACCAGACCAAAACTAGGACTGATGTCACATACACCCTCCTTAAAGGGCTTGATGTCCTTGTTAGCCCAGCACACCCACAACCACAGGCAGATGATGACTAGGAATGTTCTTCTCTTGGCTCATGTGACTATGGATCTAGTACCCATAACCCGCTCGTGATTGTGTCTATGAGGGTTGGCTTTGACACCATTGGTAACACACCAGTGTCCAAAACGGCTCAAATCCACTCTGCATTCTAAGTGAACCATACACTACCACCAACTCACTCTTTTGTCCCTGTTTCATGTGAAATGGTCAACCCGGGAGGGTGGTATAGACTCTAGAAGCCTTATATATTGGTCTAACCCACCTTCAACAAACAAGAGGTGGAACTAAACCCTCCATAATCACACATAGATGTACACATGGGCCACCGCGGGCCAAATCCAAACTGGACCGGATGTCACATGGTTACTTGCCTCAAAACAACGATGCAAGAACATGAGCTAAGAATGATCCAAAGGCCCACCACTTGTTCAAACATTCACTTCATAAAGCATACTCATATAAACATACACAAAAACACATTAAGCATTCTTATGCCTTGCACCACCGTTTTCCCCATAACAACAACCAAAAACACTTGATTTATAGCAGCAACATTTATTCACATTTTCTCTATGGAAAAACTACTTTTTAAAAATTCTAAAAATTCTAAGGAGATACAAAACTCCATGATCTACAGTTGTCACATTATCACTTTTGGAATTTAAAGATTCTAAGATACACAAAACAAGGCCGTAAACTAACTCAACCTTTTTTATGACAGAATAATTGTAGTCCAACAAAATAAGCATAACTTGAGCTCTAATGAACATCTGACAACCTACTATACCATTTGAAAACTTATAAAATTTCCTTCAACTTTTATGTAGATCAATCCATGATATCCTGGGCTTTAACATATCGTAAAACTAAATGCATCTAAAACTATCCATAAGTTTCACAGCACAACTGCATCATCAAACAACTGCCGTATCTCCCAAACCATAAGGGATATAAAGGTGATCTTTATGCTGAAAAAGTTTACTATTCGAATATATTTTTAAAGATTTTTAGGGCATAAAATAGCTAGAAACACCATGTAAGCAACCAATGCATGATATGAGAAAATAACTGGGATCAATTACGAGATTAGAATTTAAACCCAAACTCTATAATCCATCTTTTGACTAAACCCTAGCATAGATCTCCTATAAAAATAGGGGGGAGCCAAGATCTTACCCTAACAACAAGTATAACAAAGACCCACAACGATTTACATCACATTTCCCCTTCTCCTTCAAGGTGATCCTCGTCACTTGTAACACCTCGGGTGTTTAAAATACTAAAACCTGACATGTCATCATATGCATTGCAAAGCATTTGGCATTTGGTGAAAACTTTGAGATGCATACACTAAAACAAGTTTATATTCATGTGGTATGTGTTGAATTGTATTGGTTGACTCTAGTTCAAAGTTTGTTTGGATTTTGAATTTTTCGAGAAAACCCCGCTTTTCAGCATTTAAATCCTACCCTGAAAATTCATTTCAAAATCTAGACCGAATTAGGAGATGGTTATAGAAGCAAAGTTGTAGAACTTTCGATTTTGAACAACTTTTGTTTTTGGAGATTTTTTTGAGTTGTTATGAAAATTTGAGAGTAATTTGTGAATTTTGGCGTATGGCAATTTTGTAATTTTGTGAATAACAGTGTTCACCGCCTAAGCTAAGCTACATTGCCGTCGGACCTTCTTCTTGCGTTCCAGCGCCGTCGTGGCCGTCCTTGATGTCGTCTTTGGCATGGAAACGGCTCCATCGTGGCTTCCTTGAGCTTCTGCGCCGCTTATAAGTACCATGACGTCGTCATCGCTGCGTTTTTCTTCTTCCTTTGTTTTCACCACCGCCGTTGTCATCGCTCCAACAAGCTCGCATCGTCGTCTCCCCAGCTGTTGCCATCTCGGTAAAGGCCGTCTTAGTTCCGTCTTTTCCTTGCGAATCCAAATGACCTAGCATTGGTCGCTTTGAAATTGCCGAGAACTCGCCCACGTTTTTTCTTCCTCGAGGTCAAGAACTTCACCGCTTCATGGGCGTGTCATCGTGGCGAGCCCTTCGATGAGCCGTTGTCCATAATCGCGTGTACTTACGGTTTCGTTTCGATCTTCGTAGTCCTTAGTCGGGTTGTTGTTTACTCATTTTGATCACTGCGATGCCGGTTCTCCCTCACCGACGATCTTTGCTCCGCATAGTTTACTTTGTAGTGGTCGGATAGTTTACCGTAGTGGTCGGATAGTTCACCGTAGTGGTCGGATAGTTCACCGTAGTGGTCGGATAGTTTACCGTAGTGGTCGGATAGTTCACCGTAGTGGTCGGATAGTTCACCGTAGTGGTCGGATAGTTCACCATAGTAGTCGGATAGTTCACCATAGTGGTTGGAGAGTTCACCAAAGTGATCGGTGCTGGTGTGGTCACATCAGTTACGAATATGGTTTGGTTAGTTTGGTTTGTAATCGTCTTGCGAAGGAAAATTGTATCCAATTTATTAATTTTTGCATCCATCATCGAGCATCATGTTTCATATTCCGCATCATGTTAAACATGGCCATGTTACTACATGTAGTAAATGAAGGTGAACACGTGGTAGTTAATCAAGTTGCGGAGGAGGTTGATCTATCTGTTGAGGTCGGATCGAAGACTTGTGAAACGTCGCAAGAGCCGGACTTTTCCAATCAACGAAGGCAAGCCCGGATGCATACAACCCTACCTTGTGTTTTACAAATTAATTTCGCTTTTGCTTTCCGTTCTTGCATTAAGTGATTAAGAGTTAAGTAAGAGCCTAATTGGTGCATTACCACCCTTGTTATTCCATATTTACCATATTACCGCTTTTGAACTCAGATATGCCTAGTTTTGCTTAGCTATCGTGAGAACGATGAAAGTCGAGTGATTACACTTACCGCAAAGTTTTAAATGGAACATTGGTTAATTATGTTAGCATGTGATATGGGAATGTGGAGTAATAAATCTAGACCCAAGGACTCGGTGTGTGTGAGCCACAAGACATGGAGGTCTTGTGAGCGGGATCTTTCCACCTACGTCGATTAAGGCACGTCCGTTGTTGAATTGCATGAGGTGAGAATTTGTAGTACTAACCACATACTCCGTAAGCTTTGAACTTGGCAATTCTATTACGAGAATGGCTACTCGCAAGACTTTGGGAGTGGAGAGATGGCGGGAATAGCGTGTACCCACATGGCAATGGGCTAGATTGGTGGAGTACTGTATTCTCGGGTGGCGCGGACCCGTTCTTGTTTTAGAGGATCCGAGAATAGGTTGGTATATGTAGGTCAGGGACCTGCATATGTCGTGTGGTCTGGAATCCCTAGCTGGGTTTTTATAATCGGTTCGAATCGTCGTTGCTCCTCGGTTATGGAGACTCAACTCACTGTTCATCATCGTAGTAATTAATAACTGGAACTTGAGAATGGTTGATGAAGGTGTTGGATATGAAGTTTCATGATCTCATTACGGATCGTGTCATCTTTGTATATGATTTTATGAAGTTTAAACTGTTGAAACAAAGAATTTTGTCAAAGAGCTTTTACGCAAAATAACTTTGATTATTGCTAAAACCATACCTTGAATCCCTGAGCCTGCATTCCTGAGTTATCAGTTCTTATTTCGGTTAAGTCTTGTTGAGTACTTTTGTACTCAGGGTTCGTTGACCCTTGTTGCAGGTGAGCCTCATGAGCAGATCTGTTTTGGATCGTGCTGCATGACAGTTGTACCTTGTGATGGCGTTGAGAAGTAATTGTGTGGCCCTTGGGCAGGGCAGCCTCATTGTGTGTTTTGTATTATATTATAATGCCGCTCCACTACTTTGGTTTGTATTAATATCGAACTTAGTTGTACGGTTTGAAACAAATGGTTTGTAAACTATGTTATTGTAAGTCTTCCGCTACTTTTACTCTGATGTATTTATTTGAATAAACTGTTGTAATACTGCAATGACTCTGTAATGTGATCCTGCTCGGAAATCGTGGATGATTCGGGGTTCCCCGAGGACACCCGACAGACTTCTTAAGTTACCAGGAACATATGCATTGTTGTCAAAGGTCTTTGGACAGTGACAAATGTATGTGGGTCCTATAATTTAGGAGGTTCTGCCACAGAATGGTATCAGAGCATTCGTTACAAAGTTTTTGTGGTATTGGTTTACAAAAACTTCAAAATGATTTGGGATGACTAAATTTAACTTGATTAATTTGGTCCAAATTGCTTCTGACTTGTCTTATTTCTTTCTCACCATTCCTTATTTGATTAAAAGGATCTTGTGTGGTGGAGTAGTAATCTTACTATGCCCTATATAAAAAAAATAAAAATAAATAAATGTTGTTTATGTGCATTATAAACTTTGATGTTTTTGTTCGTAAGAACGATTCATGCATCATGAATAATTCACTCGTTACTTCCTTCACCTCTTAGTCTGGAGTTGAGTAGTGAGTCTGGTTTGAGGAATGTAATCCATCATAGCTGCTCTTTAGACTTTGATCAAGTGGTCTTACTTGGATTAAATTGGTTTCCTCACAAGATGGCTCGTGCCAAGATGACGCCTTAAGAAGTCCACTTTGGACCCAAAGGAGTTCCTCGTCACCAACTTGCCCCTAGAAACGATGGTGCTAGCGATGAGCGCCTAGGCCCCGATCCCCAAGCAGAGATACAAAGATTTTCTATAGAATTAGCACAAGCTACTAGAGATAGGGCTTTAGATGCTATCTGGTGGGAGAATTACATGATCAATTGAGGCGTCTCACCACCGCACACGAGAACTGCGAAAGTATATTAGTTCGTGCACGGTGGAGGGACAAAATGAGGCTTAGCGGAGGGAAAATGTAGCTAGAGCTAGAACTCATGAGCTAGAGTTCTATGTAGAAGATTTAGAAGAACATAATACCTATCTACATGAGGAAGTGCATAGGCTTAGCAATCTACTAAACCCGAATCATGAGCCTCAAGTCGATGCCATGGACCTGTGTGTCATCCTTGCCAATGATAGCGAATCGGAAGGGAAGAAGAAGAAGATCCTGAAGAATTAGTAATGATCAATGAAAGTGATGATGAAGGCGATAATAATTCGGAATGGATACCGAGCCTGAAGTTTGAAGTAATCACAGAAAAGAGTAGAGTTGTATAATAGTTAATTATGGTTAGGCTATGTTTCTTGTTTTGGTACTTATAGGGTATGGTGTTTATAGTAGTAAACCCTATGTAATGTGTCTGGAGTAAGCTTTTGTGCAATGCAATAAAGGCTTGTGAATAAAGTTTGGTTTGTTATGAGCAGATCGTCAAATGCGCGGATCGCATATTCCTGGTACTTCACAAGATGATGATGATATCCCTAACCCGCCACCAATGCCGACCAATCTGGTGATGCTATCGCATTGCATTAGTCAATGTGACTGTGGAAAATTCTCGTTTGCTTCATGAGATGGCTCAAAGTAATCGTAATCGATGCATGGAAACCGTGGCGCAATCAATCATAACAGCATGAGGCTACCTATGTGGATTTCACGGATACAAAACCCCGGTGTTTACCAAGGCAGATGAACCACTGGAGGCTGATGACTGGCTTAGGACCATGGAGCAGAAATTTGATCTTATTCACTGCACAGAGTTTTAGAAACCGGTGTTTGCTGCCCAGCAACTTAGAGGTGCAGCTGGTGCTTGGTATGCAAATCTCATGGCCATGCAACCCGCAGGCGTTCCATTAACTTGGACAGAATTTCGCACTTGCTTTGAGCCCATTATATCCCTAAGGAGTGATGGCTATGAAGTCGGATGAATTCCTTGCTTTGAGGCAAGGGGATCAAACGGTTATGCAAGATGTGGGAAGATTCAATCATCTGTCGCAGTATGCATCTGAACATGTCAATATGGATGCCAAGAAAAAGAAATGGTTCATGAGAGGTCTGAATACCAAACTACAGACAATGATGACAGCCTGTACCAATATCACTTATCATGAGGCAGTAAATATTGCAATTGCTTCAGAGGCAAAGTATCGGCAGCATAAGGAGCTCAAGAAGAAAAAGGATGTGCCGTTTGGACCTTTTGGTGGAAACCAAAAGAGGCAGAGAGTGATTTATCATCCAGTAAACCATTATCGTCCTCCTTATCGTCCGCCGTAGTTCCAAGCCGGGCAACAGTCAAATGTCCGTCCTGCTATAACCTATCCGAACTCACAGTCAACCAATGCTCCTGGTGGCAATGCTCCAACGTCACAGGGTCACAACTATCCGTGTTATAATTGTGGAAGGACTGGTCATTTCTCCAGGGAATGTCCATACCCTAGGCAGGCTAATCAAAATTATCAGAAGGCCCCTCGCCAATCAACAACAGTGGTCGTGCACCAAACAAGAACCACAATCGAAATGCTCGAAGGGCAAAGATGAGAGGAAGACAGACGGGTGTTCTATATTCAAGCCGAGAAATTCGGAGGGGAGCCAAAGATGATGGGTATGTTTCTGTTGCCAATCACCCTAGCAGTTTATACTTTTTGATTACAGCGCATCACATTCATTCATCAATAGAACATTTGTCGTGAAGCATGAAATTTCAATTGGGGCAACAAAGGAAAGTTTCTTTATCTGATCGCCTGGGGACGTCTGTGTACTAAGGAAATGGTATACCAGTGCACCCGTAAACTCAGGTGGGCATATTTTTCCCACTACCATGATTATCCTTAAGGATCAGGATATAGATGTAATCTTGGGAATGAATTGGATGTATCAGCATAAGGCTATTATAGATGTTTTGAATAGGACTTTAAGAGTAAGTTTGCCTGATAGTAATTCTCAACTTCTCATCCAACTTCCAACCTTAAGAAGATCAGTGGGCGAGAAGTTTGTGCAAGCTAGCATCAAAGAGATTAGAAATATCCCGGTAGTACGTGAATTTCCGATGTGTTTCAAAGATTTACCCGGTCTACCACCGATAGGGATGTACAGGTTTAGCATAGAGTTACAACTCAGAACAGCTCCGATTTCTCGGAGAGCCTATAGAATGCCACCTAAGGAATTGGCGAGTTGAAGGCTCGATTACAAGAATTAATTGAGAAGGGGTTTATCCAACCTAGTTCCTCAACTTGGGGATGTCCGCAATTTTGTGAAAAAGAAAGATGAGACCACGAGGTTATGTGTTGACTATCGTCCAGCTTGAATGAAGTGACCATCAAGAATAAGTATCCATTACCTCGGATAGATTTGCTTTTTGATCAGTTGGCCGGAGCCAAAGTTTTCTCCAAGATAGATTTGAGATCAGGGTATCATCAAATCAAGATAAAGCTTGAAGATATTCCCAAAACGGCATTTACCACAAGATACGGATTATATGAATACTTGGTGATGTCTTTTGGTTTGACCAATGCTCTAGCTCATTTCATGTATTTGATGAACTCAGTATTCATGCCTGAGCTAGACAAGTTTGTAGTGGTATTTATAGATGATATACTAGTATATTCCAAGAATAAGAAAGAACATGCGGAACACCTCAGAATTGTTCTGACTCGTTTGAGAGAACATCAATTGTATGCTAAGTTCAACAAGTGTGATTTTTGGCTTAAGGAAGTGCAATTTCTTGGACATGTTTTGTCAGCTGAAGGAGTTGCCGTTGATCCCAGCAAAGTGAGGGATGTGCTTGATTGGAAATCGCCAACCACAGTTCAACAAGTTCGGAGTTTTCTTGGATTGGCGGGGTATTACCGTCGGTTTATTCCAGAGTTCTCTAAAATATCAAAACCTATAACTGAATTGTTGAAGAACCAAGTCAAGTTTGTCTGGTCATCAGATTGTGAAGAGGCTTTCCAGACTTTAAAAAGGCTGTTGACTACTGCACCAGTGTTAGCTCAACTTTGATATCGAGAAGCCATTTGATGTTTCTTGTGATGCTTCGGTGTATTGGTATTGGATGTGTGTTGATGCAAGAAGGCCGAGTCATTGCCTGTCGTCCCGTGCAACTTAAGCAACATGAAGAACACTATCCTACTCATGATTTGGAGTTAGCAAATGTGGTTCATTCTCTAAAGATTTGGCGGCATTACCTGCTTGGTAATACGTGCCATATGTATACAGACCACAAGAGCTTAAAGTATATCTTTACTCAGTCAGAGTTGAACATGCGACAAAGAAGATGGTTAGAACTGATTAAGGATTATGATTTGGAAGTATATTATCATCCTGGTAAAGCAAATGTAGTTGCAGATGCTCTCAGTCGCAAAAGTTATTGTAATTGTCTGGCAATGAAAACAATGGGTTTGACTTTATGTCAAGAAATGGAAAAGTTGAATATAGAAGTAATTCAACAAGGAAGTTTGACCAACATAATTATAGAAGCCACTATTCGAGATCAAGTTATTGCTGCTCAGAAGGAAAACAAGGGTATAGCCCATATCAAGGAAAGAGTCGAGAATGGAAAAGCAGAATGCTTCAGCATAGATGATAAAGATGTGTTGTGGTTCAAGGATCACCTGGTGGTACCAAAGGTTCCTGAGTTGTGACAATCAATTCTAGAGGAGGCACATGCTACTAGGTTATCTATCCATCCGGGAAGTAACAAGATGTACCATGACTTGAAGCAAAGATTCTGGTGGACTAAAATGAAAATAGAGATTGCTAGATATATAGCAAAGTGTGATACTTGTCAAAAGGTGAAAGCTATACATTTGAGGTCTGCTGGTGAATTACAACCATTGCCTATTCCATCTTGGAAGTGAGAGGACATAAGTATGGATTTTATTGTTGGTCTACCCAAGACATCAAAGGGATTTGACTCAGTATGGGTTATTGTAGATCGACTCACTAAGTCAGCACATTTTCTTCCTGTCAAGACTATATATCCCACTGTCCAATATGCCAAGATATATTTAGCAAGAATTATGAGTCTCCATGGAATACCAAAGACCATAGTATCCGATCGGGGTACACAGTTTGTCTCTAGTTTTTGGAAACACTTACATGCTTCATTGGGTACTAAACTTACAGATAGTAGTACGACTTATCATCCATGCAGATGATGGACATGACCGAAAGAGTCAATCAAGTGCTTGAAGATATGTTAAGGTGTTGTGTCCTTAATTATTCCAACAAGTGGGACGAATGCTTACCTTTGGCCGAGTTCTCATATAACAATAGTTATCGGAAAGCATTAGAATGGCTCCATTTGAAGCACTCTATGGCCGTCAGAGGTGCGTAACATCATCGAGTTGGTCGAGCCCTGAGAAAGAAGATTCTTTGGAGTTGACCTTGTGAAAGAAACGGAAGACAAGGTTAGGCAAATACAAAGTAATTTGAAAATAGCTCGATCCCGCCAAAAGAGTTATGCGGATAGAGCAGCGAGAGACCATTGGTATTCAACAAAGGAGATTTTGTATATCTGAAAGTATCACCAATGAAGGGAGTTAACCGTTTTGGTGTTAAAGGAAAGTTGGCACCTCGATACATTGGACCATATCAAATTTTGGAGAGGTTTGGAAAAGTGGCATATCGCTTGAAATTACCGAAATTTTATCACCGTGTACATGATGTGTTCCATGTGTCTCGATTAAAGAAGTGTCTCCGAGTGCACCCGAGCGGAATGTTGAAGTTGAAGGAGTGGAACTTGAACCAGATCTGACTTATTCAGAATATCCTATCCGAGTGTTGGATCAGAAAGATCGTGTTACTCGGAGGAGAACAATAAAGTTCTACAAGATACAATGGAATCAACATTCAGAAGAGGAAGCTACTTGGGAATCAGAAGATTACTTGTTAGAAAAGTTTCCGAGTTTCTAGCGTCAATATAGAATAGAATAATGTTAGTTGAGCTCGGTTACTACAAATTGTGTTTTGTAAAAGAACCTCAGTTGTTTTATGGAAAAGTTCTGGATGTTTTTGGATTGACACATTTCCTTTTCCATTACTTACTCTATGGCTTTGAATCTCGGGACGAGATTTCTTTTAGGGGGAAGGATTGTAACACCTCGGGTGTTTAAAATACTAAAACCTGACATGTCATCATATGCATTGCAAAGCATTTGGCATTTGGTGAAAACTTTGAGATGCATACACTAAAACAAGTTTATATTCATGTGGTATGTGTTGAATTGTATTGGTTGACTCTAGTTCAAAGTTTGTTTGGATTTTGAATTTTTCGAGAAAACCCCGCCAAAGATTTAAATCCTACCACGAAAATCCATTTCAAAATCTAGACCGAATTAGGAGATGGTTATAGAAGCAAAGTTGTAGAACTTTCGATTTTGAACAACTTTTGTTTTTGGAGATTTTTTTTGAGTTGTTATGAAAATTTGAGAGTAATTTATGAATTTTGGCGTATGGCAATTTTGTAATTTTTGTGAACAGTGTTCACCGCCTAAGCTACATTGCCGTCGGACCTTCTTCGGCGTTCCAGGCGCGTCGTGGCCGTCCTTGATGTCGCGCTGGCACGGAAACGGCTCCGTCGTGGCTTCCTTGAGCTTCTGCGCCGCGCTATAAGTACCATGACGTCGTCATCGTCGTTTTTCTTCTTCCTTTGTTTTCACCACCGCCGTTGTCATCGCTCCAACAAGCTCGCATCGTCTCCCCAAATATTGTTGCCATCTCTCGGTAAAGGCCGTCTTAGTTCCATCTTTTCCTTGCGAATCCAAACCGGCTAGCATTGGTCGCTTTGAAATTGCCGAGAACTTCGCTGTCCACGTTTTTCTTCCTCGAGGTCAAAGAACTTCACATTGCATGCGCGTGTCATCGTGGCGAGCCCTTCGATGAGCCGTTATGCATGTCGATTGTACTTTACGGTTTCGTTTCGATCTGTAGTCCTTAGTCAGTTGTTGTTTACTCATTTTGATCACTGCAGTCGCCGGTTCTCCCTCACCGACGATCTTTGCTCCGCATAGTTTACTATAGTGGTCGGATAGTTTACCGTAGTGGTCGGATAGTTCACCGTAGTGGTCGGATAGTTCACCGTAGTGGTCGGATAGTTTACCGTAGTGGTCGGATAGTTCACCGTAGTGGTCGGATAGTTCACCGTAGTGGTCGGATAGTTCACCATAGTGGTTGGAGAGTTCACCAAAGTGATCGGTGCTGGTGTGGTCACATCAGTTACGAATATGGTTTGGTTAGTTTGGTTTGTAACTGTACTGCGAAGGAAAATTGTATCCAATTTATTAATTTTTGCATCCATCATCGAGCATCATGTTTCATATTCCGCATCATGTTAAACATGGCCATGTTACTACATGTAGTAAACGAAGGTGAACACGTGGTAGTTAATCAAGTTGCGGAGGAGGTTGATCTATCTGTTGAGGTCGGATCAAAGACTTGTGAAACGTCGCAAGAGCCGGACTTTTCCGTCAACGAAGGCAAGCCCCGGATGCATACAACCCTACCTTGTGTTTTACAAATTAATTTTGCTTTTGCTTTCCATTCTTGCATTAAGTGATTAAGAGTTAAGTAAGAGCCTAATTGGTGCATTACCACCCTTGTTATTCCATATTTACCATATTACCGTTTTGAACTCAGTATATGCCTAGTTTTGCTTAGCTATCGTGAAACGATGAAAGTCGAGTGATTACACGCCACCGCAAGTTTTAAATGGAACATTGGTTAATTATGTTAGCATGTGATATGGGAATGTGGAGTAATAAATCTAGACCCAAGGACTTTCGGTGTGTGTGAGCCACAAGACATGGAGGTCTTGTGAGCGGGATCTTTCCACCTCGTCGATTAAGGCACGTCCGTTGTTGAATTGCATGAGGTGAGAATTTGTAGTACTAACCACATACTCCGTAAGCTTTGAACTTGGCAATTCTATTACGAGAATGGCTACTCACAAGACCGGAGTGGAGAGATGGCGGAATAGCGTGTACCCACATGGCAATGGGCTAGATTGGTGGAGTATCAGATTCTCGGGTGGCGCGGACCCGTTCTTGTTTTAGAGGATCCGAGAATAGGTTGGTATATGTAGGTCAGGGACCTGCATATGTCGTGTGGTCTGGAATCCCTAGCTGGGTTTTTATAATCGGTTCGAATCGTTGTTGCTCCTCGGTTATGGAGACTCAACTCACTGTTCATCATCGTAGTAATTAATAACTGGAACTTGAGAATGGTTGATGAAGGTGTTGGATATGAAGTTTCATGATCTCATTACGGATCGTGTCATCTTTGTATATGATTTTATGAAGTTTAAACTGTTGAAACAAAGAATTTTGTCAAAGAGCTTTTACGCAAAATAACTTTGATTATTGCTAAAACCATACCTTGAATCCCTGAGCCTGCATTCCTGAGTTATCAGTTCTTATTTCGGTTAAGTCTTGTTGAGTACTTTTGTACTCAGGGTTCGTTGACCCTTGTTGCAGGTGAGCCTCATGAGCAGATCTGTTTTGGATCGTGCTGCATGACAATTGTACCTTGTGATGGCGTTGAGAAGTAATTGTGTGGCCCTTGGGTAGGGCAGCCTCATTGTGTGTTTTGTATTATATTATAATGCCGCTCCACTACTTTGGTTTGTATTAATATCGAACTTAGTTGTATGGTTTGAAACAAATGGTTTGTAAACTATGTTATTGTAAGTCTTCCGCTACTTTTACTCTGATGTATTTATTTGAATAAACTGTTGTAATACTGCAATGACTCTGTAATGTGATCCTGCTCGGAAATCGTGGATGATTCGGGGTTCCCCGAGGACACCCGACAGACTTCTTAAGTTACCAGGAACATATGCATTGTTGTCAAAGGTCTTTGGATAGTGACAAATGTATGTGGGTCCTATAATTTAGGAGGTTCTCGCCACGTAATGGTATCGAGCATTATTCACACAAAGTTTTTGTGGTATTGGTTTACAAAAACTTCAAAATGATTTGGGATGACTAAATTTAACTTGATTAATTTGGTCCAAATTGCTTCTGACTTGTCTTATTTCTTTCTCACCATTCCTTATTTGATTAAAAGGATCTTGTGTGGTGGAGTAGTAATCTTACTATGCCCTATATAAAAAAAATAAAAATAAATAAATGTTGTTTATGTGCATTATAAACTTTGATGTTTTTGTTCGTAAGAACGATTCATGCATCATGAATAATTCACTCGTTACTTCCTTCACCTCTTAGTCTGGAGTTGAGTAGTGAGTCTGGTTTGAGGAATGTAATCCATCATAGCTGCTCTTTAGACTTTGATCAAGTGGTCTTACTTGGATTAAATTGGTTTCCTACAGTATGGCTCGTGCCAAGATGACGCCCCGTAAGTCCACTGGACCCAAAGGAGTTCCTCGTCACCAACTTGCCCCTAGAAACGATGGTGCTAGCAGTAGCAGTTCTAGGCCTGATCCCCAAGCAGAGATACAAAGATTTTCTATAGAATTAGCACAAGCTACTAGAGATAGGGCTTTAGATGCTATACAGGTAGGAGAATTACATGATCAATTGAGGCGTCTCACCACCGCACACAGGAACTGCGAAAGTATATTAGTTCGTACGGTGGAGGGACAAAATGAGGCTTGGCAGAGGGAAAATGTAGCTAGAGCTAGAACTCATGAGCTAGAGTTCTATGTAGAAGATTTAGAAGAACATAATACCTATCTACATGAGGAAGTGCATAGGCTTAGCAATCTACTAAAGCCGAATCATGAGCCTCAAGCTGATGCCATGGACCCAGGTGTCATCCTTGCCAATGATAGCGAATCGAAAGAGGAAGAAGAAGAAGATCCTGAAGAATTAGTAATGATCAATGAAAGTGATGATGAAGGCGGTAATAATTCTGGAATGGATACCGAGCCTGAAGTTTAAAGTAATCACAGAAAAGAGTAGAGTTGTATAATAGTTAATTATGGTTAGGCTATGTATCTTGTTTTGGTACTTATAGGGTATGGTGTTTATAGTAGTAAACCCTATGTAATGTGTCTGGAGTAAGCTTTTGTGCGATCCAATAAAGGCTTGTGAATAAAGTTTGGTTTGTTATGAGCAGATGCGTCGTACGCGGGGATCGCATATTCCTGGTACTTCACAAGATGATGATGATATCCCCAACCCGCCACCAATGCCAACCAATCTGGCTGATGCTAACAGACCAGATGTAGGAACTGTAGTGTCCGATCGAGTACAGAGAGGTAACAGAGCGGCAAAGTTGCGACCGGACGTGTCCGGTGGCATGTGACCGGATGCCATCAGCGTCCGATCAGTTGATCGCGCGCTCTAATAGTCGGGACGATCGGACACGTCCGGTTAGGACGAAAGCAGCGTCCAGTCCGTAGCAGAAAAGCGGGATTTTGTCCCCAATGGCTACTTTCTCAGTGGGGCTTATAAATAGACCCCCAACCGGCTATTTGAGAAGTGTGGAGCTGAGAAAACATATCTAGGGTGTTCATACACCATTTTAGTGATCTCCACTTGCATAGTGCTTAGTGATTCATTAGGTGATTGGCATAGGTGCTTTGTGAAGTGCTTAGGTTGATTAGAGCACCACTTATGTGCTTGCTCTAGGTTTAGGCCTAGTGTTTAGTGAGGTTTGCATACCTCTTACCACTCAGTGCTTGCGCACACCATTGTTGTACATCGAGAGGGGCTTGTAATCTTGCGAGATCACACCAACCGCGTTTGTGGTGTGGCCGCCATCGTGTACCGGAGGGAACAAGGCCCGTGGCAGTTCGGCCGGAAGCTTGATAGTGAAGACGGCGGGGAGTGGTCTAGGAGAGGCTTGGCAGAAGGCACACCAGAGACCCACTTGTGCGTGGGGAAGGCCCAGGACTATCCACAGAGTTACCCGACCGGGAGCTTGGCCCTTGCGAGGGGCTCCAACGAGGACTAGGGGGAAGCTTGCGCGCTTCCCAATACCTCAGTAAAAATACCGGAGTCGTTGATGGGAGTTTGTATATCTCTACCTTACTCTTTAGTTTCTGCATTTACATTGTTTGCATAACTCCTTTTGTGGTAGTGATAGCAACACACTAGCAAAACCATAGTTGCACATTTAGATAGTTTATCTTTTGCATAGGTTTTGCTAAGGTTAGAAATAGAGGCCATAGTTTAGAGTTAGACTTTTAAGTTGCCTAATTCACCCTTCCTCTTAGGCGTCACAGTCCCCTACAAGTGGTATCAGAGCTGATTGGCTCAATTTGGACCTTTGGCTTAACCGCCGTTGAGCCTACGCTATTTAGAGTGGTTGGGATGGATACTGTCGGTGTTTCGGAACCGGGGGTCCTTAACCGACTAGTGAATTTGTGCTGCATGCTCCCAATTCCGGATGGTGATGCAAAGAGACACAAGGTTTATACTGGTTCGGGCAATGGATGCCCTACGTCCAGTCTGAGAAGATGTTCTTGTATTCCTTGCACCGGGGTGCTCGTAGTAGGGGGTTACAAGCTGGGCCAGAGAGAGGGAGTTCGTCCCAGATCTCTATGAGGGGAGGTGATATGAATTACAGAATGAGGCGTGTTGTTCGTGTGAGTATTCGTGACTCTATCCGCCGTCCCTAGAAACGGTCCTGGCGCCTCCTTTTATAGCCGCAGGGAGGAAACCAGGAGTACAAAAGAGAGCTACACGTGGAGCGGACTATTCGATGACGATTACTCTCGGAGCAAGCATGGCGTTGTCGTGGGAGTTCCCATAGATGTCTAATCGGTATGGTCTCCATCGCAAGTAACATGCTTTGCGCATTTGTTGACTTGGTGGATTGTAGAGGCTCTCGCGGCCATCGTAGCCGGTCGTGCCGAGGTCGGTTGTGCCGAGGAGCCTCGCCGCGTCGAGGGCCCGAGAAAGTGACCCAGTGCGTATCTGGTCTCTCGCCGCCATCAGCGGAATAGTGCAAGGCGGCGCCTCTGAGGATACGGTACTGTATTGTCGATGAGGGATGGTAAAAAGGTGATCTAACCGTTGTCCCGTCGCTCTGTTGCGGCGCCATGCCGATCGTGGCTTACGTAGCGGGTGCAGCTGAGCGCATTAATCGGATGCAACAGCCTACCGGAGAGACCTTTGAGGCGGAGGCGACGAGGTTGCGGGACGAGGCCGCCTTGGGCGGCGGGCGCGCCAATTCATCCGAGGCCCTACCGGGGGTCTCGGGCGAGGCGACGGGCGAGGCGAGTAAGATCGCGAATCCGAGGCCTGTCGAGGGGGCTCGGGCGAGACGGCGGCCGGTCCGCCGATTCCCGTGCTACAGAAACCCGCTCGACTCCCCACGTTATGATGTCCTTGGTGCGGGAGTTAGGCGAGCACAGCTGGTCGGTAACCTCGCTACTCGTGCCATCGCAGATGGCGGAGGTTGACGCGACCGGGCGTGTAGTCGGTCCCTTCACAGATCTTGTGCCATCGTGCCTCTGCGGAGTGGTTGGGCGCTTGGATGCGACGTTCGGTAGAGCAGCTTTGGTCGAAGACGCGGGTCACGGGGCTGGTGCCGAGCGGCCTCGCGATTCGAGAAATCGGCACTTCTACCAAGGCCCCGGGCGAGGGGGCCTCGACGAGGGGGCCTCGGCGAGGTGGTCTCGGGCGAGTCAGAGAATCATTCGCTTCTGCTGGGGCTCGGCGACGGGGTCTCGGGCGAATCGGAGATTTTGGCCGAGACCTCATTTGTTTATTCCATTGGTTCTGTTCTTAGGGTCTAAGCAGTTTTTCGATCTTTGCTTGGGGTACCCCATTTTCTGGTATCCGACAGTAGCCCCCGAGCCTCGGGCGGGAGTGTGGGATACTCTCCCCGAGGTTTTTTCGAGACTTTTGTTTCTCAGTGGCTCTTGTCGGGTTTGTTTTATACTCATGATTCTGGTGGGTGCGCCCAAGCGCACCCGCCGGGTGTAGCCCCCGAGGCCTTAGAGGAGTGAGTTTACTCCTTTAGGGGCTTTTTCTTCGTTGAGTAAGGCGCTCTATCGCATTTGCTAGACCCATGAGAGAGAGCTCGGGTCGCTTGTTTTCGTTTGGGGTGCAGGAGAAGCCCCCGAGCCTGCCGAGCCCTCACGTGTGATCCTAAGTCGCTGGGTCTCGGCAAGGTTTGTAGGAAGAGCCCCTGAGCCTCCGCACGGAGCGAGAGGGCGATCAGGAGTTCTCCTGGCTTTTTGTACGACCCTCGCGCATCCTTTTCGTTTGGAAGGAGGGGTTGTTTGCCGAGCCCTTCGTGTGCGAGCCTAGGCAGGCACTGGTCTCGGCAAGGTTGCGTGAAGAGCCCCGAGCCTCCGCACGCGACGAGCGAGAGGGCGGTCAGGAGTTCCCCTAGCTTTTTGTACGACCCTCGCACATCCTTTTCGCTCGGAAGGAGGGTTGTTTGCCGAGCCCTTCATGTGCGAGCCTAGGCCATTTGGGTCTCGGCAAGGTTGCAGGAAGAGCCCTCGAGCCTCCGCACGTAGCGAGAGGGCGCTCAGGAGTTCCCCTGGCTTTTTGTACGACCCAATCGCATCCTTTTCGTTCGGAAGAAGGGGTTGTTTGCCGAGCCCTTCGTGTGTGAGAGCCTAGGCCATCACTGGTCTCGGCAAGGTTGCAAGAAGAGCCCCGAGCCTCCGCACGCGTGGCGAGAGAGGGCGATCAGAGTTCCCCGCTTTTGTACGACCCTCATGCATCCTTTTCGCTCGTAAGGAGGGGTTGTTTGTCGAGCCCTTCGTAGTGCGAGCCCTAGGCCGCTAGGTCTCGGCAAGGTTGCGTGAAGAGCCCCCGAGCCTCCGCACGTGCGCGAGAGGGCGTCGGGAGTTCCCCGGCTTTTTGTACGACCTCGCGCTTCCTTTTCGCTCGGAAGGAGGGGTGGAACATGCTAGGCTACCCTCGGTGGCGCGAGCGGTGACATTTCCGGTGAGCTTTTATCGTGTAAGTCCGAGTGGAGGCCCGTGCCCCATTCGATAGGGGTCGGCTAGTGGTCCGAGACGCGCCCAAAAAAGTACCGAAGGCTTCTCTAGTGGGTGCCAGGGGCCGTTTGATTGGCCCTAGGGGCTCAGTGCCTCCCACGGTGGGATCCCTTTAGAGAACTCCTGCTGGTCTCTTGACATGACTTAGGGCATCCCAAGCAATCGCTTGCCTAGGCCTCGGCCGTGTGCACGGGCTCGCCCATAGTTGTCCCCCGACTCATGTTGTTGTCTGGGGCGGCTATCGAGGCCCCTGGATGGCCCACCCTTCGTACCTAGATCGTAATGGGCTTGGTGCCCTTTTTTCACACGTTTTCTCGACCCTCGGGGGTGTGAGAGGTTGCGAAGAGCCCCAGAGCCTCCGCAGACGTGGCGAGAGGGCGATCAGGAGTTCCCCTGCTTTTTATACGACCCTCGCGCATCCTTTTCGCTTTCGAAGGAGGGGTTGTTTGCCGAGCCCTTCGCATGCGAGCCTAGGTCACTGGGTCTTGGCAAGGTTGCGGAAAGAGCCCCCCAAGCCTCCGCACGTAGCGAGAGGGCGATCAGGAGTTCCCCTGGCTTTTTGTATGACCCTCGCGCATCCTTTTCACTCGAAAGGAGGGGTTGTTTGCCGAGCTCTTCGCGTGTGAGCCTAGTTCGCTGGGTCTCGACAAGGTTGCAGGAAGAGCCCCCGAGCATCCGCACGTAGCGAGAGGGCGATCAGGAGTTCCCCTGGCTTTTTGTACGACCCTCGTGCATCCTTTTCGCTCGGAAGGAGGGGTGGAACATGCCAGGCTACCCTCGGTGGGCGCGAGCAGTGACATTTCCGGTGAGCTTTTATCGGGTAAGTCCGAGTGGAGGCCCGTGCCCCATTCGATAGGGGTCAGCTAGTGGTCCAGAGACACGCTCCAAAAAAGTACCAGAAGGCTTCTCTAGCGGGTGCCAGGGCCGTTTGATTGGCCCTAGGGGCTCGGTGCCTCCCTATGGTGGGATCCCCTTTAGAGAACTCCTGCTGGTCTCAGACACGACTTAGGGCATCCCAAGCAATCGCTTGCCTGGGCCTCGGCCATGTATGGGCTCGCCCATAGTTGTCCCTGGCTCTGTTGTCCTGAGGCGGCTGTCGAGACCATAAATGGCCCAGCCTTCGAACCTCTAGACCGTAGCGGGCTCGGCGCCCGGTTCCTTAGCTCGGAAGGAATCGGCTGGGGGGTATTTCCCTTCCATCGGCTGACAACGGCGCGTCTTTTGAGGCGGTCTTCTCGGGAGCTACCGTTGCTACGCAGCGTGGTGTCAGTGGATGGGACATAACCGTCTACGCGATTAAATATGGAGAAGGTGGGCGCGCGGGCGGAGAGATCGGATCTGGATTATATGCGCCGGATCTGAGGGAAACTTCCCCGATTTCGTCGCCCAGCGGTTTCGTCTTACCCCTGCATAAATACGTAAAGAGCCTCGCCCCTCCCCTCCTTACCTTGCCTGCATTTGCTTTCATCGCCTCCAAGCCATTGCTAAGAGCATAAAGCACCGGGAGAAGAAGGGCGAGAGAGATCGATTGAAAGAGAGAGAGAGATTTACCGCCATAGCAGCGTCCTCCACCGTACAAGGGCTGGCGGTCCTGTCATCCTCCCGGCGGATCCCTAGGAGCGGTCTGACGTCACCATGGAGAAGCTGCAGTCGCTGGTGGACGCCAGTCTCCTCCACCCGATCACCGATCCTGACGAGCCGCAGTGGATTGCTCCGGGGAATGAGTCGGAACCGAGGCCACGTGATGGCTACGTGGTGAGCTTCGTCGTCTTCCACGAGCGAGGCCTCGACTTGCCGGCGGACCAGTTCATGCGGGCGCTCCCGCACTACTATGGCGTGGAGCTCCACAACTTCAGTCTAACTCCATCGCAGCACAGCGGCCATCTTCGCCGCCGCTTATGAGGGGTACCGAGGATCACTCCCCACCGGGAGCTGTGGCTCCATTTGTTTCAGCGGTTTTACCACCAAGTCGGTGAGAGCGAAGGGGGCTCGAAGGCGTTGAGGGTCGGTAATGTTGCACCCTTCAAAAGCGCCAAGACCGGCAAAGACCTCTACATCCTAGCCCACCGGCATCATCCAACCGTCGTTGGTATGACAGCTGGTTCTACCTCCATAACAGCGACGGCGGGCTTCCCCCTTATACCGGGCGGGTTGTGGAGAGTCAGCCGGAGAAGTGGGGGTACGACGTCATCAAGTCCGATCAGCCCAGGCTGGAACCGCTCCTGAGGGCCCTAGGGAAGCTACGTGATCGTGGCCTTACGGCGGTCGTGGTCATGGCGGCTTTTCACCGCCGGAGGGTGTTGCCGCTGATGGCTCGATGGCGGTGCCTGTTCGAGATGACCCCGAGCGATCCGATCGAAGGCATCAAGATGTCCGCCTTCGCCCTTACTAATGAGGAGATCCTACGTTGGGTAAGGGAGGCGGTGGATGGGAAACCGAAGATTGATGGCTTGATGCCGTTCCCGATGCGCCCGTCGTGGGGGTACATTTCCCTGGTAAGTTGGGTGTTGCCGAGGCCTTCGTGGCCTTCTTGCTCATTGCTTTTTTCGCCGCTGCCTTATTTCGCTGCGTTTTGCGCGAGGGATAAGGGGCGTGCGAAGCTCCCGCCGCCTGTTCTCGAGGACGCCCATGGCGCGAGCCGCCGTGAATAGGGCGTCGCCGAGGAGCGAAGAAGAAGAAAGACGCCAAGGTGGCAAGGCGCACGAAGAGGACCCTTGAGCGCCGAAAAAGGGACGGACGCCGCTGCCGCCGCAATGAGAGGCTCAACGGTCTCTGTTGGAGTCGCTCCCTCATTATTGGTGTCGGATTCCTCGGCGACGATGGCGAGGTCAAGGAAGGAAGGGTACCCTGGACCACCTCCCCGACGTTAGGGAGGTGGCGACCGGGGTGTCTCTGGTAGACGTCCGTCTTGTTGTCGAGGGCGACACGCCCGAGACGCGTGCTGTCAGCCCAGTGGGTTCGGCGGAGGAGGTGGAGCAAGCGACACCGGGGGCGGCTCAACTGTCTCCGCGGATGGTCGTGGGGGTGCCGGGGTCCGGTGGAGACCAGCCGGTACCGGCAGATACAAAAGCCGTGCCACCGCCGCCACCGCCGCTGTTGCAGAGGAGGGACGCTGTCCAGAAGCGATTGTGTCCTTGTTCGTGGTAAGTGTATTTTTTGGCGGAGTTTGTAGTATTTCCTGCTTGCCCCCTGGTCGTACGCTGACCTTTAGGAGCATCTTCATTTCCAGCCAGAAGCGCCGGGTGGAGGAACCTGCCTTGGCGCCCCATAAGGCGCTCAAGGTGAGCACCAGCTCCACCGCTCATCGGGCGGCGGAGGCGCTGGCTGCCGTGCAGCATGGCGCGACGTCGGGCGGGGTCGGCCCAGAGGAGCTGGCTGCTGAAGGAAATGGCGCCAAGGTGGCCACGGAACAAGCGGGGGAGGACGAGTCCACGCCCTGCGAGGTCGTGGGTCTTGGGGTGAATGAGGCCGAGGCGTCCACCACTACTGAGGCCATCGGGGGTGAGGCCAGAGCCCCCAAGCCTTCCGAGGCCAGGGCAGTGGACGCCAGGGCCACCAAGGTAGAGATGGTAGAGGCCAGAGCCCCCGGTTCCGTTGAGGCCGAGGCGGTCGGGACAGAGGCGGGGTAGGCTTCGGCACCGCCCCTGGTTCAGACGATCTCGTCTGAGGATTCTTCCTGGGGGAAGGAGGCGGCGGACGCCGAGGCGGCCAGCACAGCGAAGCGGCCGGTCCCGACTCCTGCCGAGGGGAGTTCAGTCCTTGTCCGGGTCCGACCCGAGCCCCGTGGGTGGGATAGCCCGCGTGTTGTATGGGGAAACCGGGCCGACCCTGAGGGGGAGCCTGTGTTTGCCCTTGAGGACGTCGCCGAGGGGAGGGCACTGGGACACCCTCGAGCAATATCGTGAACTGGCGGTGCAGTCGATGCAGACAGCGATGTCTGTTATGCAAAGGGACCTGCCCGGTGTTACCCAGGTACGCATTTCCCTTTCTCGTGTCGCGTTGTTTTTTCTCCGAGCCTCCCTTGCGGTGTTTGACATATGTCTTTGCCTATTTAGGAGCTCGAGACCCGGTCCCTTGGGAAATCGTTGTTCCTACGAAGGGAGAGGCGCGTCTGGGAGCAGCTCCAGCGGCAAAAGGGCCTACTTGCCGATGCCCAGGAGCTCTTGTCGGTGCGGAGTGCTGAAGTGGAGGACCTCCGCCTTCACTGTGTCGACCTGAAGGGCGAGGTGGCCATGGCTAAGGAGCAGTCTGCCCCTTTGGTGGCGAAGATCAAGGAGCTGGAGGAGGAGCGGGATTCCCTCAAGTCCCGGGCCCAAGAACCAACGGCCTCTGCCAAGGCCACCGCCGGGCAGCTGGGCGCAGAGTAGAGTGAACATCAGCTGACGAAAGTCGCTTTGGCAGAGGCTACCAAGGTGGCCGAGGCCTCTCGAGTCAAGGCTTTAGCCTGGAAGAACAAAGCCGAGGGTAAGTTCCGCTGAACCGCGCTCCTTGTTCCGTTTGCTCTGGTTTGCGTTCGACCCCTGACTCTTTGTCGTGGTGGAGGTCTGGAGAAGGAGGCCTCCCAGGTGGCTGAGGCCTCCATCGCAGCGCAAGCGGCGCTGGACGTTGAGTTCTAGGAGCACACGGCTCTACGCAGCGCCACCCGTACCGCCTGTGAGGCTCTGGAGGTCGAGGGGGTCCAATCAGCCAGCTCCCTTGGGAACCGCCTGATTGCGTTGAGCAGCCGCGTCCACGAGAGGCTCCGTGAGGCGTTGCACACGGGTGTCAAGCGCGCCCTGGCCGTCGTCTCCTCGCACTACGCTGTCAACCTCGAGGCTGTCAGCGATGGCTACGTCTTGCCAGAAGATGACGAGGAGGCCGACGCAGAGGTCGCGAAGCTGATGGAGGCGGTGGAGGCGCCTGGCACAGCGCTGGCCAGCCTGTTTGAAGAAGAGGTGGTCCCTCCCGCGCCAGCCACCGATCCCTGAGCTTTGACCTGGGCCAACAGGGGCCATGTAAACGGATTAGTTTAATTGTCACATCGTGACGTTTTGTGGCCGTCGAGGCCTTTTAAAGTATTTGCGTATGTGCGTTTTTTAACCACTTTCTTATTCCATTTCTGAGCCTGTGCCCCCTATCTCGTTCTTGGATACCCACAGAGAACTTCCTCGGAGCCTAAGTCGTCCCTTGGCGAAGGGTGGCGAGGAGTTGCCGTAGCCCGGGGGCGTAGGCTGTTCTCACAGCTCGACCGGCCCTTTGGCCTCAGGACACGCTTTTGGTCCTTAGGTTTCTTGCGACGGTCCTGCCAGAGCGCGAGAGAGTTTGGCGTGGAAATTTTTGAAAGACGGTTAAGAAACGGCGTCCGGGACTTAGGGGGTTCCCCCCTTTTTAGCCCCGAGGGAGGCTCGGCTCTGCCTCTGCAGAGCCGAGTCTCTCTTGTAGCGTTATTGTGACGTCGAGCCCCTATCGATAGACAAGCTCTTTGCAAAGAACTTCCTCGGAGCCTAAGCTGTCTCTTGGGCAAAAAGGTGGTGAGGGAGCTGCCGTAGCCCAGAGGCGTAGGCCGTTCTCACGGCTTAGCCGGTCTTTTGCCTTTGAGACGAACTTTTGGTCCTTAGGTTCCATACAATCGAGTTGCCTATTAAGGGGGGTCCTCGAAAGATTGTAACAACTAGAGAACGCTTCTTTATTGTATTCCGAGAAAACAATGTAAACAACATTTGGAAACTTAAGGGTAGAAACGACGTAGCTGTTCTATGTTCCAAGCGTTGGTGAAGATTTCGCCCTTCTCGTTGGCCAGCTTGTAGGTTCCGGGCTTCAGTACTTGGGCGACGATGTACGACCCTTCCCATGGTGGGGTCAACTTGTGGCGGCCCTTGCTGCTCTGCCTCTGCCTCAGCACCAGGTCGCCCACCTTCAGGTCTCGGCTCCGAATGTGCCGGGCTTGGTAGCATCATAGGGCTTGCTGGTATTTGGCCGAGTGTAGTAGGGCAACGTCTCGGGCTTCCTCAAGTTGGTCGAGGGCGTCCTCACGGGCAGTGCGGTTGCTTTGCTCGTTGTAGGCCTGTAGTCTCGGGGAGCCGTACTCCAAGTCGGTGGGGAGGATGGCCTCGGCCCCATAGACCAGGAAGAACGGTGTGAATCCCATGGCTTGGCTCGGTGTATTCCTCAGGCTCCAAATGACCGAGGGGAGTTCGGCAAGCCATTTCTTGCCAAACTTTTTCAACCGATTGTAGATTCTTGGCTTGAGGCCTTGTAGGATCATGCCGTTGGCACATTCTACTTGGCCGTTTATCCTAGGGTGTCCTACGGCCGACCAGACCACACGGATGTGGTGGTTGTCGCAGAACATCGGGAACTTGTGGCCGGTGAATTTCGTCCCGTTGTCGGTGATGATGGTATTTGGGATTCCAAACCTGTGGATGATATCCGTAAAGAACAGCACTGCTTGCTCGGATTTGATTTGGGTGATTGGACGAGCCTCGATCCATTTGGAGAATTTGTCGATGGCTATGAGCAGATAGGTATAGCCCCCGGGTGCCTTCTGCAGAGGCCCAACTATGTCCAGCCTCCACACGGCGAATGGACATGTGATAGGGATGGTTTGGAGGGCTTGGGCCGGGAGGTGCGTCTATCGAGCGTAGTACTGGCATCCTTCGTAGGAGCGTACTAGCCCCGTGGCATCAGCCATCGCTGTTGGCCAGTAGAAACCTTGGCGGAAGGCATTTCCCACTAGCGCCCGAGGCGCTGCGTGGTGCCCGCAGACTCCCGCATGCAAGTCCCAGAGTAGTGATTGGCCAGCCTCGGTGGTGATGCACCGTTGGAGAATACCAGACGGGCTACGCCTATACAACTCGCCGTTGTAGAGGACGTAAGTTTTGGCTCGTCGTGCAAGCCATCGGGCCTCGGTCTTGTCCGCGGGAAGCAATCCTCGCACGAGGCGATCAAGAAAAGGGACTCGCCAGTCCGTTCCTCGGTCGGCCTCGGGAGGCTCTGTGTCAATTGCCATGGCCTCGGGCTCGGGCGGCGGGGTCTCGGTGGCAAAGGGGGCCTTGGGCCCTGTGGTGGGCTCGATCGATGGGCCCTCTATCGTCGCCGAGTCATAGTCGACGGATGGCTTGTAGAGGTCTCTGGCGAAGACGTTCGGGGGGACCGAGGTCCGTGCCGACGCCATCTTTGCTAGTTCGTCCGTGGCCTCGTTGAACTTTCACATGATGTGATTGAGTTCGAGGCCATCGAACTTGTCCTCTAGGCGGCGTACCATCGTGCAGTACGCCTCCATCTTGAGGTCATGGCAGTTTGATTCTTTCATCACTTGGTTGATGACAAGTTGTGAATCGCCTCGAACGTTGAGACGCCGTACCCCAAGTTCAATGGCGATCTGCAGGCCGTTGACGAGGGCCTCGTATTCAGCCACATTGTTGGAGGCGGCGAAGTAGAGTCGGATTACGTAGCGCATATGGACTCTGAGGGGTGAGATGAAGAGCAGACCCGCGCCTGCCCCGATCTTCATCAGAGACCCGTCGAAGTACATGGTCCAGTACTCCGCCTGGACATGAATAGGTGGTAGTAGGGTATCGGTCCATTCTGCCACAAAATCGGCCAAGACCTGAGACTTAATGGCTTTTCGGGGTGCGAAAGACAGGGCTTCCCCCATGAGTTCCACGGCCCATTTGGAAATCCTTCCCGAGGCCTCCCGGTTATGGATTATCTCTTCCAAGGGGAAAGATGACACCACGGTCACTGGGTGGGACTCAAAGTAGTGACGCAGCTTGCGTCGAGCCAAGATTATGGCGTAGATTAGTTTCTGGACGTGGGGGTAGCGCGTCTTGATATCGGAAAGCACCTCGCTGATGAAGTAGACAGGTCGTTGGATGGGTAGAGCGTGCCCCTCGTCCACGTAGGCCTCGATGGTTCACCCGATGTGCTTGCCAAAGACCTGGGTCATACACCGCTGGTACGTGGCCCCCGTGTTTCTGAGGCCAAATGGCATAGTCGTATAGCAGTACAGGCCAAATGGGGTGATGAAAGAAGTTGCGAGCTGGTCAGACTCCTTCATTTTGATTTGATGGTAGCCAGAATATGCACCAAGGAAGGACAGGGTCTCGCATCCCGCAGTGGAGTCAACGATTTGATCGATTCGAGGTAATGGAAACGGGACTTTTGGGCATGCCTTGTTCAGACCGGTGTAGTCCACACACATTCTCCATTTTCCATTTTTCTTCTTAACTAATACAGGATTAGCTAACCACTCCGGATGGGACACTTCCCTGACGAATCCGGCCGCCAAAAGCTTCTGTACCTCCTCGCCGATGGCCCTGCGCTTCTCCTCGTCGAATCGGCGCAGGCGTTGCTTCACTGGTCTGGAGCCGGCCTAGATGTCGAGGGCGTGCTTGGCGACCTCCCTCGGTATGCCTGGCATGTCCGAGGGACTCCACGCGAATATGTCGGCGTTTGCGCGAAGAAAGTCGACGAGCATGGCCCCCTATTTGCTGCCGAGGGTCGCGCTGACCCTCAGCACTCGGTCGTTTGAGCATGTGGGGTCGTCCGGGACGAGCTTGACGGCCTCCGCGGGCTCGAACGTCCCGGCACGATGCTTCGAATCAGGCACCTCGCTGTCGAGCTGGTCGAGGTTGGCGATGAGGGCCTCGGACTCCACTATAGCCTCGGCGTACTCGATGCACTCGATGTCGTAGTCGTATGCATGCTCGTACGCGGAGTAAATAGTGATGACACCATTGGGGCCCGGCATCTTGAGCTTGAGGTAGGTGTAGTTTGGGACCACCATGAACTTGGCGTAGCACGGCCGTCCCAGGATGGCGTGATAAGTCCCCTTGAACCCCACCACCTTGAAGGTGAGGGTCTCCTTGCGGTAGTTGGAGGGGGTGCCAAAACAGACGGGTAAGTCTATGCGCCCGAGGGGTCACGTGCGCATCCCTGGCATGATGCCGTGGAAGGGCACGACGTCGCCTCGGAGTTGTGACCTGTCGATCCCTAGGAGCCCCAGCGTGTTGGCGTACAGGATGTTGAGGCCGCTGCCTCCGTCCATCAACACCTTGGTGAGTCAGGTGTTCCCGATGATCGGGTCAACGACGAGCGGGTACTGGCCGGGGTTTGGGATATGATTGGGGTGGTCATCCCGATCGAAGGTGGTCACCTCCCGAGACCAGTCAAGGTACCGAGGAGTGGCCACCCTAACCGAGAAGACCTCTCGGCGTTCCCTTTTTCACTGTCGCGCCGTGAGGCACGTCGAGGGCCCACCAAAGATCATGAAGCCATTGTGTACCTCGGGGAACCTGTCGTCCTTGTTGTTGTCTCCGTCGTCCTGGCCCCTCTTCTTGGCATCATCGTTGGGGAGCCTGAGCTTGGCGTAGTATCGCCGGAGCATGGTGCACTCCTCGAGGGTGTGCTTTACCGGGCCCTGATGGTATGGGCAGGGTCTTTTAAGCATGTTGTCGAAGAGCCCTGGGCCTCGGGGATTCTTGCGGTCCGCGGCCGCGACGAGCCCGGCCTCGAGAACCTCCTGTTTCCCCTGGCGCCCCTTCTTCTTTTTCTGGGGGGGGCGAGACGTCGAGGCCCCGGGGGTCTCATCCCGCCTCTTCCCCTTGGAGTCGTTGTTGGGGAAGATGGCCCCGACGGCCTCTTCGCCAGAGGCAAAGCTGGTGGCGATGTTGAGGAGTGCGGACACCATGGTCGGTACGCTCCGGCCTAATTCTCGGACCAGGTCTCGATAGGTGGTGCCGGAGAGGAATGCCTGGACGATTTTTGAGTCGCCGACGCTGGGCAACTCGGTGCATTGCTTGGAGAAACGTCGGATGAAGTCTCGGAGAGACTCGTCCGGCCCTTGGCGGCAACTCTTGAGGTCCCAGGAGTTCCCAGGGTGCGCATAGGTGCCCTGGAAATTCCCGACGAAGACCGTTACCAAGTCACTCCAGTCGTGGATTTGCATAGGGGGAAGGTCTTCGAGCCAGGCTCGCGCTGAGTCTGACAGAAATAGGGGGAGGTTGTGGATGATGAGCAGGTCATCGTCCACACCGCCTAGCTAACAAGCCAGACGGTAGTCGGCCAACCATAGCTCGGGGTTGGTCTCGCCGCTGTACTTTGAGAGATTCGCTGGCTGACGAAACTGGGCCGGGAAGCGGGCGCTGCGGATGGCCTTACTGAAAACTCTAGGGCCAGGTGGCCCGGGAGAAGGACTGCGGTCCTCCCCACTGTCATAGCGACTGCCTCGGTGCAATTGGTAGCCCCGGGCGGCCCCATCGTGGTCGTGGCACCGTCGTTTGCTGCCCACGTGGTGGCCGTTTTGTGCCTCGTGTTGGTCATCGAGGCGGTCGTGCACCGAGGGGGCCCTGAGGCGATCATGCACCGAGGGGGCCCTGAGGCGGTCGTGCACCGAGGGCTGTTTCGAGGCGTCCCCATGTCATCGAGACACGGAGCTTTTGGCCTGCTGCACCGCGGCAGTCTCGAGAAGGCCCCAGAGTTCGCCGTGGACACATCGCCCCTCCGTGGTAGAGGGCTCGGGCATCGCTCGGACCAGTATCGCTGCCGCAGCGACGTTTTGGCTAGCGCGATTGAAGACAGGGGGTTGCTCGCCCCCCTCATCATTGTTAATGCGGCGGTTGACGTCGTGAGCCCCCAGCCGGGCCATTCCACCATCGCCGCACCCCTGCTGCTTTTGCTCGAGGGTGGCTCGGAGCTGCTGCAGGAGGAGTCGATCTTGCTCGACCTTGGTTTGAAGCTCACGGAGCTGCTCTAGGTCTATGCGTCAAAGTTGCTTGGGGGTGGGGACACCTGCCGCCGCTGGCGGGGACCCCATGCGTAGTGGTGTGGCGTTGGCTACCCTTCCTCCATCGTTGCCCGTGCTCGGCATTCCGAGTCCGATGTGGAAACACTCACGAGTCAGGTCGTAAGCGTCCTCGCCGTCGGAATCAAAGTAGCCGAAGCAGTAGTCGCTCGCGATCCTGAAGCGACGCATCGCCTCAGGGTCGCGAATCCCAGAGAAGTCTGCTCCAACCCACGCCTCGTCCTCCTCAGAGTGGGGGTGGATTAGAGTTGTGACTATGGGGTTATGGGCATGACGTTGATGAATGGAGACGAGGGCGGTGGCGTAGGAGGCGGCGACATTGGTCAGCCCGAAAGGGTACGGGGATGGCGCCGTCGCCAGGCTCGGCTCCACCAGAGCTGGCTCCTCGGGAGGAGGCGGGACAGAGCTTGATGATGGGGCGTCGCTGTGCGCCACCGCCCTTTTCCCCTGCCGAGGCTTAAGCCGGACAGGTCCCCGTCTTGAGGACTCTGTGCGCCCGGCGGTGTATGGGATTCCGGTGGAGCACGATCGGCGCTCAGACTTGCGCGCGGTGTTAGGGTGGACTTCGCCGCTGGCGCTTATGCGAAGCTTGACGGGAGCGGCGGCCCGGGCGCCGTCCGCGCATGGGCTACCGATGCATGACATCGTCGTCGGTTGATGGCGCTCTGGGTGAGAGGAGTACCATGTCGTACTCGTGCCCTAGAGACATGAATTCTAGGCTCCCGAACAGACGATCGTCCGAGACGCAACGATCGCATACGGGATCTACCATCCGGAATCTGGTGGGATGACTAAGCTGACACGCAGAGGCCCCTACCTAGCGCGCCAACTGTTGGCATTTCAGAACCGGGGGTCCTTAACCGACTAGTGAATTTGTGCTACGTGCTCCCAATTCCGGATGGTGATGCAAAGAGACACAAGGTTTATACTGGTTCGGGCAATGGATGCCCTACGTCCAGTCTGGGAAGATGTTCTTGTATTCCTTGCACCAGGGTGCTCGTAGTAGGGGGTTACAAGCTGGGCTAGAGAGAGGGAGTTTGTCCCAGATCTCTGTGAGGGGAGGTGATATGAATTACAGAATGAGGTGTGTTGTTCGTGCGAGTATTCGTGACTCTATCCGCCGTCCCTAGAAATGGTCCTGGCCGCCTCCTTTTATAGCCGCAGGGAGGAAACCAGGAGTACATAAGAGAGCTACACGTGGAGCGGACTATTCGATGACGTATTTACTCCTAGAGCAGCATGGCGTTGTCGTGGGAGTTCCCGTGAGATGTCTAATCGGTATGGTCTCCATCGCAAGTAACATGCTTTAGCGCATTTGTTGACTTGGTGGATTGCGAGGCTCGGTGGCCATCGTGGCTTGGTCGTGCCGAGGCTTGGTTGTGCCGAGGCTTGCCGTGTTAGAGGCCCGAGAAGTGACCCAGTGCGTATGCGGGTCTCGCCGCCATCGGCGGAATAGTGCGAGACGTCGCCTCTGGGATATGGTACCGTATTGTCGATGAGGATGGTAAAAAGGTGATCGACCGTTGCCCGTCGCTCTGTTGCGGTACCGCACCGCCGATCGTCGTGGCTTACGTGGCGGTGCAACCGCGCGCGTGTCGGATGCGACGACTGCCAGAGAGACCTTTGAGGCCGAGGCGACGAGGTTGCAGGATTTGAGCCCGGCCTCGGGCGAGGCGGAGCGGGCCAAATTCGTCCAGAGACCCTACCGGGGGTCTCGGGTGAGGCGGAGTAAGATCGGTGAATCCGAGTCCTCGCCGAGGGGGCTCTTCAAGCGAGACAGAGCGGTCGGTCCGGCGATTCCGAGGCTACTGAGGAACCCGCTCGACTCCCCACGCTATGGATGTCCTTGGTGTAGGAGTTAGGCAAGACAAAGTGTTCGGTAACCCTAACCGTCGGTGTTTCGCATAAGCACCGCAAGTGAATTTATAGTAATGCGCGTTAGGCTCGGATGGTGCGCTAAAGGACACAGGATTTATACTGGTTCGGGCGAAACGTCCCTCGCCCGGTTTGTTGCCGCTTGTGTTATTAGCACCGTAAAACGATCGTAGTAAGGGATACAAACTGCCGAGAGAGAGACGGTCCCAAGTCTCTCGATCGAAGGATTGAAAGGTGGTCAAGAGCTTCGTCATTTGCTTGAATGTGTGTGAGTCGTTCTATTGTTTTGTCCTCCTTTTCTTTCGTCCCCCTTGATGGAAGAAGCGCATCCCCTTTATAGATGAAGGGCCGGCTTTACAAGGGTAAGGGCCCGTGACGCGCACTCTATTTAGTCTTGTGGCTCACGTCTACACTGGTCGGTCCTCCACTCGATGAGCGCCAAGGAAGATAAGTGTTTACCATGTTGTTGATGTCTCTGCAGGATGTCAGGTTTAGTCACAGAATGCTGCCCTGCGCAGGGTATGGGCTGCAGTACAGTGGTTTTGACTTATGAGCCTCCCCCAGCCTTGCTCCGCACGCCTTCTGGTTCTCATGAGTCCTCGTTGGGAGAATGCGGGTCGGGGTCGGTGTAACGCCGTGGTCAAGGCCTTCCGACCGGGAGGACCCGAGGGTCGGGAGCGGCGCCGCTCCCTCGGGTCCACCGTGTGGTGACGGAATACCCATCGTTCGTGGAGATAGCAAATCCTTTCCTGGATCGTAGCGGTTGTCGTATATCTTCGTCGGGTTCCGTGTCCCAGAGTGCTGAAGGCGGCGCCTACAACTCTGACAGGTGAGGTGCACGCACTGTAATACCTTTTGGGCTCTGGGCGCCGGAAGGGTCTATAGCTTTAGTCCCGCTGTTCCTGGCAGGTCCTTTTCTCGCCAGTAGCGCAGGTATGGTCGTTGGAGCCATGGTTGACCCGAACGTCTTGTCTCATCCTGCACCCATCATTATGAGGGATGAGATCGATCGGGCGAGGCTGCTCAGGCCGTCGGGTGGTGACCCGCCCCTCGGGGTCGGGCGAGACAGGAATTGTCCCTCGGCCCTCGGGCGAGACCGAGCCCGCCCTCAAGGCGTCGGGCAAGGCGAGAGTTTATCCTCGGCCCTCGGGCGAGACCGAGCCCGCCCTATAGGTGCCGGGCGAGACGGAGATTAGCCTTGAGCTTTTGGGGCGAGGCAGGGTTATCCTACCAAGGCGTCGGGTGGTCGACCCCCCCCCTCGGGGTCGGGCGAGACGGAATTCATCCTCAGCCTCGGGCGAGACCGAGCCCGCCCTCAAGGCGTCGGGCGAGCGGAACCAACTCCTGTCACTCAACAAGGGATGACATGGAGCCCTTATGCATCTAGAAGTTTTTCACGTTCGGTGGTCATCGGTTCCACCTTCTGGGGTACCCTGGTATTAGGTCCCCGACACCTGCTCTGTGCCATCGCAGATGGCAGGAGGTTGACGCGACTGGCGTGTAGTCGGTCACTTCACTGTACTGTGCCATCGTGCGTCTGTCGGAGTGGTTAAGCGCTTGGATGCGATGTTCGGTCAGAGCAGTTTGGTCGAAGAGGCGGTCACGGGGCTGGTGCCGAGCCGGCCTCACGCGAATCAGAGAATCGGCACTTCTTCCGAGGCCCCGGGCGAGGGGGCCTCGACGAGGGGGCCTCGGCGAGGCGGTCTCAGGTGAGTCAAAGAATCATTCGCTTCCGCTGGGGCTCGGCGACGGGGTCTCGGGCGAATCGGAGATTTTGGCCGAGACCTCGTTTGTTTATTCCGTTGGTTCTGTTCTTAGGGTCTAAGCAGTTTTTCGATCTTTGCTTGGGGTACCCCATTTTCTGGTATCCAACAGATACCTCTAGGCCTCCGCACTTTGATGGCACTAACTTCCCTTACTACAAAGCTAGAATGACTTGTCACCTTGAGGCGGTAGACTTGGGTGTTTGGAGAGTCACTCGTGACGGGATGAAATCCATTAAGAATCCCGATAAACCCACAAAGAGTGAAGAAAAAAAATTCATTGCATTGCTAGAGCTCAAAATTGCTTGTTTGAATCATTTAGCATGGATGTGTTTAACCAAGTATTCACTTCAAATACGACACATGAAATTTGGTTAAAACTCCAAGAGCTCCATGATGGCACAGCTAATGTCCGTGAGCAAAATCATTGTCTAGCTAAACAAAATTATGATTCCTTTGAAATGAGTGATGATGAGCTTGTTCGTGATATGTATTCTCGTTTGAATCTAATTATCAATGAGCTTCATTCATTATGATTAACAAAGCTAGGTGATGCGGACATTGTGAGGAAGATCATCTCCATGCTACCACAAAAGAAATATGCAAGCATCATCACCATCCTTCACAACATAGAGGACTTGAGCACCATGACCCCAGCCATAGTCTTTGGCAAGATAGTGGCATTTGAAATGTCACACAAGATGGGTCAAGAAGAAGCCTCTTCATCAAGCAAAGGCAAAGCTCTCACATGTAGTGAGAAAAAGAAGATGAAGGGCAAGCAAGTTGAGACAAGCTCAAGCTCAAGCTCCTCAAGTGAAGATGAAGAAGAAGATGATGATGATGATGATGATGATGAAGATTCAAGTGATGATGATCAATCTTCCTCCTTCACCTCCAACCTTGATGAAGAATTAATCAAACTTATCAATAAGGTGGAGAAGATGATCCAAAGGAACAATGTCAAGGGTGTGCCCATCCAAATTCAAGATATCATCTTCACCAATCAAATAAATGAGCAAAGAAAGAAAGGATGTTATGGATGCAATGAGTTAGGGCACTTTGTGGAAGTTTGTCTAAACAAGCCCACACCCAAGACAAAGAAGGTGTGCAAGGACAAAGATCTCACATCAATAAGGTCATGGGATGATTCTTCAAGTAAAGAAGAAGACCATCACAAGAGGCGAGGGCACATGCACTCATCATCAAGCACTTCACGTGTGTGCCTTATGGCACGAGGTAACAAAAAGTCTATCCCTAGTGATAGTGACAATGATAGTGATAGTGATAATGAGCTACCTTCTTATGATGAAATTGTACAAGAAAATCTTAACTTTGCTAAAGTTTGCACTAGTCAACAAAAGAAGCTTGAATAATTAAAAAAAACTAGATAGCTCACAACAAGCTTATGCTACTTTGCTTGAACAATATAAAACTTTTGCCAATCTTAATATGGAGCTATCTACTAAAATTGAGCAACTTGAGACTAGTGCAAACATAAATAATTGCACAATCAATGATGAGCAACTTGTAAAGAAAAATGAAAAAAATTAAAGAAAAAGTTAGCTAGCTCATAAGATGCTTATAAATGTTTGCTTGCTAAAATGGAAACTATGTGCAAACATTGTGATGAGCTAACTAATAAAGTTGCTAATCTTGAAGCCATCGGTACCACCCCCACCGAGGCACTTAATAAGAAAGGTTCAATCTTTGACATGCCTAAAAAGGATGCCTCTACTTCTTATAATGATTTATGTTTAGACTCACCCTTGTGCAACCAAGTTTGTGTTGAGAAAGTTGTTGTAGATACATGCACACAAGAGGTTGCAAAGGAGAATGAGTAACTCAAGCAAGAAGTGGCTCGCCTCACCAAGGACTTGACTCAAGTGAAAGGCAAGACAAAGCAAGCCCAACTTCATCAAGCTAACACCGTCAAAGGGAGTGAAGAAGCTTGATAAAGGACAAACCATAGTTTGCTATGTATGCCATAAAGAAGGCCACAAGTCCTATGAGTGCAAGGTGAAGAATGGGGGAGGAGCTAAGAAGAAAGAGAAAAAGCAAACTAGCAAGCTCTCCAACACCTACACTAACAAGGTGGACAAAAAGGCATCCACACCTTATCTCTTAAAGAAGAAGAAAAATGACAAGGTGGTGGCCATCAAGGTGAACAAGCAAGTCAACAATGGGGTCAAACGCTTTTGGGTGCCAAAGGAAATCATTTCAAATATGAAGAGCACCAAGAAGGTTTGGATCCCAAAAGGGAAGTGAGAAATCCAATGGACTACGAGGAATTTAGAGACTTGGCAAAGTATGGGTGCATTTCATGGGGTGCATCAGTATAGACAAAGTCATTGCCAAGTGGGTTAGTGAATACTATGGACCCAAATTCCCCTTCCCATGTTAGGTAACTAGATGTATTTTCTTTCAATTGGTATCAAGATTCAAATTCTTGTAATTAGCATCTAGTTTCTTTTCATGCCTAGGTTTGCATTTGCATGGTTATATCTTTTGCCATGCTACACTAGGTATATCTTATGGTAGGCTTGCTCGGTTTCATTCTTAACCCTTGGAGTAAACCTACATGGTTTAAATTGTTTAGAAGCATGGCACATAGCTTGTTTTACAATTGTTCATCTAATATGTGCCAAAGTCTAAATTATAGATAAATTTTCCTGAATATCCCCTTCAAAAATGATTCTCACATTCATGTGATGTCATTTTTCAAGTGGTATGGTTGATTCTAAAATCAATGTGCATGTTTCCTATAAGTATTCCATACTTGTGTGCAAAATTTAGGGGGAGGTTACTCTACAAGTTGGATGCTTTGAGACTAACACCTTTTCAAGCTTATCATATGTGTAGTAGTCTCATTGCAAGAAAAATAGAGTCCCCGGAGTTAAGCATCATACTTCAAATATCCACCACCTATTGCAAGTGGTATAAATCAAATTGGTTTCCACATGTGGTATTTCTAAACCGATATCATCATGTTGATTTCACTTTGATATCTATATGTTTTCTCCATGCATTATATAGATTAAACTCCCTTGTGCATTAATTTGCCAATTATGCATAAACTATATTCTCCATCATATGTATGCATATATTTAGGGGGAGCTTAGTCCATGTAATATGAGAGTCAAAATTGGTGACCTATTCCACTCTACATACAAAGGATCACCAAGTTTAACCCTCCCTTGTGCTACTAATGTTTTCCTTTTCGGTGTTTGATTCCAAAGGAGAGAATTTGTAGGACCAAAAGCAAGCCCGATCATAATATTTTACAAGTAATAATGGTCCAAGAGAGGGAGGATAGTGGATTATGGATTAGTCTATGTAATGGGAAGAATTTATAGGACAAAAAAAGTAAGGCTTAAATCCATAATTCCACATGGGGACATTTGTAAGGGCAAGATAAGTTTTCAAAGATGTTTACATGTGATATCTTTTAGCTTTACAATTAATATCTTCAATTGGTATCTTTTAGCATCATATAACCTTGCCTTTGCATTGCATCCTAGCAAGTAAATAGTTTTTAAATTCCAAAAATTTTATTATTTGCTTATTTTGGTTGTGTTGTCATCAATCACAAACAAGAGGGAGATTGTAAGGAAAATGGAGCCTAGGCATATTTACTTTGGATTTTGGTGTTTGATGACCAACACAATCAAATTGGACTAATGAATTTGCAAGTGATTGTTTTGTAGTTCAATAGGGTGCAAGACGTGACTTGGACGAAGGCGACATGAGATCCCACGATCAGCACCATAAGCAAGACCATAGAAGCACAAGAGAAGATCTAAGATATCAAGCAAAGTCCAAGCACGAAGATAGAAACCAAGCCAGACGCAAGATCGCGAAGAAATGAGATTCACAACATTGATCGGACGCTGGCGGCATAGTGATCGGACGCTCCGATTAAGAGGTTTTCGCAACAGGGGCGTCGTCAGCGCAATGACCGGACGACCGAGGACTGAAAGTGACCGGACGCACTAATGACATCTGTTTCATCATCCCAAAGAACACACTCAAGATCGACCGGACGCTGGCTGGCGGCTAATCGCGACCGGACGCAGCGAGGAGCAGCGTCGTCCGTCGAGTCTGAGAGAGGTTCCAGAGCGGCGAAGTTGCGACCGGACGCGTCCGGTGGCATGTGACCGGACGCCATCAGCGTCCGATCAGTTGATTGCGTGCTCTAACAGTCGGGACGATCGGACGCGTCTGGTCAGGACAAAAGCAACGTCCGATCAGTAGCAGAAAAGCAGGATTTCGTCCCCTATGGCTACTTTCTCAGTGGGGCTTATAAATATACCCCCTAACCAACCATTTGAGAAGTGTGGAGCTGAGGAAACATATCTAGCGTGTTGATACACCAATTTAGTGATCTCCACATCTATAGTGCTTAGTGATTCATTAGGTGATTAGCGTAGCTATTTTGCGAAGTGCTTAGGTTCATTAGACCACCGCTTATGCGCTTGCTCTAGGTTTAGGCCTAGTGTATAGTGAGGTTTCTATACCTCTTACCACTCGGTGCTTACGCGCACCATTGCTGTACATCGGAGGGGCTTGAAATCTTGCGAGATCACACCAACCGCGTTTATGGTGTGGCCGTCACCGTGCACCAGAGGGAACAAGGCCTGCGACGGTTCGGCCGGAAGCTTGACAGTGAAGACGGCGGAGAGCGGTCCAGGAGAGGCTTGCCGAAAGGCACACCAGAGACCCACTTGCGCGTGGGGAAGGCCCGGGGCTATCCACGGAGTTACCCGACCGGGAGCTTGGCCCTTGCGATGGATTCCTGGCGAGGGGCTCCAACGAGGACTAGGGGAAGCTTGCGCGCTTCTTGATACCTCGGTAAAAATACCGGAGTCGTCGATAGGAGTTTGCATATCTCTACCTTACTCTTTAGTTTCCGCAGTTACATTGTTTGCATAACTCCTTTTGCGGTAGAGATAGCAACACACTAGCAAAACTGTAATTGCACATTTAGATAGTTTATCTTTTGCATAGGTTTTGATAAGGTTAGAAAAAGAGGCCATAGTTTAGAGTTAGACTTTTAAGTTGCCTAATTCACCCTCTCTCTTAGGCGTCACGATCCCCTACACTATTTATTAAAGCTCTCGCTGAACCTTTTACCACTTTATGTTTTCTAACACATAAAATGTATTATACAAAAGTTGAACCTTTTACCACTTTATGTTTTCTAACACATAAAATGTATTATACAAAAGTTGCAAAATGTTTACAACCATCTAGGATTTGTAGTTTCCATTACAACTAATCTTTTTTCCCTAATTATTTAATTCCCACACTCAATCAGAAAGCATCCTGACCACAGAAAAAGATGCTCGGCCACCTACGGGCTCAACGAACCATATCTACCGTGCTAGTATATATGTATATGGATGGGAAAACTCGGAACCATAGGATGCCTAAACATTTTATTTGTACATACATGACTGGAGATATTACAGTGTTGCTCCAAATTGCCTGAATTGGTTGCGTGCGCAGAGTAATTGTGTACAGTTGCAACGCTTCTTCGAGGACGAGAGGTTTGGGCCACTGTACTTTGTGAACTACAAAGTGATCGTGCCCCTGAGCCGGTGGATTCAGCAGTCTCTTCTACAAGGTCGCATGGGATATCATCAAACCTGATGTGGCTAATGCGATCAATGCACTTTTAGTCCCAGATTTGCAGTCTCGGTTGGGAAACCAGGACCGACACTACTACACAAACGATTTTGCAAGGCAGTGTACTTTTATTAACCGAGCCGGTCACAAAATTCAACCACCTCCTAAAATACCCGACGATTAAATAGGTTTTTGGAGGCAGGCACCTTAAAACAACCACCTCAAAAATGACATATTTTCGGAGGCGGTCGTGTTAGGGTGCCCGCCTCCATAAATCCATTTTGGGAGGCGGGCACACCATAATGCCCGCCTCCTAAAATACAGGCCAAGCTCCCAACCCAGGCAGCCCATCTCGGTCCGATATCACGCTTCTAGTATATATACCTAGAGCTAGGGTTTCATTTACTTATCTCTCTCACAGCCCCTCAACCGCACCCAACACCCCAGTACGCGACGCCTACGCACCCCGGCCCCTCACTTGCCGCTCCCTCCCCCTCACCTCTCCCTCTCTCCCATGGCAGGCCCCACCCGAGCCACCTCAATTCTCTCCCCCATGGAGCCCGAGCTCGGCCGGCGCAGGGCGTGCGCACCTCCCTCTCCTCTCCATCTCACCCACGACACCCGTGCTCGGCCGGCGCACGGGATGGCTGGCGGCGCATCCCTCTACTTCTCTCGGCGGCGCATCTCTCTCCCTCGAGCTCGGCCGACGCACGGGGATGCCGCCGACGCATCCCCGGTGGCGCATCCCTCTCCCTCCCCGGTGGCGCATCCCTCTCCCTCTCCCCGGTGACGCACGGGGAGGCCGGATCCGTCCTCGGCGCGGGCGGATCTGGCGATGACGAGACTCCACCACGGCGGATCTGGTGGCGGCGGGCTCCATCACAGCGGATCTGGCGATGACGGGCTCCACCACATCGAATCTGGCCCCGACGCGGACGTATCTGGCTCCGACGCGGGCGGATCCGGTGGAGGTGGATCTGGCCCTAGCGCAGGTGGATCCGACAGCGCACAGCCCAGATCCAGGCCCAGGCCCAGCTCGGGCTGCGGGCTTTTTCCTTTTTTTTTTTTTAAAATTATTTTTGGAGGCAGACAGAACAATCGCCTCTGTTAATCTGGCATTAACTGTGACCTTTAATCGGAGGCGGTTGCAATGCCCGCTTCCGTTAGTCAATTTGGTCCGCCTCCATAAAGATTTTTGTAGTAGTGTGAAGGTGTTTCCCAACAAGGACCGATGCTTAGTCCTGCACTAGCGTTCCCTTTGCTTAATGACGGTCTGATGATTTTACTCTGCAAGATGGCGTCCCCACATGGCACAAGGGCTATCGACCTATTAGCCTAATGCATAGCTTCAGCAAGCTGTTTTCTGAACGTGGTGCTGCAGCCCCGAATAGATTCACAAGGAGATGGTCAAAGAATAGCAAGTATACTCCACCTCCTCGACATATAGGGCCTTCTTCTGTAGCACCCCCTTCCTTGAAGGGGCTAACGAGTTGTGGGCTATGGCGCATGGCGGCGCCTCCATGAGTCAGATTCTTTTTTGGCTCGCCCTCCATGGATGACTTTGGGCGGCGGAGCACCGTTGCAGGCACGATCTACAAGCAGATGATTGTTGTGCCTTGTGTGATCATCATGCTGAAACTGCAATCATTTGCTCACCGGATGCATTTTCACCAGAGAATTGCGTGGTCGAGGCTACTTCGACTACTTCATCTTTGCTTGCGTGGTGCCGTCGGCGGAGGACAAGCTCGTGACTTGGTGGCTGCTCAATACAGAAGGGTTGCAGATGGATGTGTGAAAGGGGTTCGACTCACTAGTGTTGTTAGTCATCTGGCAAAGTCTGGCGTGAGCAAAAACGAGTGTGTATTCCTGGGTATATATCGAGAGGCTGCTAGTGGTCTTAGTCTAGGAGATAGTCGTCACAAAAGGCTCCACTTGGTTTGAGGCCGGTTACAAACACCTCGCCGTGCTTCTCACTCAAGTAAGAGTTCAAGGGTGCAGGGTGCTATGTCGCAAAGCTTTTCCAGTATAAGCATAATCTTGTAGCACGTGTTTTCTCTGGAATGCTTCTCACAATCCATGTCTGCTCAATCACATGCTGTCTCTACAAATCATGCATTTGTAGGGGCGGTTCCCAGACCGCCCTTACAAATCGATTTGTAGAGGCGGCTGGTGTTATCAGCCGCCCCCTACAAAATAGATTTGTAGGGGCGGCTGGTAACACCAGCCGCCTATAATACCTGTTTATAGGGACGGTTCAGTCTAGAACCGCATCTACAGTACATTTTTTTGAAAAAAAATTTCAAATTTATAATTCAAATTCGATCAGAATATATATATATATAATTTAAATCTGACCAGAACATATATAATTCAAATCTGACCACAAGTACAAGAGCACAAGGTGTTGGTTCTGAGGATTTCTACCTAAATAAACGTTATAAGTATGTATATAAACATATAAGTATGTGGGGCTGAGCGCTAATTGAGAGAACAAATGGCCTAGTTATGATCAACTTTACAGGGCCACCTTTTGTTAAAATTTTTAGTGTCAACGGGAAGCTGTGATTCAGGCCTCTGAGGATCAAGCCAGCAGGGAACCTTCCTTGCTGTGGCTTCTTCGTTCAGTACAATGGTGACAGGACTTTTCAAAATTTCCTGTCCAAAATGCAATTAGCATGTCAACTGTGTTACCAAAAGAGCTAATGACTTGGGTGGTGTTCGGCAGGACTGAAAAATACTGTTCCGGCTGATTGTTGTGAGAGAAAAATACTGTTTTGGCAGGACGTGAACAGTGATTCTGTGAGAGGAAAAATAAGCCAGCTGGCTGGAAACAAGCCAGCCGAACACAGCCTTGGACACAGACAAAGCAACTTACTCCCTTTGGTACTGAAAGACTGAATAGTTACTGAAACGAGGCTGTCAATCAAGTACCATGAGTACCCCAAAATGTCCACCTTTTGTTTTCTTCATTGCTATCCAACCTGTAGCAGAACCCTAAATATGAGTTTGGTACTTGGTCTCTCTTAACAATGAATAAAACACTTCACACAGTTCACAAAGAATATATATATATATATATATATATATATATATATATATATATATATATATATATATATATATATATATATATATATATATATAAATAAACCACAGTTTCAAAGAAACCATTCTGTTTATATGTGCAAAATTATGCCAACAATTAGTTAAAATCTTTCAAAGACCAAAAGGCTACACCTCAAGACCTCAAGTCACTTGCAAGCTGATAACAGCTAGTGTTGGTAACTATGACATTGATTGGCTAAAGTTTATAATATGAATCAGGAAATTACAATAGACATCAGATCTTATGATAAACAGACCACTGAGTTGTACAACAGCAACCACACATAGAGCAATACAATTAATGACTTTGTGCATTCTCAGCTGGCACAGAGGTCAGAGATTACCTCTATTATCTAAAAATAGGTTACTCTTGGTCATGGTAGGAGCCAAGTTATCTTTGATAGGCACGACAGAAAGCACTTATGAATATATAAAACTAGGCAACTAGCCCACAAGTTAATTTAATGTCATGCACCAGATCGTCAAGGCCAAACTAATTTCATAGGCAGTGTATTTGTTTTCTTTTGGATGGCATGAAGAAATCATTGTCATTCAATGGGGTCAACATGCACATGCACATGATCAGAAATGTCCTTGTTCGGCAAAACTAAGATTTGGCAAAATTAATCTGATCGGAAATCACCTGAATGCACCAGATTTGGCATGCATGCCATGCTGAAACCCTTAATTCCAACTAACATGAAGCGGCAAGCAAAACCAGATCTAGAACAATCAATCAATCAAACAACTACAGTAATGGAAAAATGACGTTTTAAGTAAGGAATCATAAAAACTGCACTATAAACTCACCAAATAAAGCTAACATGGAAAAATTTCTATAAAGAAACTGAGCTACTGTCAAGAACAGCTTGCATCACTTTCATGTTTTATTTTACCAGCATGAGTTTAAGATACTGCAGTTTTTTTTAGCTGCAAGGCTGTAACTCGAATGGGCACAATGCAATACATCAACCACTGAATGGATGGACCTGCTCCAACTAATGTTTCAGCTACTTGTTGTACTAGCACAAGATTAATGATATCTCTATTTTGCTTTCCAGAAATAATTTCAGTAGAAAAATAAGAATAGAAAAAAAACTATAAAGAGATGTTAAACTGAAACAGGTGAGATCGCAAGCATAAACATGCTAATTGTCCCAAATCCATACTGCACCCACACCAAAGCGTTCTATTTCTATGGAAGGCTGACCACTCAACTCAACCCACCCTGCTGGTCTCAGCAATTAAGAAGTAGTTGAGAGGATAGAGTTAATGCAGGAAGTGAAAGAGATATATAAGCAAAAGCTTGTTTGATCATAGTAGATATCAGATGAAGTGAAAGAGATATACAAGCAAAAGCTGAAACACTACCTAGAATCTTCCCTTCAACTATTGCAAGACTGGACACCAATCAAATTGGGAGATTCCTGATTGGAGGAAGACAGAAGCAAAACGCCGACTACGGAATTGCAAACAGACCCTACTAACAGTACATGAATGAATAGGACGATGTTTTTACAAGACCTAGACCATACTGTGATATATCAGTAGCTGCAATACTCATTAGAGGTTGACAAACCAAACCATGTAACCTTAATCACAACAATTTATGCAGAGTTCATTTATGCAAGTACAAAGTAAACAGAGTTAGCCCACAGAGGAGAGCTCAAATCAAATCCTAGAACAATCAATCAAACAACTACATAGCAAAATCAGACAGGAGAAATGTTGCCAGTTAATAGGTGAAGCAACACCTCCATCCATTTTGGGCAGTAGATCTGAGCTCTAAAACACAGAGCCACAGAGAAGTAAGCCAAACCCACAAGCCCGATCCCCTCCTCACAAGTACCTCAGAGTAGCTGAGCAAACCACACACACAAGCTGCTAGCAAGCAAAAGCTAGCGAAAGGAGGCGTACAAACACAATGGTGTCGGTGACGAAGCGGGCAGACGTGGAGAGCATAGAGGATGCGGACTGTTTCACCACCGGCCCCCACGCCCCCAGATGCGGGGACCAGACCCCGTAGCCGGCCATGGCGGCGCTAGAGCCCGACGATGGAGCTCGGGGCGGCCGCGAACGAGCCTCCAAACCGGTGAGGGAGAGACTTCGACGCGCCTCCACAGGGTAGAAGGCGGAGTATGCCAGAAGAATCATAGACCTGATCTAGGGAAGATGAACCAAATCTAGGGAAGATGAACCAGATCCTAGGTGCTCGGTTTTGCGCAGCAGGAACGGAAACGAAGGGGCCGGCATACCTAGGTGCGTGTTGCCGGTGAAGGGCACGACGAAGAACTGGGCACTGCGGCGGTGGCGCGTACGCGCCGATGTTTGGACAAACCCTAAGACGGCGTGGCCGCGCCGGGGGCCATCCGCCCAGGTCGATGTGCCAGCTCAGGGGTCGGAGAGAAGGCCGCGGCGTTCGGAGGAGGCGACCTCACCGGGGATCGACGACGGTAGTCGGCACTCCCGAGCGTAGCGGCCGGGGGGCGCCGTCGCGCCACCAGCGCCTCGCACGGGGAGCCAGCGGTGGGGGGCCGGCCGGGACGACGCGAGGGGGGAGGAGGAAGAGGAGGGGGCGGCCGCAGCTACCGTGCCGCGCGCGCCAGCAGCCATCGCCCTGTTGGCGTCGGGAGAGCGAGGGAGGGAGAAAGCGAAGAAGAGAACGGAGGGGTGAGAAGAAGTCTTTGGAACGACAAGCTGAAGCCGAGTATTTATTTGTTGGGTTATTTGATTGCTTACGTGTAGCATTTGTAGGGGTGGTTGGTTATTGAGCTGCCCCTGTAAATCTCAATACCGGGGGTGGCTGGTGAGTGAGCCGCCCCTACAAATCGACCCATTTATAGGGGCGGCTCGAATCACCAGCCGCCCCTATTGTGTTATTTATAGGGGCAACTGGTCTTATGGGTCCCAAGCAAGCTCACTGTAGGGGCAGCTCCATCCCCGGCTGCCCCTACAAAGAAAATTGAGCCGTTGCTACAAACCTTTTTTTTTAGTAGTGGTTGGCAGCCAGAGAGCTTGTAACACTCACAAATGCCACCTTACAATTGTAGTAGTTGCCTATTTTGACTTGTTAAATAAGCATGTGTTCTATTATTTGGGGACTAGTAGAATGAGATGGTCCCAATTTGTTGTTTAGTTAGAGGGATAGGATCGTTCCTATTTTTTTTATTATAGGGGTCGAAAAGAAGGGACAGGTTATTGTTTTTGACACCGTTAACGGTAGTTATGTATGGGCTTCACATACCAATCATGGGGCCATCTTTCATACTCCATACCTTACCTCCTCCTAGAGGTCGTCGTCTCCCTGTGATCTGCGAGGGGTGACCATGCGAGGGCGGACCTAGGCGTGAGGTGACAGAGTCGTGGCATGGAGCCACACTAGAGAGGGCAGAGTTGAGAGTGACCATCGATAGCCTCTCTTGGCTCTACAATGGACAATGGGATATGAAACAGAACGAGTCTATTTTTCATAGCATTTGATTGCGGGGCGAACTAGGATGAGTCCACACCATGGCTGTCGCCTTGCGCCTAGGTCCACCCCCCGACAACCTCAGACCTAGGCACATGGCGACGGCCATGGACTCGTCCTAGTTTGTGCCGCAATCAAACGCTGTGAAAAATAGGCTCATTCCGTTCCATACCTCTATTTTTCCCACGAACCAAACACACCCTAAAAGACTGAAAACACCTTGTCGTTTTATTCCAAGTAAGGCCTTGTTTGGATGCACGTGTACTATCAACTTTAATTCACATGTATTGGAGTGGATTAGAATTTAGTTTAATTTCACTCAAACCCACTTAAATACACGTGGATTGAGATGAATATACGCGCACTCGAACAAGGCCTAAAGGGAGTGCAATCTTGCACGGTGATACATGAATTGTAAACTAAACTGGCTGGTCCCATAAGAAAAAAAAGCACAGAGAGAGTGGTTGTAACTAAACTGGTTGTGCACGTAGTGCCGATGATAATATATTTTGCTGTACAAGCACACACGACACTTCACTGATCACTTCATCACTTGCGAAAACGCAAACACACAGTCGGCGGCGGTAATAACATAACTGATCGGCGAGCTCACCGACATCCATGCATGGATCATCATGCGTCGCTGTGAGGGTCGATCTTGTGGTCGCGCAGCTTGGGGAACACGCTCCCGTCATAGATGCCCCTCACGGTGTCCTTGTGGAGGTACCCGTGCCTGTCCTTGCCCAGGAAGTGGATCAGCTGCCATTCGGTCTCAGCTGCCGGCCTGCATTCATGAATGCAAACCAAACGCATCAAGTGAAAAGGACAGGTCATCGCAAAAGAGAGGTACTCCCCGTCCTAAATTATAAGTCATTCTAAAAATCTTAAAGAGTCAAACCATCTCAAGTATGATAAGATAATAATATTTATGATGTCAACTAAGTATCATTAGATTCTTCATTAATTATTTTCATAGTATACATATTTGATGTCATAGATTATTGTAATTCTCTCTATAATTTTGGTCAAACTTGAGATACTTTGACTCTGCAAAGTTCTTGGAATGACTTATAATTTGGAATGAATGGAGTAATATAGATATGCTATGGGTAGCACAATAAAAGTTAGTTACCATGAGAGAGGTTTGAGTAAGTCCCGGTTTGCAACCAGCATCGTCTCTACCTCCAACCACGACAAGGCGTCCTCCTCGCTGCGAGCAAACTTCTGGAATATCTTCTCGAAATTTTTGGGGACAAAACTGAAAAATTGGAACACGGTTAATATAGTCGGAAATATTAGAAGTAGAGATACATGTTTAGAGATCTACTAAAACATGTATCTGCCGATTATATAATAAATAAAATGAATATAACCGGCAGCCTAAGGAAGATGAAGTCATGCATGTTAATTACAAGTGCAGAGACGATGTAGGTGTTTATATATACGTACTTTCCCCTCTTGTCATAGGCACCCGTGTCACTTGGATGCACTGCTCCGTGGATGTGGGACACATGGATGTTAGTGGTCGGTATTTTTCCAGGCTACAACAAGCAAGCAGTATAGCACCGTAATAAGCACTACTACTCCAGGTACATACATGCATGTATTCACCACCCAATGGACAAATTAAGGAACAGAGGTGTGTAGTATGAGCGTAGTACGTACGGGCGTTGTCAAAGGACCAAAAGCAGCATGGGTCGAGGTTGCCGCGGTAAATGCGAAGGCAGGGTCACATCCGATCGCAATAAAAGTTGTTTATATAGGAGTATTATATTGTCATCAATCAAAGTTAATTAGAAATAGAGTTGTTTATATCATCATCACGCACCTTTGATACTCTCCGTAATAGTAATAATGCCATCTTTGTTCTCGTCGAAGAACTCCACATGATGCATAAGATCCGTGTCATGTTAGCGCCATACGGATACGGTGATGCGGCTTGCGCCCCTTGATTTGCATTGGATCACAAATTAATATATATAATTTCCCTATGAATATATATATATATATATATATTTTACTTCTCATTGGAAATTGGAATGTGTCTAGATGTAGCAGAACAGAGAGTGCTCTTACAGTTGCAGCAAACGATCCACACAAGCAGCACCAAAGGCATCAACACCGTCCACCGTCCTGCCATTCTCCTCGTCGCCGGCCGGCGAGCCCGGTCGATTAGGTAGGTTGTTGTTCAAATGGTAGGCTAGTGTTAATTAGAACTGAACGACTCTATCAATGCAAGCATGGGTTGCACTGGCAGGGCATCCATGGCCCGCTTAAATAGCCAGCTCCGATCCACCTCCACGGCATCAGGCATCAGCATCTTGCAGATGGTGGCAACGTGCATGGCATTGGATCTAATGATCTATTATACTAAGAAGATGCTGTTATATTACAGACAGATGATGCTAGAGCCTGAACAGATCCATTTATCGCGCTAAACATATCGTCTTCCATTGATTAGGTAGAGATCTGACCTTGCATTGTTTTAATTTGTTAACCTGCCCGAGGCAAGGGATCAGTTCAATCTTAACTGACCACTTCCAGTTTAATTTCTCTGATCAAGAATCGATGACACACAGGGACCTACTACCGTAGTGCATGAAGATCACGTGTGAACACAGCTTGGTGACTTATCACAAGATCGACTCTCTGCCTTGTCGATTGTTATTTGTGGAGTACTGTACTAGTTTATTACGTATGTGAGTGGATAGGGATCGTGAGTCGTGAGTCACGCCTATGGAGGACTGCAGGCAACTTCCAGGCGACCTCGCCATCCCAGTTTCGTGATTGGTTATTAGACTATATATATCGTAGATCGGCAGGTGCATTCGATATTCTTACTCCATGTTCAGAAAAAAAAATCTCCTAATAAAAAAATCTCCTAATGCAAGAGTGGATCTCTATGTCACGAACCCAACACTAGTTTCACTCCATCACTTCTCTTAGTGTATAGGTAATGTTTAGAACAGGAAATTGATCTGGTTACACGATCGGGGCAACTAGCTCTCGACGCTGTCACCGGACGCAGTCGGCCACCACCTCTCCGTTCTCCGTATCCGTTACCTTCCTCTCCTCTCTCGTTATTAGCTCTTAGAAGCGAACTCTCCTATGCCACCGTCCAGTTGGGCACGAAGTACTTCCGATTGGGCTTCTTCTTCACTTGCTTGGTCCTCATGTCTGCATCTAGGTCAGCTTCGTCTACAGCCTGTTCTTGGACTTGCTCCTTCTTCTTTCTCGCCCCCTGCTATCCTCTGCTTCTCTAATACGCCCAGCAGGACGCCTGACATTCTGCCCTCACCCGCTTGACCCCAAGTCAGTACTGCTGGAAATTGCTTCTTAAGTTCAACTACAAGTTCCCACATATCCATCGAAGAGGGCCAAGAAGACCATTGAATCAACACTTGAGATACCAGACGATCACCATGGGGCTTCATACGATGTTGTAAAACTTGACAGAAAATCTGAAAGCATCAACTGTAATAGTAGCAGAAAGTTCAGAAGAAACCTGGAGAGTTGAAGGAATAGCTTTATTTCTTGAGCTGAACTAGTACCATGAAGAAGCAACTTGTAAGCCACCCTGCCCACTTTAGCAATGACTGGATAAGGGCCAAAATACCAAAATGAAAGTTTGTGATTTGTACTACTACATTAAATTTAACTGAGGCGGGCCTTTTGGATTAACAGTGGCGGGCAAACCATCCGCCTATGTCCAAAGGTCATGTTTAATCCAAACCTAAGGAGGCTGTTAGTTCGCCCGCCTCGGTTAATATATTAACCGAGGTGGTCGGCTTAGGGCAACTGCCTCGGTTAATATCGTCCTAAGACGCCCGCCTCGGTTAATGGCTATTAATGGAGGCAGTAAAAAATACCCGCCTGCGTTAATAAATGAAAAATAAGAAAAAGAAAAAACTCATCGACGAGCCCGACGAGCCCATCCACGAGTCCTGCCGAGCCCATTGACGAACCGCCGTTGCCGGAAGAGTCTCCCACAACCGGATTAGCTAGCGCTGCTAGGGCTGCGCCTTCGCGAGCCGCTGCCGGGGCCGGGCCCCACTTGCCTTCTCCTTTGATCTGGCCAGGTCCTGTGGGGGATATACCCCAAAGTACCATAGATGGTAGAAGATACAATTTATTAGCACTCTTATGGATATTGTAATCCAAATAGAATACCTACCATATAGCCAAATAAGATACTTTTTTGTAACCCCCTACCCCTTCAGAGTGGGTATACCCCTCAGTGGACTATCGGCGATATCCCATCAATAGTTGGCGCGCCAGGTAGACGTGTGCGTGCTGATCCCATAGCGAACCAGATGGATTTCAAGATCAATGCAATCTCACAGCAGTAGATTATTCCAAATTAATCACTACTAGGAATATCCACTTCTATGACGATCTGCTTTCATCACTGAAGGAGCTAAATTCTTCATAATTTTAGTTTTATGATGAATTTATGACAAAAAAAGTTCATCGTAAAAGTCGCGTCATACTTGAACTTCTATGACGAATCTAGAAATTCGTCATAGAAGTGGATAGATCTATGATGAAAAACATATCGTTATAGAATTGCTTTGGCATGCATGGCAAGGGACAACCACGTTGGCGGGTGCTTCCATTGGAGATGCTTTCCACATGTACATGATATAGCCGGTTGTATTGGAGATGGTTCGGGTACGTGTCACCTTCTTATTACACAATGTGGCCATCTCTGGTTATTGCACGTTTCAGGTTCTTATTGGACCATGTGTCGAGTCCCTGTTGTTTCACATGTTAGTTTTTATTGGTACAGTGTCGTGTTGCGGTTTGGTCATGTGTCGCTTTGTTATTGGACCATGTGTCATATGTGGCCGTTTCTTATTCGACCACGTGTCATGGTACTATCCGTCCATGTTTTGTTTTTTATTTAGCCACGTGGCTTGGCGACTTCCTTCCACATGTTGGTTTTTTATTAACCCACGTGTCATGCCATGGTTATTTCATGTGTCATGCACTGGTTCGTCCACGTGTCGTATTTTTATTTGATCACGTGGACTGTACAGATTCTACCACGTGCTCAATAATCAATTCATCATAAAAGTAATTCGAGATCGTCACTGCTGCATAGATTAACTACATAATTATTCGACGAATGTCTACATAATTATTCAGCATGACAATCAAACACAGCAAAATACTATTTACACATCAGCAGCAACGCACTGACAGTTTGACCACATCAAACCAGCACATGAGTACATACATCAAACCACAAATGTTCACTGCATCAAGCTAACAGAGTTGACGACCGAGAGTTACCAGAAGAAGAGCTGAAGCGCATGATATCCTCATGTAGCTTATTGTACTCCTCCTGTTGCTGTATCTTGAACTCCTCAAACTCCCTTTCAGTCTTTTCTATCTTCCTCTTCAGTTCATCCACTTGTTCGACGAGGTTAGAGGAACTTTCCTGTTCAGCAACAAGCCGTTCCCGAAGCATTCTCTCCGCCGATGTCTGTATTCTGGCGGAGCTTGTCAGGATACCAGCATTCTTCAAAATAAGGGTGTTGTCGCTGACCTAGGAGTGGACCTAGCCCTGGGAGAGGCAAAGGACATTGGGAACAACATCAACACTAGTCATTGGTTCGAGCCCATCAACAGGTTCTACTCGTATAGTTTCCATAGCTTCCTGAAATTCAAGCACAGTGGAAGAGTATTTTAATTGAAAACCCAAGAGATTAGTTCAAAACAAGTAACGCACATTCATATTGATATGGATTACATAAGCACAACACACTGATACTGATATGGATTACATACTGCAAAATTCAAGCAGTAAACATTATATTACATATATGGATTACATAAGCACAATGCACATGTACCATATTGATTGGTGCAAAATTGCAACTTCAAAATTAAATGATGATGCCAAATTGGCTCCTACCACTATTGCTTCTATTAATAGTGCACATGAGTTTCTGTTTATATAAAGGCTAGAGTAACGATAAAACGCAACCATACTTACAAATGGTTGCAGCTGTACAACATAGGAGTGAGATCCTGTAGCCTGGTGGTATTTTACTTTTGCACGGTTTTGCTTGTTCTTCTCAGATCCAAGAGTCAACTCTTCTTGTCATGTTGACTTCACTCTCTTGGACTGCCTTCCTCTAGGACTGATATCAGCGCTGCTGGCGGAGCCTCCTCTACGGCTTCTTCAAACTGGACGCTGAAATTGGAGAAACAAATTTAAGCAGCAATTATGTACAAATTGCATTGGTATCCAGACATTAAAGCATTGCATTGCTATCTGCACCCCCCTGGCCCCTCCTGCGAGAACTCATTACAAGATAGAACAAGCACCTCAACTGCAAGGCCCACTGGCTCATCTTGTAAATCTAAATATGTTTCATCTGTATCACCAAATCCCTCAACTACCTCCCCTGGTTCTTCCATCTTCCTATGATTCTTTGCGATTTGTGCCTAAAGTATTTAGTGGTTGTTCATCTAGATTAGAAAGGTATGTTTCATCTGTATCACCAAATCCCTCAACTACCTCCCCTGGTTCTTCCATCTTCCTATGATTCTTTGCGATTTGTGCCTCCTGCTCTCGTTCAAAAGTATTTAGTGGTTGTTCATCTAGATTAGAAAGGTATTTATTAACTAAAGCTTCTACCAAATATCAACATAACAGAGCAAGAGTTTGCAAATAAGCGCCTAACTAGTAACTACAGCTTATACGGGAGTCATTAATCCAATAAAGCACATGTCATCTACACTCGCTATAGGAAATATGTAACCCCATCGCTATCTACATATCCCAGGTTCAACCACTACAATACAGCACACTATCATAAAAGGAATTTGGGTACCTCTTCCTCCGCGTACCCTAGCTACGCTTCGTCGTCGGCACCGCGGTCTTGTCATCGTGGTCGCGGAACTGGTGCGGCCTGTGTTGATGAAGGTGTACTAGATCTGGCTCTGACTAGGGTTCAAATCCGACAGGTCATGACAGGTGCCGAGGTAGGGGATCCAGATCTGGCCTATATAGTCGTCGATAGGTGCTGAGGTAGGGGTACCCGATCTAGCTCTGGCTAGGCTAACCTGCTGTCGACTAATGGAAGGGGATCTGGCTCTGGCCGGCTAGGGGATTTGGCGCCTAGTCTCTAGAGGGGGTGGCAGAGGGGGCGGCTGGAGAGTGGAGAGGAAGGCCATGGGGCTAGAATTTGGAACGGGAGGAGAGACGGTGGCCGCTGGAGGATGGAGATGGAGGCGGAGACGGTGACTCCTTGTGCTTTTATGTGGCCATCACAGTACCACAAATGCATGGTAAACCTAATTTCGACGCGGAGTGCAAAAGAGAGACATCTAATTTTTGGTGCGTGTTGGCAGGACTGCTCGGCGTGGTGCGAAATTTTTGCCGAAAATCAAATTTTCGCGCGGGCAGATCTTACCAGCACCGCAAAATAGAATCCCGAGAAATAGACAAAAGAAACTCAAAAACTTAAAACCAATCAGATTTCATAGACTAGCAGCTCCGGTGGCCCTAGCTCCATCGCACGCAAGTTCGCGTCTGAACGGAGGTGGGCGGTGGCCAGGGCTAACGCTGTCCTATGGCGAAGGCCATGCATCACTACCTCTCAGATCCGCACCGGTAGAGCATGGACGCACTCAAGGAAGTTCAGCCCCACCGGCAGCACGGACGCGGTGTTCAGCTGCTCCATGATGGCTGAAAGAGCAAGAACAAGAAAACCATACCAGTTAATAAGGTGTGGTACCACATAAAACAAGAAGATATGGTAATGGCAATACCTTACTAGCGAGCTACGCCTGTGCTTAACATGCTGCAGGTTCAGCTATGGCCGTCTCCCTATCTGCTGCGGTGAGTGCTATCTCCACAACGAAGAGGCACGACCACAGCCGCTGGGACGATGAGCTAGAAGAGGAGCCCGCCGATTGCGAGGACTGGGATGCCGGCCGCTGGGACGATGAGGGCCCATCACCACCAATGAGAGGCCATGGCACCGGTTGAGCCATGGAGATGGCACTACACCAAGAAAGAACTTCAGAATCTTCCCAAAAAGATCAAGGGCGAGATCCATACTCACCCAGCTTTCACCAGTCCAACATAGAGCGCGGAGGGCCCTGAACACCCTCTCCTTGGCTAGTCCCCCATCGTCTCCTCCCTTGGACGCTTCTATGCCGCCATGGTTCAAGCTTGAAGAACGAGGTGCTAGGGAGGAGGCAGCGAGCAGGAAAGGTGCATTCGCAAGGTTACAAGGCAACTGTACTGACTCCCCTGTTTTTCTTCTATTTTTATAGCAGGGGATGCGCACGACTGATCAAATTCCAGAAGATACCGGGTGATAGTGGGATGTAAGGCGAGGCCACATCTCCATGATCTCTGAGGAGCATGCCTTCCGAGAAATACGCCTTGAGAAATAAGCCACCAAAATAGAGTAGCCAGATAGCTGTTCATATTTTACTGCACTCGCAAGAAAGTCCGAATGCGGCTCATTTCATCTCATCGGACACTATACAGTATAGAGCTATGAGTAAAACTATTGCCTATGGAGTATACCCGGTCACAACATTTGTATCAGCAGTAGTAGTAGTCATGAGTGCCTTTGATCTATGTTGAACCCAACTCGTCTTATTTTCGTGTATTTAATAAGATTTGTTGAACTTGTAAGAATCATGCATCAAAGATAATTTTAATCAGAATTCGGATTTTATAATCTAATGCGTGCCTCTGCAAACCAAGAGAAATTGAAGCAAGTCCTCAGTCTGTCCCTTGACTATCATGACTACTTGGATTAGACCGCACTGTCTACTTCACAGGATCACAAAAGGTCTGGCCATCTAAAATCTTGACTACCCAGACGACGTGCTTCTGCATTCCCATGCAGGTGCGCATGTGTGGGTGGCATCAGTAGCCTATTACAACAGGGGATGTCGCCTCTCGGCCTGTCACATTGATTGGACGAGGTGAAGCCCCGTCGCCCACCCACGCAAACATCTCGGTCGTGGGGTGGTCGACAGCCCCCAAACTATAGCAGTAGAGACAAGGGGCGAGAGGGAAGGTTATACCTGCTGCCTTGTCTCTTCAGAGCTCCTGATTCCATCCCATAGCTTTTGCCTTCCACCCTACTATGTCACCGACACCTTCTGCCAGGACCATGGCAGAGTGGACGAGGTCATTTGTCGACCAGGCTAAGTTCAACTAGTTGTGAGAGAGGGGGTGATCTCAGAGGCCATCGAGGAGCTCGGGTGGAGAGTCCCGGTGAGAAGCGAAGTGGAGCCGAGTCCAAAGAAAAATGAGGTTGTCTCTTTCATCCCTTTCCACGTTCTTGGGTTTAGGCTGCCGATGACCCCTTACTAAGGTAGTTGCCCTACTACTATAGGCTCTGCCTCCATGACTTAACCCCAGAGGGGATCCTCCACCTCTCGGTCTTCATCATGCTGTGCGAGGGCTTCCAAGGAATACTTGCCCATTATAATCTGTGGCGGTTGCTTTTATGGGTGATTTCGTCAGCGTCTTCTTGGCACCATCATTGTTCGATGGGTGGCACCTCAATCAAAGTTCATCCTGGATTGGAGGAGCTCTACCTGAGCCTTGACCGCCACTATGCCATAGACCTTGATTGGGAGCATAGGTGCCCCTACGTCCCCAACAACAAGCGGCCACCGCTGTTGACTTTTTCTCATGACCGGCTGCGTCCTGACACATCGAAATCATGGTCGAGGACGCCAAGCCTATCGGAACCATAGCATTTGCGCTTATTGCTAGATGCGATTGAGGATCTAAAAGACTAGGGACTGACATCATCGAGGGAGATCCATACCTTCTTTAGCCATCAGGTCCTCACCTTGAAGATGAGGACCACCCCGAGTGGAAGTTCTAGGGCGTGATGGACCCTACAATTGAGTTGAGCGTCCCCATCCATGTGGAGGAGGTAGACAATCTAATGATGACAGCTATTGGAGTGTCCACGTAGGATTGTGGTGATGGGGAGGCCCCAGATGCCTTCCACGCTAGCAATTCTCCACCAACAGATGGACCTCTCGTCGGCATGGTCTCTGACCCACCAGCAGTTTCCCCTTCGAAGGTGGATCATCATCGTACAACTGTTCATGTTATTTATCTTTATTTAACTAGAATATGTGAGCAATGCTCGCACTAGCTAGCTAGTATGTGTTTATGCTGTTTAATTTAACTAGTATTTGGAATGTGCCTACTTTCTCAATAGGTGAACGTGGGTGTGACGGCGTCCCAAGCCTCATTGGCCTAGGAGCCTGGTTCTTTGTCTGTGGTCATGCTCGGAAAGCATCCCCGCGTGGCATCCACCGATGGGGGCAGCCACCCGTGATTCCATGCCATGCTGCGCCGGTTAGTTCGGTATAAGTCATTTGCATTCTCAATCCGATCGCTCTCCCCCTTATCCTATATGGGCTTGAACTTGGCTTGTATTATGCAGTGCTTTCTCCATGATGGCACCATCCCGGTTGTGGGGCTTCCCCATGGTGTTGCCGGAGAGTTGTCCCGTCGCCGCTCACCACTGCCAAGCCCATGTGTCCCCACACAGCCCTCTAGTTCTGAAGTGGGCAAATCGTTGAAGAGCGTGAATACTCAGACGATGTAGACTACCATCAATTATTAAAGGTTACCGCAAGGTCCAAGCATTGTTGTCATCGTCCAGGCTGAACGCTGAGATGCTACATGGTGAGCTAGACGCCGTGCGTGATGCACTTCAAGTTTCCAAGAATGAGGCCTCCTAGGCTCGAGCCGACTAGGTGATCATCAAGTAGCAGGCCCACAACATGATGAACCTCCTTGTGGAACTGAGGATGTGGGCTCAAACCCTGCAACTATGCACGCAAGCTGCCTGTGATGCAGCCTTCCCCTTGGAAATAGTGGACAATCTAGTCACCATAGAGGAGCGCCTCCGAGCTCTACCGGTCCGCCTTCAAGCCGTGGTGACCAAAGTCGTTCGTCAACGGGCTGCCATTGCGCTGGCTGCTGCCTAGCTTTAGATTGGCGCAATGGTGAACATCCAAGTGGTGGAGCAGGGTCTTCCGCTGGGATCAAAGGATGATGACATTGCTGATCTGGTCAAGTGTTGGAGCCGATCGCCAACGCTATCTTAGTGAAGGTGGATGTGGAGCTGATCGTGCATGCCAGCCTCGTCCCTATCTGTGGGATGTATCAGTAGTATTAGTAGTCATGAATAGGTTTGATCTGTGGAACACCCTTGCAAATATGTGACCTTTTATTTGTAGGTTGTTGTTAACTTTTGTTGAACTTTGTATTAGGTGGGTTAAACTCTCTGTTGAGCATGGTGTAGCTCAGGTCCTTTGATCATTTTGTAGCTGGGTAGCTCCTGTTGGTTGCTTTTTGCTACAGATTTCTTTCTAGTTGTCTTTAATCTGATCTATAATATGCTAAACATTCATGAGTGCCTTTGATCTCTGTTAAAGCCAATTCATGTCTTAGATAAAATTTGTTGACCTTGAAAGAACCATGCAGCAAGGAGTTCATCTGAACAAGTCTCACCTCGATCTAATGCAAAACGGAGGAGCCATAGTTATTGACTTTTACTGCGAATGCAAGAAAGTTTGCCCGCTGAGTATTTGATCTCGTAGGATAGAATAAAGTGTCATACGGAGTAGCAATCGGTCTACCCCTCAACTACTATGACTGCTTGGATTGGAGTGAAATAAGTACATAACAGACCTATCATAACCGCACCAGGCATTCAGGTGTCAAGCGTGTCATCGTGGTCAAATGCTCTGTCTCTCGATTCACTTCTTCTGTCTAGTTTTACTGCCGCATTTGCTTCACTCTCGTCAACCATGAAAGGTCTATATGAAAGGAGCATCCCCCTTCCCTCATTTGATAGCATTGCATCAATCGCCTACCTTCTAGCTCCCCCCTTCCCTCAACCGTTTGTATTTTCCCAACCTTCTCGCTCACAACATTTCCCTCGACCACGTCCCTCTATGATATTAGAGGAAATGATGTTTACCTATTTCTTGTAAACCGTATGTTCACCTGATAGTCCGAGCAGTGTAAATTTGAATGGGCCAGAACTGTAACTCTTGTACTCAGCTATGAGTAGAACTTTTACCTGATCGGCTATGCTGCAAATAGGAGCTACACCATCTGTGGCTGCATGCATAAAGTAGTAAGGTATTGGATTCCTAAAGCGGTAGCTTCAAACATAGCCAAGGGTGTGTAGACGATTAGAACCTATGAAACCATGTAGCCATCTCTAGCTAGTTGCTGCCCCTCGGCTGCTGCAAGTCTATGACTGCTTGGAATGGATTGCACTGTATACTTCATCGGATGACAGAAGGTCTGACCATCTAAAATATTCACTAGTCGGATAGTACTAGAAATGATGAACGTCGTGCGGTCACGTCAGAAGCCTATTCTAGCCCTGACGTCCCTTTGTGTATGAAGCCTGGCCTCACTCCCATTGTTTAACTCCCCCTTGCATTACGCAAAAGCCCATGGCCTCACACTACCTCACAAAGTCCCCACATCCGCCTCTCCATTGGTTCCCATGAAGGCTATCCCCATGAAGTGCTCTACGTCCTCCTTGAGGAACCATGGTCGGGCTTTGGTCCATGCTTCCACCAATGCGCTAGTGCACCCTGCTTCGATGCCTATTTACCCTTCTTGACTACTGGTACCCGTCACGCTCCTGCATGCCGTCTCCTAGGCTGCCATTTGTCTCCCAGTCGCCCACAACGACGACGTTGACGCAGCCGGCACCGGTGGTTCACTCACCACCGCCGCTCCTGGTGCGGTCCACCTTGTAGTCATCGCAGGCATTATCGCGGTCTAGTATGCCATCCCCTAGGCTAGCATTAGTCCCCACGTCGCCCACAACAACGACGTTGACTCCACCGGCATCGGTGGTTCGCTCACCACCCCTGCTCCCGGTGTGGTCCACCTCGCTGTCGTTGGTGGCACCGTTGTGGTTGAGCTCACCATTGCTAGATCCGCTCCTGGCACCCCACAGCAGGAGAGGGTCTCCTGCAACGTCATGGTCCCGCTCACCGTTTGGCAAGGACATGTCTGAGGGTTCTACAGAGATGGCCCCATCATGGTCTAGCTCGCCTTTGCCGGATCGGTTCCCAACGCCCCACGACGGGAGCGGATGAAGTGATCCTCTGGTTCAACATGGCAGAGAGGTTTGCTGGTTTCAACCCAGGTAGGTTTACCTTGCAGGCGTTGGATTTTGATTGTGCCTGTTGGTACCCTTGTTGCATGACTTGCATAAAGCTATGGGATGGCACCGCTCATTAAATTAATTAGTAGTACCAAGTCATGTAAACATTTATAGTTAGGACGGGTATGCTGCCTGGTGTTCATTACTACTATGAAGTCATATTAATCATCTGTAGTTAGAACTAGTATGTTTATGTTGTAGTTGTATGACTTTGAGTAGTGTGGCACGTTTCTCCTTTTATTATGGTTGATGAAGGCATGGTTATGTAATCTGAACTCATATCGTTGTTGTACTCCACATATATTGTAACACCCCTGGTGTTACGAGTTTGCTTAGCATCTAGGTTAAGGCCTAAGAGAAATTAGCAAAACAAGTTCTCGAGTTTTAAAAATTTAAAACACACATAAAATGATAAACAAACCCTTTGTGACTCATTTTTATGGTTGAGAGAAATCAAATAAATATCTAAGTTAATTTACTAATGAAAATCCTAACAAGAAGAATAAAATAAGCAATTTTAATTGTTTTGTATGAAAAACAATTTCTATAAACAAAAAAATATATAACTCATGTATAGTGCTTATCTAAAGATGATGAGAAAGTGGTGTAGATGAACATAAGCGTGTTAACTAATGTTCTTGGGAGCTCTAAAAAATCAAATTGGAAATTAAAATCAGCCTTTTCGTTACGTCTGCAAAGATCTGAACTTATGTTAAAGTACTATTTTTGGCAAGTTATGTTAAGAAAAATAATTAAATGGTGCTTAAATGTTTTGTTCCTATGATTTAGTATAAAGTATGGACTATTGCATGAAGTATGTGTTGGTTGAAGTTGACAAGGTTTGGACCTTTTAAAAATTGTGATAAAAGAGTTAATGGCTACTTAGTCCCAATTGAAAACCCTTAACTTTCCTAAGTATGGAAGGGTGGTAGACAATGCTATTGTGACAATTAAATTCTAACTAAAATACTTAAACACTAGCTTCACGTTTTTGTATTGTTGGTTACCACAGCCTATCTACAGCGTCCTACGGTAGGTCGCTATAAGTCAGTACAGCGACCTACGGTAGGTCGCTATATACATATAGCGTCCGACTTGACGCGTGGGTATAAGTGGCGTCGCTATAAGTTATAGCGTCCGACCTTAATTATAGCGACTGACCGTTTGACGGTACGTTAAAGATATACCGACCAACTGTTCGACGCCAAGTACATACTTATAGCGACTATTGGTCAGACGCTATATATTATATAGCGTCCAACTATCTGACACTATCAATACAAAAAATTAACAGCATAATTATTCATTAACCTCAAATTATTCATTAACCTCAGTATCAGTACTAATCATACAATCAATGAACCATATATAAAATCATCAATTCCATTTTGGACAGTATACACAATTATGACAATGAAGCTCATCATAGCTCACAATTATATCATTATATCATATCCATAAGCTCAACTTGGAGAAACAAGTTACATAAGGCAGTTTGGCCATCAAGATAGAATAATGCATAGCTCATATATAGATGTTTGCACTAGTTGCACAGTTTACATCTCATGGTTTGCTCGCACTCATTACAATTCATCACTTAAACAAAAGCATTCATCTCTAGTTAGAATGTCCAAAAGCATTCATATCTAGTTAGAATGTCCAAAATAATGCATTGGCCATGCGAAATTCCATCCAATTGCTTCCTACATGCATCAGGCCCCCCTAGCCATTATCTCCCACCTACAAATAAAAGATATAATAAACAGATAGTTCCAATCCAAATAGCAGCTGAGATGTAATTCGGCTAAGTAAAATGCTTTTGATTTGGCTACCTAAATAGTGTGTAGATTTCAGTACTAGTACTACAAATATTCTAAAACTGACCACAATTTTTTCTTGACCATACCAAGCTGGTGCTACTTGCATTCATAGCCCTTCTCTGGGCACACAAATACAGAGGTAAAAGTGACAAGAGCCCTGTTCTCTCCAACATGCTACATTGTGCTCAAGTGTTGATAACAAGAACCCTTTGATTTTTCTACTAGCAGGCAAACCACAAAAGAATTAACCTCAGAAGAGAATACATGGCAAGAGTTCTAATTTTTTTTACTTCTTCCATAAAACTTACATTTATTAATACAGTATTAATGTCCTTGATGCTTTACATGCCATCAGGTGTCTACTGAACTCACATTATGCTATTATAGTAAATATTAACCATAACTCCACGATAACTTGTATTTTCCCTTCTAATAATGAACTTGATGTTTCAGTACTGGCACCACTCAATAACCAAGTAGTTAACAATCTTGTATTTTCCCTTCTAATAATGAACTTGATGTTTCAGTACTATTAATTTTATATTTGAATTATGTAGGAATTGACTGTTTCACTGTAAAATCCAATTCTCTAAATTTGGTTCAGAGAGATGAAGCTTAGCCTATAAAAGGCATGCATCTAGCACTTGAAATCAATGTGGGGTAAAAAAATTAGACAAGAATGAGATGGCCACAAACTTACTGCATGGCTCACTTTTGAAGAGATGGTTCTCCAGGCTGCCCTTGGCCATGTACTCCACTAGCAGGACCTCCTTGTCCTCCCTGTAGTACCCCAGCAGCCTCACCAGACTGGGATGATTTTGATGACTTGCAAAGCTTCAGCTGTTAGAGACATCACTAATTAATTCATCACATATGAAAATAAGAAACAATAACAGGAGTTGCTTATTACCCAATTGTATGGCCATGCAATTCCTAGGTCCTTTGCATCGGCCATATTTTCAACACCAACATAAGGGCGAGGCAACACAACATCTCTTTTCATCACAACCGTAACCATAACTTGACAAAATTGCCTTCCAAGAGCCTGTCCTGCTAGCACGCAGCTAGGATCAGTTGCAATAACTTTTCCCTTGGCCACAGGTTGAACAGACAGGCCACGGGTTGAACAGACTTCATGTTTGGGTAAAGTATAACTTATCTGCCAATCTGAAGCAAATGATGGATGTATGAGAACTGTATCAACCAATAAAAACACCACTAACCTAGAAGCGAAAAAATGGAGGATGAATGAGAACTTACATATTCATCATGTGAGAAACGATTAGTATCACCATTCCTTGTATCGATGCCAAGACGAGGTTGCGGCTGCTGGGCATGAACATGGCTGGACTGACAATGAGAAGGTGGCTGGGATGGGGCTGCTCTCCTAGTGGATTGAGTGGGCTGCTGGGATGGGGCTGCTCTCATGGTGGATTGATGGGGCTACTGGGATGGGGCTGCTCTCATGGTGGATTGAGGGGGCTGCTGGGATGGGCTGCTCTCATGGTGGATTGAGTGGGCTGCTGGGATGGGGGTGGTCTCATGGTGGATTGAGGGGGCTGCTGGGATGGGGCTGCTCTGATGGTGGATTGAGGGGGCTGCTGGGATGGGGCTGCTGCTATCCTTCACATAGTCGTGTATTCACACTCATTAGATTGTTCTACATATGCATTATCATCTTCATGAAATTCAGCATCAAAATCTATCCCAACACCATCATTTTCAGACCTTGGGCTCTACAAACATGCAAGATGGATTATAGATCAGATTTCTATGCAATAAAGATCAGATTTATGTAGCACGTGATAGCCATGAATTAGAGAAGGTGTAAGTGATTTACCACGAGATGTCGTGAATTAGAGCCATTCTGTGAGATGTTTTCCATGTTTGCCCTTTCATGCTCTAACCTTTCCTCCAACAGTTGTTGTTCTAGCTCCATTATGCGTTGTCGTAGAGCTTCTTGCTTAGCTTCTACATCTCTACGGGCTACTTCTGCCTCTCTACAGGCCATCACTTCCACTTGAATCCTTGTTGGTATGTAAGACTTCACCCCTAGGGTACCAACACTTTGTGGAGTTGGACCTAGACCCAAAACACGCACACGTCCTTTTGGCTCTTTTTCTCCACAAGCAGCAGCAAATGCATCGCCTTCTTGGATTGTCTTTTGTGTCAACTCAGGATGTTCCTCAATAATTGATTTTAGTTTATTCTAATTATATACAGTATCATTGTTAATACACTAGAAAATAGGATTTCAAGCTATGATAAAAGTTGAACAAAAAACTTACAATGACTGGTTTTGCAGGCGGTAACGGAACTCCATTCTTTCTCGTATGTGTTCTGATATACACCTCATCTCTTCGAGGAGGACGCCCTAGTTCAATTGCCTACATGTGTTTCACTTTCAGTACTAAAATAATGCAGCACGTTTGTGTATTAAACAAAACTCAAATATAGTTTGGCATACCATTTTATGCGCTGATTGAGCAAAGCTCTTGCTGCCTGATGTATGATGTATGGTCAACTTTGCACGGTTGGCTTTGGCTTGTATTGTGCGAGCCTATGACAAAGAAAATATTAAATTCTACAAAATCATTGTTGAATTCATATATTTGTTGCACTTACTTCAGATTCTTCGGATGCCCAATACTCTTTTAGTTTTTTCCAATCATCATCATTCAGTCTTTCACCATGTATTTTTCTTATTTGCTCTTCTGTTAATTTGCCATCAAAATACTGTTTCTTTAAGTAGGATTTAAAACCCTTCCATTTCTTTGCATCACTACCCAAAAACCAGGGAACGACTTCATCATCAATATCATAGGTTTCCTAATGAAATATGGAAAATAGCAAATGATTATTTAGATTTCAGCATACATGCCACCCAATAGCAAAAATAGTAATAACAATTTAATGTGCAGCCAACTGACATTTCAGAATACATGACACCCAATACCAAATAGAGACATAGCTAAGAGCCAAAGACATACCTTTATGTCTGCCCATACTGCCATCTTTTTTTTAATATCAATTTTCCTCCAATCAGGACAAGCAACAGACAGATTCTTTCTCACATGGCACCCAACAGCACTACAAAACCTCCTATAGTTATCTCCAATAGGCTTACCGAGGTGATTGACTAGAACTTTGATTTTGGGATGCCAGGTGGCCTTTCAAAGATGTCCTTCAGTACAGTGATACTTCTTCCTTTCCTCTTTTCTGTAGTGCCATAGAAACTTGCTATACACAATTTGCTGCTAGTCTTCATATGACTCGATATCCAACTTTACGCACAGGCACTCAACTAGTGCAACAATAAAAGAGGAGAGGAGTATGCTACAATACCTTCATTGTCACCTAAGAAATCTCCAATTGCTTCACATTCCCAATCTTCATCAATTTGTTCACAGTCCAAATCTTCTTCTTCAATTTGTTCATTCACATTCAATGTGGGGTTTGTTTGTGGCCTTGGGCGCAAATTATGATCATGGGTTTCTCCATCATTGGTCTTATGAGTTCTCTACAAGAAGAAACATGGTTTATGTAAATAGTTTTCATTAAATAAGTAAAGACATTGCAACAGAACAATTTCTAAAAAGATGACCTTTGCTCTTTTCTTAGCAGGTGGTTTAGGATTAGATAGAGTAGGGATGTTGAAGGACTTTAGCTTCTCTTGGATTTCTGCAATGTTCTCATTCCTCCGCCGCTCACACTCGGTAAGGGGGGATCCTTACTCCTTCCTCTTTCGCTTGCCATTTGTTTTCCTAAAAAAGGACCTGTAGAATTAGTTCTATACAAGGATGAATAAAAAGATCAATAGCATAATTATAGCAGCAACACCAATTAAACAAAACATACTTTCTAGACTATTTCTTAGCTTTTTTATCAACAATTGTACCATCTATGTCACTTCTAACTGAAGGGACCACCCCATTTACAATGTCCACAGTCACATCTGCTCTCAAATCATGCAATGGCCATACTGATCCAGTATCATTATCTGTGTGCTCATTCTCTAAATTATCTAAGTCATACACATCTCTTGGTTTTGACTGAACAGCAGCAGACCAATCATGATCCTCAGGAACATAGTACACTGGAATTGTTTGTGATGCTAGAATGAAAGGCTCATCACACATCTTTTCGCCCGTATTGAACAAGTGCTTAAAGTTAACAGATGTGATCCCAAATTTATTAGTTTTTACCCATTTGTCCTGAACACGGTTGTCAGCCCAATCACACTTGAAAAGGACCACACTTCCTTTGTGGTTATAATTTAGTTCAAGAATCTCCTTAATAACCCCATAATAGATATTATTTCTTATTATCACATCATTGTTATTGCCCCCCTCAAAGGTTGTTGCCTCAGCAACCACAGCAACCCCACTATTTTGAATAGGTCTTCCCTCATCATAGGATTTTGTGTGGAAACAAAATCCATTAATACTATAGATGTTGTACTTGCGTGCACTCACCATTGGCCTCTTGGCCAAAATTTTGATCTCCTCTTGTGCTTCCTCATTTTCTTCCACCTGTGATTATGACAGACTACTATTATTACAGTAAATGTATTGTTTGTCTCAATATCAAGTGCTAAGTTTTACTTTCACTTACATGCAACCTAAACCACTCATGAAAGGATTCATGCTGCATGCGGTTGATCTCCCGTTTATTTCAAAGGCCGATAGAGGAAAGGTACTGAGCATGCTTACTGCAAAGGTTATTTGACTTTAAGATTGGTTACAAACTTGATGATATGATGTAGGTGATTTGGATTACTTACTCCAAGTACGGTACTATGTTGCCATAGTTGAACAAAACATATCTATGAGCTTGCATCCAGGTCTTGTGGTCTAAACTAAATGTGCATTTTCCAGTCAATCCTTGCCCAATGCTACAGAAGAAAGGAGTTGTACTATCATCTTGGTCATTTCTAATTTGGCAGTAAATTTGTGTGTCACCATGTAGATAGCGAGAACAAAGTGTAATGCACTCAGTGAAATTAGACCACTCCATAATTGATCCCTCAGGATGACTTTTGGTACGTACAGAACCCTTCAATCTCATGAGATACCTATACACATACATAGAAATAATAGGCATGTTGATAATGTTATACATCTAGTAGGTACACATTTGTATCCACTAAGATATATGATATGATAGTTACCTCTCTAAAGGCCACATGCTGCGAAAATGGACTGGACCAACTATTTTAGCTTGGGTAGGAAGATGTACCATCAAGTGTACCATCATGTCGAAAAAAGATGGAAGGAATAGTCTCAAGAAGGCTCAAGGTTTCAGCTATTTCAGCCTGTAGACTTTCCATATCGCTTATTCGAATGATAGGGGCAGAAAGTTTCTTCAAGAAAGTACATATATGAATCACTTTCAGCCTGTAGACTTTCCATATCGCTTATTCGAATGATAGGGGCAGAAAGTTTCTTCAAGAAAGTACATATATGAATCACTACAGCACTGACTATTTCTGGTAATATTTTTCTCACAGCAATTGGAAGCAAGTCTTGTAGAATAATGTGGCTCTCATGACTCTTAAGCCCAAATACCTTCCTCTCATTCACATGTTCATTATGTCTTATATTAGATGCATAACCATCAGAAAACTTCACCCCTTTTAGTATTTGGCAAAATAATTTCATCTCATCAGGACTCATTGAGTATGGTGCAGGTGGCAAATAAAATTGGTCCTCTACTTCAACTGGGTGAAGATCGCTTCTAATACCTAGAGCTTGAAGGTCTAAGCGAGAGTTTAGATTATCCTTTGATTTTCCAACAGTGCCCAAGAATGTGTTCAGTAAGCTTTCACAAACATTTTTGCCTATGTGCATGAAGTCAAAATTATGTCTCAACATCAAATCTTTCCAATATGGAAGTTTGAACCAAACAGATCTTCTCTTGAAAATTACTAATGGTTCACCTTCCTGGCGTTTCTTGCGTGTTGGTTTCTTTCCAGATGGATCCTTGCCAAAACTAGTGCTAAGATCTTTAGTGCACTCCAAAATTTCCTCCCTAGTAAGTGGTGTAGGTGCTGTCCTCACCTCAGTACCACCAAATTTATCGGCATCAATCCTAAATGGGTGATTTTCATGCAAGAATCTTCGATGGCCCATATAAACATTCTTGCTACCATTACCAAGTCTAAAGGAATCTGTAAAGAAGTGGCAATCAGGACATGCTGCTTCACCAGATGTCACAGATCCTGACACGTATCCTAGACCAGGGAAATCAGTAATAGTCCACAATATTGCTGCCCGCAATTGGAAGAACTCTCCCCTCGAAGCATCATAAGTTCTAACACCATGTTCAATCATATCTAATGAGTCATTCACAAGTGGCTCACAATAGAGATTCATATCACTACCTGGAGCCTCCTTACCAGGTATCAGAAAAGACAAAATGAAATTTGATTGCTTCATGCACATTGAAGGTGGAAAATTTAAGGGAATACAGATACTGGGCCAAATGTTGTAGCTAACATTCTGCGTTCTATATGGATTAAAACCATCGCTGGCGAATGCTAGACGGATATTCTGACTATCTTCAGCGAACTTTGGATGTTTCATATCAAAGTTAGCCCATAGAGGTGAATTTGCGGGGTGTCTTAGCTGACCATCTTTTTTCTGCCTTCATCATGCCATCTTGTTAGACTTGCTGTTTTTAGGACAAAAACAACCTTTGGAGACATTTCTTTATTGGAAAGTAGTGTAGAACCTTCTTAGGAACCTTATATGTATGTTTCCCATCTAGAGACTTCCTTACTGATTTCCACCGTGAAACCTTACACTTTGGACATGAATCCAAATCTATGTTCCCCTTCCAATAGAGAATGCAATTGTTTTCACAGGCATGAATACTAGTATACCCAATTCCTATGGTTTTCACTAATTTCTTAGCCTCATGAAAGGTTTTAGCTAGTGCTGAACCCTCAGGGAATGCATCATTAAGTAGATCTAGTAGCAGGTTGAAAGATTTGTTAGACCATCCTCCAAGGAGCTTGATGTGGAGCAATCTAATAATAAATCGAAGTTGTGTATATTTCTTGCAATTAGGGAACAATTCTTTGCTGTTTTCTGCGACTAACTTTTGAATGGCAACTAGCTCCTTACAAGGATCTAGAACAAAATTGTCTTCCTCATAATCTCCCCTATCATCTAAGCCAGTAGCTAAGTCTCTGAGCAAATCAAATATGTCATCATCTTCATTGGACTCATCCACAACCTCAACATCATCACCAGCAAAGTCTCCATGATTCACACAACGGGTAGTTTCTCCATGTAAATTCCATGTTCTATACCCTCTTAGGAACCCATCACATATCAAATGTTCACGGACCTCACTAGCCTCTTTCCAAAAAGAGTTGACACACTTTCTACATGGGCACAATATCTTTCTACCAACAGCTGAGTTACTAAATGCAAAAACTAAGAAACTTTCCACTCCCTGCAAATATGTTTTTTCGTGCCTACATGAAAATTTTGTGTTAAAAGCCATTCTACATAAAGCGCTTTCACTATTTATGAAGCTATTATTTTTTACCTAGCATCATCATCAATCCAAGACTTATCCATCGATTAAATTCTGAGGGGGGAAACAAGCTGTCCAAATTATATAATCCATCTATAAAACTTGGGGCACAACAAATTAATGGTTCCTAAAATAAACACACATGTAGACCAGAGGGGAAGAGAGCATCACCTGGTCCTCTTGCTTTAGATCCACAAACACGATGACTTCTTCTAGCTCCTGTCCACCACACAACAATGACTCCCACAACTTCTTGTTCGTAGGACACCGGATCGTGACTCCTGGTTTTAGGAAGACGACACCTCCCAGATCTTGACTCTTGGCGTCAACACACAATGACACACTGCAGCTCCTACTCCCTCCTGTAATGTGATGACATTTTAGATTTTATCGAGAAATCCCAATCCCAACAGTTATAAAAAGGGACTCCAAAGCATCAGACAATCCATCAAAGACAACAAAAAAATTCTCAAAGACAGAAGCGCGGTGGCGGAGCGTGGAGCTAACCAAAGCAGGGGCTACGCTTCAACAAACAGCACTTCAACTATGCTGAAGGACTAATTCTACATATCAAGCACGATAGCTAACGAGCACAGATGGAGGCATCCACACTAAGGGACCTTCAGGTCCACTAAAGCTAGTGACACCGACAAATGAAATACCCACCTGGAATTGGAAAGTAAGATGATCTTCAACCAATGATCGACAACTAATATTATATCAACTACATGTACCAACTCTTAATAACGGTGGGCAATGAAAACATGGGAATGGTAAAATAAAAATTAGTCATACAGGGGAATGGGCTTGATTTCTTTTATGTGGAGTCATGAACACTTATTTGTCTAACTAACAACCGGTCCAAATTTTATGTCGCTTTCGTGTTTGTTGGTACAAAAAAAACTAAATTGCCAAATTGAAACTCTTATGCATAACATGACCGGAAAAAATGTGTCCGATATAGCATGCGCACAATAAGCGAGGGTAGGGAAGTGACCTGCATAGCGAAGTTGATTAGAACAATGGGTCCTCCCAAACTGCTATATTGCACGATCTGCACTCCAAGGAGTTCAAGAGTTATGTGTACTCTTCTTCTCTAAAATTCAGTTCAATTCAATTTAGTCTCAACAGATTGACAGGCGTGCAAGCAAGCAAGAAAAGAACATATACATATTAACTTTAACAAGAATAAACATTGCAAAATAGGGTGATCAGGTTTGGAGGGGAGGGGACCCTGTCTTATAAGTAAACTTTCCATATTTCTCATGAGCTACACTCGGTTTTCAATTAAGCTATAGATTCTCTTGAACTATCCACGAGAAGCAAAAAAAAAAATAGGAAAAAATAATCTTAAGCCACAATGAATCGAATGTGGAGTAAATGAAGATCAAACTAAACCACAGTCCATACCGATGATCAAACTAAAGCCACAACCCACACTAAGTAAATTTAAAGGCAATCGCTATACTTCCTACAATGAATCTGGATGACACATTGAAGCTCTGCATGAACTATGTATTCATTTTTGCCATATGCCAAATCGACTAAGCAACATCTAGGATGCAGAGAGAGCACACTTAGTTTCTATGCCACGTGTACTTGTTGATTTGGCCCGTTAAGCAAATAAGCAACAACAAATGTGTCCACTATAATAAATAGAAGGCACAGCTTAGTAGCGAAATAGAGATCCATATCACTACATGGAGAATCTTTACCAAGAATCAAAAAGACAAGCAAAGAAACAATGGTAGCGCGAAGTGGTAGAGAGCACTTTACCCGATACTGTGAGTCTAATCCACGAGCTGGTTCCTAGTGCTTGCTGAGGCCTGATGAGGCGCATGTAGATGCTGCGGCTTTTCTTAGGGCAGAGGTCCAAGGAGCACCTTCTTCTTGTACACTTCAAGCAACCATGAATACAACATGCATAGATCCATGATTTAGTTAGTAAGGAGGTGACATAGTCAACAATGAAAAAACATAGTGTAGAGGGACACCGTGGCTCCCTTACTTTGGATCCGGCCGCATGGAGGGAGATAGGGGAGAGCTGGGCAGTGGCGCCAGGTCTGAAGAATGGAGGACCCCGGGGGTGGGGATGGGGTGTGGGTGCAGATCAACTTGGAGGGGTGGGGCACCGTATGTGGGTGGTGGGGAGGGGACCTAAGGTCACTGACGAGGGCGGAGGGAGGGGCGAGCTGAGTTCACCGGCTGTGCTGACCTGGAGACGGCGTCGAGCTGAGGTCGTCGGCGCGGAGCGGCCAGACTGAGGTCACCGCTGGCAGGGGCGACCTGAGGTCGCCGACCCGCTGACTGAGCGTGTGGAGGAGGCTAGGGGGCCATCGGTGAGGGCGGCCAACCGATGGTGGCGAGCAGTTCTCAGGGGGCGGCTCCGTGTGCAGGACTAGTGGTGGCCGTGGTTTTTTTTCTTCGATTGGAGCCAGCGGCGGCGGGGTGCTGCACTGGGGTTTGGGGAAAGGGACCGTGGGTTACTGGGGTGAGCGCCCAGGGGAGACGGGAAATGGGCTGATGTGGTGTTGCGCCTTGGCGGGCTAGAATAGTGGGCTCCAATTTTTTTCTGACAGGTGTGTCCATGTTAAAAAGTTAGGCAGGATCTACGGCGACGAGCGGTGGGTCGTTAAAAGTATGATATAACGACCGACCGTTCAACGTCGAAGTGAAATAGAATTAACGATCGATAGTCTGTAGCCAAAACGAGATATAATGACCGACAGTCCGTTAGTAATCTTTAACGTCTAACCTTCCAACGTTAAATCAACATTTTTAGCGACCCCCAAGTGATGTTAATTTTGGGTTGTGGTGTAGTGTTGTGAGTGGCGGCGGGGTGGGAGAAGTGGGTAGGGTTTTTTCCAAATCTACTAAACACACTACACGTGGGCTACAGGCTGACAGGCGGGCTCCACTAATATTTAGGCGCCAATCGGGCTGAATGTTGCCCAAATCAATATACCGACCGACCGGCGGACCAAAAAAATGAGATTCAGCAACCGACCGTCTAACGGTAAACCCAAATAAAAATAGCGTCCGACCGTCGGATGACAAAACAAGATATAGTGTCCGACCGTAAGCCACTAAGTTATACCGTCCGACCGTCCAACGGCATTTTGACATATTTACCGACCCTTGGTTGGACGCTAGTATGGGCTGTGGTATAGTGGTTGCCCCTAAGTGAGCACTTGGGTACGGTGTAGGTCCGGTGTGTGTCGGATGCCACGTTGCCCTCTTTAAAAATTGCTTCAACTTCATTGGGACGTGTTGTAACCTAGTTGGCGCTCTATTCGTGCATCGGCGTTCAGCGCGATGATCTTATCTTGGCGTCTCTCCATCTTTCTCTTGGGCTATCCTCTGGTCGTAAGCATTTCTTCGCTAGTTAGCTGTTAGCACCAACTATAGGTTAGTGGAATTGGTTGAGTCTTAATCGAGACATTATGTAGTTTTGGGCTCGATTTAAAAACCGTGCTTAGCACCATTTCGGCCGCTGGCCCCGTGGGTACGGTCACCACGCGTGTATGTGCTGCTACCGCCAAACTCAAGGCATGGTCGGGCTGTTGCCGCTGGCTAGCTCGTGTGCTTGGTTAGTGCCACGTAGCGCCCTTGGCCTCACGTTGGCTGTCCCGGCTGGCTGCGGCCTAGCCCCGCTATCACTATGTGCATGCGCCACCCTCGGGCCGCCGAGCCACGCACAGGGTCGAGACGAGGTTGCGGCTATCATCGCCTTGCCATCATGGTGCTCACCCCACCCCTCATTTCACCTACCGTGTCGAGCCTCTGGGCAGGTGCCAATGCCGCCGTGCCTAGGCCAACGACATCGGTCGCAGGGGTGATGATGATGTCTCTCTGCAGTGCTTGCCCCCGCTAGCCGATGCCAGTGTGTCCGCTCAGGTCTGGCCACGTCATTCCAAGCCCTTTGCTCCAAGCCTCTAGGTCTCGTCGTCTATGCACATGTGCTCATATTGCTGCCCACAGCCGAGATCACTCGTGTGACCTCCCCACAGCTACACCATGCACAAAGCCATCGTTCCTTCCTCTTCCTAATCACCAGCTCGGGCTTTGCAGCACAATTCCTCGCATCTGTGGGTGGCATAGGTAGTTAGCTAGGCGCCCTGTTCTCCTCAAGCCCAGCCGACCACTATCAACCGACAATTTGGCGTTTTGCTCGTCGCCGGTTAGGTGCGCCGCCGAGTCAGTAGGATGGGTAGTAGTTCAATGGCTCATACCCTCAAACTCGTCTTGACTTCCTCAGTCCGGTGCTCATGGTATTGTACCCAGGGAACTCATCGGCGATGGGGTGACGCATCAGTGTCCGGCTCGGGGCGTCGCCGCTATGCCCGGGCGCACGTGGCCAGGCCTCCTTGGCCCTCCCTTGCTTCAATCATCACTATAGCGTGAACCACGGTGAGCTACTGATGCTTCCCCGCCATCTCTACCTCTCCCTTTTTCTAAAACATTTTTTTAATTTAGTTTCTAAGGAAAACTCATAAATTCCATATAAATTCGTGTAGGTGTCCAAAAATTATGAAACTAATTTTGTTGGGTTCCTAAAATCATGATCTATCTGCTAGTATATTTTGTTCACATGGTTCATAGTATTTTTATGAGTTATCTAATTAATTTGAGATGCTTAATATTGTTAAGATATGAACTTGTAGGAATTTTTGTGATAAATTGGTGATAGTATTGGCTCTAAAAATTTCACAGTAAATCCCTAACATTATTAAATGCTCACTATAATTTTTCTAGTTCCATAATAATTAGTTTGTTAACATAGTAATGAGCCCTAGTTCAAATATAGATATTAAATCAATGAAATAAAGAAACACCCTGAGATTTTAGAACTAAAACGCTTGTCCGGGAAACAACGTCTTATTCGACAACATGGACACATAGGCTAGTACATTAGCTATTAGGGCTAGCTCATTAGCTTGAGAGGCGTCAACATACTCTAAGAGTTGCGGCTGTCGTTGGTTAATTACGTCTCTGCGTTGCATCCACGTATATAATAGGAACAATGATGGATCGTGGAGTCATCTGGAGTTGCAGAAAGATGGTGCCTTGATGATCGTGTCACCACAATAGAATGCTAACTTCTAATTATATCTTACCTAGGCAAGCCCCGGTGCATAACCTCTATTATTCTACACTTTATTTTATGCTTGTGCATTAAGTTTTAAGGAGTTGAATGAAACCCACTTGCATATATATATATATATCCTTATCCTATGAGTGTTACTAGTATGGCAGGATCATGTAGCTGCTATGCTATAGGACACCAGTAGAAGTCAAGTGATTACCTGTCACTCGTGAGAGATAGGAAAGATATTATTGTTGTTATTATCATATTACTATCAAAAGGAATATATATGGATGATAATTGGAGACCAGGCGAATTGTACATTGGATTTGGACTTGGTTAGGCAACTGAGCGAGGCTTCGGTTGCATTTGTCCTGCCTAAGTCAATTGAGGACCATCCGTTGCTATGGATGGTAGTTAGGTCACAAACATATTATACTGAGCACATACTTGCTTATGGGAGTGGAAAGGCTTGTTACTCTCTTGTCCTAGGTTTTACCTCTTTTCGGACCGACTTCTAGGGACGGGTATTAGGTGGAGGTCTAAGCACCATACTGAGACCGGGTCTTAGGTGTTGGGGGCTTGGAGTCCAAGTTTGGACGGGGACCTGAACCCCGTGATAGGAGTGGAACAGGTTGGTCTTCTTTGTGCTTGGGCCATAAGCGAGGTGTGTGTTTTAGGGTACCCAGCTGGGATACATTGATTCGTGAATCACCATTTCTGTGAGAAGGTACCGACTTGGCTATGGTCTAGCACCGTAGTAAGAACTAGAACATGGAAGGTGATAAAATGGTTTGGTTGCTTACCGCGTGCTTGAAAGTAGCATAGGCGCTTACCTAGAATGATTAGCCAATTAACTAAAAATAACTGCTAAAAAGTTGGAACATATGGGTGTACTATTAGTAATGCTCCCTGCAAATGTAATAAACCAGCAAGCCAAGTGAGCCTTGTATATTCTTGGAGTCTTTTACTTTCCTCCTATTGGGTAAGTCTTGGTGAGTACAATCGAGTACTCAGGGTTTTATTCCCCCCTGTTGCAGGTGATAGGTGAATGCTAGAGCTGACTTTTGTGTGTGGAAACCTCCTGGTGGGCTCAGAGAGGATTCCTTTCACGCTGTGATCGTAGTGTTTATTTATAACCCTCACTAAAGGTTTTATAAGAAAAGATGTAAAATATGCTAGCATATCTTGTATATAAATGGCCACTATGTTAATGCTTCACCATGTCATTAAATTAATCTTTGTTTCCGCTGTAACTCTGATCATATGTTTATTTTCCACTGCAAGATAAAACTTGTGAACCTAAAGGGTGTAAACTCGTTTACATGTAAACAGTTTTAATTTTGATGTTGCATTCAATTTGTTTAAGAACTTTGATGTTGTAATAAAGTGATGTAAGAAATGGTTAAGAATGTTGTAAGCTTTATCCTCTCATTTATGATCCTAACAAAAAATGTGGATTTTTGAGCTCTCCCTGTAATTGGGTTCGATGGAACGGCATGCTTTAGTGCACTATCTTGGGTACTAAGTGTCTAATGGAGGACAAGTACTCTTGAGAGGGAATTAGATTAGGTGGTTCTACAGCATATATATATATATGAAGTCTGGTTTGATGTTATGTTATCTTTCTAGTAGCACTGCTCTCCTCTTATTATGCATGTAGCCATGTGTAGCTCTCCAAAACTAACCAAGACCTAGGAATAGGTGCCTAATCTTTTATGCCACTAAAGCATAGTCCGACCATGTTGTATTAGATGAGGCCAGACCATATATTAGGTGTTTGTCCAGCTCTTTTATCATGGACATGCAAAATCAACAACCAAAGGATAGTCCCCCCCTCATTTTGCCACAGGCCAGACATGCAAAAAAAGGTGCGGAAGTGAAAGGGCAACAAGATGAGTTAGGTAATGGTTTGAACTTAGTTAATTGTGGTTTGTATCTGGATGTCAATAATGCTGATGTATCTCAATCTATAATTGGCAGTGCGCTTGTTTATTCAGTGTTTGTTCAATGTTTATATCAGTTTGTTCATTTCTTCGCAGTGGTGTTCACTGTTCAAAGAAAGCCATTACCTGTGCGCCCTCATCAAAATAAAGCACATTACAAAATACATGAAAAGCACTAAAAAATAGTTAAAACCACCATTATATCGATTCCTAATATTTATCTAGGTACATGAGGCCATTCAAAATAGACCAAAAGTGCACTACAGCACACCCGCCATTGTACTACTACTAGTTACTACTACACCTATGATTACTATACTAATTAACACCTACTAATCGATGCCGCTTCCCCTGCCGTCACCGTTGCCGCTACACCTCCTTGTCGTCCTACTCCGACAAGGAGTCATCCTCGTCCTCCATGATCGTGTTGGGGGATGGAGGGTTGAGCCTGCGCTTCTTATAGCATGGCATGGGGGCGAACCCCGGTGGAATGGTCTTGGTGATGTTGTCCACCTCCTCCATCAACGCCTCCTCCTCCTCCTCTATCACTGGCGGTGCCTCCTTCTCCTCATCATCGGTGGGCTCCCTATCATCTTCGGTGGGCTCCTCCACCGGCAATGGATACTCCTCGTGCTCAGGGCTCGGCGTCGATTGATTCACCTCCTTGCCATCCTTGTCTTCATAGTCGGTGGAATACTTGCTGGATGACCAGGGCCCCATTGCTCACTCTATGCTGTAGTCACCGCTGGTGAGTAGGGATCAAAAGAGGTGATGTGATGGACTGTTAAGTAGAGTACGTATGAGAGAATACCCTAGTCAGTGGTGCTCTCTATAGCCTACTAGTTATTTTAAAGAGGAGAGTCGAGCGGTTGCTCTCCCATAGGACATGATGCTTAGGCTTCGCGGTTGGTTGGCATCCCCTGGCCCTTTTTCATGTTTTGACTCCTAGGTTAAGAAATAGTGTACATTCAATCCACCTGGTCGCCTGCCCACCCGGTAATCTAAACCATGTCATCGTTGTGAGTGTCCACGCTAGTTTGTAGAGGGCATTTAAGAACTCCTACTGTAACCCCCGCTCGACCGCCTCCTCCTCAATCAAAGTAATTAAGTCAATCGTGCCACTCCGCCTCTCCAGCCCTCCGTCTCGCCACCATCCACACGCCATAGCTTCATCCACTTGGATAATGATGATGCTGACGGCGCTCCCTATCAACATGCAAATTGAGATGGCTGGCCACCTCGCTGTGACCTCGGATCGGCCCATGGATGACCTCCACATCTTACGGGCAACCTGCTCATCCATGCGCCGCATCTACGGTGACCATGGCGAGAGGTGTCGACGCCAAAAATCCAACATCGGGAACACAGTGATCAACGCCGGTGAGAGGCCCACACAGAGCAGATCTTGAGCTTCTCTCTAGGCTTTAGAAGGGCACCACCGGACCGAACGGTCGTGACCTCGGGGGGCGTGCTAGTCAATTTGACCTACAATTAACAAGGGAGCAAGATTGATCAGTAATTTAAGGTGGAACATGCTGGTTGTTTGCCCAGATAGTTCCAAATGTGCAACTAAGTGGCCAGTGAGACGAGGCTATCGACTGGAGAGTCGATATCTAGCATGTTCATGATGTATAATAAGTAAAAGAAGCATATCAGCAATCATTAGTTACTCAATTATATAGATCTAACCTATCGATCATCATGAAAGCATGCGAAAGATATAAAAATAGGCATGAAAGTATATGATTTGATTGAGAAACATACTAGCTTTTAATCAAGACAAAAACAAGTAGAGAACATGTAAATAGCCAATATATATTCTCGAAAGACAAGCTATCGGCTAAATAGCAGATTCTAGTGAAAGAAGGGTCATAGCATGCAACCACTCAACCATTAAACATGTATAAGCCCATACGCCTATCAGATCCAATCTACTATCTTTATTAGTGGGGATCAGACCTAACCGATACAGCCACAATAAGGATAACAGATTAAACCTTCAAAGCATATAGATCTATAAACACTTAACGAGATCGCGGGAACACACTATGATCATGAGAGCTCAGGCGATCGGCTAAATAGCCGATGCAGATATAGCATGTAGCCAAAGACTATGCTTGGCCATAAGCAAGGCTTACCACCTGATGATTTTCAATCTATATGCAAGCAGTGGGGGTCAGCCTAACCGATGCAGCCACAAAAGCACTTCTAGACCGGATCTCGTCAACTAACAAGCCTTACCTAGGGCTAAACATGCCTTTAACCACACGCTATCTTCAACCAAGACCAAAATAGAATGGCTAGACTAGCAAGAACCATTGTCAAAGTAGGATGTAAACAATGTAGTGTGATGAGATGACGATTAAAAAAGAAATATAAAGCCGATCTATCTCAATCTTAACCGGGCAGGGGATTTGTGTCAAAATTCATACGAGATCAGACTTAACCGAGGGTAGCCATGTTGATTTTGATAAGAACCGAGTATAACTATCCACAATTGCACGAGATCAGACTTAACCGAGGGTAGCCTTACAATCAACTGACGACAACTATCTTATACAAAGTTTGCAAGAGGTCAGACCTAACCGATGCAGCCTTACAAACAAGGTATAAGTCATGACGGATACTCACGGACAAATCAAAGGTTGGACCTAACCGATGTAGCCCTGCTTGCCAAAGAACTCATTGAAATCTACTCTACTCCTACTCCTAAGTGGTGGCGTGAGCCGAAAAGTAAAGGTACTGATTTGTGTTGATCGTTAGAGATGTTCATTACAAAGGTCGGGGTTCAATATTTATACCCAAGGCTTGACTATGAGTCCTGGTTGAACAAGACCGGTTATGAAAACTTTGAAAAGTGAACAAAACTTCCTAATCTAAGATAACTTGGACTCCAATCTTTCCTTTCTATGGAGCCTGACATGTCTTCTTGCTCCGTGCCTTGCTGATCCTGTCGATAGGGCCCACTCCCTCGAAATGACGACGTTATTTTCATTTTGATGGTAACTTCATTAGCCAATCCTTGCTGAATATCTTGGCTTTCTCTTGATGGATTTAGACTTTAGGGCCCTTGTCTCCTCAAACCAAATTTTGGTGTCAATAGGAGGACGAGGGCCGACCCTATCGACTATTATGCCGTCCTTGCTAGCCTGGCCCAAGTCGGTAACCCGGAGGCTTGTTTCCTCACCAGGATATAAACCGTATTCAAGGAAAAGCATAGCCCCCGGCCATGCCTCTATGATCTCGCCCATGCTGCCCATGGTGGGCACAATCTGGCGGCCTATCTAGTCGCCCTATTGCTCTATAGGCACAATGGCGGTGCCGGTGACGACGACACTACGAGGCGGTACATGAGATAGGTCGAGAGTGAAGAAGAAATGTGGGCAGTGGCGGCGAACAAATGAGTAGGTGGCTAAGCAACAAGGGGTGTGTGTTGTGCCGCCACCCGGCCATCAAGGTGATCTACAATACGACGTGGGGACGGTTGTCCCTACCGCTGTAGGCATAGGTGTGCGGCGATCTTTCTTGCACAGGCAGTGTCTGCGGCAATATTGTAGACGGATGGGAACTTAGGTCTATGTATTGCAGCGAGAACTATAGGCTTCATCAAGAATTCCATTTTTTTGAATGGCGATTTGGAATAAGAGATTAATAATTCACTCTTTACATACAAAAGTGAATTACTCCCTCCGTCTTGAAATATAGTGTATTCTAGCATTTGAAATTTGTCCTCAAATATAATGTATTCTGCAGCTTTTGATTTCCTATTGCTTTTGTTTTTTTTTGTGTCAATTATATTTATTTCCTATAGGGATTCAACGAAAGTACTAATACGAAACAGGTTTCCCTCTATAATGTGAGATGTTTCCGACTCAGTCAGATTTACAATGCTCAGACTTTCTTCCATGTGTAGTAAAATTTGAATAGCTATGTGGCTCCTTTGTTAGGCATTAGATCGATGTGAGACTGGATCGGATGAATTCCGTTATGCATGTTTACCATGCTACAAATCAGCAAGAGAACAAAAAAGAAACATGTAGGCAAAACCAACCAACAGGGGCTAGAAACCGGCTACCAAATGACCCCTGGGTCAGTAGTAGTGGTAGTCATGAGTGCCTTTGATCTGTGTTGAACCGAACTTGTCTTATTTTCATGACTACTTTAGTCTTCAGTCTATAACTCGTCAGTCTTCATCCTTCAGTCTGCCCCTCGACTGTCATGACTGCTTGCATGCTCCTGCATTCCCACACAGACACGCATGCATGGGTGGCGTCAGCAGCCTGTTGCAACAGGGATGTCGCCTCACGGCCCATCACATTGACGTGACGTGGCGAAGCCACACCGCCAAACCATGCAAACATCTCATTGGTCGTTGGTCATGGGATGGTACTTTGTATTAGGTGGGTTGAACTCTGTTGAGCATGGTGTAGCTCAGGTCATTGGATTTCTATTTGTCTTTTATTGCCTTGGTGTCTTTGTCAATCTTTGTTGAACTTGAAAGAACCTTGCAGCGAGGAGCAAGTCTCGCCTTAGTCTAATGCAGAGCTAAGTAGCCATTGGTGTTGAAATGTTATTGCACACGTAAGAAAGTCCAATCTCTGTACATTTGGATGCATCTGACAGTATCCTCCATAGTTTCTCCTTGTTTTCCTGTGATGCTTGTTATTGTGCCATTTACAATTTTAAGTTTGACTAACTTTATAGGAAAGAGTGACAACATCTATGATGTAAAATGCAAGGGGAGATACATAAAGAGTAACAACATTATGAAAGAGTAACAACATGCATGTCCCAACATTTGTCTATGGCGTGCACTCAGTCACAACATTTGTATCAGTAGTAGTAGTCATGAGTGGCTTTCCCCTTCTGTCAATTGACACTAACCAAAATCATGCTTACAGATGGCAACTAGTTACCATACCACGGATGTGTACTCTACAATAAATGATCACAACTTTTCCCCTGACCATGTCCTCTAGTATATTCGATGAAATGATGTTTACCCATTTCTTATAAACCGTTTGCTCGCCTGATAGTCCGAGTAGCATAAATTTGAACGGGCCAAACATCTAATTAGTTTCAATTCTATTTGTTTCTTTAGGAATTCAACAAATGTATTCGTACGAAACAGGTTTCCTTGTATAACGTGAGATGTGTCTGGCCCGGTCAAATTTACAATGCTCCGACTTTCTTGCGTGTGCTGTAAAATTTAAATAGCTATGTGGCCTCCTTTAGGCATTACATCGATGCGAGACTTGTGACAGAACCACCCAATTTATACAAGATCAAGTACGGCTGTCCCTGCTAACATGTTGACACACGCATACTTTCACTTATATAAACCCGGTAGTCCGCTGAGTGTCACGAAGGACCTCGGTAAATCAACATCACAACCAAGATCACGTGATTTAGCAAATACACATCACATACGCAGAGTTGCAGGAGAAATAATATTACAATTGGGTTCACAAATAATAGTACAAGTTTGGGTTTCAAAACCGATTAGTGAAAACAACATAGCTTTCAAATGATTACATTAATATAAGTTCCAAATACATTGCTAGCATAAGTGTCAACCTCTGATAAAAGCATATAGATGAGAAGTAAATATAGAGTCAACGAGCCCACCGGCGGTTAGCCACCATCTTCAGCAGGCCATGAACTTCACCTGCAACATGGTGGGATAAACCCTGAGTACTCAAATGTACTCAGCTAGACTTACCCATCATAAACCAGAAATAAAGTGACATCAAGGAGTATGCAAGGCTTTATAGGTGGAGCTAGCTTGACAATATTTTTGCATAAAAGCCAAGAGTTGAGCCATACATTTTTACAATTCAATAACCAAGTTAATTATAGTTATTGATCTCTAGATTAGCAACTAACATGTGCCAAACATGTGGGATATCATTTATTAACAGGCAATAGTAACCATAGCCGGTATAATGTTGTAACATCATCATCATCATTATAACCATCAAGTTCAATTAAGTGTCTCTACATTGTCGCTGCTCAGTCAAGTTCTCACTATCTGGGAGAGACGGTGATTTGAATCAATTCCTACCCAGCTGGGGAATTATTCCTAACACAAACCCAATCAACCTGATCAGTGGTTGTCTTAGGTCACCTTTGGTTCAACTCAGGAACAAATTTGTGGTTCCGAGCAGCGCCACACTCTCAGGGAGTCCACTCTGCCAGGTGGTCAATCTCACCTTTGGACTTACACCAATAGCTCCCCACACATCCTTACTACCACCAGAGTGCGCACTTTCACTTCTCTGGCCTTCTGGCCTAAGTTGAGCTACTTGGCTTCACGGTCGGAATGAGTTATCCAGCCAACTAAGTGATAGGCATGCATTCAACATGACATGAGGACGTACAGTGAATTGGTCCTTAACCGACACAGACAGGGATAGATCCACACCCAAGACCTCCATGTCTTGTTGCTTCTTTATCAACATCCCGCCTGTCTCCTTTTTATTCATTAACACATGGTTATTTCCATGATAGCAAATATAGTCAACCGTGCTTTGGTATCCACCTATATCTCGCAGGTGATAGGAAATCACCCAACTTCTACCGGTCTAAGCATTGCTAAGCATACAGTCGATCCTGGACCAACATCGGGTTCAAGGTATATTTCTGGACAAGGTAGTTCTATGCATCAAGTGGTTCCAATCAACTTTTATAACCTAATGCATCAAACATAAAGAACTCAAGTGATATTTATAAAAACATAGGAGGCTTAGAATGCTTCGAGGCTTGCCTAGGATCCAACACTAGGTCAGTGTTTGTTAGATGACACTCGCTTGGTGAGTATCTCCCATCCTAGCACTTGTCCAGTCCTTCGATCTTCGGGATAGGTCCACCATACACCGTCTTTAGGTTTGGCTCCAACATCACATCCTTCACGTGGTTCATCTAGCTTACCTAGATGAGATGTAAGATGCAAGCGCATGAATATGAAGAATGGTAATATGAGATGCATCACATAATAGCATTCAAGGCAAACATAAGATCATGTAAGACATAGACACCTAGAGTTATTTAACTAAACATCACACAACCTATTATAAAGGGATAGCAATCATATTAGGTATGGAACACAAGTGAACTTAAGTTCAGATATTACACCCATGCATTGATCAAGAACTAACCAACATGTTTAGCCAAAACAAGAGCAAGCTAAAGCAATCACCTAGCACCTGTATAGAAAACTAGGCAGTAGCATAGCAGTCACTTGTTTTATCCATAACTAGAGATCCAGACATCCAAAGAAGGTGATCCTAGACTTTCTGGAAAGCTAATGAAATTGCCTACAACATTGTTATTATCACCAAAAGCTTATTCCAAAGCTAACTAGGTAAAACATGCCAATGTTTCAGATCTGCACAGAACTAGGATAGAAAAGTAGTAGTAGTCTAAAAATGGCATAACTAGAGTTACAGACATCAAACAAGCATGAACCTTAACTTTATATAAATATTATTAAATTATATAAAACATGTTTATTATCATCATCAGGTGATTCCACCATTAACAAGGTCAATCAATCACAATTGAGCACCTCTGTCCAGACTTGGATAGATTTTGCCATGCAACTTCACAAGCTTATAACTGGAGATTTAGACCACCAAAAGGAGTGATCTAGGATAATTTGGAAATCTTAAGAAAAACACTATAACTTTTATATTATCACTAAGACATTATTTCATATTTAACTAGGTCAAACAATGAAATCCTTCAAATCTGCACAGAGCATAGACCATTTCTTGAATTCATACCTCCTAAACTATTAGGCCTATGGTCATGAAAATTTAACACAATCAAGATATGATAATTATATACAACTTTTGTATTCACTAAAACCACAGCAAATATTATTTACACCATGAAAATAATTGCACAAGCAAAACTGCACATGCAGCCCAAACAGCAGTGGTACAGAAAACTGATAGGAGCTTCAGAGAAGCATAACTGGAGTTCTAGACCTCCAACAAACATGAATCATAACTTTTTAAAAATCTTATGAAGTTACCTACAACTTTATTATTCTCATCTTAACATGATTCTATAGTTAACAACATCAATTAATTCAATAATTGCATCTCTGTCCAAAATATGGACAGAATCTGACATACCACTTTAAACATCTATAACTAGAGTTCTATATGTCTCATAAATGTGGTTATAGACTTTTTAGAAACCTTAGAAAATTCTAAACAACTTTATTATAAACACCTAAAGCTAATTCTACTACTAAAATGGCCCCACAGTACCAACAAGGCAACCATGTCTGGGTTTGGGCACAAACAACCACAGAAATGTAAGCAACGATAACTAAGAATCTACTTAACCAAAAATTTTTGAGACAAGGCTATTTATATTTTTGAAAAGCTTAATAAAAGTACTACAACTCATGTACTATCATAAAATCATGATTCTTAACTTAACTGAGCCAATTAATATAAACATGCAGTCCTATTCAGAATAGGAGCAAAGCAACACAGGGCATTTGTTATTTTTATAGATCTTAAACTATCAAACCTAAATTCCTTAAATTGTTACAACAGCATTCACATAGCATTAGTAGACTACCATAAAAATTTCACATTTATTTGAGCACAAAAACTGCAGTTATGAAAAAGACGAGACACAACTAGTATTAAAAACCTAACTGCATAAATTGATTTTTACAGAAATAACTTTAAACTAAATCATTCCATATTATAGATTTACTGTATAGATAATTTCACAAGGATTCCAAAAAGTTCTCATTTGCTATTTTTGGATTTTTCTACAGTTTGCTACAATTTTCCAAAATTCAGCTAATTATATGCATATAATGAAAAGAAAAGGACAGACGGTTTTGCATTGGGTCCCTGAAGAAAACATAAATTAAATTTCAGCGAACCGGCCCTTATAGGCACTATTTAGATATGTCTATGGTTTGCAGATCAACCCTTCCCTTTTATCAAATTTCTGCGTGAAGCCCTTCACGTGGTCAGAACAGAGGAGCACGCCGGCTCATTGTTGCCGACCGGAGGAAGCTCGTCAGCGGTGTAGGAATGGCGGGGAACACCATGGGGTCCACGTTCACCCTAATGTTGCTATGGATGACCGGGAGACAGGCCGTGGCGCCCTAGCCATGCACGCCGGTGGCATGCAACGGTGGTAGTGGTGGTCCTCCGGCCTCCTGGCCTGGGTTGGCTCGACGAAGGAGCGCGCGAGAATGAGGAGAGGTTGGCAGCGCTGGTGGCGCACGCGGAGGGACACAAGGAAGCTCGGGGCGGCGGGGACACAGCGGCGGCGGCGAGCTCGGCCAGCCGGCCATGGCGGACGTGGTCGCGTGCGGCGTTACAGTGAGGGAGAGCGAGAAGGGGCGAGTGAGGGAGAGCGCTGAGCGAGCGTGGAGGGCGTCGTGCTTCTCCAAATGCAAGAGGGAGCAGCAGGGATGCGTGTTGGGGAGGTGGGGTGTGGAGCGGTGCATGAACGCCACGAAGGCATTACAATGAACACCTAGCGGGCGTTAGCGAGGGTGAGGTTGGTGCTAGTTTTGGGTCAGATCTGTGTTGATTTGGACCTTGGGTCTAAAACAAAGTTTGAAGCCCGTGAACTGCTCTTCATTTTTCATTTAGGGGCCATAGTCATTAGGGAAATAGATTAGCAGTTAATTACGCTCCAAGACGGCATTGTCAATGCATTGACAACAATTACCAAACTCCAAAATTGATGGTCAAAATGAAGTCAAACTGGTGCCATCTTTTTTGCACGCGCTTCTCCACACTGTATACTCCAACTTTTATTTTGGGACCCGATCAAGTTGCTTAACAAAATCACGAGAACGTGAGATGCCAAAGTCATTGCGTAGTGAAATTCTCAGACTTAGAATATTTTTGGACTCTGAAAACAGCAGCCGATTCAAAGTTTGAGCCTCGATTTGACTTGCTTACATGCTGATCTAGCTCTTGATCCAAAAAAAAAGTTTGTTCTAATCCACTCAAACTTCAACTTTTATTTAAGGTGCAACTCCATGCAAGCACTATAAGCGATTGGTAATCATAGGTCAAAATAGTATCACGATAAAGTTTAAATTAGAGTTTTTGATCGATTGAGGCATTTTCTTGACTTCTGCTCAACACGAACCCTTCATGACTTTTGTTGTAGAGTTCAATTAGAGTCATTTGAGCAAGGAAGAAAGGTTTGGTTAATGACCTATAATTCCATTCACTTAATAAAGCAATCCAAGAAAGATTATAACTTATCATTTCATGTGACTTCTTGATTCCAAACTTCATGAAACTTTTCCACTGGTCAAGATGGATGCATGTTGATGTAATGTACATGAAATAGGCATGTTTAACATTACTCTTGCATAATCTTAACAAGGGTCCACATGTAAGCAAAGGTGTGTTGTCCAAGTTTAAGTTGGAGCTCACTCTTATAGATTTGATCTTGACACCTTCATCACCACTTAACATGTCATGTTCGAGCTCAAACCCATTGCTTAACTAGTGACAAACACCTATGGTGTTACAGCCCTCCCCCCTTACGAGAATCTCGCCCTGAGATTTGGTGCGAAAGACTTTTAAGGGAAGAGAAGCATGTCATCCATTTTCCAACATCAGTGATATCCTTACGCTACTTAACTTCAGAGTATCAGAGAGGCTAATTTGGTCAAGACACTTTCTGATACTTGCTCTTCGTAGTAAGTTTTGTCTAAAGAATTTCCTTCATTGGCTTCCATGAAGCATTATTACTTTGGGAGGAATCCAAGACAGCACAATACTTCATTCTCGAGATACGGAGAGTACTATGGAGCATAAACTAATTACCCACAATCTCTAATTCCCTAGTGGATATAGCATGGACCATGTGAACTTTGTACTAGATTGCAAGCTTCTGAAATCTACTCATTACAATGGTTCCATGTTCGTTCACAAAGTTTGAAAAGTAGTCCTCTACCAAAGTAGCTTGAGTACAACCTTTCATAAGGGATGAGATCAGAGACGAGGTAAGCATCCTCCGAGGTTGTGAGAAACCGAGTAACCAACAGACAATATCTATGCCGGTCGTAACCATTCAATCACTCAGATGCCAACCGATGGAAAACTACATAATGTTCCATGTGTGTAGTTCTCTTTCTCTAATGATAACACTATATTTTCTGAGTTCGTTGAGTGAACGGTGAATGTGATAGCTGACTCTGTGGACCCATCATTTTCGACGATCATTATTTGAGGGAATCCTCGTATCCAAGCGGCAACAGTTATCTAAGTTTAATGTGAGGCAACCACATGCGTAAAAACACATGGAATGTACCAAAGGACAAGTACGCCTTGGAAAACAATGCTAACGAAGGATGATAGCGAGGTCTGAAGGTCAACGAAAGTTGTAGGTATACTGGTGACTTAAAAACAATTACACTACCAAGCAGGTTGAGCACAATTTGCCTTCATGGTGCAGTGGCGCAGTAAGTTGGGTTGACTTACACTATCACAAAATTAGCTTGGTTGGACTACTTTTGACATTGAGGCTTCCTTTCTAATGTCAATCAACAATTCATAAGCAAAATCTGAAATCTGTTGTTTGACACTTCAAATTATTTTCGACTCGTAATGGCACCAATTGACTTATGGAACACTTTGACTGCTCCAGCATTGTTGATATGAGAGGGCAAAAGTGAGGCATGAAGGGGTGCAAGGAGTCTCCTCTAGGGCACCTACAGGATTATCTAATGACAAAATATTGACCATGTTGCTAAACTTAGCATCAATTATAAACACAACGTTTCAAATGTGAGGGATGATAGTAGTCAGCAGAGAAATCATAGATTTTGTACCTCTCGGTAATCAGTTCATATCCTGCAAACTACTGATCAATGGTGCACAAATTTTGGTAGGCATTTAGATCCAAGAGTCCTTTAACTACTGACCAAAATTCAGCTCAAACGGACACCGTTTGACTATCCAACAAATCATCTACCAACACTGCTTTGTTCTGAAATTTTGTGACCGAACTATCAAAACATCTCTCAAATCTGATGCTTTACTCAACCAATCCTCAAACCAGCTTAAGACATCGAAGTACCTTAAATGAGGAATGAGATTACCAAGTTTGGTGTGAATTCAACCATGTTTGAGCCACTAATCACTGGCTTAAAGATTAACGGTTTAGTGCAATGAAATCTCGACTGATTTCCCGTTCTTCTTTTCCTTTGATTTACACATTGGGAAATGTGTTCACAGTCTTTAACTCTTTTTATGACAGCGGTAGCTTCTCGCTGAGGATGAAGGCTAGGGTTTTCCTTACATTCCTCTTAGGAAACAACCTCAACCATTGATTTAGACACCAACTCAACGATGCACAAGCATTGAACTGGTGGGCTATTTTTGTAGGGTACAATGCACACTTCACGTGGAGTGACAGTCCTACAAAGATAAGGGAACGTCTCTGATTATCCTTCTATACTTCCTCCAATAGGGTCTTGAACAAATCCTTTGATAGCACCATATACATAATGATGCTGACCGAGACTAGGGACGTGCTTTCTCTAGCTCTTTACTTAGCTGATATAGCATCCTACACTATCTATGTGATTGTCCAAGATGGAATTGACTTGACTACACAGGGCCTGGAGAAGAAAGCAGTATTGGCATCACTAACCTGCTTTGCTGTTTCTTCGCTTAGCATTGTCCTGTGAGACATAGCCTTCAGAGCTACCAAGGAGTTATTACCTAGCTAGAGATTAACTTTCCTATTGGTAACTAAGTAGTTGTCTCTCAACATATAAAAGCTTCAAAACTTCTTTTAGACGGCAATAATTGTAGTTGATGTGTAAACAAACAGTTACCATGGAAGTCAGCAGAAAAGGGGTGACACCGATGAAGGTCAGTTTGTGTCTACATGATCCTTATGCACCTAAAGATTGAGAACTTGGACAGGAAGCTCATGAGTACTAGGTGACTTATTACAGCACATAATATCTCCATCCATTGTCACTTGACTGTTAACTTGTCCAACGTTACATGTTGTGTACCTTTCTGATCCAACAGGGATGACATAAGTTGCTCAGTAGATGACCGATGTCATTATAGGGACAGTCAAGTAGGGTCACTTGTCTACCACCTCTTGTAGTCTATTTATGTTCATGTCAGTGACCTATTCTTCAAAGGTTATCCTTTGGACGACTCCAGAAGGAAATCTTATTATATCTGGTTCGATGTATAGATCTTCTGACAAGATAAGGAGAGATAACCAAGGAAGAGCTTATGTGAAAATAACACATCAGTGCAGTTCTACAATGGATCATGACTAGGAACCTCAATACCAGCACGTGCCGAGCAACACAACCTTATGTGCGCGCCCACAGGAGGCCCTCGGTTTCATCGCGGCACCGTAGATCACTAATCGTGGCACCATTACCGAACATACAACCCACCGGAATTTTCACGTGGCACAAATTTGGTTGCAAAGGAGCAAGCACAATGGAAGATGGGATACCAAACAAAGGTAGTCACAAGGTTAGAAGTCAACAAGGAGGCAATCCGAAGATCAAAACATAGCGCAAGAGAACATAGCCTAATTGTCAAAGACAACTGAGTAGGGGACTCTTGCTTAATTTCCATATATGCCTTGTGTCCACCAAGGTGATTACCAGGTAAAGATTAACATGAGATTTGGTCTTGTCGAGCAGCAACATGAGATCAAGATTGGTAAACATCCAGAGACTTGAAAGTGTTGGAGACAAAACAAACAAGATTCGAGGGATAGAGCCAATGCACTGACTAGGGATTTAGTGGATAAAGCAACGACATGATCTGTGAGAAAAGGTTCCAAAGCCAGGGTAGATGGCAATTAGCATGGCACTAGATCATCCATAGGAGAAGGAGCAATGAGGTCCAACAAGGATTTTTGAGCAGGATACTCCCACACAGGAGCGGGACAACCACAAAACATTCAAGCATTCAAGGGAACTCAGCTTGGGCCTAAGGTCAAGCAAAGGCATGGATAAGGTCTTCATAATGCAATGTTCAAGGGCTAGCAATCACGTGTACAGGCTCAGACTCCTAACAGAGAACTTAGTTGGAAACGACAACCATGATATTATCAAAACTTGGATACTATTCTAGGATAGCGCTCTTCAACACTCGTATGCTTACCAAGGGCAAAAGGGGTGACAACTATGACACTACCTAGATAACAAGCATCCACACATATATCCTATTCTTAAGCGAGCATTTCGAAACGCTCAATCCAATTAGCTTAAGCGACTATTACTAAGCACAAAGCTCACACCTAACAAGTAGTCACCTACAGCAACACCACTTCACATATCATGCAAAACATGGTGGTAAGGCACTATTATCTTTTATTTCCTTTTTATTGAGTAGGTGAACATATCTTTAGAACAAGTTTTACTTATACTTAGCAAATTAGTTTTCGAAGGGATGAAGTTTTTGCTAACTACTAACTTGCGATCTATTTCCTTTAGAAGCAACATGCAAGGCAAAGCTAACCACACACTATCTTCAAGCACAGCTATTCAAGCAGCATGGGACAAGGCATTTTGTCTAGCTTCACACAGGGAAGATAGTAACATCACATTAATCACAAGTTACTTAGTATTAGAACAAAGTGAGGGAAGCATATTTATGCACAACCACATCATGATGCATGCTCGTCCTATTCATCCTCATGAAATTGCCAGCCTAAGGTGGCAATCACGTTCTATGTTGGTGGTATAACACGTACTCTCTCGATATATAGCTAGTCGTCAGCTACATTCAATCTACGCATTCGTGGTTAGCGTACCTACAGCCAAATTCATTGTAGTCCATCCCCACAAGAGATAAATAAGCACACAATGAAAGCAATAAACTAAGATACTCTCCATATATACATCCCTAGATGTATATACTTTGGTATCCATAGCTACCCGACAAATATACCCACAATTAAGTACCTTCATATATACATGTGTGTAACATGTAAATATTCCAGTAACCACAGCTAACTCTCCCCTAGACCGACAGTTGGATGGTCATGCTTTCACAACTCACACTTGCCTGGGCATAGAGGCAATTGATCCATACATTACCATTCAAGTGAACGACATCCATACAATAGCACGCCGTATGCATGACGAAAGTAAAAACCCCCATGTTAGTACTTAAATAGCCACCTAATAGTCCTTAACTGGGCATAAAGGAGGATGTCGCTAGCATAGTTTTGCAAATTAGTTTTGACAAATTTACCTCTAGCTAAAGTTTTAGTTAAAATATGCTTTTTAAAACCAAAACTTTGTTTTTAAAACTATGTACATGACAGTATTATGCTTAATCTTGCTTTGATGCCAGCTGTGACAGAACCGCCCAATTTATACAAGATCAAGTACGGCTGTCCCCGCTAACACGTTGACACGCGCATACTTTCACTTATATAAACCCGATAGTCCACCGAGTGTCACGAAGGACCTTGATAAATCAACATCCCAACCAAGATCGTGTGATTAAGCAAATACACATCACATACGTAGAGTTGCAGCAGAAATAATATTACAATTGGGTTCACAAATAATAGTACAAGTTTGGGTTTCAAAACTGATAAGTGAAAACAACATAGCTTTCAAATGATTACAATAATATAAGTTCCAAATACATTGCTAGCATAAGTGACATCCTCTGATAAAAGCATATAGATGAGAAGTAAATATAGAGTCACCGAGCCCACCGGCGGTTAGCCACCATCTTCAGCAACCCACAAACTTCACCTACAACATGGTGGGATAAACCCTAAGTACTCGAATGTACTCAGCTAGACTTACCCGTCATAAACCAGAAATAAAGTGACACCAAGGAGTATGCAAGGCTTTATAGGTGGAGCTAGCTTGACAACCTTACTCATGTTGACCGTTGGAGTGACGGCTACGTGGCATCACCCTATCAGAGAGGTCCGTTGGAGTGACTGGACGTAGAGGAGCGTCAGATCCTCCTGAACCTGATGCCTTCGGTCCTCAAATTTCCTCTCTGAAACCTTACTCATGTTGACCAGACGCTGCAAACATAGCGTCCAGTCATTCACTATTCAGCGTTCGATCCTTCATCAACACTAAGACCTAGCTGCTAAGTTGGTCGGCACCAACGCATCCGGTCCCAATCAATGCGTAGCGTCCGGTCTCTCCTCGTCTTCTGCTGTGCACGCTGAACATTGACCGGATGCAGCACTTGTGAGTCCGGTCAACACTAAATCAGCGTCTAGTCAATCAATTGACCCTTCATTCACTTCCAATTCAAAATCCTTTGTGAATGAATTTGACTCCAATCGATCTTAGAGCTATTCCTGAACTACCTAGTGCTAAGTTTGACAAGTGTGCATCACACCTAACCCATTAGACTCACCTAGGTTAAGCTACTAGTTCACACCCCCTTAATAGTACTTCCAAAGGAAAAACAAAGTCCTAAACTACTCTAAGTGTCTCTCCAACACCAAACGACACTTAGAACTAGTCCATCCTTAACCTTGTCATCCATCCTTTGAAAACCAAAACAATTTCCATCGATAGGGGCATGAAAACCATAATTTCCCAAACAATCATCATGACCATGACCTAATTCAAGTTATCTCTACAAAACACACATTAGTCACAGTAATCTCATGTCGTCATTAATCACCAAAACCCAACTAGGGGCCTAGATGCTTTTAATCTCCCCCTTTTTAGTGATTGATGACAACACAACCTCGAGTATGTATAGGAGATGTGTGAGGTTTTCAACATGCTTGGTTCATATAAGCAATTGACAATAAGAAGAAAAGAGGGTTAGGCATGCTTATATGATCCAAGCCAATGCAATGTACTCACAAGATATGAAATAAGCATGAGTACACAAAGTAAAGCTCATTTGTATCGGAGTAAAATGCAGAAGCAATGCAAATGAGCATAACAAAATGACATGACATATTATCAAAGTAGAGAGCACACAAGTCACATAAGTTCCACAATCACACATATGTCACATATAACACAATGCATGAGAGTAAACTAGAATGCATGAAGTATCACACACAAAAAATCGAGTCCATCTCACATGCTCCCCCTAAATCTAACATACTCGCTCCCTCTCCCCCTTTGGCGTCAAGCACCAAATCCTAAGGGTCGGACGATAGGTCAAGAGCAGACGAGTCCAAAGCTGAGGTGCGGTGAGAGATCTGAAACTAAGCTACATCATCCTCGAACCCTGAACTCTTAGCGGTCGGACCCTCTGTCACTAGAAGTGGAGGTGAAACAGTTTGGGTCTGCTCAATGGACTCGGTGGCTAGGTCGGCCTATAGCTTAGAGGGTGTCACTCTAGGAAGTGGAGCTAAAACTACCGCTATCGCTGTTGTTGAGACCTCAAGAGTGGGAATGACTATCAAAGGTGGCACGGACGAAGCAATAGAGGATGTGATCATCTCAGTAGTCCCTATGACTAGAGCGGCTGTGGTAGCAGCAAGGACTCGAAACTCAGGCGGTGTAGGCTATCCTGTGAGGTCACTGAAAGTAATACCCAAACTCCTAGAGACAGGGATGTCCGTCACTAGCACTGACGTGGACTGAGTAGGAGTGAAGCCCATGACTATAGGAGTGAAGTGCTGAGCCTACTCTGTCCCTGGTGAAGTGAACCACTGATACATCTGCTCGATAGGTGAGGCGAACTGTGCAGCCAGCTGTCCCTAAATCTGAAGCCCACTAGGCTATATAGCTAGAGTCATTGGGTAGTAGTAGCAGGCTAACCGAGCTGCAACCTAGGCTAGTGAAGAGCAATCCCTGTGATAGAAAAGACTTGCTGCATGAACCCAAGAAGCTACTGCTGAATGACTAACTGTTGTTGCTGCATGGCCTACTATGCCTGCTAGAACTGATCCTAGCATGCCTACACCTAAGCAATGGCAGTTGTTGTCTCCTGTGCCTCACGAGCCTGGTCCTACCGCATGTGCTCAAGTATAGCCAGCAAGGTGGGGTCTGTCTGCGGCGGCTGTGGCTGTGGCTGTGGTGGAGCTGAGCTAGAGCCATCAGCCTCTACCATGTGCACGTGGTGGCATATGTGGGATAGGCTGGTAGTCCTCATCTGAGCTATCAGTCGGGTCGCTCTCGACCATGTCCTCCTACTGTGCCTCTAGCTGCTCTAGCTCTATCTTGTCAATGGCCCTAATGGCCTCGTCCTACTTAGCTGTAGTCTCTGGCACCTCTGGTCTATGGCTTAGCTAGCTAGGAGTCCTCCCACGACTATGAGTAACAACTGTCTCATATCATATAGTGGAAACTCTGTAGTAGCACCACTCAACTCAGCCACTATCTCTAGGAACATCTATGAAACTGCCTGCCTAATAAGAAATGTGATCTAGTGAGCATATGGCAACTAACGATGGCCTTTAAAACCCTCTACTAAGGTATCCTCCATCTCTAAAAGCATCACATCCCAAATGTCAAACACTGTCTAGGAGACCAAGTGGTGGACTAGCCAAAGCTGAATACAGGTCAGTCCCTCTCGGTAGCCACTCCTTGGGAGCAAAGACCTCCTCATGACTGTATCAAGGATATGAGCTATAGGTGTAAGGTCATGCAGTGTCTAGCTCGATTCATCTCCAAATAGCTCAGTGAAACAAGCCCTGACTAAGTCTGTAGGTGGTACTAGTCCACCATGAGGGCGTCTTGATGGCTCTGTCTCTCCATAATAGATCTTGTGAATTTGAATAGGAGACTCTAGAATCCTCAATATCTCTCTAGCCCTCTGGCTCTATAGCCTATAGTCCCAGCCTCTGAAGGCAAAGTGAATGAACATGTGCCTCGGGTCAATCCACAAGGAAGCATAAAACTCTCTGACCCATGATGGAACATACCGACCAGTCCATCCTAGAAGATCTGGCAGACCTGGCAGGTAGCTAAGGTGGGGACGGATCTGCTCTCCTACAATAGTAACTATAGCCTCTAATGAGCAAACTCTCTATGATCTAAATGCCACACCACTGTTGAGGTAGGCATTGTAGAAATCCTCCTGTAGCACTGTGTAGAACTGCTTTGAAGCACGCTCATCCCGCCTCAGCAGAAACCACCCTCAAACTCCACAAAACAGAGCTAGTGCACCTACCTAGTTATGGCTACCCTCAGGTCCAAGTGTACCACTAGAGGCGAACCCTATGGTCTGGGAGGTGGATAGAGAGCCACATCTCTGTGTCTGAGGCCTCGGTGACACCTGGGTGCGAGTGCGACTAGAGCATTGAAGTCGTGGCTACTCTGCCTCCTCTACTTGCTCTATCTATTTTTTGGTCTCCTCCTGAGGCTCAACCTCATCCACTCAAGTGCCCTCTGGTGCAACCTCCAAAGCAACACGCTGACCTCCAAGCAAGATAGTACCAGGAGGACTACCAAGAATAGCCTCAAGCTGCTCAACTATGGTCCTCTGAGCTGGTGACAACTGATCGCCAATGCGAATACCACTACCCCTGCCACCTCTCTCAGCATGCTCTGCGACAGCGGCCACTGCTGTTGCTCTCTCTATCTCTATATCACCTCTGTTGCGCTTCTTCTTTGTAGTGGTCTTCTTTGGCCCCTTCCCCTTTTCTTGTGCTGTCAGGCGAGGAGGACGCCTCTCATCATCATTGTCGGGACCACCCCTGATGTTCTTGTAATGAGCCATGTCTAACACTGAAAGGAACCACTAAAACTAAGAGAACTCGCTGCTAAAGATACAACTACTGCTGACTACTGACACTCCCCCTAGATCACTATCGTCTGTCACACAAGAGGCATGGCCTCTGTTCCATACTCATGGGCTTGGCCCCAAGTTTATCTACCACTAAAACACTAACAAGCAAACTCACTTCCTAAACTCATTGCACAAGATAGAGTAGGAAGTATACATAAGCAACATTATATACTAGAGGTATGATAGTCCTTAGAAGAAGCAAGCAATTTGGTAACTGAATAGATGGAATGGCTTCCTACCTTAGATCAAGTCCGGGACCTACGAAAGGATGAGACATCGAGCATGGTGGCACCACATGGGAATCAACAATGTCACCAGGGAATAATTTCAATCGGCCAAGGAAACACCGAGGATAAGAGTACATGTTCGCTGGAGTCAAGAGAATCAACGATGAGGTCGACGGAAGGACTATGACAGTGGCGGCGATGACCCACGGTGGTTGTGGTTAGGGCACCACAGTGGTGATGGAGGGGCACGAGCATGGGGAGAGCAGGTGGCCGCGGTGGCTACGCTACGTGTGGGCACACAGAAGGGCGACCGGAGTGATGCGACGGCGCTAGGGTTCAAGCGAGCATGGCGGCATGGCGTGGCCGCGTGGGTGTGGCGTGGGCATGGTGCGGAGGCAATGTGATGGTACGAGAACGAGATGACGATGCCAGAGAGAATGCATGGTGGCTATGGCAGTGGTTAGCGCACGTGCGAGTCGCAGCGGCATACAGAAATAGGAAGGAGCACGGGTGCGTGAGGGAGAAGAAGAAAAGTATGTGTGGGCCCCCAGCATTAGACAGAGAAAATATATCTATTTTGCTTTGACACTTGTGACCAGACGCACAGGTGAAAATGACCTGACGCTGCTCCTTGGAGTCCGGTCGAGTACATAGAGGTTCAGAGAGACTCAAAACGTGATCGGACGTGTTCGATTACCCCAGACCGGACGCAACTCTGAGTTCGATCATTCCTATGTTCCAACTTGCCCAGACTGGACGCGGATAGAACATTGTTCATCGTTCGGTCTTCTTCAGCACTTGCATCTCCTCCTGATGTACTGACCAGACGCTGCCATGGGTGAGTCCGGTCCCTACGTCCGGTCCATCTTCCATAGCAGTTTCCTCTCCTTTCTTCACGACGCTTTCTCCCAATTAAGTCCCAACTTCGATAAGACCAAAATGACCACCAATTAGGATAGATATGGGAGACCTCTATCAAACCCTCAAATTTTTCAAAATAACTTGCCTTCAGCTATAATTCATTTTAGAAAAATAAGCAACAAAAAGAGGCAAGGAGCAACATGTGGCCACCCAATAGGGTTTATAACCAATAGGAGCTTCAAATGCTCTCCCTATTTGTGGACAAACACAGCGGAGCTCAAAAGATAACCAAAAAGAAACGACAAGGCAACACACATGCATATGCAATGCAATACTTGAAAGAAAATCTAGTTGCTTGTCAAGTTTGATCCAAGGTTAAGCTTCTTCACACATTTTTGGCGGTTATCTTAACCATGTTAGACAAGCCCTAAGTGCATTACTAAAAATTAAACACATTTTATATTACAATGCAATGCAAGGGACCACACAAGCTCATTTTTTGTGAAGTTACTTAGATCAAGCACATTGAGCTCATTCCTCAATCGACAAAATGTAGCCTCATCTAGCGGTTTTGTAAAGATATCCACCAATTGATCCTCGGTCCTTACACCTTCTAGTGATATATCATTTTTAGCAACATGATCTGTAAGAAAGTGATGATGGATATCTATGTGCTTGATGCAAGAGTGTTGAATCAGGTTATTAGCAAGTTTTGCCATGCTCTCATTGTCACACAAGAGAGGTACCCTTTCTAGAACTACACCATAGTCTAGCAGAGTTTGCTTCATGTAAAGAATTTGTGCACAACAAGCACCCGAGGCAATATACTCCGCCTCGGCGGTGGACAAGGCCACACTATTTTGCTTCTTAGAGGTCCAAGACATTAGTGATCTACCAAGCAAATGGCACCCTCCGAATGTGCTTTTTCTATCAATTTTGCAACCGACATAATCCGAATCAGAATAGCCAACTAGTTGGAATCTAGCTCCTTTGGGATACCAAAGACCAATGCTTGGTGTGTGCTTAAGGTACCTAAGGATTATTTTAATGGCAACCATGTAAGCCTCCTTAGGATTAGCTTGAAATCTAGCACACATACACACACTAAACATTATGTCGGGCCAAGATGCGGTCAAGTATAACAAGCTACCAAACATAGAACGGTACAAAGTTTGATCAACCGATTTACCTTCCTCATATAGGTCGAGATGTCCATTAGATGACATTGGTGTCTTGATTGGCTTACATTCATCTATTTTAAACCTCTTGAGAAGATTCTTGGTATATTTTTCTTGAGAGATGAAGATCCCTTCTCTCATTTGCTTGACTTGAAAACCAAGAAAGAATGTAAGCTCTCCAATCATAGACATCTCAAACTCCTTCGACATCAATTCACCAAACTCTTTGCAATAGTCTTCATTTGATGAGCCAAATATGATATCATCAACATATACTTGACAAATGAAGATCTCTCCATTAAGCTTCTTGGTGAATAGTGTGGTGTCGACCTTCCCAATGGTGAATCCCTTCTCGATGAGGAAATCTCGAAGGCGCTCATACCAAGCTCTTGGGGCTTGCTTTAGCCCATATAGCGCCTTGGACAACCTATAAACATGATTAGGATATCTAGGGTCTTTGAACTCGGGAGGTTGATCAACATAGACTAGTTCATTTATGAAGTCATTTAAAAATGCACTTTTAACATCCATTTGATATAATTTCATTTCATGATGAGATGCATATGTAAGAAGGATATGAATGGCTTCAAGTCTTGCAACCTATGCAAAGGTCTCTCCAAAATCCAACCTTTCAACTTGAGAGAATCCCTTTGCAACTAGCCTTGCCTTGTTCCTCACAACGATGCCTTGATCATCTTGCTTGTTGTGGAACACCCACTTTGTTCCAATGACTCTTGCATCTTGTGGTCGCTCTTCAAGTGTCCAAACTTCATTGTGGGTGAAGTTGTTCAATTCTTCATGCATGGCATTTATCAAATCCAGATCTTGAAGAGCTTCTTCTACATTCTTAGGCTCAATACAAGAAACAAACGAGTGATGTTCAATAAATGAAGCAAGTTTTTGGGAGCGAGTCATTACACCCTTTGAAGGACTCCCAATGATGAGATCTTGTGGATGTGCTTGTAGTAGGGGTGAATTTCTTCTATCAACCACTTAAGGAGGAGGTTGTGGAGCATCAACATCTTGGGCTTGTGCCACCATTTGGTCATGGGAGATGTGAGTATCTTCATTTTCTACTCTCCCATCTTTATCATCATCTTGTGGCACATTTGATAAAGAGGGTGGATCAATCACTTGTACATCATCTTCATCATCTTTGGGCTTCATGTCTCCAACCAGAATGTTCTTCATGGCCTCCCTCAATGGTTCATCACCTATATCATCAAGATTCTCATGTGCTCCTTGGGAGCTGTTAGATTCATCAAATTCCACATCATATGTTTCTTCAACCAAGCCAGTGGCATGATTAAATACTCGATATGCTTTGGACTTTGATGAGTAACCAATAAGAAAACCAAGATCACAACGTCTTTGGAACTTCCCTAGGTGTTGCCGCATCTTGTAGATGTAGCATTTGCAACCAAACACCCAGAAGAATGAGACGTTTGGCTTCTTCCCATTGAGCAACTCATAAGGGGTCTTACCAAGAAACTTTTGGAGAAATAGGTGGTTGGATGCATAGCATGTGGTGTTGATAGCTTCTGCCCATAGATCTTGAGGTGTATTGTACTCATCAAGCATTGGTCTTGCAAGGGTGATTAGTGTCTGGTTCTTTCTCTCTAGTACACCATTTTGTTGAGGAGTGTAGGTTGCGGAGACCTCATGCTTAATCCCAACTTCATCACAATATGCTTCAATGTTTGTGTTGTCAAATTCTTTTCCATTGTCACTTCTTATCTTCTTGAGCTTCACTTCAAATTCATTTTGTGCTCTCTTGGCAAACTTCTTGAAACATGCGGCCACTTTGGTCTTGTCATGAAGGAAGAACACACAAGTGTATCTAGAGTAGTCATCAACTATCACAAGACAATAGAGGTTGCCTCCCAAACTCTTGTAAGTTGTTGGTCCAAATAGATCCATGTGGAGAAACTCTAGTACTCTCGTTGTTGACATATAAGCTTTGGTTGGATGAGTGTTTGCAACTTGCTTGCTGGCTTGACATGCACTACAAAGCTTGTCCTTCTCAAATTTCACATCCTTCAAACCTCTCACCAGTTTATTCTTCATTAGCTTCTTGAGTGAGCTCATCCCAACATGTGCAAGTCTTCTATGCCAAAGCCACCCAAGTGATGTTTTGGTGAATAAGCTTGTCTTCAAGTTTGCATCTTCGGAGGTGAAATCCACTAGATATAGGTTGTTGTATCTAAAGCCCTTGAATATAACTTGATCATCATATCTCTTTGACACAACCACTTCCTTCTCGGTGAACAAACATTGAAAGCCAAGATCATACAATTGACCTACGGATAGCAAGTTGAAGCTCAATGAAGCAACATATAGCACATTTGATATTGAGTGATCATTTGATATTGCAACTTTGCCCAATCCTTGTACTTTGCCCTTTGAATTATCACCAAATGTAATCCTTTCTTGACCATCTATTTCTTCATCTAGTGAGGTGAACATACGATGATCACTGGTCATATGTTGAGTGCAACCACTATCAATAACCCAATGACTTCCACTGGTCTTATAGTTCACCTACACACACAAGAGATCAAGCTTGTTGTTTAGGGACCCAAACTAGATGAGGGCCCTTGACTTTCTCAACTAGTGAGTTAGCAACCCAAATTTGCTTAGGTCTATTCTTGTTTTGTGGACCTAAGAACATGACTTTCATCTTTCCACTAGAATCTTTTCTAAGCGTGTAGTGAGCATTGAAGGCAAAGGGTCTTGCATGCTTGGGAAAGGGTTATGGTGGTGGAGTTTCACACTCATGAGCAAAGTGACCTTCTTGTCCACACTCAAAGCATCTCTTTGGCTTAGGCTTTGACTTGTATTGTTGTTGATGTTGAGCTTGAGCTTTCTTCTCTTGATTTGGCAAGAACCCAATACAACTTATATCCATGTTCATCACGGTGTTCATAAGTAGCTCACTTTGGAGATATTGGCCTCTTGTGAACTTGCTCAAACCGGTCTTGAGATGTTCTTTCTCCAACTTGAGTTTCTTGTTTTCTTCTCTAAGTTCATCATGATTCTTCTCCATCTTGAGTCTCTTGTTCTCTTCTCTAAGCATCTCATTCTCAAGATCCATATCATGATCATTGTCAAGATTCTCTATAATAATTGTGTTTGTGGTCGATAGTTTTTCAAGATCCTTCTTGAGCTTTTCATTTTTATTCTTGAGCTTGACATAATCATCATAGTTGTCGGACTCAACCACCTTCTTGCCTTTGCTGCTAGAACCTTGCTCAATGCTCTCAACAATCAAGTCATCACATGATGTAGCTATATCAATCTTAACATTGTTAGTAGCATCATGCGGCTCATTTTACAATAACTCATGAGAAAGAACAAGATTGTCATGGTTAATCTTGAGATTGGTGTACTCTTCTTTTAGCAAGTTGTAACTAGTGGTGAGCTCATTGTGTATATCCTCAAGTTTATCATGTTTTTCTCTAAGCTTCCTTTTAGAGGTTTTGAGCTCCTTGAGTTTGGATGACACAATTTTATTTTCTTCTCTAAGCTCATCACTAGCTTTTTCGGCTATGTCATACTTTGCTAAGAGTGAGTCATTCTTAAGTTCTAGCTTCTCATTTTTTGCTCATTTTTCTAATGATTTTAGTGTATTGGTTTAACAATTTGACAAGATCATCATAAGAAGGTGATTCAAATTCTTCATCACTATCACTACCTATTTTGGCATCACTAGCATTGTCATCACCATTACTATCATCATCATTTTGTACCTTTCATTCACCCTTGGCCATGAGGCATAGATGTGTAGAGGATGATGATGGTGGTGTCGATGAAGATTGTGAAGAGCCCATCACAAGAGCGACCACCTTCTCCTTCTCATTTTCACTTTCATCATCGGATGAGCCACTTGATGAATCCATGTCCATGAGCCAATCACCAACAATATAGGCCTTGCCATTCTTCTTCTTGTGAAATTCCTTCTTCTTGCCATCTTTCTTCTTGTATGGCTTGTTCTTCTTCTTCTCATCATCATCATCACTTGAGTCATCTTTCTTGCCCTTATACTTTTTCTTGTACTTGTGTTTCTTGGGTTTGGGGCATTGATGGGCTAGATGACCAAGATATCCATAATTGTAGCAATTCATTTCGGAGATGGGCTTTTTTCTACTACTAGTGAAGAATTTCTTCTTCTTGCCATCAAACTTGACACCATTCTTGTTTAGCTTCTTGAGCATCTTGGCGGTTCTTCTCACCATGAGATCAAGGCTTGCATCATCAATCTCATCATCACTTGAGCTATCATGATCAACTTTTGCTTTGCCCCTCTTCTCTTGGCTAGCCTTGAATGCCAAATCTTTCTTCTTGGTGGAAGAAGAGCCATCTTATGGAGTGATGTGCATGTACATCTCATGTGCATTGATCTTCCCAAATATTTGAGTTGGTGTAGCGGTGGAAAGATCACCTTGATAAAGCACAGTCACAATATGCCCATACTTGTCAATGGGGAGGACACTCAAGATCTTTCTCACAACATCAGATGGTTGCATTTGAGTGAGTCCAATCCCATTGACCTCCTCTACAAGAACATTCAAGCGTGAATACATTTCATTAGCACTTTCACTAGAAAGCATTTCAAATGAATTGAGCTTTTTCATTACAAGGTGATAGCGTTCCTCATGCTCACTCTTGGTTCCCTCATAGAGCGCACAAATGTCTGACCATAGTGAATGGGCGTCTTTGTGGTTCTACACACGGTTAAATACATCCTCGCAAAGGCCTCTAAAAAGAGTGTTTCTAGCCTTTGCATTCCACTTCTCGTAGTGAACCTCATCACCTTGAAGGTTAGCAGGATCCCTAGGTGTTGGGAAACCTTGTGAGGCGGCTCTAAGCACTCCAACATCTCAAGCCTCTAGGTACGCCTCTATGCAAATTTTCCAATAAGGAAAATCATCTCCCTCAAAGACGGGAGGGGGTCCATCCCCGTGTGACATCTTGCTCTAGGCGGTTAAGCCTAATTTAAGGAGCACGAGGCTCCAATACCAATTGAAAGGATCAAGATGCCTAAGAGCGGGGGTGAATTGGGTAAATTCTAAATTTCTTTCAATAATTAAGCCCTACACTTAGCCCATTTCACCCCCTAGTGCCTAGAAGTGTTTCTATTGTTCTACCACACAAAAGTTTTGCATCCTAGGTTCCAATCCTACTCTAGCATGGCAATTCTAAGAATGTAAAGACATGAATTGAATTGCTCAAAGTAAAGAGAGAGAGGAACGCGGCAATGTTTTTTCGAGGTATCGGAGAGTCGTCACTCCCCACTAGTCCTCATTGGAGCACTCGCGTAAGGGTGTAGCTCTCCCTTGATCCACGCAAGGATTAAGTGCTCTCGATGGGCTGATTCTTTGACACTCCATCACGGTAAATCGCCCACAACCGCTCACACCATGACTTGGGTCATCCACAAGCTCCGCCGAATGATCACCAAGCTTCCAATCACCACCAAGCCATCCAGGTGATGGCGATCACCAAGAGTAATAAGTACAAACTCTCACTTGACCAAGACAAGCCTAATGAGAAAGGTGGATGCACACTTGCTACTCTCTATGCACTAATGAAGTCCTTAATCTTGGATTATCAAATCTCAATCACCCCACTAGGCTCTTGCTCTCCCTTGCACTCCAAAGGTGTTTCTCAGCTGAACAAATGTGCAAGAGAACTCAATTGGACGAGTAGGATATGTATTTATACCGTCCCCATTCAAAACATAACGGTTGGGGTCTAACTCAGCATTTTTCGGGGTGACCGGACGCGCAGGTCCATGTGACCGGACGCGTCGGTCAGTAGCCAATGCCTACGTGGCGTCACCCTATCAGAGAGGGCCGTTGGAGTGACCAGACGCAGAGGAGCGTCCGATCCTCCTAGACCAGACATGTCCGCTCCTCGAATTTCCTCTCTAGAACCTTACTGATGTTGACCGGACGCTGCAAACACAACGTCCTATCATTCACTGTTCAGCGTCTAATCCTTCATCAACACTAAGACCTAGCTGCTATAGTTGGTCGGCACCAGTGCATCCGGTCCCAATCAATGCGCAGCATTCGGTCTCTCCTCAGCTTCAGCTGTGCGTGCTGAACACTGACCGAACGCAGCACTTGTGAGTCCAGTCAACACTAAATCAGCGTCCGATCAATCATTTGACCATCCATTCAATTCCAATTCAAAATCCTTTGTGAATGAATTTGACTCCAATCGATCTTAGGGCTATTCCTGAGCTACCTAGTGCTAATTTTGATAAATGTGCACCACACCTAACCCATTAGACTCACCTAGGTCAAGCTACTAGTTCACACCCCCTTAATAGTATGGCCAAAGGAAAAACAAAGTCCTAAACTACTCTAAGTGTCTCTCCAACACCAAACGATACTTAGAACTAGTCCATCCTTAATATTGTCATCCATCCTTTGAAAACCAAAATGATTTCCATCGATAGGAGCATGAAAACCATAATTGCCCAAACAATCAACATGACCATGACCTAATTCAAGTTGCCTCTGCAACACACGTTAGTCATAGTAATCTCATGTCGTCATTAATCACCAAAACCCAACTAGGGGCCTAGATGCTTTCAGTAACCATTACAATTCCAGCTAAATCAAGTCTAACCATCACACTTACAATTAGTACACGACCTCAGAGTTTCTTTTCCATAGGAGACAGACAAAGATTAAGAGGTCGACAATTACAACTGTTTTGAAGGTAGAAGCAATGGTTCTGTTTGTTTGCCTAGATAGATAGGTATAATTAAGCAAGCACTTGACAATTAACATGCCTAGTTGCACACAGGCATTTATAGTAAGAACACTGAACATATGTAGAAAACCAAGATATTAGCAGAAAACCAACCAGTGTCACCTCCTAATTCTTTTCATCATCATATCATTGGCCTAACCAGATCTCTAACACTAGAATGTTTCTTGTATACCTCATGTTCAAGCAAGGACCAAAACAGTGAAGCAAACAGGAAAAGGCAAGAAAGGAGACCTGCGGATCGGATCTATTGCCACTGCCATGGCACACAACGGACATGGACGCCAATGCCGCCATACTCCACCAGCAAGCCCCGCCGCCTAGCCTCCAAAAGGATGTCTGAGACACCACAGCACACTAGGGATCCTCCACCGCCATCACCGCCGCTTGCCTAACGAGCACAGATTTGTTTCCACCTGAAGGGGATATATCCAATACTCTTATATAGTCAACCTATAGGGCATCCACATAGAGAATATATACTACTATAACGACTCCAAAGACATGTCAATATAACAAAGCATCTAGTACAATGGTAAAGACCGTCCATTCCTTCCTCCCAGTCCTGGGTTCGACTCCTAGGCATAGAGGGTTTTTTTAAATTTACTAAACCCTGATGGCACAAAAGGTACAAGTGACATGCAAACCGTCGGGTCCCATAGGTCGGATGGAGATGGAGATACAGAAAGGTCCCATAGGTATACATGACACATGAGCTATCGAGTCCCATAGGTCAGATGGAGAAGGGTACACAAGTGACACGCAAGCGGTCGGGTCTCATAGGTTGGATGGAGATGGAGAAATGTCCTATAGGTACACGTGACACGTAAGCAGTTGCGTCCCACTGGTCTGATGGAGAAGGGTCCCACAGGTAGACGTCAGATGGAGAAAGGACCGACCAGAGACTTTTATGATGAATTGCAAGCATCATAAATGAGTAACTATTTGTCCCATAGGTACATATCGGATGGAGAATGGTCCCATAGGTACACGTCGGATGGAGAAGGGACCAAGCGGGAGACTTTATGATGAATTGCAAGCATCATGGATGAGTAACTGCAGGTCCCATAGGTACAAGTCGGATGAAGAAAGGACCATGTGGAGATTTATGACGAAGTGTCGTTCGTTACAGATCAAAAATTTCATCATAGATGTGTAATTAGTTCAATAACGAAGCCCTGGTCGTCATAGTTCTAAAGAGAATCGTCATAGATGAGCAGGAACAGTCGTGTGAGGGTTTCTGGTGACGAACCTCGTACTGTTCTATGACGTTTTCATGTGACGATGCCTGATTTTATCATAAATAGAGAGGGTTGGAGGATCGTCACCACTTATCTATGATGAAACCTAAATATTGGTCATAAAAACAATATTCTATGACAGTTTCGGATTGATCATTAAGATTTTGGTCATAGAAATGGATATTTCCAATAGTTAATCTATCAGCTCTGGCACCCTGTAGTTTGTTGGGATTAATATCTAGAAATAACTCAGTGATCAGTAGCATGGCTCCCGATCTCGTGGCCACTTTGCGGCGAACAGCTAGATCGGCGCACCGCCGAACCTCCACACACGATCTCCTGGCGGCGTTGCAGCTCGAACAGGCATGCAATGTTGGGCAGCGTCCTATCGTCCGGGAATCATCGGGTCCGAACGTTCGGACCCGATGACCCCGCCGAACGGCGCGCGGGAAAGGTGAGACTGCGGGAGGGAATCAGCCGGTATGTTGGTTCTATTTTGCATGGCTTTTCACGGACGCTGCAGGCCCACGCGCTCCCACGTGGACGAGCGAAGCCGACGTGGGCTTTGCGATCGATCAGCAGTGTAGGTAAGTATGAATGTTTTCTTTTTCTTTTCTTTTCTTTTTCTTTTGTTTTGTTTTCTTTCCTTTTCTTTTCTCTTTTTATTTTTATTTTTATGCTTCATTTTTTATTTATATTTCTTTTTATGTGATTTTTATTATTCTTTTCATTTTTTATATTTCATTTTTTCTTTTTTACATGTGTTGTCTTTTGATTTCTTTTTTATTTTTTTTTAATCTTTCTTCAATTTTTTCTTTTTTCTTCTTCGTATTTTCTATTCGTGCATCATTCATTTTTTATTTTTTTATGTTTTATGTGTTTATTATTATTATTTATTTATTTATATTTTTGTCTTTCTTTTATTTCTTTTTTTGTTTCATATTTTTTATGATGTTCTATGTTGGTTTTTTATCTTCATCTAGTATACGTGTGATGTTCTATGATTTTTTTTGTTGTTCACGTGTTATAATATGATGTTCTATGATGTTTTTTTATGTTCATGTGGTATGCATGTAATGTTCTATGATGTATATTGTGTTGTTCGCGTAATATACATATGATGTTCTCGTAGTATACATGAAATGATTTATGATGTTCACACAGTATACATGTGATGTTCTATGATGTTATTAGTGATGTTCATGTAATATATATGCAATGTTCTCTAATATATTTAGTGATGTTTTATAGTGTGTTTAGTGATGTTCACTTAGTATATGTGATATTCTATAGTCTATTTTAAGAACTTTAAAAAGTATCCATATGATATTTTTTTAATTTTTTTCTCTATTACATTATTTATTTTTTCTTATGCTCTGCTCTAGATTTTATTATTATTTTATTTATGTTATGTATTTATTTATTTACTATTTTATATATTTTATCATTTTTTATCATTATTTTTATTTTTATGTATATTATAATACCAATTGCATGAACCTAAAACTAGAATATTGTTCTTCTAAATTGAGAACATTTTTCTTACGAAGACGAAACATTATTCTCTAAACCTAGAACATCATCCCTGCTCAATAACAAAATATTCTATGTTCATAAGATAAATGTTCGTTAATAAAATTTTATTTAAATATATCCATATAGAATTTTATTTTGAAATATTTATTGCAAGAAATCCGATGGTATAATCGAAACCTAATTTAGATGCTCGGTTTAACAACTATAGCTTTTTTAAGTTTTAAAAAATTTAGTACGAACGCTGACGTCAGCAACCTGGGATGTGCTGGTAAAGCGAACGGCCTTCAAGCGCTCATTTGTGTTAAAATATATTAGACTTCGGCCCATTTACATTAAAACGGACGGCCTGCGAGCGCTCATTCTAGAAAATTAATTTTGACCTCCCGTGGCTTGCTACGGTCGGCGCTCGAGGCGGGGTTAGAGGTCGCAAGAAAAAAATTCGGCGCTCGTTATGAGGCATGGGAAAAATTTTCTGAGCTCGTTGCGAGGCATGGGAAAAAATTTCGGCGCTAGTTGCTCGGACCCTAGCACCCCCCCTATCGTCGTGCAGCGTTCCCTCCAATCAACGATAAGACAACTGGTATATTGACCGTGCTAATGTCATGGTAGCATTTTAGATGATGCAAAGTAAGAACCAAACACAATATAAAATAATAAAATAGATTGAAGATTCACATAAAAAAAAGCGATACAAACTTATAGGGTTATTATATTATTTAATCCAAAAAAGATCAAACTTATCTTATTGAATACAACCAGGATTAACTTAATCTATGCCTCCAAGATATATAGTTTGTTTAAGAAAAAAATATATGGTTAAGATAGAAGCACATAAGAAATTACTAAAAGAAACATCTAAATCATCCAATCCCCTATCAATCAGGTCATGATAAATCTACTCTCCAGTGGATGACACGCTCTGCAGAATTCAACAATGGTAAGCCTCGATGAGCAATGAACCTGAGCATGAAAGCATCCGTTGGTGATCGAAGAGCTTAGCTGTACCTGATGCTGCTAGTGTCAGCATGAACAAGCTCCTGCACCAGTTGCATCACCTTCATCCCACTTGTCTCAAGATTCTAATGTAGGCCTGTCATATGAATCAATCAAGCCAAAGCTGTAACCATGGGAACTAATCTGGTCCTTGGATAATCAATTGATCATTACGGCAAGGACCAAGAAAACCAAGCGCAAGCTATATTGGAGAATATAATTGGATTTGATGTATATGAGAGCAAATTATGGAGCTCAGATATGCACTTCTTAGATGATCATAACTTCTAAAGATTTTGCAACACCATAAAAATTCTTGGCCACCAACATGTGCAGGTCTCCTCTCCTGCCCAGATTGGGTGTATGCCTATGTTGATGCCGAGACTAACAGCAGCCCAAGAGTGATCAACAGAAATCTAGTTATAGTCGTAGAGGTGAATTTTTCCGTGTATGGCACTAATTAAGAAGCTCCTATTTCTTTTCCTTGAATGCCATCATGAGTGACTTCTGAAAATTTTAACCGAATAAGAATGAATAAATAGCAGGCAGAACATATAGAGCTAGCTACAAAATGAACTTGTCCAGCAAGCAGAACACTACAAAAATAATGTAATTGAAATCCATAATCGTGGTCAGTATTACTCAAGTAAATATTAGTATTTCCAAATTAATTCCTAGGAATTTTCGGCATAATTGCAAGCTTCAAAATGGCATGGACAAACAAACCAGAGCACGGTATATATTGCTCAAAAACCTTAGCAGCAATTCTTGGATTTTCTCTATACCATGGATTCTTATATACTAAAAATATGCTATTTTTTGTATATTTCCATTCACCAATCTTACGGATTAATAGGAAGCATGGAAGCAGCAGCAATGTCAACATTTACAAATCTTACCTAATTATTATCCCATTCTTTAGCAGGGCAACAAATAAAAACCCAATGTTGTAAAAGCACACATGCCTGGGAGATCCAAAGGAATGGGGAAAAAGATAGGGCCTTTTTAGTTCACTGATTACTAAGAGAAAAATCAAACAATTCAAGAAGCTGCAATATACGTACCCTGATGAAGCCAGCCATGGTGTTACCGTAGTTCTAGTACAGCAGGTTGCCCAGGTTTTCGATTTTGCTCTCATCAATACCTACCTTCTCAACAATGTAATCTGGAGTGAATGACGACAAACACGAAAAGGTATAGACGTTCGGTTCACTGAAAGTTCAGAGTAAAAACAAGCAGCAGTCAATAACAACAGAGAAGAAGAACTTCACTAATGTTCTTCTTGACGTGGCCTGTGATCCCGGAGCCTAGCGGGTATAGGTGTGCCAATGTCTGCAGGCAAGAAAAAGTCAGAAAACCATAGCATTCCATGAAGAGGCAGAAGACCTTGCGGCAGCGGATCTCGTCGGCACCAGATCGGAGGGAGCCTGGTGGTCACGCCATGTGAAGAGAGGGGTGGCGCTAGCCGCTAGGGAGGATAGGCGTGGGGAAGAAAAAGATCGATCCGGGAGCGCCATAGCCTGTGGCATCCTCGAGGTGAGGTCTGAGGCCGAGCGAAGGGAGGAAAAATTGACGCTGATGCTAGCGCGGCGCGTTGCTCGCAAGGGAGGGAGCCGTGGCGCCAGCGTGCAGCCCGCCCTGCCGCCCCCCGCAATGGTGGCCCCATCCGGCTCCGCGCCTCGCCAGCCAGCGGCGCCCCACCGAGCGGCGCCATCCCACCGCCGAGGTTGTGCTGATTGCTGAAAATGCCGATTGTAGGCGGCGGCATCGTATGATTTGGGGAAAGATCGAGGGAAGTGAAATCAACGCGAGCCTGCGCGGGAGGACGATGGAGGGCAGACACACTAAACATGAGCCATCAGATTTAACGAGTAATGAGAGAGAATAGCTAAGAGATAATCTGGTGTATTTGTTTTGATGGTGTTATATTTTTTTGAGTACATTCATAGGTGTGGATGTAGCATATGTCATGACTATAGAGTAGGCATTTATTGCGTGGCTCTAGATTTATTCTAACAGGTGTATTATAGGGTAGGGTAGATAAATAAAGAAGACGTATGGATCAAAACAACATGCAAGCTAATTATGGAAGCCACGCAAAGATTATCGTGGTTGCATGCACTCATGCGTGTGTACGCACTCGTCCCGCTGCGTCATTAGGAAGATCCCACAAATGGCGGTTTATCTACTCGTCGAGATGCATCAAGCGACTATGCTCGTTCATCTTTGACAGCGCGCACCCATCCGATAGCATCGAGTAGTCAAGAGAACCATCGGGCGAACCAAAAGCGAGCCGCTAAAAGAGCCGCCCGAGCTATCAAGCGAGCCGCTAAACGAACCGCCCGAGTCGTAAGCGAGCCGTCCACGCAACATCCACTTACTCGGACAACGTGATACGCCGACTACTCCACCCGGCGTCAATCAAATAGAAAACGCCTACGTCAATGATCTCCTCGAATCTGATCTGCCTATGACCGACCAGTGGCATAAGGACGTCACCCGGACTACTCACTCCGATCGCCTGCCGCATTGCAATGATGATCCCGCGAAGAAGTGCGCTATGACGACCACGACCACTGCCATGATGACAGACCAGAAAGCTTGAGGGCCGGACAATTTTCGTCGACACCGACCAGATAACGTCATACGCCGCCGATCAGACGTTCAAAGTTTTCTCTTCGGTGTCTCTCCAATTATTTTTTCTCCATTTATTCTCTATGTTTACTTTCTTTAAGATACTCCATTTGTTCTCCATGCGTGATATCTTTAAGATACTCCATTTATTCTCCATCGACTCACCGACTAGCCATGTCCTCATTTGTGTTATCCAGAAGCGGTCATGTTCTCGGTCTCTCACCTACAAATGCATGGGCAGCAGCGCTCTGTGTCATGGGCGGTCGACAGCGGCTCCTTGGCGACACCTGTACTCTTACGTGTAAACGGGTGATAATCACTCTACAGTATAGGGTATGGGATAGCCGGGGCTGGTGATGCAATAAAGGACCAACCATAAGGAAATCATTCATATTTTAAATATGAACACTCAAAACAAACATAATGTTTATCTACAACGGAGTTCATACATTTTATTTTTACATCATGTACTACCCATTCTACATATTTGTATTATAGGGGCCCGGTTCAGGCAACGAGTTTATTTTTTACGCTAGGGGACTGGATCAGTCAGGAAGGACAAGAGGATCATCATCCGAGTGGTCGCACCACCTGGTAGTCGGACTTCACCGCCAACCAACTGGTCAGACTGTTAGACTCATGGACTTCATTGCTGACCAGTTGGTTGGACTGCTCGACGCTCACTTCTGCTTGACACTCACTTTGCCGCCGACCAGTTGGTTGGACTGCTCGGTGTTTGCTTCATCGCCGACTAGTTGGTCAGATTGCTCGTCGCTTGGGCTTCATCATCAGCTATGCTGGGGGCTTGCTAGCTTTGTAGGGGACTCCTCGGTGTTCGGATTCTTCGTGTAAGAGTCACCAGCTAAGCTTGGGACTCCCTTGGCGGTCGGATTTTGCTACGTCTTGTCTTGTCGGTCGGTTCAAATCTGCTGGCTTTCCCCGAACCTTGTTGCTGTGATTTGGGAGTTCCAAGGTGGGGATGATACGAGGTCTCCGGTCAGGAGATTACCCACCCAAATCCTTACGATAGACTATCCAGATTGCCTTACTCAGATCAGATCAAGGCCGCACGATCAGTCATCGCAGCGGTCAAGTGCTAAGCACTCTAGTTCTTTGATCTCTGAAAATATTTTGACTTAATTTCTTTGACCCTTCTACAAGATTTATTTATTCATCTTCTAGCAGGCTCAAGGACTAAGTAGCTACACTTCACCTGACGATGAATGTATTGCTTTTTCTGACTTACACTCCTTATTGACTAAGTCATGGATAATAATCATCCGACCTCGCAAACAGAGTCTAAGTGGCTACACTTCATCTGAGGTGAAGAATTTTAAAAATTAATCATAAGCCCCTTACATCCTTCTGGTAAGCCTAACCTGAGTAAGTCTGAGACCTACAGACCAGTTAAACTAGTCAGCCACCTATTTTCACTGGATGGATTACCAGTTAAACTAGTCGGTCACCCATTTTCACTAGACGAATTACCAGTTAAACTGGTTGGATTACCAGCTAAACTGGTCAGATTTAAGCTAAACTGCTCGGACATGATCAAGATGGTGTTGCTCAATGGATACAATGCGCTCGGGGACTAGCTTTGGGGGATATACCCCCGGGTACCACAAGATGGTAGAAGATATGATTTATTATGATTCTTATAGATATTGTAATTTGTTTACACCAAAATTTGGAAGAAGAGTTGTAGGGACTCGAAAGCTCCCGAGATCGTGTTATCAAGGAATTAATTACGTGCAGATCAGAACCAGCTGATTCGGATGCAAAAACTAGAATCGGCTTTCTTCAGATAGCGCCAGCGGATAACGACAAAGGCTACATTCGGCGCCAGGACGAAACATGTTGGACTCTACAAAAGGGAAAGATTAGAGTCTAAGTTATCTTAAAATTAGGAATGTTTTCTTTACGGTCAAAAATTGTGATGAGTCGTGCTTAGACAGGAGTCATGCACAAGTCTCGGGTATAAATATCAAGCCCCAGATATTGTAAGACAACAATCAATCCAAATACAAGTCAATTACTTTTTTTGGCTTCGGCCACCCCATAGGAGTAGGAGTAGAGTAGATCTCGGTGAGTTCTTCAGCGAGTAAGGCTGCATCGATCCGGTCGACCTCAACTGCTTGTCTGTAAGTACCGTCATGGTTTATACCTCTGTTCGTATGGCTGCATCGATCCGGTCGACCCCCACCACGGCTCTGGTATAAGCTAGTTATCGACTCTTGTTTAATTCAAGTATGGCCTGTGTGATTCTGCCTCACACCCCACTGCTTGAATTAGATCAAGGTCAAGTTATCGGCTCTACCTTAGAATGGCAGTCTTTGGTAGATTCATTAAGTTACTGATATTGCTTATTGCTTTCATTATTTATCTAATTACAGCAATATCACTCTGCCCGATTGAGATTGATTTAGATCGGCCTTATATCTTATTTGACTCATCGTTTGCTAATCTAAAACTGATCTAATCTACACCTTAAACGATGAGTTATGTTTTATCAGCTGTTTTATATCAATCTTAATCATGCATAACGTGCGGTTAAGGCATGTTGCGTCTCGAGTAGATCTATTGGCTAGCAAAAACCGTTCCACGGCCCGTTATCACGGCCTATGTGATTCTGCCTCACACCACACTGTTAGCATCGTGGAGTGGGCATCGTTATTTAGTAGATCTATTCCTGGTAAGGCATGACTTTAACTGTGCATAAAGATGGGTTGAAAGACATGTTAGCCCCATGATCTTATTATTGTATTATGGCATGCATGATTCTGCCTCATGCCCCACTGATATTAGTAATGAGTTAGGGTCGTTGAGTTTATCGTTATTTCTATGGCCTGCATGATTCTGCCTCATGCCCCACTGGTCATAGTGATAGATGAGATCTAACATGTTCATTAGATTTATCTTTATTAAACGGTAAAATGGTGTTGAATTGTTTTTTATATAAAAAGGGGTTCGGTCACTTGTAATTATTGGCTCAGCACAGACCGATCATTGTTGATATTTTATTGCCATTGATTAATATTTGCTCAAATAACGATATTTATCCTGAATGATAACTGATTCTTCCTACACAACCCCATGAGCTTTAACTGATTCATTCTCATGAATATACTAGAATCAACTATTTAGTCGATCTCCTTTCATATCGGCTCTCATAGCCGGACATTCGGGACTGTCTGACAACACCGGCAAGTTCCACCCTTAATTACTGATAAACTTTCTCTCCTTGTCAATTGCAGGGTCAAATTGACTGGCACGTCTCGGAAGGATTGCGCAGGACCGACCATCCCTGCACTAAAGCTAGGCGGGTCTGCTTCCATCGAGTGGACCCTTCCGGCTTGTTGCATGTGTCCTCGGCACGGGACAAAAATTCTATGTCGACACACGTTTCTGGCACACCCAGTGGGACCCCACAATCGTCATGGCGGTTCACAACAATGACGACATCCTTATGCTACATTATGAAGATCTACCTGATGGGGATAAGGGTATCATCAGTAAAGCTACAGAAGAGTTTCAGAACAAATGTTTGTTGTCCTACACCAAAACACGTGACAACACAATTGTTCAGAAATTTCCACTACCAAGAGTTCTGTTACACGGGCAGACGGATACAACTGAAGCTGAAGATAGGCATTTCTTTAAGGAGGTTGTAGACAAATCTATTGGTGATGCCATGTCAAGTCACAACAAAGCTTTCGTGGACGTATTCCACAAGGCCATGACAGAGGCGATTCATGGGTTTCGGTTGGTCAAGGTGGGCCAGCTTATTATAACATTCTAGATCCTTCGACCCAAGGAACCAATCAAGTCAGTACCAGCCATCAAGAAGTAGCACCAGCTGGTAGTGGTGATGGCCAGACAGTCCAGGGTTCATCTGAACAAACTCAAGGAACTACTGCAAATCAGACACAGTACAATCCTGGACCATCGGTACAGCATGTGCAACAGCCGGCGGGGCAAAGTTAGAACTAGGTGATCAATTTTGGCACATCAGGCCACATACCGTTGTCGGCTTAGAAAATAGCATCATCAATTCAAAGGATCCATAGAGATATAGATCCTTATGTCTATAATCAGATACTGCAAGCAGCAAGCCAGCAAAGGACCCAACAGATTGAGATTCCACAAGGGTATCACTATGGCACGGATTATAACACCCTCCACATGATGCCAAATCCAGGATATCAAGGCACATGAGATTTCAATCCGCAGATGGGTCAGCAGATATAAAGGAATCCAAATCCGCAAGCTGATGAATTATTACTGAGGGTGGCTGAGATGATGAAGAATCAGTTCGGTCTGAAGCCAAAAGGGCTGACCTTTTTGTACAAACGCCCATATCCAGAATGGTATAATCTGGCCACTCTTCCAATAAATTATAGGCTCCCAAAATTCGCTAAGTTCACTGGCCAAGACAGTACAAGCACGATAGAACATGTCAGTCGGTATCTTACACAATTGGGCGAAGCGTCAGTTGAGGATGTCCATCGGGTTCGTTTCTTCTCTCTGTCCTTATCAGGGCCTGCCTTCACTTGGTTTTCATCATTGCCAATCAATTCCATTGCCAATTGGGCTGACCTGGAGAAGAAGTTTTATACATATTTTTACACTAGAACTAGAGAAAAGAAGATTACCGATCTGACAACTATAAGACAGAAGACTAATAAATCGGGCACTGAATTTCTTCAGAGGTTCCGAGAAACCAGGAACTTGTGCTTTTCCTTAAACTTGGCCAATGATCAATTAGCTGCTCTAGCTGTTCAAGGAATGCTGCCGATGTGGAAAGAAAAACTGTTGGGACAAGAGTTTGACAACTTGGGTCAATTGGCTCAACGAGTAGCAACGCTTAATAGCCAATTCTAGAGTATGCGCAGAGATACTCGGTTCCAGAAGAGTACCTTAGTAGCCAAAGCTTATGATCCATACTCAGTCGATAACGGCTATGAAGATGAAGAAGAAGAGGTTGCTGCAGCTGAATGGAATTGGGGCAAGAAGACAGTGATGGTGCCAAATCCTTAGGGAAAAGGAGTCGAGGAGAGCTATGACTTTGATGACACCAAATCAGATAAGCTCTTTGATTTCTTGCTGGAGAAAGGGCAGATCAAGTTGTCCGATGGTCATGTCATGTTGCCCCTGATCAGTTGAAGAATAAGAAGTTCTGCAAGTTCCATAAAGGTACTTCCCATTCCACTAATAAATGCAAAATCTTCAGGCAGCATATATAGAGAGCTATTCAGCAGGGGAGGTGCAAATTTGATACGCCTCGGAAAATGAAAGTCGATGATAATCCTTTCCTAGGAGATCAAAACATGGTTGATGCTAGGCTATTTAAAGGAAGAACCAAGGTCTTAACATCAACTAAATCAAAAGAAGCTAGAACAGTTGATCCCAAGATGCAAATATCGGCTGACGAGTACAGAGAGATTAGAAGACGTCGTGCCGAGCAAAAGAGCCAATACGAGTAGGGGAAGACGTCTAAAATAGAGACGACATAGCTGCGGGTCACATCTCGGATTCTGTTGAATAAATGGCAGTGGTGGAAGGAAAAGGATTATCAGCGATGGTTGAAAGATCAAGCATACCAGCATCAATTGAAATAAGAAAGGAATGAAAGGGAGCAGGTTGAATTACATTGGAATTGTCCCTTCTTCAGACATTGCTGAAATGAAGGTTTAAAATTGCCTATCAGACATGACTGTCTAGAATGCAGCAATCAATGTCGGGAGTATAGGCAGTCTCAAACCAACCGCCGATCTATCCATGCTCAAGATACACATCATCATAATAACATGGATCGGCGCTTAAAAAATAAAAGTGTTTATGATCGGCTTGGGAAAAGAGTCATTGATCAGGACTGGGCTGATCATGAAGAGGAAGGCACTGAAAGAAGATATATGTGGCAGGAAGGCCAGTGGTGCCTAGGAGGTTTAACAAGAAGCTGGAAGAGAAGGGTGCAACGCCTAAGGAATAAAGAGATGAAACAGGCTCAGGCATCCGGTAAAACTCAAGTGTGGCGTACTAAACAAATAGCCGATAGAAAGCAACCATCGGCTAATATCCAAATGGCTTTTCTATTACCATCAGAGTTTAGAGTCAATGGTGAAAACCAATAGCCGATCCAAGCAGTCGGCTTTGAAAATTTGTGTTAATGGATAATCCAATAGATGGTATAGACGGGAAACTAGGACATGGCTTCACGTTGGCTAATGAATTAGAAGAAGTAGATATTGGTCCTAGAGATAGACCTAGGCCGACGTACGTAAGTGCTAAGTTGGATCTAGAGTATAAGCGGAATTAATTGACTTATTAAAAGAATTTAAAGATTGCTTTGCTTGGGAATACTATTAGATGCCTGGTTTAGACCAGTCAATTGTTGAACATCGGTTGCCAATCAAACCTAGATATCGGCCGTTTAAACAAGCTCCGAGGAGATTCAACCCGAACGTGCTTGATGATATCAAAAAGGAGACTGAAAGGTTACTGGAAGCAAAATTTATCCTACCGTGCCGATATGCAGAGTGGATATCGAATGTTGTCCCTGTATATAAGAAGAATGGAAAAAATTGAGAGTTTGCATTGATTTCAGGGATCTAAACAAAGCCACACCTATGGACGGTTATCCAATGCCGATAGCTGATATGTTAGTAGATGCAACAGCAGGGCACAAGGTTATTAGCTTCATGGACGGTAATGCATGATACAACCAAATTTTCATGGCTGAAGAAGACATAGCAAAGACCGCTTTTAGGTGCCCAACGCAATCAGTCTATTCGAGTGTGTTGTGATGACCTTTGGACTGAAGAATGCCAATGCAACTTATCAAAGGGCGATGAATTACATTTTCCATAAGTTGATCGGCAGGGTTGTTGAGATCTACATCGATGATGTGATGATAAAATCCAAAGGGTACAAAGAACACCTGGCTGACTTGCGTGAGACTCTGGAATGTACAAGGAAGCATGGTTTGAAGATGAATTCTAATAAGTGCGCTTTTGGAGTATCAGCCAGGCAATTTTTAGGATTCATAGTCCACGAGAGAGGAATCAAAGTTGGTCAGAAAAGCGCGAAAGCAATTGATGAAGCAGCTCCCCCGACTACCAAAATAGTGTTGCAATCTCTGCTTGGTAAGATTAATTTCATTATAAGATTCATTTCAAATTTGTCGAAAAGGATCCTGCCGTTTTCTCCCTTGTTGAAGTTGAAAAATGATCAAGAATTCAAGTGGGGTGATATACAACAAAAGGCGTTCGAAGAAATAAAAGAATATATGAAATGTCCACCTGTGCTGGTCCCTCCTCAGCAAGGTAAGCCATTTAAATTGTACATATCGGCTGATGACACGACAATTGGATCGGCCCTAATGCAAGAATTTGAAGGAAAAGAGAGTTGTTTTCTATCTAAGTAGAAGACTACTGGATCTAAAAATGAGTTATTCTCCCATCGAAAAATTATGCTTGTGTTTATATTTCTCTTGCACTAAATTATGACATTACTTATTATCGGCCGAGTGTACAGTTGTTTCCAAGGCTGATGTCGTTAAGCACATGTTGTCAATGCCAATACTGAATGGAAGAGTAGGAAAGTGGATTCTTGCGTTGTCGGAATTCGACTTGAAGTACGAATCGGCTAAAGCAGTCAAAGGACAAGTAATGGCCGATTTTATCACCCAACATCACAAGCCAAGCATTAGTTATGTAGAGCCGATGCCGTGGACGCTGTTCTTTGATGGGTCATCATGCAAGTAGGGTGGTGGCATCGGTATTGTTATTATTTCATCTCGGGGGGCAAGTTTTGAGTTTGCTTTTCCAACAGAGCCAATGGTTACTAACAATCAAGCGGAATACGAAGCTATTCTCAAGGGACTTCAACTTCTTCATGAAGTAAAGGCCGAAGCAATTGAAGTATTTGGAGATTCATAGTTAATTATTAATCAATTGATCGGCCTATATGAGTGCAAAGAAGAGACTTTGAAAGGATACTACGATGAGTGCCAGAAGTTACTCAAGGGATTTCTTCATATCTCTTTCCAGCATATTCCGAGAGCACAAAACCAAGAAGCTAACCGTCTAGCTCAAAGTGAATTAGGATATCGGGTGTTTCAAGAAGTATTGAGTAGTGAAACCTCAAGTGATGATTGGAGAGTTGAAATAGCCAATTACCTTAGAGATCCGTCTCGGAAAGTTACCAGGAAGCTAAGGTATAAATCGGCTAAGTATGTTTTGTTAGATGATTAGTTATATTATAAAACAGTCGATGGGGTATTGCTCAAGTGCTTGAACCAAGAAGAAGCTAAGGTGTTGATGGGTGAAGTGCATGAAGGGATATGTGGAGATCATCAATCGGCTTATAAGATGAAATGGATCATTCGCAGAACTGGATATTTCGGGCCAACGATACTGGAAGATTGTTTTGAATATTACAAGGGGTGTCAGGATTGTCAATGTTTTGGTAATGTCCAGAGATCGCCTGCATCGGCCATGAATCCGATAATCAAACCATGGCCGTTTTGGGGTTGGGGAATTGATTTAATTGACCAGATTTTTCCACCTTCAAGCAAAGGACATAAGTTCATATTGGTGGCAACAGATTACTTTACTAGATGGGTTGAGGCAATTCCTTTGAAAATGGTAACCTCAAAGAACATGATTGATTTTGTCAGGGAACACATTGTGTATCGTTTTGGGATTCCTCAAACTATAACCACCGATCAAGGGACAATGTTCACATCAGAAGAGTTTGGGAATTTTGCTACCAGTATGGGGATTAAGCTATTGAATTCCTCCCCTTACTATGCTTAGGCTAATGGCCAAGCAGAGGCGTCCAACCAGATTATGATTAAGCTGATCAAGAAAAAGATCGAGGAGCAGCCAAGGAAGTGGCATTCGACGCTAAATGAGGCACTATGGGCATATAGGATGGCCTGCCATGGATCAATTAAGACGTCACCTTACGAACTTGCGTATGGCCATAATGCAGTTCTTCCTTGGGAAGTTCCGACAGGATCGAGGCATGTTACGCTGCAGAATGATTTGTCAGCTGAGGTCTACAAGAATCTTATGATAGACAATTTGGAAGACTTGAGTTGCCTTCGACCACGTGCTCTTGAGAATATCGAAGCCAATAAACTGAGGGTTGCGAAGTATTATAATAAAAAGGCCAAGATTAAGCAATTCTCCGAAGAAGACTTGGTCTAGAAAGTGAAATTGCCGATAGGATCAAAGGACAGTAAATTCGGCAAATGGTCACCTAACTGGGAGGGACCCTATCGGATCAAACGTTGTGCGCATGGTAATGCTTATATTTTGGAAACATTAAAAGGAGAGAAAGAATTTGGCTGAGCAATCAACGGGAAATATTTAAAGAAATATTATCCTAGCGTTTGGATCAATACTTAATAAATGATCTATTCGGCCGATAGCTTTAATAGCTGATATTGAAAAGATATCGTCTCCACTGTAAAAGATGAACCCAAAGAAGTAAAAGCCGATACGGTGTGTATCGCCTATAGAAGCAAAGCAAACACAAACAAAATGATGGGTATGAAGCACAAAACAATGGGAAACCACTCAAGGCGAGGAAGGTATTTGCTAAACGTCACCTATTACAATCTACGGGCTAGAAAACACTTTGCCTACTATATCGTCGGCTAGAGTATTGAAAGCTATAGAGTTGGCGGCGTTCATAAAATCTTCAACCAAGCGCTCATGCTCCCCAAGGTGCACTGCGTCTGGAAAACCATGGGGAAGAAGCCGAAGATTATGGCCCGAACGGGCCTGTGCAGGAGCCAGCGCCATGACGAACGCCATGAAGGGCGACCTCCCTAACACGATTCAAGATGTCGTGCAAGCGAACCACCGAAACGGCGCCCCTAGCATTGACAAATCCCGCCGCATGATCCGCAACTGATCGAAGACTCTCCAACTAAGCAGTTAGATCTAAAATATTCAAGGAAAGAGTGATCAGAGATCTTGAGGGTAAAATCAAGAAAAAATAGATAAATAATGGCAGACATCTCACCCATGATTCTAGGTTTAGCCCTGGCCAACCTTTCCCTCACCAGGCCGACCTCGGGGGGAGATCGGTCTTCAATCATGGCCAAAGCCGATTCCGCTAGGGAGAGGCAGTTGGCTAGATGCTGGTCGGTCCGATCGATGGAGGCTAGCAAATCATCATTACTGATTTGTCGCCTCGGGTGACGGGGAAGCTGGTGGTGGATTGGTGCCAAAGATGACCCCAAGGGCTGGGCGGAGTTGGCCCTTTGATCCGAAGTGATGGGAGCACCCCAAGATACGTCCTCTTGACGACGAGGGAGTTGGCATGATGATGTGGATCTATTGAGGGCTTCTTCAGCAGGCCTCTTGTTCTCCATAACCTCGAACCTACGGAAAAGGCAAAAGATGTACTGAAAACGAAGAGGGGTTGAGACAAAGAGGGTTGTTTTTTGATTCACAGCCATAGCCCGTATATATAGCCCAGAAAAGTAAGAAGATAGATTTCGATGGAGGTGTGAAATTGAAATCAGAAACAGAAATGGATCGACACTCTGAAAATTCAGGGGACGGATAACGAAGAGATAACATACTCGAATTTATTGCTCCCCCAGATTACAAAATATCATGGGGTGGATACATTGACCAGAGATTAACCCATTAGAACTTCTTTGGATTGAAGGGAGTCTAGATTTCCACAAGGCTGAAACTCATTGTGAACCAAGTCACATTGGCCCATCAATGAATTATACTAGAGAAGAAGAAAGTTTGCTCACCTAACATATGCTCAATAGATTTCTTGATAAATTGAGGAATTATGGGAAAGAAACCTGAGGCTTTCCCGATGGGCGTTTGGAGGACCAACAAGGGGAAGGTGATCACACCTTTTAGCCCTCGCAAACACTAGAACAGCCTTGTAAGCATGGAGAGAAGACTCAGGTGATATCACAAGAATTCTTCTAACCACAATGGCTAGTCTTCTTGCCCAATGAGGCGCTAGAATAAGTGACACAATCGCCACATGCACAAGAATTCTTCTAGCCGCTTGAAATCTTCATAAGATAGACCATGGAGGGTCCAGCGGAACCGAAAGCACTCGAGGGAGCAGATGGGAGGAAAACATTGCTGAATCATTGAGTTGTTCTCGCCAGGGTCGAACAGGCATGTTATAGCCGGCCTGGGAAGATGAATCCAAGCGTCCGTGAAGCAGTGACACTCTTGTAAAAAGTTTTGAGGCATAGGCTCATCAGTTGACGCAAGCGATGACGAACAATGGACCCCAGATCAAGGTTCTCTACCCGTGACTGTGGATCAATTAGGGATACAGACATGATAATTTTGGAATAAAATTACTTTTATCCCAAAATTAGGGGGCATGTGTTTACACCAAAATTTGGAAGAAGAGTTGCAGGGACTCAAAAGCTCAAGAGATCGTGTCATCAAGGAATCAATTACGTGTAGATCAGAACCAGCTGATTTAGATGCAAAAACTAGAATCGGCTTTCTTCAGATAGCGCCAGCGGATAACGACAAAGGCTACGTTCGGCGCCAGGACGAAACATGTTGGACTCTACAAAAGGGAAAGATTAGAGTCCAAGTTATCTTAAAATTAGGAATGTTTTCTTTAGGGTCAAAAATTATGATGAGTCGTGCTTAGACAGGAGTCATGCACAAGTCCCGGGTATAAATATCAAGCCCCAGATATTGTAAGACAACAATCAATCCAAATACAAGTCAATTACTTTTTTCGGCTTCGGCCACCCCTTAGGAGTAGGAGTAGAGTAGATCTCGGTGAGTTCTTCAATGAGTACGGCTACATCGATCCGGTCGACCTCCACTACTTGTCTATAAATACTGTCATGGTTTATACCTCTGTTCGTATGGCTGCATCGATCCGGTCGACCCCCACCGCGGCTCTGGTATAAGCTAGTTATCGACTCTTGTTTAATTCAAGTATGGCCTGTGTGATTCTGCCTCACACCCCACTGCTTGAATTAGATCAAGGTCAAGTTATCGGCTCTACCTTAGAATGGCAGTCTTTGGTAGATTCATTAAGTTACCGATATTGCTTATTGCTTTCATTATTTATCTAATTACAGCAATATCACTTTGCCCAGTTGAGATTGATTTAGATCGGCCTTATATCTTATTTGACTCGTCGTTTGCTAATCTAAAACTGATCTAATCTACACCTTAAAAGATGAGTTATGTTTTATCGGCTGTTTTATATCAATCTTAATCGTGCATAACGTGCGGTTAAGGCATGTTGCATCTCGAGTAGATCTATTGGCTAGCGAAAACCGTTCCACGACCCATTATCATGACCTGTGTGATTCTGCCTCACACCCCACTGTTAGCACCGTGGAGTGGGGATCGTTATTTAGTAGATCTATTTCTGGTAAGGCATGACTTTAACTGTGCACTATGCCTGAATCAGCTGTTTTAGCCGATATCGAGTGCTTTCACGAACAGTTCGTGTCATGAGACCGTTGAAGTAAAGATGGGTTGAAAGACATGTTAGCCCCATGATCTTATTATTGTATTACGGCCTGCATGATTCTGCCTCATGCCCCACTGATATTAGTAATGAGTTAGGGTCATCGAGTTTATCGTTATTTCTATGGCCTGCATGATTCTGCCTCATGCCCCACTAGTCATAGTGATAGATGAGATCTAACATGTTCATTAGATCTATCTTTATTAAATGGTAAAATTGTGTTGAATTGTTTATTTATATAAAAAGGGGTTCGGTTACTTGTAATCATTGGCTCAGCAGAGACCAATCATTGTTGATATCTTATTGCCATTGATTAATATTTGCTCAAATAACGATATTTATCCTGAATGATAACCGATTCTTCCTACACAACCCCATGAGCTTTAACTGATTCATTCTCATGAATATACTGGAATCGACTATTTAGTCGATCTCCTTTCATATCGGCTCTCATAGCCGCACATTCGGGACTGTCTGGCAACACCAGCAAGTTCCGCCCTTAATTACTGATAAACTTTCTCTCCTTGTCAATTGCAGGGTCAAATTAACTGGCACGTCTTGGGAGGATTACGCAGGATCGATGATCCCTGCACTGAAGCTAGGCGGATCTGCTCCATCGAGCAGGCCCTTTCGGCTTGCTGCGTGTGTCCTCGGCATGGGACAAAAATTCTATGTCGACACAATCCAAATAGAATACCTACCATATAGCCGATTAGGATACTTTCCTTGTACCCTACCCCTCGAGAGTATATAAGGAGGGGCAGGGGTACCCTAGTTGACATCGATATCTAGGTACAAATCCTAAGCTTTGCCTAGGGTTATCTCATCAATACAGGACGTAGGGTTTTACGTCATATTGACGGCCTAATCCTATCTAAATCTTGTATCTCTATTACCATATAGTTCCTGATCACGCACGTTGGGACACGGTTATGAGTCATGGAGGCCAGGGACTACAATAGCAATGAAAGCTAACGAATAACGAATTTTATGAGTGATGTGTAGGAAGAGAAGATGAAAGCCTCCGCCCGATCGGCCGATTAGGGCAAAGGACTAGAGGATGCGGTGAAGGCACCTGAACACGGTCCGAGGCAGAGGCTCTGATGCCCTGAGTAGAGGCTCCGGTGATCGAAGCGAAGGTGCCCGGAAGCAGCCAATGATGAAGGCTCGGGCAGCACCTGCGGAGGCTACGGAGAGTCAGCGCGTAGGTACGGGTGAAGGTCACCCTGGACGAAGGCCTCGAGGGTCGAGGGACTTCCTGAAGGACGATGGTGTCGGGTCGTGGGCCGTAGATGGACTCACGGTTGTGGCCCATCAAGCAAAGATAATTGAAGAAGAATGCACCCAAATTACCCTTAGCAGTTTGTATTAGTATAGGAATATTCCAAGGATGTACTATAACCGTCAAGGGGTAAAATTGTAAAAGGGTAGCCTCAGCAAGCAATGCCTTATAAAAGGTGAACACAAACTCTGTACAAGGAGAGAGGTAGTTGAATGCATTTATGAAACCCTAGTTTGGTCTGGACCCTCTTTCCACCTGACACGCCTTCGCCCGAGGCACCTGTCTGGGCGAAGGCTTCGGCTATCTCCTTTTAGTCCCACCTGCTAGAAACCACCATTTTCCAACATTCACGCCCACCGCGTGTTGGCCAAGCAAGACCCATGATGGCAAGAAACAGAGCAGCCTCTGCTAGGGTTCCCATAGAGCCCTCGATGAGAGGACAACCCAGGCGTAGTGCCCGCAGCACTTATGCTACAGCCCCAGAAGATCAAGTTGGAGAAGAACCCAAAGTCAAAGACTAGCCTCTGACATCTGAGGAGCAGCAAGCCCCAAGTCCCACTCCAGAATAGGAGCTTCAACAGCTACAGGCCCAGTTGTAGAGCATCCAACAAGAAAGAGATAGGGTTACAGCAGCCTTCATCGCAAATCAACAAGCAGCCCAAGCATCAGCTCAGGCAGCAGAGATCAGGCAGCAGCTAGCCGTCTTACAGGCCGAAATACAAAGTATGCAGCCTTCGCAATCCAACTTTAACACATCCAACCAACTCCACTCAACAAACCAAAGCCAACCCAATCCCCCGCCATGTTCCATAGCACAACCAACCTTTGGCACACCCTACACTTCACCACAAACCCATAGAACCATCGATTCCAAATCACCACTATCCGAAGGCATCCAAAGCTCACCTTGGCCCCCCTCCTACAAACTGATCACCTTACCTAAATTCAATGGAAAATCAGACCCCACGACAATTCATCATGAGCTTTGAGGCAGCAGTAGCTTCCGCTGGTGGAAATGAAGCGGCGCTAGCCAAGTCCTTCATCATCGCAGCTGAAGGCGATGTGCTAGCCTGCTATTCAATGCTAAGGCCAAGTTCTGTCTATTCATAGGAAAACCTTCATGACAAGATCTTAGCAAATTTCAAGGGGTTCACAAGTGAATCATTGACTTCCATGGACCTATTTCAATGCAAGCAGAACCAAGGAGAAGCCCTAAAGGACTACTTCCAAAAATTTGTGCAAGTGAAGGCAAAAGCACCCAATGTCCCAAAGGATGTCGCTATCGAAGCAGCAATCAAAGGCCTTTGCATAGATCCATTCATAGCTAACCAAGCCAGGAAAAAGCCTTGAACCATCGAAGACCTTTACAGTGAATTTGAGAAGTATTACAGATCTGACAATGACCTCCATAGAAGACTAGAAGAACAAAACCAAAGCAAGCAGTTCTAGAGCAACAGTAGAAATGCCCAGAAGCGTAACAAAAGCCAAGGTCAGCCACAGCCATAGCAAGCGCAAAACCAGCAAGTCTTCAACATAGAGCAGCAAGGAACCAGCCCGCAGGGGCAGCAATATGCAAAGGCAGGCCCAAACGACATGTCCCAGAAACAACCCGAAGGCAAGAGAAATAGCTAAGGTAGGAACTAGAACAAAAACCAAAACCAAAGGCAGTGAAGGCAATATTGTTTCTTTCATGGAGAAAAAAGGGCACACAACCAAAGACTGCCCAGACGCCAAGGAGACCCAAGAAAGGATCAAAAGCAGAGCAAATCTGCCACCTCCACCACAACAAGTCACAAGAGAGGTGAACCATACCTTCGTAGCATCTCAGTAGCAATAGTGCCTAATTTACCCTAGCCTAAACTCCACTCAAATTCACCCCATCCACTTTACCAGCTGCTTACTACCCAAACTTCCTACCCGCATGGAGACCAAGTACTCAGCAGCAGGGGCTGACTAACAACCAATGGGCGAAGGCCAACCTCACTTACATAAACCCGAGGCCCCCGCACTTAACATTCATTGAGACCAACCAGTCATCCCAAATACATAATAGACAGCTAGAGGCATTGCCTCCGCCTCTAACAACACAGCTTGCAACACCCAAAAATGAACCTAACCCAGAGAACCAACTCAACCCTCACACACGGCTTCCAACCATTGGCATGATATTGCCTATAGCCGAGGCTCCTCAATGGAGTTCTAGGCTAAGAAGCAGAAGAAGGATCACCTTAGGTTGGTCAACAACATAGCAGTTCATGGCCCAGTGCGTTACATAGATTGGTCAAAGACGCCAATCACCTTTTCAGAATAAGATTTGTGGCTGGAGAGCTACCCTCATACCGACGCCATGGTAATCAAGGCCAACATTGCAGGATGGGAAATCAATAGGGTTCTCATAGACTCTGGAAGCTCTGCAGATATTATCTTTGTAAATGCCTTCGACCAGATGAAGCTAAGTAGGAGTTAGTTGTAGCCTTCGAACTCACCACTAATTGGTTTTGGAGGGAAAAGGATAGATGCATTAGGAAAAATATCCCTCCCAGTCTCCTTCGGAGGTCATGAAAACGCTAGAACAGAATATGTAACCTTCAATGTAGTAGATCTCTACTACCCCTACAACGCCATCTTCGAAAGAGGGTTCGCAAACAAATTCAATGCAGCCATTCATATGGGTTATCTGTGTATGAAAATGCCAGCCTTGAATGGAATCATCACAGTTCACGGCTGCTAGAAGGAAGCAAGAAATATAGAAAGAGACATCTACAAGTCGCAGCGCAACATCAACTCCGTCGAAGCAGCTAAAACTAATTCAATAGAGCCTTCGGACATGCCGAAGGGAAAAATAGATCTCAAGGATCAGGAAGAAAAGAAGACAGTCCCATTAGAAGATGTAGTCCTAGATAGGAAGATCATGATCGGAGGCAACCTGTCAAAAGAAGAGGAAGCAGAGCTCATAAAAGCCTTAGCCAAAAACAAAGACGTCTTCGCCTGGTCAGCCTCTGACCTGAAAGGGGACAGCAGGGACATTATACAACACTCCCTTGACATCAACCCTAGAATAAAACCAAAAAAATAGCGACAAAGGAAAATGTTGGAGGAGAGAATTTTAGCAGCAAAAGCAGAAGTTCAAAGGTTGTTAAATGCAAACATCATCAGAGAGGTTAAGTACTCAGAATGGCTAGCGAATGTAGTACTAGTGCCAAAGAAAAATGGAAAGATGTGAATGTGCATAGACTTCACAGATCTAAACAAAGCATGCAAGAAAGATCCATTTCCACTACCAAGAATAGACATTTCCATTGACAAGGCAACATGATGCAAGCGTTTCTCTCTCCTAGATTGCTTCTTAGGATACCACCAGATCTGGCTCAAAAAAGATGAGAAGACAAGTTTCACTACCCCTTCGAGCTTATTGTTACACAAGAATGCCCGAAGGATTGAAAAATGCTGGATCAACCTTCGCCAGAATGACGAAGGCAGTCCTCGGCCCCTAGCTACATAAAAACATCATAGCTTATGTTGATGATATTGTGGTAATGAGTAAGGATGAGGGAGACCACATAGCAGATTTAAAGGAAACCTTTGCCAATCTAAGAGAGGTCAGGCTAAAACTCAACCCAGAAAAGTGTGTCTTGACATAACCAGAGGTAAAATGCTCGGGTACATCATAGGACCCAAAGGCATAAGAGCCCACCCAGACAAAAAAAGGCCATAATTTCAATGGTGGAACCATCAACCAAAAAGGAAGTCCAAAAACTCACTGGAAGAATAATAGCGCTGAACAGATTCATCTCAAAGTCAACAGAATGCAGCCTCCCATTCTTCAAAGCTTTAAGAGGCAGAGATAAAGTGGAATGGGGGCTAGAACAATCAAAGGCCTTCCGGTAACTCAAAAATTATTTGGCTACCAAACTCATGGTAACAATGCCGGATCCAGAGGCACCATTGCTGTTATATGTTGTAGCCTCCGACCATGCGGTCAGTGGGGTGCTTGTCTAAGAGAAAGAAGAAGAGTCAAAGGTCATTTAGCAGACGGTCTACTACATCTCAGAAGCCCTATCAGGAGCAAAGCTAAACTATACAGAGATAGAAAAAATAGCATATGCGGTGTTGATCTCCTCAAGGAAATTGAAGCACTATTTCCAAGCACATGAAATCACAGTACCATCTTCACAACCGCTAGGGGACATACTCTGCAACAAAGAAGCCTCCAGAAGAATAGGGAAATGGAAAACAGAGCTATCCTAGTTCGAACTCAACTATGTATCAAGAACAGCAATCAAGTCGCAGGTGTTAGCATATTTTATGGCAGATTGGACACCTTTAGCACAACAAGCCCCGTAGCCTCAGCCCCAAATTTGGACACTTAACACAGCCGGCGCCTGGGGGCATCTAGGCGCTGGGGCCTCCACCATTTTGATAACACCATCTGGCCTTCACACGAAGTATGCAGCGATGTTGGAATTCAAAGCAACAAACAATATAGCAGAATACGAAGGCCTTATACTAGGCCTCAACAAGGCAAAGGCACTTGGAGCAAGAACACTACTGGTAAAAATAGACTCCCAAGTCATAGCTGGACAAGTTGAAAAAGAATACATGGCATGGGAACTAGAACTGGCCAAATACCTGGCCACAGTAAGGGCTCTTGAGCGAAGGTTCCAAGGATTCACCCTGCAGTACATACCAAGAGCAGAAAATGCAGAAGCGGACAAATTGGCGAAGGCAGCAGCAAACAACTTGCCCATACCAAATGGAGCCATTTATCAAGTACTACAAGCACCAGCAACACAAGCCATGGTGAAGGCATTCAAAATAATCCTAGTCACTGAGTCTGACGACTAGAGGCAATTAATCATAGATTGCCTCAATAGTGTGCATCACACAGAAGATGAAGCGAGTATAGCTAGAATGGCAGCGAGAGCAAGAAACTATACACTGATAGAGGGAATACTATACAAAAAAGGGGTTGTCCAACCGCTACTCAAGTGCATATCTCAAAGCGAAGGCAAAAACCTTCTACAAGAAATTCATTCAGGTTCATGCGGCTCACACATCGGTCCAAGGGCACTATCTGCGAAGGCCACTAGGCAAGGGTTCTATTAGCCTACCCACATGAAGGATGTAGAAGAGATTATCAAGACATGCCAAGTATGCTAGAGCACCTCCCCACACCAGTCAAAACCTTCGGTCGCTGTACAACTCATCCCACCCATTTGGCCCCTCCAAAGATGGGGGATGGACCTGGTTGGGCTGCTACCACCATCGCAAGGGGGGAACAAGTTTGCAGTAGTAGCCATAGAATATTTTACAAGGTGGATTGAGGCCAAACCACTCGCCAAAATCACATCAGTGACAGTAAAAAAGTTCTTCTGGCATAACGTAATTTGTAGATTCAGAGTACTAAGAACTCTAACAGTTGATAATGGAAAACAATTCGACTCGGATAACTTCAAAGAATTCTACAAGAGTATAGGTACCAAGGTTGCCTTCGCCTTAGTCTACCACCCAAAATCAAACGGAGCACTACAAAGAGCTAATAGAGTGATATTCTCAGCAATAGCAAAGACTTTATTCAACCTTCACAAAGGCAAATGGGTAGTGGAACTGCTGAAGGTAGGATGGTCCCATAACACTATAGCCTCTAGAACAATAGGCTTCACACCATTCAAACTCTTATATGGCAAAGAAGCAATGCTGCCCGAAGAAGCCAGGCATCAGAGCCTTCGTGTCATAAAATAGGCACTGGCAGAAGATGAAGAATACTCCAAAGAAACAATTGAGGGCACAAGACTAAAGCAGTTGAAAACATTACAAAATACCAAGACCAAACCAAAAAATGGAGAGACATCAAAGTGATCAGGAAAATCATACAAGATGGAGACCTAGTCCTTAGAAGTAGACCTAATGCTAAAAATGTTGGAAAGCTCCAACCAAAATGGGAAGGCCCTTATTTGGCGAAGGCCGCTGGAAGACCCGGGTCATTCTACCTGACCAACGGCAAAGGCAGAATAACAACACATACCTAGAACATCGATAGTTTGTGTAGGTTTTACATCTAAACGTAAAAAAGGTGGCCTCCGTGGAACTATAAGCAAAGGTCACCAAGTTTCTAGTTTTCATATTTTTACATTTCATGCAAAAGGGCTTGCACTCTTTTCCTCACAAAGGGGGCTCTTAACGGAGGTAAGGTTTTTAATGAGGAAAGTACCATGTAAAAACCTCTAAAAATATAAAGAGGAATCCCCCAAAAATACCATAAAAGGCGAAGGACGAAAGTGGCTAGCAACGCAGCCACAATATTCGACGACAGCATTACAACAGAGGACCCTCTAGTGCTTTAGATGAAGGCTTTAAAGCATGGAACGACCTCTTCGGCTAAAGTAGCCTGCAACCTTGAGAAAGACCTATCCATACTCAGGCTCTAAGGATTTATCCAAATTGCCAAAAAGGCCAAAGCTAACCCGACAAAGACCTACCTTCAGCATAGGCATCGGGGAGAGGCTTATCGTTAACAAGCTTCGGTTAACTACCAAAATTAATAGCTAAAGTACAATAGCAGTAAAGGCCAATATGTCAGGTATAGGAAAATCCCAACTTAAAAACATATCCAAGCAATAAACACTGGCCAACCACCAAGAGTTATTAAAACGTACAATTGGTAGACTATAAAATCTGGCACCCCGCCGCCGCAACAACTGCAGTCAGTGCATTTTCATACCACTACCCCTAGAAGAGCGCCAGGGGGAATCAAACTAGTCAAAAAAACAATACACTATAGAGCCAACCTAGAGGGAAATGGAGGTCGGAGTCTCCTTAGAAAGAGAGACCAGGAGGTATCATGCTAAGACTCGTAAATCCAACAGCTCCCATAGCCCGACAAAGGCCACATTCAGGCCATACGCATCATCCACCCAATGTCGTAAAACCTCCGCGAGGCCTGGAGTGACCTGAGTTCAGCAGCAACTAGTCAGTGTCAGAGGTTGCGGGAGGGTATTGCATGAAGGCTCATAACATCCCCCACAACTGAAGACACCTTCTGGTACGACCCGATGTCAACCATGTTCGACGCGAGTGCAGCTGCTCCAGCATAGCCGAAGGCCAAAACAAGAAAATCCAGGAGCAAGCGGGAACAATGTACGAGATATGCTTCTTCGACCTCCATTGCTTGCTCAAATTGCTCTGTGGCCTCTTGAGAAGCATCAAGAATAAAAATCAGCATCTCCGATGAATGCTCAAATTGCACCAAAGCCTTCGCAGCATCATCAAGATCAAACATGAGCACCTCAGTTCCTCCGCTACGACATGCTAGAACTTCCCTATCAACTTCAAGCAAGCACAGAGGTGGAGGCCAGAGCAGCAAAACAAGCACCAAAGCCTCCGCAAGGCGTCCAAGGTAAAAAATCAACAACTCAGCTCCTTCGCGCAAGAGCACAGACTCATATTCAACGTCAGCCAGAGAAGAGAGAAGCGGAGGGAAAAAGAGAAACCAAGGCACAAGAGATGTAACCCTTTGGCCTAGTCAAAAATTATAATAAGAATCCTTTACAATAAGAAATGCACAAATAAACAATCAAGGAAAACTTTATTTCAAAGTAGATACAATTACAACAGTAGCGCATTAGAAGCACAATAGTACAAAAGCACGAAGGCGGCAAAGGGAAAAGAGAAGGCGCTAAGGCCTCCCAAGTAACAGCTACAAAGACGCGAAGGCCAGCCTAAGAAGTCAATTAAAAAACTAAGGACGATGCCCTCGCCAAGCTAATGATCTGGTAAACTCCGCACGTTCATTGTCAATATCATACTTTACAAAATCAAACATATCGTGAACAGAATGATGGGGGAAAGTTTCCAACCAATATTGCCATAATTCACCATTAACATAAATGTCGTCATGATACATAGTAACAGGAGGCACGTCCTGCACAGTCCTAGAGAAGGAGACCTACGTAGGACAAGTTCACAATTTAGACCTAAATATATACAACTGTGGCACATCGCCTTCAACCAAGCCTAAGAAAACTAACTAAAACCTACACTACACCTCTAAATCAGAAGGAGCAGACGTGGGCTTCGGGGCCACAGCAGCCGGAGATGGAGCCTTCGGAGCCGGCGCCTCCATAGCCGGCAAAGATCATGCACCAGCAGCTCCACGTGCAGCTTCCTTCATCTGCAACTCCTGCAGAAATAATACCAAGTTATAAAAATAGCAAGCAAGCAGTAAAAAACCTAAGACAGAAACAAACAAGTTACAAACAAAAAACTAACCTCAGCTCGGCGTGCCTCCACCCGGCCAAACCTCATCTAGGACAACTTCATGAAGTGGTGGACTGATCTTCGGATATCACACAAAATCATTCCAAGGTCGGCTGGGCCCTCAAGATCTCTCTCCTTCACGTCCTTCGTATGCGGGTAGCCATCCTGCACTAACATCTTTGAAAGATTTGTGGCGGAGGCCAAAGCTCCAAAATCCATAGCACCTCCAACGAAGTCAGAGAGCTTCATAAAGTTGGCCTTCAACCAGGAGAAGATGTTAAATGTCGAAGGCTCAGAAGGCAGCGGCGGCGTAGAGCCTCCGAACTGCTCAAGCGGCCCCACGTAAAGATCAGCCGCCGCTAGCCCGTTGGACTTGGCGTCCTCAAGGCGCTTAGATAACATATCTACTTGCGCCTTTAAGGCAGCGCCAGACTCCCTCTCGGCATCCACCTCCTTCTGAAGGCTGTCGGCAAACTCAATGGCCTTTAGGGTGCACTCAGCAGCCAGTTGCTCGGCAGTGTTTGCGCCATCAACCTCCTTATTTAGCAAGTCAACCTTCTTCTAGAACTCCTCTAGTTCAGCATGGACAATGTGAAGGACACCAACTTCCCCTACAAGCCGAGTCTTTTCAGCCTCTAGAGTCTCTACCTCCTTCTTCAAGGCCTCGATGGACAAATTATGGTTGACCACCTCCTGCGTGCCACGCTCTTCAATGACCTCTGAAAGATAGTGACTCTACCAAAATGAGCGTCAACCATAAGCAAAGTAGAGTAATAGTTGAGGAAACAAAAAAAGAAGCATACCACACATTGCTGCTCCAAGTTCATCTGCAACAACTTGAAGTAGTCTACATTTTCCAGGTGGTGGCGAAGGCGGCCTAGCAACAAATTAAGCGTAAGAAACGTAAGACAAAAAGTCAGAAAATAAAAGATATAGGAAGAACAACCTCCTATATCATTATAAACAGCTTCAAGCACATCCACCCACCCACTTATTGTGCTATCAAAGGCACCTAGAATACTAAACAAAATCAGCAAGACCGAAAACAAAAAATAATTCAGAAACGAAAAACAAGAAATAAAAAGTAACTTTCGCCACCATCCAAGCCAGCGCCGGATGGATGAGGAGTTGGACCCCAAGCGGAGGCCTTAGAGGGGCTCCCAAGCCAATCCGGGTGAGGTCCACACCCAAAGGGTCATTAGGGTTTTCATCAGTCCTCCCAAGGGCCTCCATCAAGCCCCCTGGTGAAATAAAAAACAAGTCCCGATAAAATAAGAAAGCTTAAGCACTAAAGGAAAAGCAAAGCTAAAAAGCAACTCACCAAGATGCAAAGGACCCGAGACACTGCCTGAGCCTCTAGCATCCTCGGCGTGGTGACCGGTGGCTTAAAACTCTACGCCCCAAGACGAAGCAACTGGAGAGCTCGCCTCCGCCTCGTCCTCGGACACCTCATCGAGACCTACCGTAGGTTGGCAAAGGCTAGTACCAGCCGCCTCCCCCTCTCTGGGCGGAGAAGCATCACCACTACCAGCACCATTGCCCTCAGAGCTAGAAGTTTCATCACCCAAAACGCCAGGCATAGGCGCCATGATGGAGGGTTCAGCAGCAAGGCCACCGCCCGTACCTTGGAGGGCGGTATCCACTAAATCATCGCCGCCAAGATCCAAGGAGGCAGCAGAGTGCTCGCCTCTCATTCCGACAGTAGCAGAGCCAAAGCCTCCGCCAATGTTCTCAGCAACCTCCTCATCATCATTAGCGGAGGCAGCCACGGACGCATCAGCGGAGGCCGCAATAGAAGCAGCCCTAGTCTTCTGCATATTGGTAATGACCTTAGGCGTAGTAGCCCCCTTCCTCTTCCTTGCCTCCACCACAACAGTTACATTCTTGGTAGCAGCCTTCCTTTCCTTGTCCTCTATGGACTTGTGCACCTTCATAGGAACATCATGTTCCTCGTGGTGGATCCTGAATTCCTCAAAAACTCTATTAAGCCAGGGCATCGTACCAATGCTCTAGATACTCCCTGTCGGACATCTCACTAAGTATCTCACATGCCCCCGCCTCGACAGACTTCACCAACTTCTCCACAGCCTAGCCCTCCTTCTCAAATCCAAAGCGCGGGAAAGGAACACTGACACCTTTGCCAAACACTGGCAGACTAACCATCTCAAAGGTCATGGTGGACCTATTTCTACTGAGGGGCCAGCAGTTAGCCACCACCATCTCCTCGACCAAGTAACGACTTCTGGAGTACCGGCAGGCTAGAGCGAAGGCCCTGTCGCATGCTTCGTGACCCTCCTCAGTCCCTAGACCTAGGGTTCCCTGAGTCAAAGGCCTCATTGGAGTCATCACCGAGGCTAGAGGATAGCGGGTATTCTTCTTCCCGTCTGAGCCGGTAGATGTCATGCCTCCGGTCCTCATGTAGAACTAATACTATATCTAATCCTTCGACCACTTGTTCTTCTAGGCGAAGGAGATCTCCAACTTCTCACCCTTTTGGGACCCCCACAGCATAAAAGTGCAGCTGTGCCACCAGCTGATCTTTGCTAACTCACTTAGGCTGGCACTGGAGCTCATAGTATTAATAGAAAGTACCAACGTTGGGCTCCGCGCCATAAGACAAGTAGGCCCAACAAAACTTACTCAGGGTAACTATTCCATTGGGCGTTAGATGGTGAAGTTGTACCTCAAACGCCTCCAACACCTGGCGAAGGAAGTGCGCCACCGGGAAGCGAAGGCCATAGAGAAAGAATCCCTAAAAATCACGACATCAGCGGCCTTTTAAGGAGAGGAATCTAAAACATCACAAAAACTATGCTCTAGCCCCCTTACCAATTGCTGCTAAAAATCATCTTTTAGTGTTTATTGCATATTCCATTAGGCAAGTTACAAGATTATGGTCTTTAATTGAGCGCTAGCATCATACTACCCAATGCAAAATCCCATAGGTAACAAGGTACAAGTGCAAACACTAGGAAATCCTTAGAGGTAATCGAGGGGGACACATGCAGTATGATTAAAATATGATTAATGTGAACAGGACAACAAGGATGATCCCATGCTATATTTGCCTTGCTCAGCAAACTCCGGTTGATCCTAGCTGGTCATCAAAGTACTGGTCTTGCTCATAGAAAAACTACTCACCGTCTATACTCGATCATCAAACATCAGCACACAAGCATTCGGAGTCAATCATGCATAGCAAATAAGAAGTATAATTAGAACAGTACACCAACAGTGGAAAAACAATTTGAAAAGTTTGTAAAACTATTCTACACGTCGCTATGAACACACAAACGCGAAAATCACCGAAATCGGATTTAAATGTAGAAGATATGCTAGTTATAAGCTACTGATGGCAGTTTCGTAATTAAACTGAACTTAATACGAATTAAAATAATTCAAATTCTGAGTTTTTAAAAAAGCAAGGGTCTCTTTAACAAAATGAGCAGCGAAGAGGTATCTTCAAATCTGAACCGTTGATCCATGATCTGACGGCTTTGGTTGCTTGGAGGAAAAAGAAAGAGAGAGGGCCAGCCGGAACAGTGTCGGCGGCGAGGTTTTTCATGGCCGGCACCTCCATACCTTGCCGAAATTCGTCCAGATGACGTTTCCAAGCTCCATAGGCCAAATTAAGAACATGGTAAGAAAGAGGGGGCAATAGCGAGCTCATCCAAGGGCTTTTGGCGGACGATACCGTGACGAAGACGACGTACGGCTCGGTGGAACGGATGGTGGCGCTCCTGTGAACATCGGCGGCGGCGCGTGAGCAATAGAAAGCGAGAACGAGAAGGAGAAACGTTCGGTCGCTTCGTAACCTTGATGTGAAGCTCGGCTGTGGACTCGGAACTACGGGGAAGCGGCGGACGGAGGGGAACGGCTGCGGCGGCTTCCGTTCTCGTCGGCGAGATCCAGCACAGATGACGGCGCGTCTAGCTAGGGCAAAAGACGGCACAAAGATGCAAAAACGAGGGCGGTGAGGGTTCTAGGCTTCTTATAGGGGCGCTAGGCATGCGGATTCGACTGAATCCTGGATAATAGGGCTCGAGCGCGGGATTTTGCCCCAGAGCAGAGTCTGACTCCTGTTCGACTTGGGGAAGAAGGAGGCACTGACATGCGGGCCAGATGCATCAGTGAGAGAGAGAAACGGGCCCTCGCAGTCAGCCACAGAGAGCAAGAGAGAGGAGGCGCGCCAGCGTGCTGGCTGGTTGGGCCGCGGCGCTAGGCCTGTGATCGCTGTGCTAGGCCGGCGGGTGAAGGAGGCCGGCTGCGGGTGGAGCTGGGCCGGGGTCAAACCAGCAGGCCGAAATGGCCTTGAGGCCGAAAAGAGAGAGGGTGAGGGACTTTCTCTTTTCTTTTTCTAAAAACTGAATTTTCCCAAAGCTATTTTCAAAAGGATTTGAATTCAATTTGAGTTTCAGTTTAAAACCAACCAATACAGAAACAAATGTGCAGCAGCATGTATGCATCAACATGTTCCTAACCTTATATTTAATTTTAGCTTAACAAAAATTATTACTTACTACATTTCAATGCTCACACAATTGCATTATAAAAATCAATTTAAGCTATTTCAAAAGAATGCAAATTTGAGGGTGTTACACCAAAGATGTGTGGTAACTGGTATTGTACTATAATTCAGCTAGAGCCAACCACTGCTTCCACTGAGTAGGGCAGGCATGGACAAAGCACCTGAGATAGGCTTAACTATTTTAGTTTGACCATCAATCTGGGGGTGATAAGATTGCTCATTTTCAGTTTGGTTTTAGTTAACTTGAACAACTCTTGCCGAAGAGAGCTTGTAAAAAATTGAACTCTATCTGAAATCATAGCTTCTAGGAGACCATGCAACTTGAAAATGTTGTCCATATATGAAAGTTCCACTTGAAATGTAGTGATTGGATGCTTAAGAGGGATCAAGTGTGCATACTTTGAAAACTCCACTAGAATGCAGTTGAAGTTTTGAGATTTTGGCAAACCTCCAATGAAGTCCAAACAAACCATTTTCCAAGCATAAAATGCTACAGGAAGGGTTGTAAGAGGCCTGGATATTTCACCCTTTTAGATTTAGCATGTTGGCAGACAGAACATTGAGCCACAAATTGCTTAATCATTCCCTTCTAGTCAGGCCAAGTAAAAAGATTTTTTATCCTCCTATAAGTGACTGGAAAACCTGAATGGCCACCAAGTGGACTAGAGTGTAATGACTCAAGAATCTTGAATTGGATGGATCTATTACCACTAACCCAAATCCTACCCTTATATATGATGATACCATGTTGCAGTGTAAATAGACCATGAGGATTCTGCACTGCTAAAGTGGAGAGAAGCTTGGTAGTGTATGGAAAATATGTATAAGCATTCACTAAGTCTTGAAGTCACATTGACCGTAAGGTAGATACTGCCAACAGTTCTTGATGGGGATGACTTAGAAAAGTCCTAAAAGGGCATCTACAACTCTATTTTCTGCCCCTTGTTTGTAACAAATTTTGTACCTGAAGCCCAACAACTTGGTTAGAGCCTTATGTTGTCAAGGAGTTGTCAGCCTTTGATCATCTAAATGTACAAGACTTCTTTGGTCAATCTTGAGAGAAATTCACTTTGTTGCAGATAAGTTCTGCAGTGATCAACAACCAACAAAATAGCTAGACACACCTTTTCATAGGTGGACAGAGCTTGGTTCTTAGGTCCCAAAGCTTTGCTGACATAATCTATTAGATTGCCTTCTTGTTGAAGCATTGCACTAATTCCCTTGTCAGAAGCATCTGTTTCAATGGTAAAGGGTTTGTGGAGGTCTGGCAGTGCTAGAACAAGAGCTGTGATCAAGGTAGTCTTCAATGCTTGGAAGGAGGCTTCTTGTGCAGTTGTCCAAAGGAACACAGTGCCCTTCTTCAAGAGGATGGTAATGGCTTGCTGATGGCTCCAAAATTTTGTACAAACTTTCTATAGTACCTAGCCAACCCTAAGAAGCTACTAACCTCTTTGATAGATGAAGGAGTAAGCAAATTCTTGACTTTAGCAACCTTACTTGGATCAGTTGCCACTCCCTAAGCACTAATGATATGACCCAAGTATGCCAGCTTTCTTTGTGCAAAGGAACACTTTGATAGTTTAGCCTTGAATTGATGTTGTTGGAGTAGGCAGAACACTTATATGATGTGAACAAGATGATCATCCCAAGTTTTACTATATATTAGAATATCATCAATAAACACCACAACAAATTTTCTTAAAATAGGACATAATATTTATTCATTTCATGTTGAAATGTGGTAGGTCCCCTAGTTACACCATATGGCATAACCTTGTATTCATAGTGCCCATGGTGTGTTTGAAAAGCCGTCTTTGCAACATCGTCTTCAGCTAGCAATATCTGATGGAATCCATAGGATATATCTAGTGTGGTGAACCATGTTGACCCAACAAATTCATTCAAAAGTTCATCAATAACAGGTAGTGGAAACTTGTTCTTGATCGTCAAGGCATTCAAATAATCCACACAAAGACGCCAATCTCCTGTCATTTTCTTAACTAGCAGAGCTAGGGAAGCACAAGGGCCTTACTTTCCTGAACCCATCCATTCTCAAGTAAATGTTGTACTTGCCTTTCAATTTCATCCTTCTGGGATGAATTATATCTATAGGGCCTTCATCTGAATTGTTGAACCCCTGAGATGAGTGGAATAGTATGAACTGAAGCCCTCTTAGGCGGTAAACCAGTAGGAGGAAGAAATATATCTGTGAACTCATCCACCAATGACTGCACCTCTGGAGGTCTAAGCACCAAGTTTGGATTACTGTCGATTGTCTTCAGCTCAAGTAAGCACCACAATATGTCCTGGTTAGCTAAGACTGCTAAGTCTTGCCTACTGATTATCTCACAATGCACTACCTTTGAGGTAATTCCTTGGAGGATTGCTCTACTACCTTGGAGGCCAAAGGACATCCACTTCTCTTTCCAATTAATCTCCACTGGACTATGTCTTTCTAGCCAATCTCTTGTTGTTGCTAGGATCTTACTGCTCCAGTACCAATTCGTCATGAACCCAACACTAATTTCACTCCTTCACTTCTCTTAGTGTATCGGTGGTATTTAGAACAGAGATTATAGGATCGGTTACACGATCGGGGCAACTAGCTCCAGCTGCCATCTGTGGACGCAGCTGGCCAACACCTCTCTGTTCTCTATATCTGTTTCCTTCCCCTCCTCTCTCACTATTAGCTCCTAGAAGCGGACTCTCCTACGTCATCGTCTAGTTGGGCCCAAAGTACTTCGGATTGGGTTTCTTTGCTCGCTTGGGCCTCATGTCTACTTCTAGGCTACTCTCCGATAGATGACCCAACTACTACCCTTCGATACTGTGCTTCCAAATCACATTTTACAAACCGACAATTATCATCTGGTTTCCTTGTACACAACAAAATGCAAGCATGAATAATTTATAGGTGTACATGTTTTAGCAACATCCAAACAAGACCTTAGTGAAATAAGTGATACAGATGTTGTTATAAATATAGAAGGAACAAAGTGTAGTCCACGTGCAAATAGAGTGAAGTATAGAAATCAAGTTCAATTCCAGTACAAGATGCTGGTACTACACAGCTGCCTAATTGTGATATATGAAACATGCAAGTTTGCTGCAGCCGACAAACTAATGACTGATCATGCGTTGCTGTGAAGAGGTCTCCTGCTGCGTTCCTCAAGCTCAACAAAGATGTTCCCGTTGTAGATGCCCCTCGCGCGTTCCTTGGTAAGAAACCCATACCTGTCGTGGGCTAGCTGGTAGATCAGCTGCCACTCGGCCTCAGCCGCAGCCCTGCATTTTTATTCTCTTGTGAGATGTGAGCACTATAGTTAGCTTTGAAAACATATCAACCCCTTTTTTTTCCCCCGAACAAGCCTGTTTAAATTGATGTTTATATGATAGGGAGAAGTATGACGAGTATCAGCAGTTATATTTGTGTGTGTTCAGTAAACAATACCATGATGCAGGATCAAGAACATCCTGGTTGAATGTGAGCATCTCTTCTTCCTCCAAGAGCGACAAGGGCACAAGGCGTCTTTTCTGATATGAGCATGCTTCGTAAATATTTCGTCAATTTTTTCCTGGACAAACCTGGAAGTAGGAGCTCTCTGCACTGGGTACGCCCTTTAACCTGGAAGTAGGAACACAACAATGGTAAATATATTTCCATTTCTATCTCTCTTTGGATAACGTATTTGTGCGGCTAAATGCTAACTGTATTGGAGTAGTATTTCCAATGACAACAATGGCTGTTATTCACCTTATCTCTAAGTTGTGTTAGTGGTAAGTTTGAAGACAAGGTGTTTCTTCTACCTTCCTTTGGAATCATAGGCACCGGTGTCGCTTCCATGAATCGCTTTGTGGATGTACTCCACGTAGATATTTACGTAAGGTGGCAGTGCACCAGGCTGCATTATTGAGTAGAAGTAGAAAACAACCAACGGTAAGAATGAAGCACTGCAAGTTTTGATAACAAATTTGCTCACTTGATTAAAGAGAGCGAGCGTACAGGGTTAGTGAAAGGAGCGGGAGCAGTATGAATTGTTGATGCAGCCGCGGTGGAGAAGGCAATTTCACATCCGATAGCAACAAATCCTGTGTATCGTCGAAGGTACAGAAATAGATGGGAAAAAAAGGATAATTCCATACGGTGAATCGAACAGATGAACTCCAAAAAATAGCACACCTTGGAAAGTTTCAAGAGGAGTGAGAATGCCATCTTTGTTCCTGTCGAAGAATGACACATGCATCTGGAGTTCTGTCTTGTTGGAGTTGGAGCTACCACCGTCAGGTAGTGGCCTTGATCACACTCACCACGGCACCTATATTACAAAAGAAAGGAAGCATCGATGTCTGAAACTCACTGCAAGTATATATATTAACTGGACCTGTGGAGGTATGACCACTCCGGGCATTGCATTAAGAAAAAGAAGATCTTCTCATGCAGGTTCAGAAAACCCCCGAACTCTTGCCCCACCCATACACAACGGCAGCGTAGCCCTGTGAGAACAGGGCCGTTCCTTAGACCTGTGCTCTGGTGTAGGACAGACGAGGGGATTTTTTTAATCCCAGCCTGAAATTCACTCCCACGGAGAGTTGAATCCAGGACCTGAGAAGTGCCGCTGAGACGCTCTAACCAGTTGGACTAGAGACCCTTTAGCGCAAGTATATATATTATTAATTACGAGTCGAGAAGCAACGGGAAAATGTCAAATAGCACTAAAAGTTTGGATACTTGCAGCAAACGCTCCGTATCAGCAGCGCAGACGCAATTGACAGCGGCCTCAGGGAAGCATCCACCGCCAGCGGCTGTCGGCCCGCCATTGTTTCCATCTACGAGTTCAGCGTCTCCAGTTGTGTGGATATGTGTTGAGCTAGTAAGCATTGGCACATTGCTCTGCTTAAATAGGTGCAGAGGTAGTAGACGACACTAGACCATCACTGGAAGCTGTACGTGTGGCCTGCTGCCGGCGGCTTTACACTGGCAAACCGATCTTGCTCCGTTCGATTCAGGAAAGGCACGCACGTTCAGCGTAGTCGGTGGAAGTGTCCGGAAGGCTGGGGGCCTGGGGTCCAGTGCCACGGTGCCACCACCCCTTTCTTGGCTAGAAATGACAGTTTTCTGTGTAGAACCGGACAGGGCTCAGAGGCGTGTGGCACGCCTGCTGGCTACAGAACAAATAGAGTGGAACCAGGTCAAGAGCCTCTCCAAAAGAGGAGGACCCTGAGCCTCTCCAAGTCTCGACTGTTGTAGTGACACTAGAGCAGTGTGAATGCACATGACCGGTGGTGACTCATGGCTGTTGCCTCTGGGTACTTTGTGCATTGGAGAATCTATTACTTGTAATGCATTTTTTTTTAAATTTGGGTGAACTCGAGCATAAGCCGACTTAGCAAGATGCTTATATATCATTCTTCAGTGAACACAAGCCGACTACTTGGATGCTTATATCATTCTTCAGTGAACACCCAAGATATTGGTCCATATACTTTACAATGTACCCAAGATACTGTGAACTATGGACTCCAAGGCCTAACACAAAAATCACAACAAATATAATATTGTACAATATAATATTTGATTCAAATAGCAATCTCTTAATTTCCTAATACACTTTTGTGTATTAGGCAAGAGGCATATATGATTCACATATCACATCTCACATCTTACAGACGTCTTCTGTTCCTCCAACTTGTAAAACACACTTCCATCATATATGCCTCTTGCAGAGTCCTTGTGAAGGAATCCTTGCTTATCACTTGCAAGCTTGTATGTCAGTCCCCATTCTGCTTCAGGTGCAGACCTATATAGATAATAATATAGGCTATATTATTTACATATAGGGAAAGAAAACTTAGATGAATCAAGAAAATGCTAAATTTTGACTTTTGTGTAGTGTCTTATTCAAAGGGAACTCATTGCAACTCACTAGTAGCAATAATCAATGCATATTAAAAAATTACCATGATTGGGGGTCTAATGGATCTCGATTTGCTAGAATCATCTCCTCAATCTCCTCAGACGTTAACGCATCTGGCCTGACCTTTGCATGCTTTGTGAATATTTCTTCAAACTTTGCAGGAACAAACCTACAATAATAGCATGGCATGTTTAATTAGTACCCAGGCAAATTTGAAAAAAATAAAATAAAACATAAAATGGTGTTATTTGTGGTCATGTGGCATGTTTGTACAACATATAATAATGTAAATGTCATTTGTATATATAATGTTGATCTAAAGTAATGATGCACTCTGTCATTTGTATATATAATGCTGAACTGATGTAATAATGCATTCAGTCAGTCAGTCACTTGTACAATTACCTTCCTTCAGCGTCGTATGCACCTGTATCACTTCCATGCATTGCTTTATGGATATACTCTACGTATATGGATAAATGAGGCAGTGGTGCACCAACCTGTATTGAATTTTTTTAAAGAAAAAGCAGAGAGAATTAAGTTTCTTACTATTATGTGCGAATCAACAAATCAATCTCATCTGTGTACGTATATGGCCATATGGGGTATGTGTGTGCACTCATCGTGTATGGATTTGTTTTGCTGGATAATAGTATTTTAATGGACAGCTACAGAAATCATATGAATACAAGCAAAATTGTAAACGCATATCGGCATACAAAATAGCGACAGATCTAGAGGGCTTATCAATATTCAAAATATGAAAATGTTGCCCCAACTTGGTCATCCGTCACCGGCTCGAATGGAGGAGATGGGTTAAAAGGACAATTTGGAAATTTGTTGGAAAAAAAACAAAAGTTTTGATAGGAGCGACATGAAAGGGATATAGATTGAAATCAGTTGCACTAGAAGGATGTAAACTTTTTCTCAACCACATAAGAAGATTTGTAATTTTAATAATGGCATATAAAGGGAATTGACTCATCAGCCAGATTCCTACGTTTATTCAAAATTCTCATTTTATATGTTATTTAAAAAAAGATTTTAGGTCATAAGTTGCACTCTTATTACTACGATGGCATAAAAGGTTAGTTGAGCAAGGATGGAGCTCCGTTGTTCCATAGGGTTATGCTGACCCCCAATAACTTTTATTATTTATACACCACAATCTTCTCCATAAAATTCTAGACCTCTCTTTCTAAAAGAGAAAATAGCATTGCGACCTTAAAGAGTGACCCAAGTAAACCCGGTGATATAAATTCTAAAGAGTGACCCAAGTGAGCCCATTGATATAAATTCTAGCAAGAGGACATGTTGGGTACTACACACTCTAGGATAAAAAAACTCGACCTGAAAGGGTTAAAGACTGCCCCACAGCATTCCAAATAAGAAGATCTTCTCATCAGGCCGAGAAAACCCCCGCCCCATCCTTACATGGTGGCTTTCCGTCGCCCAAGTGAGAATTGGGCCGGTGCCCCCTACTGTTTTGAATATGGGACGGACGAGGGGATTTTTTTTAACATCAGCCTGAAATTTGCTCCCACGGAAAGTCGAACCCAGGACTTGAGGAGTGCCGCCGGGATACTCTGACCAACTAGAATAGAGGCCCTTTGGCACACACTCTAGGATCATGTCAGGAAAGAAAAAACATTCTTAAATTCTAACAAAAATAGAAAACAGCCGGTGATTTCATCGTTGATGATAATAATAACCATTTGATCTAATCTGTCTCCAAAAAGATTACCCACTGCCGCTGCCATTATGAACACGGTCAAAAAGTGATTGCAAAATCTTGATCTAAATAATCAACTGTTGTCATTATGGAAAATAACATAGACAAACCCTCTAAATAAAAATCAGCTACACGTAACATGATAGAAAAAAAATTATGCATAAACTCTTAGTACTTATTAATCAATCCATTTGGTGAAGCGACAGGTTCCTATTTGTCTGCCACAAGCATATGCTTTCACACTTCTCCGCAAATGAATATTATTTCTGCTATTATTATCCATTAGAGTAGTACTCCTTTGTTCTAAATTGTAAGTCAATTGGATTTTTCTATATACATAGCTTTAATTATATATGTATCTAGATATAATCTATATTTAGATGCGTTGCAAAAACAGCTTAACTACAAAAGCGAAAATAACTTATAATTTAAAATGAATGAAGTATTTATTAAATAAAACAATGTGTGTGAGAGAGAGAGAGAGCAGTGGACTGTACAGGGCTTGTTTTTGGACCAACAGCAGCACTCATAGATGCGGCTTTTTTTCTGGCAAATACGGCATCACATCCGAGTGCAACATATCCTACAACACCAAGTGTGAGCTCAAAGTATTATAGGAAATTTTATGCGGTAATGAAACTGCTAAAATCTAAAACGTATATATGAAATTATGAATGAATTTTATTATTTTGTGTTATTAAACTCGCTGATAGAAAATTATCCATGACTAGGACCTGAGACGTAGTGACGTGGACCAGCAGAATTTATTTCGTCCATTTTAAATTAAAATATAGTTTATAACATATTTCTAGCTAACACAACAAGTTCAAATTAGTGACTTGTGCGACAAACGAGATTCATGTTTAAAATTCACATGGTAGAAAGTTTAGAGGGTAACATATACATGGACGTTTAACAATATGTGAAAAAGATCAGGAGAGATTAACAGAAATGAACTATTATATACTCCCTCCGTCCTAATATATAACGCGTAACCATTTTTATTCAAGTCCCATAATATAAGGCGTACTCTCTCTAATCACACGTGCATTAATACAATAATGCTAGTGTTAAGAGAAAATTAAATACATTTTTTTGTCTTTGAATCAGATGTGGTTGTGTCTTGTATGCTGGGACGGAGGGAGTATAGGTTAGATATGATGTGCCGATCGGCCAAGTGAGAAGTATGATTCTGTTGTCCTTCTTTAATTATGATGACAGGAAAGATCCGACAGAGAAAGCAATTCATCGTAACACAAAAGCTAGAGCCTATATAGGTCTCTCATTCGATGTACTACTGCACTAGTTTAGGCTCATCTCTCCTGTTTTTGCCAGTTTTTTAAATCTGGCTTTTGAAAACCAGGTGAAATCCAAACAAGCCAGTTTTTGTTGTTAGTTTTTGCCATATTCCTAAAAATCAAGAAGCTGTTAATACCTAGCTTTTGTCAGTTTCTTGTTACCCATAGAAAATTAATGAAGTCAGATTCTTAAAAACTAGGGAATCCAAACACCCTATTAGTTTTTGCTCAAAATACAGATTTTAAAAACTAAAGATAAAAATTGGTTTTTAAGAATAGGTAACCATCAAACAGGGCCTCAGCCATTCACCTTCAAAGAGCTCTGAAGCTGTAATAATGCCATCCTTATTCCGGTCGAAAAATTCAACGTGCTTTTGAAGAGCAGTCATGTTGCCAAAATCAATGCTTGCCTCCACATGCCCACCTTACATTGATAACATTATGTGAGAAAAAAAAATGAGCAGCAATTGTCTTACTAGCTGCATGCATGGGTACAGTTATGCCAAGACGTTGATGAGCATGCATGATTCTTGTCCCGTAACTAAATCCATAATTCTTCTGGAACAAATGAGATAAGAAGATTAAAGAAATAGACTACTCCGCGTTTACCAAGAACTTACAGCTAAAGACCCATAGAAACAGAACCGCTGTCATCATCACTGGCGGCAAATATGAAGAAGCTGCTGCCGGTGCACGTTGCCGACCCGCCATTGCCACCGGCTATTCCTTCTTCTGCAGGCTGCAGTGGTGTGTGATTTTGAGAGTGCACGTCACAGCAGGTGGCGTCCCATGGCTCGGCTTAATAAGTAGCTCTCGGAAGAACTAGCAATGAAGCAGAGGTACTAGTCCTCTGGCTCATTTACGATTGATGCAGATCTTCCCGACCACGAATTGTTCTGAAAAGAGGAGCATGTAAGTTAGGAACAAACTGAAGCCGCATGTGAGCCAGTAGTATATGTGGTGTTCCTGGTGGGTGATTCGCCGCAACCACAACCATATAGTCAGAATCTTCTCTTTTCCCATATAGGCTACTCTTATTTTCTCAAAATAAACGCACATCTCGCTTCTCAAAAATCAAATATCAAATCTTAAGTTTAACTATGTACATAGACAATAGTATCAATATTTGTATTTCTAAATAAGTACATAGACAATAGGCATTATCTTCTGTGAGGCCCTTGTCTATAAGATTAACACTAGTTGGTTCCTCTATAGCAACTATCTACAACTACTTGGTTCCTCCATATAGCAACTATCGCCAAGTAGTCTTGATCTTTTAAAATGGTTGTATTATTCTTAAAGAAATTTATCGTTGAACTCTTCTACCTGTTTTGTTTTTTCTTTTCTTGCTGCTAAAAGCATACTTTCTTGATGATATGATAGTGTAAAATATAGAGAAACTAAAAGTAACATAGATAACAACAACAACAGGATTGGTTCTCATAATTATCACATAATTTTCAAAAAAAAGAATTTGTCTATTTTTTTTGTTGTTGAATAATGTCAAATCAAATCAAAAATCAAAATCTAAAAGACAAAAGAAAATGAATTAGTGTTTACACCAAAATTTGGAAAGAAGAACACGGAAACTCGAAGCTTCTAAGATTATGTCATCAAGGAATCGATTGCATAAGGATCGATATCAGCTAATTCAGATGCGGTAGTGGGATCGACTCTCTTCGGATGACATTAGTAGATAACGTCAATGAGCTATGGTTGGCGTCGGGAAAAATATGTCGAACTCTAAAAAGAAAAGATTAGAGTCCAAGTTATCTTAAGTTATGAATATTTTATTTTATTTCTAAAGATTGTAATGAATCGTATTTGAGTAGGATTCATGCTTAGATTTCGGTATAAATATTGGACCCCGACTATTGTAAAAAGGATCCACAATCAATCAATGTCAATTACTTTTTTCGGTTTCACGCCAACCCTTAGAAGTAGAAGTATTGTAGATCTCGGCGAATTCTTCAATGAGCGGGCTGCATCGATCCGGTTGACCTCCGACTTATCTGTAAGTACCGCCATAGCTTATACTCTTGTTTGTAAGGCTGCATCGGTCCGGCCAACCTCTTACGAGCTCTAGTATAAGTTAGTTATCGATCCTTATTTAGTTCAAGTATGGCTGCATCGGTTAAGTTCGACCTTCACTACTCGAATTAGATTAAGGTCAAGTTATCGGCTCTACCTGAGGTGGCGTCCTCCGAGTAAATTTATTAAGTTATCGATCTTGCTGATGTCCTTATTGTCATTAGTTTCAGCAATATCAATCTGCCCGATCGAAATCGATCTAGATCGGCCTCACATCCTTTTAGTCCATCGTTTATTTTGTCACATTGCCATGGTTCTTACTTTAAATGACAGATTATGCTTTATCGGCTGTTCTACTTCGATCTTGATTGCGCATAGTACGCGGCTAAGGCATGTCTGATCTTAAGAAGGTTTACTAGCTAGTTGAATTTGGTTTATAGCTCACTATTATGGCTGTAACGATCCGATCGATCCCCACTAATAGTACTTTAAATTGAAGTATGCTAATTGGTAGATTTGCTTTTGACTAGGTGTGACATTGGCTGTTTAATATGTCCGCATCGGCTAAATAGTCGTTTGCTAGTACTTTAACATTTATAGTGTCTTTCATGATTCTGCTAAATATGAATAGATTTGTTTACTTTAAATGTTTGATCTATTGTCTTTATCATGGCTGTCATCGATCCGGTCGAACCCCATTATTAAGGAGAACGGGTTAGATTTGATGAGTTTATAGGTCTGTCCATATTAAGCAGTCGATTGTTAACATGCGGTAACCCATTTTCTACTCGAATCGGCTGTTTTAGCCGATTCGCTTGTGGTTTCATATATATGGCACACTTTCATGGACCTGTTAACATATAGATGGTCTATGAATTTTCTAGTTCTAGATTACTATCATCATCATAGCTGCATCGATCTAGTCGAACCTCACTATTGGTGGTAATGAATTAGATCTAGATAGTTCATAGGTCTGTTTATATTAGACAGTCGATTGTTTGCGTGGTATATCCCTTTTTACCGAATTCATTGGCTTTATACCATATATTCGATTAAATATGATCTAGCCAGTGATGTATCTTCGACGCGTACATACTCATAGCTTAAGGGAAATGATCATTAAAACTGGGTGCATTGTATTCGTTATTATAAAATCAATCATGACCCGCGAGCTTTTACAATCCTTAACAGTCGATTTCTTCTCGTATCGGCTATTTAGTCGATTTTCCTGTTTGGCCGCTCCCGAAGCGGCATATTTGGAACTGTTTAGGCAAACCCGCTTGTTCCACCTTAAATTACTGATAAACTTTCTCTCCTTATCCATTGCAGGTCAAATTGACTGGCATGCCCTTAGGAATTCACATGATCGACTGGTCCTGCGTTGAAGCCAGATAGATCGTCAGATCGTTCTGGCTTGCTGCATGTCCACCCGGCGCGGCTACTACATTTTCGCGCCGACAATTGGTTAATCTCTATTGCTAAAAAGACGCCCCCCATATTGGTCCGTCCATATACTTCACAACGTACCCAAGATATTATGAACTATGGACTCGAAGGTCTAACACAAAAATCACCACGGCAAATACTGTACAATATAATATTTGATTCAAATAGCAATCTCTTAATTGCCTAATACACTTTTGTGTTTATTGTTACGTTCATTGCATTTGACTGAATGCTGAACTCCATCACATATCACTTCTTGCAGACGTCCTCTGCTCCTCCAACTTGTAAAACACACTGCCATCATATATGCCTCTTGCAGAGTCCTTGTGAAGAAATCCGTGCTTATCACTTGCAAGCTTGTATATTAGTCCCCATTCTCCTTCAGGTGCAGACCTATATAGATAATAATAATATAGGCTGTATTATTTACAGATAGGGAAAGAAAATTTATATGAATCGAGAAAATGCTATATTTTAACTTTTGTGTAGTAGTGTCTTATTATTCAAAGGGAACGCATTGCAAGTCATTAGTAACAATAAATCAATGCATATTACAAAATTACCATGATTGAGGGTCTAGTGGATCTCGATTTGCTAGAATCATCTCCTCGATCTCCTCGAACGTTAGCGCATCTGGCCTGACCTTTGCATGCTTTGTGAATATTTCTTCAAACTTTGCAGGAACAAACCTACAATAATAGCATGGCATGTTTAGTACGCAGGTAAATTTGAGAAAACTTTAATAAAACATAAAATGGTGTTATTTTTCCTTTTTGCGAGGAATAAAATGGTGTTATTTGTGGTCATGTGGCATTTTTGTACAACATATAATAATATAAATGCCATTTGTACATGTAATGTTGACCTAAAGTAATGATGCACTCTACTATTTGTGTAAATAATGTTGATCTGACGTAATAATGCATTCTGTCACTTGTACACTTACCTTCCTTCAGCGTCGTATGCACCTGTATCACTTCCATGCATTGCTTTATGGATATACTTCACGTAAATGGATAAATGAGGCAGTGGTGCATCATCCTGCATTGAATTTTTTTTAAAGAAAAAGCAGAGAGAATTAAGTTTCTTACTATTACGTGCGAATCAACAAATCAATCTCATTTGTGTACGTATAAGGGGTGTGTGTGCACTCATCGTTATGGATTTGTTTTTCTGGATAATAGCATTTTAATGGACAGCTATAGAAATCATATGAATACAAGCAAAATTGTTGTAAACGCATATCGGTATACAAAATGGCGACAAAGAGGGCTTATTGACATTCAAAATACGAAAATGTTGCCCCAACTCGGTCATCCGTCACTGGCTCGAATGGAGGAGATGGGTTAAGACGACAATTTGGAAACTTGTGGGGAAAAAACAAAAGTTTTGGTTAGATAATGACAAGAATTTGATAGGAGCGGAATGGAAAGGGATATAGATTAAAATCAGTTGCACTAGAAGGATGTAAACTTTTTCTCAACCACATAAGAAGATTTATAATTTTATTAATGGCATATAAAGGGAATTGACTCATCAGCCAGAGTCCTATGTTTATTCAAAATCCTCATTTTATATGTTATTTAAAATAAATATTTTAGGTCATAAGTTGCACTCTTATTACGATGGCATAAACGATTAGTTGATCAAGGATGGAGCTCCGTTGTTCCGTAGGGTTATGCTGACCCCAATAACTTTTGTTATTTCCACTACAATCTTCTCCATAAAAATTCTAGACCTCTCTTTCTAATATACAAAATAGCATTGCGACTTAAAGAGTGACCCAAGTGAACCCGGTGATATAAATGCTAAAGAGTGACCCATCGACACTCTAGGATCTCACTATTATTAGTTGGAGGATCCACATCCACGTTAACTCTCTGGAGACATGCAAGGAAAAGAAAAATGTTCTTAAATTCTAACAAAAAATAGAAAATATCTGGTGATTTCATCACTGATAATAATAACCATTTGATCTAATCTGTTTCTGAAAAGATTACCCACTGCCTCTGCCATTGTGAACATGGTCAAAAGTGATTGCAAAATCTTGATCTAAATAATCAACCATTACAGGTGCCCCCCCCCTTGATCTAAATAATCAACCGTTGTCATTATAGAAAATAATATAGACAAACCCTCTAAATAAAAATCACCTACACGTAACATGATAGGAAAAATTATGCATAAACCCTTATTACTTATTAATCAATCCATTTGGTGAAGCGACATGTTCCTATTTGTCTGCCACAAGCATATGTTTTTGCACTTCTCCGCAAATGGATATTATTTCTGCTATTATTATGCATTAGAGTAGTACTACTTTGTTGTAAATTGTAAGTCGTTTGGGTTTTTCTACATACATAACGTTTACTATGTATCTGTGTATCTGGATATAATCTATATTTAGATGCGCTGCAAAAATAGCTTAAGCACAGAAAACAAAAATAACTTATAATTTAAAACGAAGAAAGTATTTATTAAATAAAAAAATATGTGTACGATGTGTGTTCGTGTGTGTGAGAGAGAGAGAGAGTGGTGGGCTGTACAGGGCTTGTTTTTGGACCAACGCCAGCACTGACGGATTCGGCTTGTTTTCTGGCAAATACGGCATCACATCCAATTGCCACATATTCTACAACACCAAGTATTTATATGAAATTATGAATGAATTTTATTATTTTGTGTTATGAAACTCGCTGATTGAAAATTATCCATGACTAGGACCTGAGACGTGGTCACGTGGATATATAAGCAGAATTTATTTCGTCCATTTTAAAATATAGTTTATAACATATTTCTAGCTAACACAACGTAAAATATCAAATAAGTTCAAATGAGTTGACTTGTGCGAGAAACGAGACACGTGTTTAAAATTCTCATGATAGAAAGTGTAGAGGGTAACATATACATGGACGTTTAGGATTTTTTTTTGGGCGAGTAGGACGTTTAGGAATATGTGAAAAAGATCAGGGGAGCATAACGGAAACGAAGGATATGCCGATCGGCCAAGTTAGAAGTATGATTCTTTTGTCCTTTTTTAATTAATGACAGGAAAGATCCGACAGAGAAACCAACTCATCATAACACAAAAGCTAGAGCCTATACTGGGACAGAGGGAGTAGAAAATAGTATCAATATTTGTATTTCTAAATAAGTCTATTACGAAGGTATATAAGTATATTCCATTATCTTGATGTGACCAAATTAGCAGTTTCAACAGGATCCTCGGGTTTTTCAGGGATCTTACCTTGCTCGAAGGACGGGACATCGACCCTTAATTGAGCTAATTGTGTTTCTAACATTTTAGTAAAACTCAATTGATTTTTAACGGTAGAACCAAAACTATCCATTTAGCATTTAGGTTTTTAAAGAACCTTGTCATTGGCAAACAACTTTTTACTAATACTTTCATTTAATGTAGATTGGACTAAGACAATACCTCTTAATGAAGGCGGGTTATTATAATTATTATTGAAATTAGTATTATTATTGTAACCATTACCTTTGTTACACTACTACACTTACATCTTTCATAGTCGCGTTGTAACCCACATCGCAGTCTAATTTTGGCATTGGTAGTAAGCTATTGGCAGTGATACTCATAGCCATCACCGTCGGTATCTAAGACCGACTGGGGTGTACACTACACCGCCGTATTGGCTTATCATCCGTCCGTGATAAGGTCCTTACTTCCATCGTACTGTAACATGACCTGCGTGAGTGGGTATGCACTAACACCACCGCATGTCTTATGATCCATCCGTGATCAGATCCTTATTCCATCACATTGGAGCGTGACTCGCCTGTGTCAAGGCGAACATCATTGTCGCTTCAGCATATGAATCGTCTAGTCATAGGGCATGGTCACCGTCGCGTTGCAGTACGATCCGCCTGTGATGATCCTTTAGTTGGTATCGGGTTACTAAACGATTCAGCGGTGACGCACTATCACTACTAGAAATATCCACTTCTATGATGAAAATGCCAATGACGAATCCAAAATCGTCGTAGAAGATCGTTTTTATGACGAATATTTGCATTTCGTCATAGATCAGTGGTGACGATCCTGCAACCATCCTTTTCTATGACGAAATCAGACATCGTCATAAAAAACGTCATAGAAGAGCGCAGGGTTTCGTCACATATCACTCGCGCGACTCATCTATGACAATCTCGTTTAAACCTATGACAAATAGGGTTTCGTCATTGAACTAATTACACATCTATGACGGACAATATTTGATCTGTAACGAATGGCTTCATCATATATTTCCACACTGTACTTTCTCCATTCGATGTGTACTAGTGGGACCTGCAGTTACTCATCCGTGATGCTTGTAATTCATCATAAAAGTCTGCTCAATCCTTTCTCCATGCGACATGTACTTGTGGGACCCTTCTCCATCCGACGTGAACCTATGGGACTGCAGTTATTCATCCGTGATGCTTGCAATTCATCATAGAAGTCTTCGCTCAGTCCTTTCTCCGTCCAACGAGTACCTACGGGACCCTTTAGCATCCAACCTATGGGATTCGACGGCTTACATGTCACGTGTACCTGTGGAACCATTCTCCATCTCCATCCGACTGTGGGACCTGACGAACCTGTGGGACTCAACGGCTTGCGTGTCACGTGTACCTATGGGACCATCCAACCTTTGGGACCCGATGGCTAGTGGGATCTTTCTCCATCTCCATCCGACCTATGGGACCCAACGGCTTGTGTATCACTTGTTGCCACCGGGGTTTAATAAATTCAAACTAAAAAAAACCGTGAGACCTGGGAGTCGAACTTGGGATCTAGATTAAGGAATAGACTGTCTTCACCATTGCGCTAGACACCTGGTTGTGTTGACATGTCTTTTGAGTCCTAATAGTAGTATATGTTCTTTGTGTGGATAGGTTGACTTATATATTGGATGTATTCCCTGCAAATGAAAACAAATCTGTGCCCATTGGACTTGTGGTGGCAGCGACGGCGGCAACGGAGGATCCCTAGTGTGCTGTGGTGGCTTAGGTGTCCTTTTGGAGGCTAGGCAGTGGGTCTTCCTGGTGGAGCATGGTGGCATTGGCGTCCATGTCCATCGTGTACCGCGGCAGAGGCGACAGATCCAATCCATAGGTCTCCTTTCTTGCCTTTTCTTGCCTTCACTATTTTGGTCCTTGATTGAACATGAGGTATACAAGAAACATTGTAGCATTGCAGATCTGGTTAGGCCAATGCTAATGAAAAGAACTAGGAGGTGACACTGGTTGGTTTTCTGCTGGTGTCTTGGTTTTCTGCATATCTTCAGTGTTCTTACTGTAAATGCCTGTGTGCAACTAGGCCTATTAATTGTCAAGTGCTTGCTTGATTATACCTATATGTCTAGGCAAACATACAAGCCTTCACTTTTGCCTTAAACTATTTTTTCTATCTAGTGCTTGCTTGATTCTACATTTCTATTTCGTATGCTCCAATGCCACCGGTGAGTCCTTATGGTATTTTGAACATGTAACATATCTGAGGCCACATTTATGTGCCAATGGTGTCCACATGGCTGTTGGATGTATTAGGATGTAGCTCATATGTTTGCTTTCTGTGTCTTCTCCTTGTTGACAGCCAAGTTATCCATTTGGTTCCAAACAAGAGGAAGGCATCGAAAGCAAACCAATAGTTTGTGTCCATCATTCACATCACTGAGGCCAATAATGTTTAAGCAGCACATGTTGCTACTAATGCCAATGATGATCACTACCACTTGTTCACTAACATTCTACTTGTGAAAACTGAGGAATCTTGCTGAAATTGTAATGGTTACAGCTCCATTAACTGCTACTCTAGTTTGAGTTATATATATCTATGTGGTGCTACTCTAAATTTACATGAGGTCGTACCATGAAATTTGTTAATGGTTGTTCAAGTTGCACTTTGGTATGAGTTGTGGACTTCACTGATGGATCCTTGTTGGATTATTTTCCTCTTTAGTGATCTCATTACTGAGGAAGGTCTCATCGTACTACACACTGATGAAATGGAGGAGGCCCCCAATAAGAGGAACACACTGGCTAGCCTCACGGAGGATGTCGTTTTTTAGATCCTCCGACACCTCCCCGCCCACTCCTTGTTTTGCTGCAAATGTGTCTGTCACTCTTGGAAAAACTTCATCTCGGACCTCAACAACCATAAGAAGTTGCCCTAGACTATGGCTAGCTTCTTCTACGATAGTGAGAACGACAATCAAAACTTCACCAGTGTCATCCATGGTGTACGCCCCCACTCCTTGGAATTCTTGCCCTTCAACATTGACAATGTAGCTCTCTTAGATTGCTGCAACGACCTCATCCTATGCTAGTACCTTGGGACTGATGGATACCGCTATGTCATCTGCACTCCAATGACCCAGAAGTTTAAAATTTTGCCGCCTAGCACCCATGATGTTGGCCATGTTGTTGGTGAGGCTCGCTCGGCATTCGATCCGACAGCCTCCTCACACTTCCATGTGATTGAATATGTGGATGTCAACGCTATGTGCGTAGGTGTGGAGATCTACTCATCTCAAACTATAGGATTGATCTATAAGGAATCTGAATGGGGCGAGTATACTGATGTGACATTTCACAGACAACCAAGTGTATTTCTTAATGGTTGTCTGCACATTATGGGGCACTCTGGGAGGTACTCTATGATACTTGTTGTGGATATGGATGGAAACACATGGAGGAAAATTGATAGGCCAGATGGTCTTCACCACTCCATGCATCAAGCTTAGGGTCACTTGTGTGTATGTACTGTTGATGGTCCCAATGATTCCAAGCTTTCAATCTAGATCCTTGAAGACTATGGTACTGATAATTGGATATTGAAGCATATGGTCACCACGTGGATCTTGTTTGGAAGGATTAATATTAGATTTGGTTGCCCAGATTTTGATGACGAGGACATAGTGATCACAGTTCACCTAGAATGAAATTTGATTTTCTTTGCTAGGGAGGATGGAACAATCATCGCATATAACATGGACCGCAAATAAGTTAATGTCATCCATGTCTGTGTCTTTCGGTATGGTAGACGTACCATTAAAAAAAGTTCATCTACAGACCATACTATCTTCATTATTTTTCCTTGTTCTTGGATTCATTAGCAGAGTAGTAAATAAAGTTGCATTTCATGTATCTCTCTGTGATGCATTTTAAATGGACCAATGTTGCTTGCTTGTCTATGGACATGTTAATTTCTTAAATGATGGATGTTGTCATTATTTCAGCTAAACTAGTGTGCCATCTTTGTTTTGTTTGCAATTTGAATTATTTGTTTGGTGCGCACATATGTTATGGTGGTATTATAGCTCCCGTCACTGTTTCATCCGTTAATCCAGCTATAGTATAATACTTATATTGATTTCTAATGTCATGGGTACATAGGGTATGCTGATGGGGGCACTTCAAAATACACAAAAATGATACTTCAAAAGCACTACAATGCACCCGCCATATGGTACTACTAGGCTATGCTACCATTAAGTTAGCCAAACTTAAAATCATAAACGACACAATAACAAGCATCATAGGAAGACGAGGAAAACTATGGAGGATACTGTCAGATGCGTTCAAATGTACTGAGGTTGAACTTTCTTACGTGTGCAATAACATTTCAACACAAATAGCTCCTCTACTCTGCATTAGACTGAGGCGAGACTTGCGGTCAGACTTTCATACGTGTGCAATAACATTTCAACACCAATGGCTCCTCTGCTCTGCATTACACTAAGACGAGACTTGCTCCTCGCTACAAGGTTCTTGCAAGTTCAACAAAGATTGACAAAGACACCAAGGGAACAAAAAATAAACAGAAACCAAACGACCTAAGCTACACCACGCTCAATAGATTGTAAGTGTGAGACTTGCTCCTCGTGCTAAAATTGTAATGGTTGTCACATGTACCTTCTTCATAATTGTTTCCTTTAGGGAGCCATATAGGTATTCAAATTTACTACGCACGCAAGAAAGTCCCAGCATCATAAATCTGACTGGGCTAGACACATCTAACGTTATATATGGAAACATATTTCATACGAGTACTTTTGTTGAATCCCTAAAGGAAACAAATAAAATTGAAACAAAACAATAGAAAAGCAAAAGCAAAAACAATATTCTAGACTTGTTTAGATGAACTCCGCGCTGCATGGTTCTTTCAAGTTCAACAAATTTTATCAAAGACACAAGTTGGCTTCAATAGAGACCAAAGGCACTCATGAATGTTTAGCATATTATAGATCAGATCAAAGCCAATTAGAAAGAAATCTACAGCAAAAAGCAACCAACAGGGGCTACAAACCAGCTACAAAATGACCAAAGGACTTGAGCTACACCACGCTTAATAGAGTTTAACCCACCTAAGACCTTGTTTGGATGCGCATGTATTCATCTCGATCCACATGTGTTGAAGTGGAATTAAACTAAATTCCATTCCATTCCACTCCAACACATGTGGATGATGTGGATACACATGCATCCAAACAAGGCCTGATACAAAGTTCAACAAAAGTTAACACCAACATGCAAATAAGAGTACACATATTTTGCAAGGGCGTCCCACAGATCAAACTTATTCATGACTTCTAATACTACCGATATGTCCCATAGATCAAGGGTCGAGGTTGGTATGCAGGATCTCGTCCATGTTCACCTTCGATAAGACAGCGTTGGCGGTCGGCTTGAAACTCTCGATCAGATCGGCTATGTCATCGTTCATCGAACGCGTGAAAAAACCTGCTCCGCCACTCCATGGTTCACCGTTGTGCCAATCTAAAGCTAGGCAGCAGCTAGCGCCATGTTAGCCCCCTAACAAACAACTTCGATCACCATGGTTTGAATTCAAACCGGCAGGGCTCAGAGCTGCTCCTCTAGCGGCCAACAGATTATCCACTTTTCCAATGGGGAAGGCCACGTTACATGCGGCTAGCATGGACATTTGTAGGGTGTCAACCCACATGCTCAGTACCACAAACAAGGTTCATCATGTGTTGGGCCTGCTGCTGGGCGATCGCCAAGTCGGCCTGTGCCTGGGAGGCCAGATTCTTGGAAGCTTGAAGTGCGTCGCGCACGGCGTCCAACTCACCGCGCAGCGTCTCAACGTTTAGCCTGGTCAACGACAAACCCGCTTGGACCTTGTGGTAATCCTTCAATAATTGATGGTACTCTACATCATCTAAGAATTCACGCTCTTCTGATGATTCGCCTACTTCAGAACTAGAGGGCTGTGCGGGGACAGATGGGCTCTGTGGCGGCAAGCGGCGACGGGACATGGGACTACTCTTCGGCACCACCGAGGGAAAGTTCCATGACCTAGGATGGTGCCACCATGGAGGAAGCGCTGCACAATGCAAGCCAAGTTCAAGTCCATATAGGATAAGGGGAGAGCGATCTGATTAACAAGACAAACGACTTTTGCCGAACTAACTAGCGTAGCATGGCACGGAATCGTAGGTGGTTGCCTCCATCGGAGGATGCCTCATGGGGCCACTTTCCGAGCATGACTGCGGATGAAGAACCGGGCACCGGGGCGAACAAGGCTCGAGATGCCATCATGCCCATGAACACCTATTGAGATAGTAGGCAAATTCAAAATACTAGTTAAATTAAACAGCATGAACATAAATACTAGTGTGAGCATTGCTCGCATACTCTGGTTAAATGAAGATAAACAACATGAAGAGCGGTGATGATCCACTCCAAAGGGGGAATTGGCGGGTTAGAGGGTAGGCTGACGAGAGATCCATCTGTCGGTAGAGGATTGTCGGCGTTGAAAGCCTCTAGGGACTCCACATCGCGACGACCTCGTTTGCTCCGCCATGGTCCTAGCAGGAGGTGTTGGCGGCGTAGTAGGGTGGTAGGCACAAGCTTTGGGATAGAATCAGGTGCTCTGGAGAGAGAAGGAAGTAGGTATAACCTTCCCTCTCGCCCCTTGTTGATCACCCCACGACCGAGATGTTTGCATGGGTGGGCGGCGGGGCTTCTCCCCATCACGTCAATACGATGGGCCGGGAGGCGATGTCCCCTGCTGCAATAGGCTGCTAACGCCACCCACGCGCGCACGCCTGCGCGGGAATACAGGAGCACATCGTTTGGGTAGTCAAGATTTCAGACGGTCGAACCTTGTGTGATCCTATAAAGTATAAAGTTTCTGAATAAAAATAATCCTTGATGCATGGTTCTTGCAAGTTCAACAAATCTTATCAAATACACGAAAATAAGACGAGTTGGGTTCAACATGGATCAAAGCCACTCAAGACTACAACTACTACTGATACAAATGTTGTGACCGAGTACACTCCGTATGCAATAGTTTTACTCATAGCTCTGCACTGTATAGTGTCCGACGAGATCAAATGTGCCGTATTGGGACTTTCTTGCGAGCGCAGTAAAATATGAGAGTGAAGCGAATGCGTCAAGAAAGCTGGACACAAGAAGTGATTCAAGAAAAGGAGCTTTTGACAAGCTTGAGACTTGAATGCCTGGTGCGGTTATGTGAAAGTGCATCTAGCCCTTTAGTGGGTTTTGGATGATTGAATGACAATGTGATTAAAGGTCTAACCCGTTTGCTAAGTGTGGACAGGTTATAGGTTATCTCATGAGTACTTAATGAAAGCCAAAATGATGTGTTGTTGTATAAACAATCTAGTTCAAGCACAAGACAACAATGCAAATGTTATTCATGCAAAGGCTCATTTATTGTGGGATTTCCATTTGCTATGTGAAAGCAAGCTCGTGAGAATTTAATTAATGAGACATAAGGGATTGCATATGGAATGGTCTCATATTTGAAGCTTGCTAAATTGAAATGAAAAAGACAACAATACAAATGAATGGATGATTCAACACAAGATGTGACTTGATGGCTTGAGATGGTGAAGATAGCAAGGAAAGGCTTCGAGGTACTAAGCAAGGGTGAAGGGCAAGCGACGGCTTGGCGGCCGAAGAACCTAGCTAGGGTGAAGAAGAAAGTACTTGCATTTAGTTGAGGTACTAATCAAGCTACGATGGTCATATTGATGTGAACGATCAAATCACTATTGGAGTGTTTGATAGAAGTGACTTGATACATTTGGGATTATTCAAAATTGATGAATGGAATCAAGTCACGTGCTCAAGATGGCTATGCTCTAGTGAAAAAGATCAATATCAACATGTTGGCACCCTCACTTGATGAAGATTGGAATACACGGCTTTGGTTCAAAAACAAGAGCAACTCAAAAGGTTTAAATCCGTTATACTTTTAAATTTGAGTAAATAGGAATGCCGTACTATTAAGAGGGATGCATCATGTTGATAGATAATGTTTCATAAGTGCTCAAGCCAACCCAAGTGAGTTTTGAGTATTTGAGCGACAAAAGAGCTAACTTTATTTTTGCTGGTCTGGCAATACCGGACGGGTCCGGTATTCACCCAGCAGTTGTAAAAGTGTTGTTCTTGGGTTGGTTCGTCGGGAGTTCCGACGTATGTCGGGAGTTCCGACGGTCGGAAGTTCCGGCAATGGTCGGGAGTTCCGACGACTCGCAATTTAAATAATTTGGAGAGTTCACTGTCCAGGTCATACCGGACGTGTCCGGTATGGACGACCAGAGGCCAACGGCTGGTTTTCCAAAGCCTTGAGGGTCGGGAGTTCCGACGTAAGTCGGGAGTTCCAACAGTCGGAAGTTCCGGCATGTGTCGGGAGTTCCGGCACCTCATATTCTTTAACTTAGTTACATGGTTTTCAAATTTGCTAAGGATCGGGAGTTCCGACATGAGTCGGGAGTTCCGGCATTCATCGGGAGTTCCGACGCCTCACAACTTCACTGTAACTTAGTTACCGTTGGGGTAGTGTAAGTCATACCGGACGTGTCCGGTATGCATACCGGACGTGTCCGGTATTGCAACGGCTAGTTTTTCAAGGGGGCTATAAATACCCCCAAGCCTCCACCTTTGGAGGCTGCTGATTCTGCTGAGGTAGACACATGTTTTTTAGCCTTGCCAACTCTCCTAAACCCTCTCTTAGTGAGTGTGTGATCCAAATTGCAAAATCAATTTGTGGGTTAAGAGAGAATTTGAAAAAGAGAGCAAGCCACCACTTGAGCACTTGTGCATATTGTCAATCTCGTGATTCGCATTTGTTACTCTTGGACTCTTCGGTCCTAGACAGCTAGGTGTCACCGGAGAGCAACCGAGAGATTGTGGTTGCTTCGAAAAGTTTGTAACGGTCGATTCCACCGCCTCGGAATCAAATTAGTGGAAGGAGGAAAAGGAGTTGGAAAACACTCCGGCTAGAGTGACCTTCGTGGTACCCTCTAGGGCTGACCTTCGCTGGGTCGCCCGCAGCCCCCTCAACGGAGAGTAGGACTGGAACGAGTCCGAACTTCGGTAAAACAAATATCGTGTCTCAATTCACATTTCATTTGATATTTGTGTTGCTCCAGCTCTTGTGCAGGTTCTCTGTGTATATTGTCATCTCTAGTAAGTGCCTCTAGTTTGGTTCAAAGATAGAAATCGAAAGGAGCAAGTTTGGGGCTGACCTGCAGAAATCGTGTATACCGAACACGTCCGGTATTTCCTGCCTACACTGAAAATATTTATTCTCTGTTCTAACTTGGTGTTGCAGGGTTGTAGCTTCTAGATATATTCTTTATACCTTGTTTACTCTGGGGCTAACTTGTGAGGGGTGGTAGTACTCTTAATTTGGAGTTTCCATTTTGAAAACTCCCATTTCTAATTGTTTCCGCATTTAAAGGTGTTAATTTTTAGAAATGCCTATTCACCCCCCTCTAGGCGACATCCTAGGTCCTTTCAATTGGTATCAGAGCAAGGTTCTCACCTAAAGCTTTACCGCCGTGAGAAAAGGATGTCGACGCCTATCGAGTTAGAGCCGGTGCTTCTCCAAAATGATGGTTCAAACTTTCTACCTTGGTCAATTCATGTACTCAATGCTTTTAGACATATTAGTCCTCTTGTTGAGCATATTGTGTTTGCAAGCATACCTCTTCCTATAGTTGATTGGAGCAACTATAAGAATTTATCAAAAGAGGAAGAGATATGCGTGCAACTCAATGCTCAAGCTATTAATATCATTTTGAGTACATTGAGTGTAGATGTTCAAGATGAGGCAATCTTCAATGGACAACCACCTCCGGAGAGTGCTCATCTCATTTAGACTAGACTTTTTGATTTATATGGAAAATCCAAATGTGATGATGCACTTGAGATCGAGTCAATGGAAAGTATGTCCATTGTGTCATCATACAGCAAAGAAGCCTCACAAGACTTCAAGATCACCGAGCCGGAGCAAGAAGTGCAAGTAGCGCATGACCTGTTGTCTGTCTGCACATACCGGATGTGTCCGGTATGCCTACCGAACGTGTCCGGTATGGCCGAGGCAGCAGAGCAGCAAGCAGCTGTTTGCAGCGATGCTCAAGCCCGGTGGCGACCAAGTGATGAGTCAACCTCAGTATCTCATGATACTCATCACTTGTGTCTCATGGCCAAGAAAAGTAAGAAGAAGAGTAACAAGAAAGATCAAGAGAAGGAGAAAGCACAAGTAGATGATCAAGATGAGAGTGACGTTGAAGTTGAAGATAACTACAACCTTGATCATCTCAACCGCAAAGACAAGTTCATCATCATGAAGATAGTTGAAAAGAATGATGAGCTTGAAGAAGAGATTGAGAAGCAAGAGCAATCACTTCAAAAGCAAGAATTCATCTCTAAGATGGAAGAACTAAAGGCTCTAAGTGAAAGGTATGAAAAATTGTCAATTGAGCATGCTTTAGTTACTAACTCCTCTTCTAGTGTTTCCCAACTAGAGAAGGAAAACTTAGAGCTCAAGGCAAGGCTAGATGAACTATCAAGCAAGTATAATGTGCTACAAGCAAACTATGTTCATCTAAAGTGCTCTCATGATGAAGTAGTAGAATCAAGCATCATGCTTGAGGTGGCTCATGAGGTTGTGATCACATCGGTAAAATTTTCTCAACCTCTCACACTTCCACTCACTAGTACACCATCTCAATTAAATGTTTCTTGTACTAATGAGTGTGCTCCTCAAGCAAGCCAATCTTCGATTGAGCTAAATCTCATAGAAAACATAGAGCTCAAAGAAGAGGTGAAAAGATTAAAGAAAGATGTGATTCGGTTGAAGGGTAAGGAGAAAGCACAACCTTCTCAAGATAACCGTGATAACATGGTGAAGAAGCTTGAGAAGGGTTCAAACCTTGCTTTCTCCAAAACCCAACAAAAGAATCACATTTCAAGCAAGGCCAAGACAACCAAGAGCAAGAAACATGGAAAAAGGTTATGCTATGGTTATGGATTATATGGACATGAGTGGGCTATGTGTCCACATAAGAGTTGGGCCGACAAATGTGAAGTGGCCGAACAAAAGGCCTCAAACAAGTTGGCCAACCAAATGAAGAGTGATGGACAAAGTGCTTGTCTCATGAGCAAGAAATTGGGGCATCCTACCAAGAAATGCCCAATGTACAAAGAGGCAAGAAAGGAAGCCCAAGTTGCAACAAGAAGATGCTATGGATGCAATGAGAAGGGCCATAAGGTTGATAGGTGTCCATACAAGCAAAGCAAGCATAGAGCAAACAAAGGCCGCATATGCTATGCTTGTAGAAGAAAGGGGCATTTAAGTTATGAATGCCCAAATGGTAACGCTCCTAAGCCGAACACATTTATTTATAATGATATGCTTAGGAAGACCACAAATAGAGTTAACACTAGCAAGGTGATGAGTTCATCACAAACTAGTGCTAAAGCCATTTGGGTGCCTAAGCACTTGTTGACTAACCCAAAAGGACCCAACAAGAGTTGGGTACCAAAGTGTGCTTAGGTTAATGATGTAGGTACTTGGTGATGAGATGAAGGCTTCGGGGTGGTTGAGCAAGCAATTTGACAATATTCACTCAATCTATCAACCAATTCTTATCATAATTCCTTATATGGTTGACCCGAAGATAAGTTAATGAATATATCGTGTACTTCATCATCACCATTGGTAACAAGTACCTAAACCTTACATAAATAGCCACTTTATTTGTTTGGTGCTCAATGACTAACAAATAGGCATATTTGTGTAAAAAGTGAAAGTGGCTAATTAGTTTTACTTGATAGTTAACATGTTTGCCATATGATGCTTTTAATAATTCTCTAGTAAAGCAATTCATTTGTTGAGATGCAAGTATACAATAAATACTAGAGCTAAACAAGAATCATAAGCAGAGAATTAATTGTTTCTGTCCTGCACCTATCGGACGTGTCCGGTATTACTATCGGACGTGTCCGGTATGGCCAGGGACAGAAAGTCAATGTTTCTGTTCTGTGTATTCCGGACGTGTCCGGTAGACAACCGGACGTGTCCGGTATTACAGGAACCAGAACACTAATTGAATTGCAACTGAGTCTTTGATTCATATATTTTCATATATCACTAATTTACTCAGAAGCTTGTGATTTATTAAATCTAAGTGGATTGTGAGCATCTCCCAAACTCACTTTTAAATATGGCAATCTTATTCGGTTTATGGTCAAAATGAAAATTGGCTCCCGATTTCTTAATAGAATAAAAGTGTTTGTTGAAAGTTATTCAAATTACTTAAAACACTTATTTAGGGGGAGCTAAGTTTCTATTTTGTACCAATGTGGACTAACAAATCTATCTAGCATTCTTTGTAGTCCTTTGGATGAAAAGTGATTTAGAATCTAGCATGATTATTTGGCAATCAAGGTCAACATAAAGATTATCATGCCATGAATCTTCTTAGTGGTATTCTTGTGGGCTCAAGGCAAAGGTATGTGTTTACATATATATACATTGCAAGTGCATCTAAGGCCCTTTATATGTTAGAATGAGCATTTGTGTGACATAGGAGAGATGTTTTTCAAAAACCCCTAACTAGCATGAGTAGGAAGTGTGAATTTGAAAAACTATTTGAATCTTGGTCTTTGTGACCTAGCCTTGTTATGTGATGATTATAGCTCTCCTTGATTGTTTGATCGGCTAATCACACATGACATGGCTCTCTTAAGTCCACAATCTACGTTGTCTCACTTTATCTCTCTCAAGCAAGCAAATTATTGATTATGCCATATATTTGGAAAAGAGAAAATCAATTGATGGCATTAGATAAGAGAAGTGATCATATTCGGTTTGGATCAAGATTTTATATCTTTTTGGATTGAGAAATAATAGAAAAGGGGATTGGAAGAGAGAAAACACATTTTGGAATAGCTTGGGCCAGCCCGCGTATACCGAACATGTCCAGTATGCTACCGGACGTGTCCGGTATGAGCGGGACTATAAAAACAGAAGTACCCTTTGACCCAGAGCAGTCTGTCTCCTTCCAAACAGCCAGTCGACGCCCTTCTTCCCACCTAGGGCGACTATCGAATTTCACCAAGAAAAGAGAGAGAGGGATATCGCATTGGAGAAGGCTTGCATCAAGATTGAAGGCCCGGAGATCTGAGTTCACATCGCCTTCTCATCTCTTCTCTCAAGGTACCCTAATCGCGGACCTCGTCCGATCTACATGGTTGATGATAAGTTTTGAAATTCCTTCGGTCAATATGCTACATTGGTGATGTAGAAGCAATGCCCAAAGTTTAGAATTGATCGGTGATGGTTTGAATCAAGGAACCCTGGTTAGGGTTGCTGGGCACGCATATCAGACGTGTCCGGTATGCTACCGGACGTGTCCGGTATGCTACCGGACGTGTCCGGTATGGCTCAGCAGAGCAGCTCCTCTGCTTCCTTTTTTGATTCAATCCAAGCATAGAATTGTTTGTTAGGCTTAGATTCTTTTGTATCTTCGTTTTACAAACTTATTGACTGTTGTATGTCAAGATAGTTGTAAAACCATGGATCAAAGATTCTACGTCTAAATTGCAATTCGAGATTAAATTTGGGCATGTATCTAAAATTCTTTGGAAATCTTTTGGATACAGGGCAGCAGCTATGAGTGGAAGACAGGAGCCCAGATCCAAGCACAGGCATGATCCAGCACTAGAGAAGCACAAGAAGGCAAGATAGGAGATGCATCCTGGATTCTAGCCGAGCAGCAGGAGGCCTACCAGAGCTGCCTCTAGTGCAGCACCTCAGTATGCAGAGGGCTCAGGGAGCTCTTCCTCTGACACTGACACTGATGAATTCAGAGTGGAGTCCAGAGAAGAAAGAAAGAGGAAAAGCACTCACAGAGGATCAGATGATGACAACTCAGATGAGGAGCAGGAGATTGAGGAGAAGGAGCCAGTTCCTCCAGTTCAGCACCAGCCTAGTCAGGGGATGCATTATGGTCTCCTTGAGACACGTTTGCCCAATGTGCCCTCTTATGTTCCTAGAGTTGACTTCAGGGGAAAGGGTATGACCAGGAGAGCTAGAGATGAGCGAAGGGTTGATCCGAGGGACTTACCTAAGGTTCAGTACGATCATCGCTTCTAGACAGCCTTTCACCTGGACTTCTACTCTAGTGTGTTTCTCACCATGAACCCAGTGATTGCCAGGTCATAGTGGATTGACTGACAGTACATTACAGAGTTGCAGAAGGCCTCAGTTGATCATGCTATTACCATCTACCAGTGGACATGACTTTATGAGATCATGAAGTTCCAGCATGACTAGAACACAGAGGTAGTAGCTCAATTCTATGCTACTCTGTTCGTTGAGGAGGATGAGAGGTGGATGCACTGGATGCTCGAGGGCCAGTGGTACAGTGTGGACTATGATATGTTTGCTGCTCACCTTGGCTTCTTAGAGGATGATCTCCAGAGGGACAGGATCCACACCGAGTAGGTGTTACCTCCTGAGCAGCTCGCATATATGTATCCTCCTAGTGGTGAGAGATGAGCAGTGGGGAAGGTTCTAGGTCTTCACCCTACTTACAGATACCTGGACAGGATGTTCAGGAAGACTATTGACTGCAAGGGTGGAGACAAGGGCAACATTGCTGATTATTCCAGGAACCTACTCCACAGGATGGCACCTGATGCTCGTCCCTTCAACGTGTTTGACTTCATATGGTCAGAGATCAGGAGTGTGGGAGAGAGGCCCCTCAAGGGCTATGGTTTTGCTCCTTATATCATGCATATGATTGAGCAGGTGACAGGGCACACGTTCGAGTATGACAAGATTCACAAGGCCCTGAAGATTATTGTAGATTTACCTAAGTTAGGGTTACCTCTAGCAGACCAGGGAGGAGCAAAGAAGAGCACTGCAGGCGCGATGCACTGGAGTGGTGCACCAGCCAGGAGCTTCACCTTCACCACGTGCTCCTTCATGTTCTACTTCACGCCATGGCATCCTCCCTCGCCTACCCGTAGGCTTTTCAGCTCCATATTTGGGATGTGCAGAGACATCTAGACCAGGCAGCAGAAGGAGAGGGAGGCTAGGAGGAAGGACACTCGGACTTTGAAGCAAATTGCTTTTAATCTTGAGCTTGATCCTCCTAGATCTCCTCTATCAGATGAGGAAGCTAGTGAGCCCGAGACCGAGGAGCAAAGAAGCAGCCGAGATATGATAGAGAGTATGTTGAGTTCATTCAATGACAAAGACAGCAAAAGAAGCAGCACCGTGAGCACCCCGACACTCTTCCACTTCAGGCTCGTGTGCCTACTCACTCTCACCACATCCTAGTAATCGCAGAGACGAGTATGCTATGATTGATTGGTGGAGTGACCTCACGGTGGTGGCGGCTACTACGGGTCTAGTGGCTATGACCCGTCCGCGCGCAGTGGTTCTCGTCTAGGCTGGTGTTACACGCTCGGATGACGAAGATGCTTGGGAGATGATGATGATGATGATGAGTGAGGCCGAGAATTGGCGGGTCGAGGCACAACTTGAGATCCATCTGTCCTTAGTTTGTCATTGTTGGACCTTGTGGTGATAGATGACAAAGGGGAGAGAGACGACCTCGTTCTTCGATTTTTTTGTCCTAGCATTTGGTTATCTTTGTTCCTGGAAGATATGTAGCTTTGGGATAGAATCGTGCTGTTCAGAGAGAAGGCGTGATATAACTTGAGTTTGAGATTGCATTATATCATGTTTGAGATGAGACTCACTTCTGCTTTATCTATGGATCTATTAAGATATGATCTTTATTATCAATAGGCTTAACGACACCCATGAGAAAATGTGTAATGAGTGCTATGTGTAGTCAAGATGTGTTGTATTTATTTTGTGTGATCCTATATGCATAAAGTTTCTAAATAAAAATATTTGATGCATGGTTCTTTATAAGTTATTCAAATGTGATATATACTGAAATATGCATCACAATTCAATTTGGATCAAACACTCATGACTACAACTACTACGGATGCAATGATTTGACCGAGTCTCCTATATAGTTTTAGTATGTGCAATTGACAAGTTCCGAGGTCAAATTTGTGAATTCCAATCACAAGCACATATTAAATATGAGAGTGAAGCCTCTATAAATCAAGAAAGCTAGACACAACAAGTGATTCAAGAAAAGGAGCTTTTGACAAGCTTTAATCACTTGAATCAATCATCAAAAAGGGGAGATTGAAAGTGCATCTAGCCCTTTAGTGGGTTTTGGATGATTGAATGACAATGTGATTAAAGGTCTAACCTGTTGCTAAGTGTGGATAGGTTATAGGTTATCTCATGAGTACTTAATGAAAGCCAAAATGATGTGTTGTTGTATAAACAATCTAGTTCAAGCACAAGACAACAATGCAAATGTTATTCATGCAAAGGCTCATTTATTGTGGGATTTCCATTTGCTATGTGAAAGCAAGCTCGTGAGAATTTAATTAATGAGACATAAGGGATTGCATATGGAATGGTCTCATATTTGAAGCTTGCTAAATTGAAATGAAAAAGACAACAATACAAATGAATGGATGATTCAACACAAGATGTGACTTGATGGCTTGAGATGGTGAAGATAGCAAGGAAAGGCTTCGAGGTACTAAGCAAGGGTGAAGGGCAAGCGACGGCTTGGCGGTCGAAGAACCTAGCTAGGGTGAAGAAGAAAGTACTTCATTTAGTTGAGGTACTAATCAAGCTACGATGGTCATATTGACGTGAAGGATCAAATCTCTATTGGAGTGTTTGATAGAAGTGACTTGATACATTTGGGATTATTCAAAATTGATGATTGGAATCAAGTCACGTGCTCAAGATGGCTATGCTCTAGTGAAAAAGATCAATATCAACATGTTGGCACCCTCACTTGATGAAGATTGAAATACACGGCTTCGGTTCAAAAACAAGAGCAACTCAAAAGGTTTAAATCCGTTATACTTTTAAATTTGAGTAAATAGGAATGCCGTACTATTAAGAGGGCTGCATCATGTTGATAGATAATGTTTCATAAGTGCTCAAGCCAACCCAAGTGAGTTTTGAGTATTTGAGCGACAAAAGAGCTAACTTTATTTTTGTTGATCCGCAATACCGGACGTGTCCGTATTCATTCACGTGTCCGATATTTGTAAAAGAGTGTTGTAAAAGGTTGTTCTCATCGGGAGTTCGGCGTATGTCGGGAGTTCCGACGGTCGAAGTTCCGTAATGGTCGGGAGTTCCGACGACTCGCAATTTAAATAATTTGGAGAGTTCATCGTCTGTGTCATACCGGACGTGTCCGGATATGGACGACCGTAGAGGCCAACGGGCTGGTTTTCCAAAGTCTTGAGGGTCGGGAGTTCTACGTAAGTCGGGAGTTCCGACGATCGAAGTTCCGGCATGTGACTTCCGAGTTTCTTTAACTTAGTTACATGGTTTTCAAATTTGCCGAGGATCGGGAGTTCCGGCATGAGTCGGAGTTCCGGCATTCATCGGGAGTTCATACAACTTCACTGTAACTTGAATTTAGTTGGGGCGAGTGTAAGTCATACCGGACGTGTCCGGTATGCATACCGGACGTGTCGATGTTGCAAACGGCTATAAAACGGCTAGTTTTTCAAGGGGGCTATAAATACCCCCAAGCCTCCACCTTTAGAGGCTGCTAATTCTGCTGAGATAGACACATGTTTTTTAGCCTTGCCAACTCTCCTAAACCCTCTCTTAGTGAGTGTGTGATCCAAATTGCAAAATCAATTTGTGGGTTAAGAGAGAATTTGAAAAAGAGAGCAAGCCACCACTTGAGCACTTGTGCATATTGTCAATCTCGTGATTCACATTTGTTACTCTTGGACTCTTCGGTCCTAGATGGCTAGGCGTCGCTGGAGAGCAACCGAGAGATTGTGGTTGCTTCGGAAAGTTTGTAACGGTCGATTCCGCCGCCTTGGAATCAAATTAGTGGAAGGAGGAAAAGGAGTTGGAAAAGACTCCAGCTAGAGTGACCTTCATAGTACCCTCTAGGGCTGACCTTTTTGGGTCGCCCACGCCCCCTCAATAGATCGGGAGGACTCGAACGAGTCATCTTTAATCGGGTAAAACAAATATCGTGTCTCAATTCGCATTTGATTTGATATTTGTGTTGCTCCAGCTCTTGTGCAACTCTCACTATTGTCATCTCTAGTAAGTGCGTAGGTTTGGTTCAAGATAGAAATCGAAAGTCATTCCTGACTGACAGAAATCGTATGCATACTGGGACGTCCGGTATTTATCCGGATATTCGTATTTTTCACCTGACTAAAATATTTATTCTCTGTTCTAACTTTGTTGCAAGGGTAGCTTCTAATATATTCTTTCCACCTTTGGAGGTGGCTATTCTTGTGAGGGGTGGTTTTTAGCCTTGAGTTTCCATCTCCTAAACCCCCTCTCTTGTTTCCGAGTGGTGTTATCCAAATTACAAAATCAATTTGTGGGTTAATTGGAGAGCAAGATTTTTAAAGCTTTACCGAGAGAAAAGGATGTCGGCACTTCGAGCACTTGTGCATCTAAAATGATGTCAAACTTTCTACCTGAATTCATGTACTCAATGCTTTTACATATTAGTCCTCTTGTTGAGCATATTGTGTTTGCAAGCATACCTCTTCCTATAGTTGATTGGAGCAACTATAAGAATTTATCAAAAGAGGAAGAGATATGCAACTCAATGCTCAGATTGTATCATTTTGATTACATTGAGTGTAGATGTTCAAGATGAGGCAATCTTCAATGGACAACCACCTCCTGAGAGTGCTCATCTCATTTAGACTAAACTTTTGATTTATATGAGGAAATCCAAATGTGATGATTGAGAAAAATGGAAAGTATGTCCATTATGTCATCATCGTGGAAGCCTCTAAGACTTCAAGATCACCGAGCCGAGCAAGGTGCAAGCATAGCCCCCTCAACGAGAGTAGGACTCTGCGAGTCCGAATATTCAGAGGTAAACAAATATCGTGTCTCAATTCGCATTTCATTTGATATTTGTGTTGCTCCAAGTGATGAGTCAACCTCGATCTCTCATGATACTCATCTCTTGTGTCTCATTGTCATCTCTAGTAAGAAGAAGAGTAACAAGAAAGATCAAAGATAGAAATCACAAGGAGATGATCAAGATGAGAGTGACGTTGAAGTTGAAGATAACTACAACCTTGATCATCTCAACCGCAAAGACAAGTTCATCATCATGAAGATAGTTGAAAGAATGATGAGAATGATGAGCTTGAAGAAGAGATTGAGAAGCAAGAGCAATCACTTCAAAAGCAAGAATTGTTTTCATCTCTAAGATGGAAGAACTAAAGGCTCTAAAAAGGTATTTATTGAGCATGCTTTAGTTACTAACTCCTGGTGTTGTTTCCCAACTAGAGAAGGAAAACTTGTAGCTCAAGGCAAGGCTAGATAACTATCAAGCTTTATACCTTGTTTAAGCAAACTATGTTCATCTAACTTCATGAGGGGTGGTAGAATCAAGCATCATGCTTTGGCTCATGTTGTGATCCATTTTGGAAACTCCCTTTCTAATTGTTTCCGCATTTAAAGGTGTTAATTTTTAGAAAGGCCTATTCAAACCCCCCTCTAGGCGACATCCTAGGTCCTTTCATTATGATAGATCTTTCTATACATATTTGATTCCAATCCAAGTAGTCACAGCAGTCGAGTGGCAAACTAAAGGCGTGTCTGGCTCAGTCAGATTTACAATGCTCAGACCATCACAGGGACTCTAGGGCAAGGCAAGATAAAGATTTTTTTCCAACTAGTGTGCTTCACCTCGAGTGCTGTCGCACTCCCTCAGGAACCTCAACCAGTCATACCATAGAAGGCATGTTCGACCGGAGATGTAGGAGTATTGATGTTCCCAAGCGTACACTAATAAAAACAGAGCATGTCTCCTCCATTTACACCGATGAGACGGCATCAGTCTTAATGCTGGTTTTTACTACATGTTAGCTCCTCCACTGATGCCCCAACAGTGTGTGCACTCCTTGCATTTGTGACAAAATAGAAACACAGAAAAAGAAAGGCCCCCAGAGGAGAACGAAGAACAGAGACATACCAGCAAGGATTCCTCAAGACTATCAAGTTTCCTAGTTGGCACGACGATGCTGCAAGAAGACATGGTAGGACCGAGCCAGAGTGACCTAGAGTGCATGAAGATCCTTCTTCCTGGATTGTATGCAAAAACATTGGTAAGTGCCCATTTTCTGTGTGCTAAATTTGATCTACTGGGGTTTGCCTTTGGGAATGAACTTGTCCCTCTATATGGCTATGTTGATCGTTGTGCATGCAGAAACTGCCGGCTGTAATAGCCCGTGTTGTCGAAGGTCGCCAAAAACTCAAGCTTTGTCTAGACGACAAGCAGAGCCGGCCCGATGGAAGGTGGAGGTGTTCCCCGACGGCGGCCACTTGTACCTCCGTTGGGATGGAAGCACTTCGCTCGCACCTCTCGACACCAAGATGGGCTCTCTCTTGTATTGCGGTATGATGGACGGTCATAGATTACCATCAAGGTCTTCGACCTTTCCACCTGACTCAAGCAGTACCCACACGACTTCGAGGCCGACGGAGCCAAGGAGTTTTGCGGTGATCCTAAAGAAGTACCACCTCAAAGGGAAGTATCTGGTGAGCACTCACGCGAGACATAGAATGTACTGACGATGTCGCAAGTTACCATTGTCCTCTTTGTCATCAGTCTTTTTTTGTGCGAGGCAAAGAACGTGCCAATGGACTTCGAGCGAGTGCATGACTACAAGCAGCGGCGCATGGTTGAGCTACAGATGGCTGGGTAGTCCTAGTTTGTGGGCTTGGAGAGGACCCACACGAACAAAGTCTTGTGAGTGTCGTTCAAGTATGGGTGGTGCACCTTCTGCGTTAACAACAACATCAACATCGGTGACACCTGCTCCTTCAGTGTGATCCGTGAGGCCACTTGCAACAATGACGATGAGGAATGGGAGGAGGAGCTGGAGGACAATGAAGCTAAGCTCAAGGTGGAGGTGCGCAAGACAAACGGCGGATGGAGGCGGTGAACTCGGCGCAAGAGTTTCATCAATACTATTATCCGGCCTGTTAAGATTTCTAAGTACCGAACTGTCTTAGGTCCTGTTTGGATGAACTATTAGCCATGGCTAAAAATTAGCCAAATAGTTGTTTTATTAGTCCATACCTATTTGTATCATGAACTAATTATTGGGTTCTATGGACGAGTTGGATGGCCCCTGATAGTTGCCATCATTGTATTTTGTTGTTCATTGATTCACAGTGATCTGAATCATCTATATTTCCTATGGCCGGACTATCTTAGGCTTCAGAAAATTTTAATATCTATACGCCCACGTCCTCCTATCAGAAAGGGTGAACACCGTTAGTATACTATAGATCAGAAAGAGAACTAGAAAGACAACTACATGCAAAAGCAACCAACAGGGGCTAGACATAGTTTAACCCACCTAATACAAAGTTCAACAAAAGTTAGCGCCTTGTGATCGATGGATGACTTTGTCCACTGCATGGTCATGGTCCTCGCAGGAGGCATCGGTGGCGCAAAGGGCGCAGTAGAGTGGAGGGAAAAAGCTTTGGGATGGAAGGAGGAGATCTGGGAAGGGAAGGTAGATGATCACAGAAGGCAATAGATAACCTTCCCTCTCATGCCCTTGTGTCATCTATAGTTTGGGGGCTATGGAACCACCCCACGCCCCATGACCACTGACATGTTTGCGTGGGCAGGCGGTTCAGCTTTGCCCCATCACATCAATGTGATGGGCCACGAGGCGACGTCCCTGCTAGAACTGCCTACTAACGCCACCCATGCACGTGTTCCTATGTGGGAATCTAGGAGCCTACAAGACAAAAATGGATGCCTTACGTCGTTCATCAATACTATTCGGGTAGTCACGATTTCAAGCCACCGAACCTTCTATGATAAACCTTGTCGCTCCACTAGTGTCCGGCTAGTGAAAATTTTAAAGGATCGTTCTGTCTATAGGGTGCAGAAACATTTCAACATCTATGCATCCGTCCTTTGACGGCTATGATCAGCCCAAATCTAAATTCAACTACTCCCTCCATCCCAAATCGATGAGTCAGATTGTCAAATTTGACAAAATAAAAAAAAACTCAATGTAATAAGAATTAACCGAAGTATATGAAGTATGAAAGAAATAAAGGAAAATAAATATAGTTGGACCAACATAAAAACTTCATTCCATTATAGAGAAAAATACATTACATAGTTTTTCTCTAATCTCTAATGTCTAAACTAACTCATCTTACCAAGGGGACTCATGTCAGACGGTTGACAAATTTTATTCAGTCGATCAACATGAGTGAAGATGACAGAGTCTCCTCCCATAAATACAGTAACACTACCAAGTCTTTTCATTTGCTCAAAATTCATAACATGGACAAAATCTTGCCACTATTATAGTCTTCGACAACTGTAACAAAGCAATCTTTACCAAGCATATAACGAACTACAGCTTCAACAATGATCTGTCAGGGCTGTTGATGAACATGACGTCCCCAAGCAACAAGCACCCCTTGTACAATACCTGGCGACACTTCTAGCTTCCAAAGTGCAAGCTTGCGATATGGAGTAAACATGGGTGTTGTGGCACGAAGATATCTCTCTGTATACATACGAAAAAAAACATAAGGAAAAAATCATTAGAAAAAACCACATATGAAACACTACACCTTGAACAAGCAAGAACCAGCACAAAGCAACAGAATATTGCCTAGGCCATATCTTAGCCTCAATTGAGATCCTCACTAGAATAAAATGACAAAGAAAATAAAACTCACCTCAACAAGGACGATCACTGTTGTTTTATGGGCAACAGCTGCTAACGAAGTTGTAATACTGCCTCCTTTCCTTGGCTAGTAACTTGCAAGTGAAAAGTAAAAGAGACCAGGAAGGATATTTATACTCGACGCAGACGCTAACAAACATTAGAAGACATGAGTCCCCGTAGCGTTACTAATTTCAAATAAAATAGATTCAGAATATGAGCAGTCAGAGTAGTAGTCAAGGGGTTACTGCATTTTCCTGCTTTGATTACGAGAAAGTCCGACACGTTAAATACACAGAGCCACGGACTTTCTCATTATTAGAGCAGGAAAATGCGTCAACCCCTCGACTACTACATTGGCGATTCGAGTAGTAACGGCGACAAGCAATGGGAATGTACTCGAACGATGGCATGTACAACACCGATTGTGAATCCAGCTAGGAGGAGGATGATCCGAGTACTGTGACTCATCCAGCGATGAGTCTGGCGAGTCGGCGAATCGCCAGAGCACTAGCGAGGAGAAGGATGCTTTTTTCTTTTTCTCTAGAAACTCAAATCCCTCAAAATCCATGACTTTTTCTAGGTTGGGAAATCCAATAATCCATTTAGTTGTTTATGGAGGGTTTTCCATCACTGGGCCTGCCTTCCTCTTGCTTCCAAATTATAGGCCTTAGTTCAAATAGCCGCAGATGAAGTCACACACATAAAAAAATAATTGGCAGATGTAGTGCAACAAGCTATAGCAAGTAGGTTTTTTTGGTAATTTTTAGGTGTCAAATTCATGCATCTTTTAATTATTTATTTATTATCATCCTCTTTTAGTTTTATGTTTATTTATATTATTATGAAAAACAAGAGGCAACAACTAACTCATCGAATATATAAATAGGTGCATAGGAGAAAAAATGAAAAGATGGATATTAGGTAAGTAATATTTTGTCGTAATCATTTTCTTATTAAAACATGGAATAAATTCCGGTCTCTGCTGAGCACCGCGCCGAGTAGTCCCGCCAATACGCCCCAAAAATTTGATTTCGCACCGCGCCGAGCAGTCCCGCCAACACGCATCGAAAATTAAATGTCTCTCTTTTGCCCTCCACGCGGAAAATAGGTTTACCACGCCATCGATTTTAGAAAAGGGCATTTGTGGCAATGTGATGGCCACATAAAAGCATAAAGAGTCGCCATCTCCGTCTCCATCTCCATTCTCCACCCGCACTATTTCTCCTCTAGCTCCAAATCCTAGTGCCATGGCCTCCCTCTCCACTCTCCAGCCGCCCCCTCTACCACCCTGCTCTGGACCCTAGGCGCCATCGGCACAGCAGCTTGACTTCCTCTTTACTCTCTAGCCGCACCCTCTCTCATATATTTCCGAACCCTAGCCTCTACGATGGTATAAGCTAGATCCAAATTCCCTACCTCGGCAGCTGCCATGACCAACCGGATCTAAAGCCTAGCCAAAACCAGATCTGTTAACCGTGCATCAATGCCGGTAGCACCAGCTTCACGACCACGATGACAAGATTGGATCTAAATACAGACACGGAGGAAGAGGTACCCAAATTCCTTTTATGATGTGTGATTTACTACAGAGGCTGAACCAAGGATATGTATATAGCGATGGGGTTACATATTTCTAATAGTTGAGTGTATCTGACATGTGCTTTATTGGATTAATGACTTCCATATAAGCTGTAGTTACATACTAGTTAGGCACTTATTTGCATACTCTTGCTCTATTGTGTTGATATTACGTAGAAGCTTTACTTAATAAATGCATTTGTAATTTAGAAAGATGGAAGAACTTGGAATACGTGTGGGCCCAAAACCTCTGTCTCCAAAGGCAAAAAAGTAAAGCACAAAGGGTAGTGTCGACAAAAGATGCTCGGCAGTCCACCGAGGGGTATCCCATGATGGTAGATTTGTCGTAGAGGTGAGCGAGATCAGGAGCGAAATGGTAATACAAGCACCAAGGCACAAGATTTAGATAGGTTCGGCCGTCAGTATTTTATAATACCTACATCTTGTGTTCTGATGTATTGCATTGAGATGTCGAGTAGGGGACCCCTGCCTCTCCTTATATACTCTAGAGGGGTAGGGTTACAAGGAAAGTATCCTATTTGGTACTATACAATAGCTTGCGGTGCACGCCGAGCAGCGCCGTGCACGCCTTGATCTTGTGGGTTGGGCCACCTCTGATGGTGCGGCCCATGTCTTATCTTGTGGATACCGGGGGCCATACCCCCACAGCTAGTCCCCGAGCCTGACAGTAGGTGATGTAGTCATGTGGTGCTAGGGTCAGAAAGTAGAAGACCAGCTGAGCAGGCAGCCAGTCCTCGGGCATAGCCTCGAGATGAGAAAAACACACATTCACCGTAAGGTGAAGTGTGCCCACTTAGTCCCTGAGCCTGCTAGAAGATGGAGAATGAATCTTGTAGCAGGGTCAAAGAAAAAGAAGTCTGAAAGCTTTGTCGATGTCATCCAACATGCGCGTATCAAGACCCTAGACGTGCTGCCGACGATCAGCACCATGATCTAAACAACATGGAGCAGCTTGATAGCACACCGATGAGACATAGCAATATACGACCACCAAGGGCGATGTCCGAGCACTGAGGAGTTCTCGGTGTACCTGGCGATGTCCGAGCGCCGAGGAGTCCCCGACGTAGCTGGCGATGTCCGAGCACCGAGGAGTCCCCGCATATAGCCGGGTAATGTCCCAAAGACTGGAGTCCCCAGCGTGGAAGCCGGGCGATGTTCGAGCACCGATGAGTTCTCGGCAAAGCTGGCGAGGTCCGAGCACCGAGGAGTCCCTGGCGTAGCTGGTGATTGTCCGAGCACCGAGGAGTTCCCGGTGTAGCTGGCGATGTCCGAACACCAAGGAGGCCCTGGCATAGTTGGCGATGTCCGAGCACCGAGGAGTCCCCAGCGCAGCTAGCGATGTCCGAGCACCGAGGAGTCCCCGGCAAAGCTGGCGACGTCTGAGTACCGAGGAGTCCTCGGCATAGGCGGCGATGTCCAGCAGCGAGGAGTTCCTGGCCCAGCTGGCGACGTCCGAGCGGCAAGGAGTTCTCAGCGTAGCTAGCGATGTCCGAGCAGCAAGGAGACCCCAGCGTAGGCGATGTCCACAAGGTGAAGTGGTGTGAAGTGTGCCCACTTAGTCCTCGAGCACAAAGAATCCGAGGGCCGAGGAGTAACCGACGTAGCTGGCGATGAAGCACGAGCGACACATAGTCTGGTCAACTGGTCAGCGATGAAGTGAGCATTGAGTAGAAACGACCGATGAATAGTCCGATCAACTGGTCGGCGACGAAGTCAATGAACCTAGCGGTCCGACCAATTGATCGATGGAGAAGTCCGAGCACCGGGTGATCCGACCACCTAGACGATGATCCTGCAATACAAATATATAGAACGGGTAGTACATGATGTAAAAATATATGAACTCTGGAGAAAAATTAGCAATGGCGATGAAATAGCATATGTAGCTCAGCGATCAGTTGGTGTGAAGATGTAATTATATTTAATATAAACCGCCCGACCAGTTAGTGTGTAGCTGAGTCTCCAGTCCTATCTAGCCTGTTAACCATAACGTCAAGAGCGGAGCCCGTGCACGTGTAGGAGGAACAGGTGTGACCAAGGAACCACAGCCGACCACCCATAACGCAGAGCATGGAGCCCGTAGCACGTGTAGGGAGGAGCCGGAGACAGGGCCATCTCTGGAGACGTCCGAGCATCAACATGACTGTTCAGGGGTTCAGAAAATCATTTGGAGAGCAAATATGGAGAAAACAGCTTGGAGAAACATTAAGGCGATATACGAAGATTGGAGAATATTTAGAAAAATATTAAAGCATGACTTAGCTTTAGACAGAATGTTTGGTCGGCGGCGTATGGCGTTATCTGGTCGGCATTGACGAAATTGCCAGGCGCTCGAGCTGTCGTCATGGAGGCGGTCGCGGTTGTCATGGTGCCGTTCTTCACGGCGATCATCATTGCGACGCGGCAGGTGGTCGGAGCGAGTAGTTCTTGGTCATCTTCTAGGTTGTTGTCATTGATGAATACACATACGAAGCCAAGTAGCTTGCATGGTACATGCATCGTCCGAGTCCATGTAGTCTATAGTAGTCGCACTCGTCGATAGGTTTGTTGCAGTAGGAGTCCTGTTCCTATGGCGTGTTGTAGCTAAAGCTTGATACACCAATGTCGTCGGGAGGTGACGCATGCGCCGCATGTCGAGCCCATAGGGCTACTGAAGGACGTCGCCGTAGGAAGTCAGGTTGCCACGAGTGGCGTTGATCTTGAGATCCCATCTGGCTTGCCATGGATCAAGCGCACTCCTCTACCTGGCGCGCCAACTGTCAACAAAAGATGCTCGGCAGTCCACCGAGGGGTATCCCACGATGATAGATTTGTCGTAGAGGTGTGCGAGATCAGGAGCGAGATGGTAATACAAGCACCAAGACATAAGATTTAGACAGTGTTAACACTGGATTTTGGTTGACTTCGGAAGATGACAGGTGGACCCGCATACAGGAAGAAGGACATTCGGCAAACAAAACGAGCGGTCGGCTCAATACTTGTGTGGTTGGTTACTTCAGAAGGTGGTGACTCCATTTGGGAAAGCAGAAGATGGCAGGCAAAGCCGATCAAAAAGATGAAAGTTGTAATAATAAAGGACTCTGAGAGTTTAGAGCAAGGAATCATAGTTTCCAAGTTTGTTTAAGAGTTCCTTTGTAAATCGTAGTCTTTTAGGACTCATGTTTTGTCTAGGGTATAAATATTGACCCTCGACCATTGTAATAGAGGTTCACAACCAAATCAATACAACCGGCCCCGTGCCAACTTTCGAGTCCTTTTGTCGTGTCGTCGAGTTCTTCGAGAGGAGTCATCGATCCGTCGACCTCCGTAAGTTCCGACAACCTTGTTATCATGTTTAGTATCATGCGGTGGATTTAGATGTGATGCAAGTAGTCTTGTTTGTTTTCAATGATCATGCGGCGGATCTTTGTTTGACAAGCAAGAAGTCTTTGCTTATGCTTTGTTTATGAGTAGATACCGTATGGCAAAAGCGTTTGCTCAATATGCTTAGTGAAGGCAAGATGTTTATCGGCTCTATTAGGTGCGGCAAAATCTAAATAGATTCATTAAGTTATCCTGTGTGTTGCATGTTTTAAATATTTTATATATTTGTAACACACTTCACTTAATCTAGATTGATATTGTTCGCCCTCTCTTATGGTTTTATTCGTGCTTCAATGATCATTACTTTCAGTATTACCTTTGCAAATAGATAACATGCTCGTAATGGCTGAATTATTTTAATCTAGATTGTCACATGTCGTGGGTTCATGCATGTTAATTACGTTTAAGCTTTGACGAAACTAGGTGTCGTATGTCTGCGGCGGAATGCAGTTTTAGATTAGTTTAATCGTGTTTATTTGCACGTTCCTTCTTCATGGACCCCAACTCGGCCGGGATTGTCCGAGCTTGGTTATGCATTAACTCATGATTAATTTCACTTGTTCAAACATGTCTTCCCATGCACATGCATTCGGCAATCGGATCTTTACGTATGCTCATCTTACGATTAGTCAATGGTTTATAAACTTGCTTTGGCGAGATAGCTTCCTATAGTGTATGTCGTTGTAAGTGGCTTCAGGGCAGATATATGGAACTATCTCGTCTCACCCGACATGTTTCGGTTTGACATTTAACTCGCTTTTATCCCTTGTTAGTTTTTTCAGTCAAACCGACCGCACGCTTCCGGATCACGAAGCACCCGGGCACCCAATTGAAGCTACGCTTTCCGGCTTGCTGTGTGTGGGGCACAGTGCGTCACATTTTGTGTCAACACACTTTTTGGCACGCCTAGTGGGACAATCTGTTAGTTCAAGATGGCGTCTGAGATCAACAATGATCATGTTCTGGATGTGAGCATGGCAGAATTGCCAGATAATTATAGGGATTTAGTGCTACAAGCATGTGAGCAATACCAACGGAAGTGTTTGATGTCTTTTTCTAAAAACAAGAGCAATAAAGTGTTTCAAAAGCAGTCAATGCCAAGGGTTCTTCTTCCACATCAAACCGATTACATCAAGAGGAGGATGCTCGGAAGATGGCAGCCCCGGTTTATAAAGCTATGGGAGAAACCATGACAAACCATCATCACACTTTTTCCTCAATACCTTTCGGGCAATCATGATCGAGACTTTTGGTCCAATGGTTGATAAGTACTTTGAAGAAAATGTTGGCCCATTAAGTGGACCGACACTTTTCAATGTTCCAAAGCATCAAGAGAAGCTTGCTGGAAAAGAAGGACCATCGACTGCAAATATAGGTGGATTGACTCACACTAGAAAGCAATCACATCCCACCTATGGCCAGGTAACATTTGGTACCACAGGAGAAGTGCCACCTTCAGCTTATAGAGTTTCTCCAGCATCAAACAGATTGCAGAAGAATATGTATGGAGATGGGTATCAAGAATTTACTGATTACAATGCTATCAATGCTGTGCCAAATCCAGGGTATAGGAGTGTTTCAGGATTGCCTTCTGGAGTACAAGTACAAGGAAATCAGGATTCAGGCATTGATGTTTTGATGCACAGGATGGTTGATATGATGCAGAATCAGTTTGGCTTGAAGCCAAAAAATCAATCCTATTCATACAAGTCTCCTTACCCAGAGTGGTACAACAGAGTGGCGTTACCTCCAAGGGTGAAGCCTCCAACGGATTTAACCAAGTTTTCTGGTCAAGATGATACTAGTACCATAGAGCACGTCAGTCGGTACTTAATGCAGCTTGGAGAAGATGCTTCAGATGAAGCTTGGAGGATTCGATATTTTCCTTTGTCTCTTACAGGACCAGCTTTCACGTGGTTCACGTCTTTACCAGCTCATTCCATTGGTACGTGGGCAGAGCTTGAGCAGAAGTTTCATTCATATTTCTACACGGGTACTAATGAGAAGAAGTTGGTCGATCTCATGAGTCTGAGGATGAGAACAAATGAGACACCATTGGAATATCTTCGCAGATTTAGGGAGACCAAGAATATGTGTTATTCTCTGAATTTACCAGATGATCAACTACCTGGAATAGCTATAGCGAGAATGTTGCCGAATATCAAGGAGAAGTTGTTCGGCATGGAGTTTGATGATCTTGGCCAACTTGCACAACATTGCGTTTAGCGACTATGAGTAATCGTGCCCAAGGATTCGGGAGAGATAATCGCTTTCGGAAGAACAATGCCACTAATGAGGTGTATCAAGGTTTTCTACGGAGGAAGCTTAATAGAGTATATTGATGAAGATGAGATAGTCAAAAATGAGTTGAATTGGGCAAAGGAGCCTACTCAAATTAGTCAACGCTGGTTGAAACAACAAAAGGGAACCTATGCTTTTGATGTTACTAAAAAGCATGTGCTTTTGCATTATTGATGAAGGAAGGACGCATCAAGTTGCCGAAGGACATCCCATGCTACGTCCCGAGGGAGTGAAAGACAAAAAGTATTGTGGTTTCCATAACACTAATTCTCACTCTATCAATGATTGCCGAGTGTTCGAATACGAATCCGAAAAGCTATCCAAGAGGGACATTTGAGGTTTGATGGCAAGATGAAAATTGATGATCAGCCTTTTCCACAAAATATGATTTCTTTCTCTTGTGAATATGGTCTCTGCTAATGATCTCAAAGGTAAAGGCAAGATGAAGGTGTTGACTTACGATAGAGCAAAGAAAAATGGTGCTTTGTTGACCCGGATCGGCAAGTCACCAAGAGAGAGAGTTGCGACAACGAGTTCGGTTTCGAAATAGCCGAACCGAGAAAGGTCAAACTTCAAACCCGAGTTACATCACGTATTTTGCTAAACAAGTGGCGGAGAGAGCAAGAGAAGGAATACTATAAGAAGCAATGGTTTATGGAAGAATGCTGGGAGGTATGAGGAAGAGGTATACCGAAGGGAGCAAGAAGAATACATGATGTAACAGAGCGGTCTCATTGGGGTTGTTCATTCTTTAGGCATTGTTGGAATGAAGGCTTGAGGTTACCTGCTAGAAATAATTGTCCGTGTGTGTAGTGCTCATTACTCGAGTATAGGCAATCTCGAGTCAACCGCCGTCCGTCTATGAAAGACTTGGAACGAAGGTTCTCAAGATGATCGGTGCTTAAAAAATGATGATTTTGAGAATCGAAGAAAGGAAGAGATTTGCGAGTCAAGGTTGGATTCATGATAGAGTGCATGATGAAGAAGCTGATTCCTATAGATACGTATGGCAAAAAGGATGATTGGTGTCCTCCGGGCCCGAGGAAAAGGCGAAAAAGAAGAGTTCAACGGTTGAGGAATAGGGAGTTGAAACAGAAGTTACCAAAACAAAGCAAATATGACGCGTCCTAAGAAGAAGCCTCGATGAATGTGGTCCTTCTACTGATGCTTGCATGGCTTTCTTCCTCCCATCGAGTTTATAGCTCCCGAAAGCCAAGATGTCCAAGAAGAGGTGTACTCTAATTTTGATGAAAGTGAATGTCGAGGATTTGATGGCCCGACTTGTATTAACACAAAGAGTCGTTTTTTTGACAAACCAATCAAGAATCGTCACTTGAGACCACTCTATTTAAAGGGGTATGTCAATGGTAAGCCTTTAACTAAGATGTTTGTTGATGGAGGGCCGCTATCAATATCATGCCTTATACTACCTTCAAAAGCTTGGGATGACTAATGAAGAATTGTTGAAAACCCGACATGGTGCTTAGGGACTTTCTTGGCAACCCTTCCGATACCCGAGGTGCTATCCATGTCGAAATGACTATTGGGTCGAAAACTCGATTACTACCTTTTTTGTCATTGATGGCAAGGGGCATATAGTCTACTCTTGGGCGGAGATTGGATCCATGCTAATTGTTGCATTCCTTCAACCATGCATCAAATTCTCATTCAATGGATTGGAGATGACGTTGAAGTTGTACATGCGCGATGATTCGGTAAGTGTTATTTGCTTTGCAGAATCTACCTCTTGGGAATATGAAGGCGTCGATTGTTTCTCCGGAAAAGTGTGGAAGGAAGGTCCAGTAAATGTTTTCAGCTGAGGGCCAACAAATGATCGATCAAGCGATCGGCTCTCATAGTAATTTTTAATGGGAAATCACATCGATGGCAACAAAGGAAAGTTGGGGCGTGGTTTTATGTCGGTGATAAGTTGGAAGAAATTGATGTTGGTGATGGTTCTAAGCCAAGGCCGATGTATATTAGTGCAAAGTTAGACCCGAATATAAATCAAAGTTGATAGATCTGTTGAAAGAGTTTAAAGATTGTTTTGCTTGGGATTACACGGAAATGCCTTGGATTGGATCGTTCCATTGTTGAGCATCGATTACCCATTAAACTTGGATTTCATCCTTACAAACAACCTCCACGGAAGATATACAAAGAGGAGGTATTGGCCGATGTGAAGAAGGAGGTTGAAAGATTAATAGAAGCAAACTTCATTCGGCCCCGCAAGTATGCGAGTGGATTTCAAATATAGTACCGGGTATACAAGAAAAATGGAAAATGAGGGTTTGCATAGATTTCAGAAATCTTAATAAGGCCACTCCATGGATGGTTACCCAATGCCGATTGCCGATTTACTAGTAGATGCAAAGAAAGAGTTATGAAGTCATTAGTTTTATGGATGGTAATGCTGGCTATAATCAAATTTTTATGGCAATGGAAGATATTTCAAAAACAGCCTTCAGATGTCCTGGTCATATTGGTTTGTTTGAATGGATAGTCATGACATTTGGGTTAAAGAATGCCGGTGCAACTTATCAAAGAGCTATGAATTATATTTTTCACGAGCTGATCGGCAAGATTGTAGAGATCTACATCGATGATGTAGTGGTCAAGTCTAGAAATCATGAAGGACATTTAGCCGACTTAAGAAAGACTCTGGAGTGCACAAGAAAGCATGGCTTGAAGATGAATCCAAACAAATGTGCCTTTGGAGTTTTAATTTGGTGAGTTTTTGGGATTTTAGTTCATAAAGGAGGAATTGAAGTTGGGAAAAAGAGCATGGAAGCAATAGACAAAGTTGTGCCGCCAACCAATCTCACGAAATTACAATCATTGTTAGACAAAATCAACTTTGTAAGAAGATTCATATCCAATCTATCGAGAGAGTTTTACCCTTTTCTCCTTTATTAAAGCTCAAGAAGGATCAAAAATTTGTATGGGGTGACATACAACAAAAGGCTTTTGATGAGATCAAGCAATATATGAAGGCACCACTGTGGTACCTCCACAACTTGACAAGCCTTTTAAGTTGTATGTGGCGGCCGATAGCCTAACGATAGGATCGGCCCTTATGCAAGAATTTGAAGGAAAATAAAGAGTCATAGCTTATCTTAGCCGAAAAGTCACTAGACCCGAAAACAAGGTATTGACCATGAGAAAAACTTTGCTTGTGTGTGTATTACTCATGTACCAAATTTCGGCACTATTTGTTGAATGCCAATGCGTGGTAGTTTCTAGTTTTGATGTAATCAAACATATGCTATCAATGCCAATTTTGAATGGAAGAATTGGCAAATGGATTTTAGCATTGTCGAATTTAATTTAAGGTGCGAATCGGCAAAAGGCGGTAAAGGGTCAAATTATTGCCGATTTTATTACCCAACATCGGGATCTTTCTATTGAGGCGATAAGCATTGTGCCTTGGGCCTTGTTCTTCGATGGATCATCTTGTAACAAAGGTGGTGGTGCTGGTATTCTCTTGATTTCCCACAAGGAAAAACTTTTGAATATCACGGTTCCTATTGAATTTCATGTTACTAATAATCAGCAGTAGTATGAAGCGTTGCTTAGAGGGCTTCACTTCTTATAGAAGTAAAGGCCGTTCTTTGTTGAAATCTTTGGGGATTACTGAGTTGGTGATTAATCAACCGAGTGGTCAATATGAATGCAAGAACAATGTGTTAAGAGAATATTATGAGGAGTGTAGAGAACTTTTGAAGAATTTTCGGGTAGTAACCTTGCATCATATCCCTAGAGAGTATAATGAAGAAGCAAATAAGTTAGCTCAAGTCGCTTACGGATATCGAGAGAGTCGGGGAAGTTTTTGCTATAGAAGAAGGTGTTTTAAATATTGATCAAGTAGATGGTGATTGGAGATACGAAATTACCAATTATCCGAAAGGTCCATCTCAAAAAGTTTCCCAAAACTCTGGATACAAAGCTCTCAAATTTGTGTTCCTTGATGATCGGTTATATTACAAGTCCATCGATGGAGTATTGCTCAAATGTTTAAGTCAAGAAGAGGCCAAGAAAGTGATGTATGAGGTTCACGAAGGATTGTGTGGTGCACACCAGTCAGCTTATCGGATGAAGTGGATAATTAGGAGAACTGGTTATTTTTGGCCTACTATGTTCGAGGATTGTTTTGAATATTACAAAGGGTGTCACAATTGTCAAAAATTCGGCAATATTCAAAAAGTTCCAGCATCTGTTATGAATCCCATAATCAAGCCTTGGCCGTTCAGAGGATGGGGTATAGATTTAACTAGTCAGATCAATCCTCCTTCTAGTAAGGGACACAAATTTGTACTCTTGGCCACGGATTATTTCACCAAGTGGGTTGAAGCTATCCCTTTGAAGAAGGTAACGTCAGAAAATATGATCAGTTTTGTTAAGGAACATATAATTCACAAATTCGGGATTCCTCAAACTATAACAACTGATCAAGGAACTTAGTTTACTTCTTCAGAATTCTGTGATTTTGCCAAAGATATGGGAATTAAGTTGTATAATTCTTCTCCTTATTATGCACAAGCTAATGGCCAGGCAGAAGGATCAAATAAGATTATGATTAAAATCATCCAGAAAAAGATTGATGAAAAACCAAGGAAATGGCACTTAGTTCTTAATGAAGCATTGTGGGCTTACCGAATGGCTTGTCATGGGTCCACTCAAACGTCTCCCTATGAACTGGTTTATGGGCATCATGCTGTATTACCATGGGAATTACGGTCAGGTTCAAGGTGAGTTGTGTTACAGAAAGAATTAGTAGAAGAAGATTATAAGAGTCTGATGATGGATGAATTGGAAGATTTACATTTGATTCGTCTCAAGGCATTGGAAAATATTGAGAAAAATAAAATACGCGTTGCCAAGTATTATAACAAAAGGGTTAGGCTGAAGCAATTCGCAGAAGGAGACTTGGTTTGGAAAACTATATTGCTAGTTGGAACAAAGGATAGAGCGTTCGGCAAATAGTCTCCAAATTGGGAAGGTCCTTTTCGAATAGTAGAATGTGTACCTAGCAATGCATACATATTGAAGACTTTATTTGGGGAGGAGTTTACTAGAGCTATCAATGGAAGGTTTCTTAAGAAATATTACCCCAGTGTTGAGGTTGGTTCATGAACGTAGATCAGAAAAGCCGATAAAAGGAAAATCGCCTTTAGCCTAAAAAATAAAACTGAGAATAGCCGATATTGTTCATATCGCCTTTAGCACAAAATAGTCGATGCAGTTTGCATCGCCTCTAGCACAAGAATGTTTATGCAAGACCGGGGTGTTTTTCAGCATTTTTCTGACAATCGCGGGCAGAATTTTACCGAAAAGAATCAAAGAAATAAGCATTCTTCCAAAAGACAAGTTTATTCACGGAAGTCCATCCTAATACAAACTACTCCTTAAATAACCTGTTGAGGACGGACTAGGGATTTGTGGACTTGGCAAGGGCGACGGCATGATCATCGTAGACCTCCAGACGCTCATCGATGTCGTCGATTTCGTCCGGGCGTCCTCCAGCGAAGCCGACTGGCTGGAAGGAGTAGTCTTCGTTGGTTCGGGAGGTCATTGCCGCCAGCCCAAGAGAAACACCAAGGTGCACACCTTGGATGACGGCCTGATCAACACGGCCATCCACAGCATCAAGGCGTGCCTCGGATGTATCCCCCTGGGCATTCACCTTGTCGGCAACCTTGTTCGCCGCAGCCTTTAGGCGATCGTTCTCCGCAGAAAGAGCTGGGTAGAAAAGAAAAAAAAAGTGGGTCAGCAAGCAGGGGAAGCCAGAATGATAAAACCAAATGAAGATATCAAACCGGTGATGGCGTCGCAGAGTTGCTTCCGCTGGTCCTCCCATTCGGCTTGCTCGATGCCGAATTTCTTGGAGACGTCGCCTAGCTCCTCCCGGGCCTCGTCCCTCTCCTGGCGAAACTTGAGCGCTTCCTCGTGAGAATATGGATGGTGTGCATCTGCTGGTTCCGCCGGACCCCAAGGATTGGGATGATAGGAGCTTGAAGAGCTGGAGGATCCGGAGGAGCTGGATGATGGAGTTCCCGGTTGAGCTGCTGTCGCCGGAGGGAGGAGATGATATTGACTGGAGCTGATGACCCTTATCCTGATGAATGAGGAAGAAAAATCGAAACTAAGAGATGAACAAATTGCAAGGGGTCAAAAAGCCGATTCGTACCCACGGCGCCGGCAACGCGATGCTCTGCTTCCTTTCGCCTCTCCGTCGGCAGGTCACTTGCCACGATCGCCACTGTTCGCCATTTGCTTTGGTGGAGGTTAGGGTTTTCTTCTGGATTGAATCGAACAAAGAAAGTGGAGGAGACGGATATGAGAACGCTAAAACGGAGATAACGATGAAGGCTAACGGAAGGGTCTATTTATAAGCCGAAGCGAAGAATCGTGGCGAACTCCACGGAGTCGTGGGGTGGGAATGCCGAACGATGGAGTAGGGTTTTTCCTTTCAGCTGGGCCACTACTGGGCTAGGCCAGGCATGGATTAAGTCGGGTGTCGTTCGACTATATCCTTGATTTGTTGGAGCCGGTATTGTTCGGCTATACCCTCACAACATTTAAATTAGGATTCGTTCGGCTATCAGAAGAATGGAAACAATCGGCTATATTCTAATCAAGAAATTTAAAGGAAAATGGTCGATTGCTTTTTCAAACGAATAAAATATGCAAACATAAAGTTGATTGATCAAGGGACAGAGGATATCACACTTAAGTTTATTACAAGCTCAATGTCTACTTGTTCAGAAGTTGATTGATTGCCTCTATGGCTTCAGTCCTGATTCGGCTAACATTATCTAGCACTTTCTGATCCTCATCTTCAGAACTCGGATCTTTGGATAACTTAGTTTTGATTTGCTGATCTTCTTTGATGGCGAAGTTATCTTTAGTGAAGCCGCTTCTATGTTCTTGACAAATTAGCTATATGGGCCTGTGAGACCTGAATTTTGGCATTCAGTTCGGCTAGTTGAGCTTCTAGTCCGCTTTTTCATCCTCCATGGCTTTCATTCCAGGCTCCAAGGTTGTCAAGAATTTCTTGTAGTCTGGATATGAGAGTGAAGATCTTTAATCTCCAAATTCTTCAAAGATCTATCTTTCTACAAAGCAGCCCTCGAAGATATGTTCTTGGTTGCCCTTCTCACCATGGCAAAGTGGACATCAAGATGGGTCACAGATTCTAGGGGGCCTTGAGGGCGAAGGATATCTTCATAAATGAGTTCAAGGAGGTCTCTTATCGATCTGCATCTGAACCGGACTAATGGTATCCTTGTTCATTGAATGATCACCTCTTTTAGCCGAGCCCGATTTTCCAAATGATAAGGTTTGTTGAGAAGTAATCTCTTCACCTTTCTCAATGATGTAGTCCTCAATAGAGAAGGAGTAGGCGGTGGTCGGTTTAGTAATGTTCTTCTAAAAGAAAAGAGAAGAAAGGAGGTGTTAGCCGATTGGGTGAATTTGCTAAAATATAGTGTAAGACAAGGCATTACTGCTGCTGAACTCGATTGATCATCGAGGATGGGTTATACCACAGCTTGCTTGGAAGACTTAATTTGAGTGTTGAAGGGACGGGTTTGGAGCTTGATCAGGAGAAGTTTCCCTTGCCAGTTCGTCTAAGATTTCATCTATAAAGTAAATGATAATGAGCATAAGGGATCAAAATCTGATTCTTGTATTCCTGTAAAGGGTGATTGAAATCAAAGAGGAATGAGCCAAAAGAAGAACGGAAAGATCAAGTGGAAATTGCCGAATATAAGTGAAGTTTACCTCTGGAATTTCATCCCAGGTCACCATTGAAGATTCAAGTGGTCCGAGGTTGCTTATTTGAAAGCTTGAATTTTTGGATAGCGGCTGCGGTGTTGAGCAGTGCTGACCTAGGAGGGAGAAGGAGCTTGTGGTCAATTTCGAGAATAAAACAACTTTTATCCCGAAATTGAGGGGCATGTGTTAACACTTTGGATTTTGGTCGACTTCGGAAGATGACAGTGGACCCATATACTCATGAAGAAGAAGGACATTCGACAAACAAAACGAAGCGGTCGGCTAAATACTTGTGCGGTAGGTTACTTGAAAGGTGGTGACTCCATTTGGGAAAGCGAGAAGATGGCGAGCAAAGCCGATCGAAAAGATGAAAGTTGTAATAATAAAGGACTCACGAGAGTTTAGGGCAAGGAATCGTAGTTTCCAAGTTTGTTTAAGAGTTCCTTTGTAAATCGTAGTCTTTAGGACTCGTGTTTTGTCTAGGGTATAAATATTGACCCTCGACCATTGTAATGGAGGTTCACAACCAAATCAATACAACCAGCCCCGTGCCAACTTTCGAGTCCTTTTAGCCGTGTCGTCGAGTTCTTGAGAGGAGTCATCGATCCAAATCGACCTCCGTAAGTTCCGACAACCTTGTTATCATGTTTAGTATCATGCGGTGGATTTAGACGTGATGCAAGTAGTCTTGTTTGTTTTCAATGATCGTCTGCGGCGGATCTTTGTTTGACAAGCAAGAAGTCTTTGCTTATGCTTTGTTTATGAGTAGATATACCGAAAGCGCGCGTTTGCTCAATATGCTTAGTGAAGGCAAGACAGATTATCGGCTCTATTAGGTACAGCAAAATCTAAATAGATTCATTAAGTTATCCTGTGTTGCATGTTTTAAATATTTTATATATTTGTAACACACTTCGCCCAATCTAGATTGATATTGTTCGCCCTCTCTTATGGTTTTATTAGTGCTTCAATGATCATTACTTTCAGATTACCTTTGCAAATAGATAACATGCTCGTAATGGCTGAATTATTTTAATCTAGATTGTCACATGTCGTGGGTTCATGCATGTTAATTACGTTTAAGCTTTGACGAAACTAGGTGTCGTCGGCGATGTAGGTTTTAGATTAGTTTAATCGTGTTTATTTGCACGTTCCTTCCTCATGGACCCCAACTTGGCTGGATTGCTGAGCTTGGTTATGCATTAACTCATGATTAATTTCACTTGTTCAAACATGTCTTCCCATGCACATGCATTCGGCAATCGGATCTTTACGTATGCTCATCTTACGATTAGCCGAATGGTTTATAAACTTGTTTGGCGATAGCTTCCTATAGTCAGTATGTCGTTGTAAGTGGCTTCGTGGTCGTATATATGGAACTATGCGGTCTCACCCGACATGTTCGGTTTGGCATTTAACTGTTTTATCCCTTGTTAGTTTTTTCAGGTCAAACTGACTGGCACGTTTCCGGATCACGAAGCACCCGGGCACCCAATTGAAGCTACGCTTTCCGGCTTGCTGTGTGTGGGGCACAGTGCGTCACATTTTGTGTCAACAGATAGGTTCGGCCGTCAGTATAACATAATACCTACATCATGTGTTCTAATGTATTGCATCAAGATCTTGAGTAGGGACCCCTGCCTCTCCATATATACTCTGGAGGGGTAGGGTTACAAGGAAAGTATCCTATTTGGTACTATACAATAGCTTGCGGTGCACACCGAGCAGCACTGTGCATGCCTTGATCGTATGAGCTGGGCCATCTATGATGGTGCGGTCCATGTCTTGTCTTATGGACACCGGGGGCCATACCCCACAGGTAGACGCGGTGAAGATTTAGAATATATCCCTGAACCAAGGGAGGTAGTTGAGGGATTTGATGTTACAGATGAAATAGATTCAGATTTAGATTTAGAAGATGAGCGAGTACCCCTAGCAATTGAGGTGCTTGTTCTATCTTGTATTTAGTTTGGAGGGGGGTACGTAGCAATGCAATGCTTTACTGTTTGGATAGCAATGCAATTTGTACATGCTTGCTACTTAAGTTTGTATCTCCAATTTTAGTGTTTGGGTCGAAGGAGCCATAGAGGAGGCTCTACCAGCAGGACAAAAGGTAGCGCTGCCATGAGTCCTGGGCAAAGGCACTCCAAGCGAGTGAATTCAACATGACTAGGAGAGTTTGCTCATGGAATTCATACTCGGAGGGCTACCGCTGGCAAAAGGGTGGAGGTATCAGCAGTAGGTGAACATAATTCTCCATCACCATGGACACCTATAGCTAGGGATCAATTCAAACTTAATGAATTGACTGGAGACATTTGTCAAGACGGCTCCCTACCTAGCCCTGTGAGAGCGTGCCCACAGCTAGATGATGGTAGCCATGCTAAAGAGGAGCCCTCTGAGCTACCTAGCCCTGTGAGAGAGTGCCCATGGCCAGATGATGATAGCCATGCCGAAGAGGAGTGCACTAGCTATTTGATATCCATGTTACTTTTGATATCCATGTTACTTTTTGTGGGGGGTATGACCCCGGATACCGATGGCAGACCACATGGGCTGCGCCCCCAGGGGTGGCCCAGCCCACAAGATGAAGCCTTGCGGGGCACGACTCTGCTCAGCGCCTTCCGTAAGACACCGGGAAGATATCCTGAAGATACTACGAGATTTGTTAGGATACATATGATCCCAAGATTCCTGTAATCTATTATTACTTTCTAGTTATCTCTCAGATCTAACCGACCTATAACCCTGTCCCCCGAACTATATAAGGCGGGTAGGGACCCCCTCCAAACTCACGCAATATCATACGATAGCTAATACAAACCAATAGACCATAGGAGTAGGGTATTACGTCATACTGACGGCCTAAACCTATCTAACTCGCGTGTCTCTATTGCCTTCTTCTTCTTGATCACACGCTTCTCTGCCGATCAATCTACCTTCATGGGATACCCCTTGGAGGACTATCGACGATATTCTATCGATAGTTGGCATGCCCAGATAGGGGTGTGCGTGTTGTTTCCTTGTCGAACAAGATGGCTTTTTTCGTAGGCTCTTCGTCCCTCCCACAGCCCGACTAGATCTTCATGGTCGGATCCATCTCGTGGATCATCAATGCTGACGGAGTCAGAGAGCTCCTCGAGCCGGTGCAGATCAATTCTATGCCGATCACCCCCGCGCCTGCGACTACAGATCCGATCTCAGAACCACCTCTGAGGTCACCCTCATCGACGACTCGCCGCCTGCTTCCTCGCTATCGGAGGAGGCAGATCAACAATGATGATCTGATCACATCCATCGATTGGGTTGGTTTGAAGCTCGTCGATTGCCTCTCTATCGCCAAATTGGCTCTAGACACAATAGTTCAACATCGACCACCCTCCGATTCAGATCTATCAGAGGCTGCTCAAGAAACTCCTAGGGTTACGACCCTACCCTTTGGGTACCAAGATGCCCTAAGGGGCAGATTCGCCAACCAGGTTGGAGATATCCATCCTCCCGCTGACCAGATCATCGACTAGCCTTCGCCGGCTGTCAACATGCTCCATGTTGGCCGACGCTCTGGAGCATCCCTTCAGACCATCCCAGAGGAGAATCCGGACTCTGTGTCCCGTGGGCTCTATGGAAACCATCACCGAAACGACCATCGAACTTACTTCTTCCCCCTCTATTCCGTGGTGGTGCAATCTTCAACGTTAGCGTCGACAACCGCCCTCGGAATGGTGAAACCGAGGAGGAATGCGCCGCTCGTGAGAACCGGAAGGTCAACCATGTGCAACACCGAGCAAATGAGACTGTTCTTGTGAGAGCCGAGCAGCAGCTTGACTCGCAAGGAAGACCACTCCAATACAACCTCGATGACGAGTTTGTCCGTGTCGATGGCCACGACATCTATAAGACCCCAAGCGCCAACTTGGTCATGGCTGCCAACGAGCTCGCCCAGCTCCCATAGACACTGGAGGTTGCTAAGGTCACCGCAATGCTTAAAGCAGCGCATTGCCAGGTCAATGAGATCCGCCAGGATCAGAGACCTTCTTACTCCACAAGTTCAATTCACCGATCAGTCGCCACAAGATCCGATCACCGCCGAAGTCGCTTCACCGACCAGCACACGACGACATGCAACCCCTCCAAGGCGAAGCTAGGGGCAACCGCATTGAACATCACTACCAACCCGACCAGGAGGTCGACCCGGACATCTGAGTGCACCTCAACAGTCTCCATGAAGAAGAACGCCACCGCCAGGAGTATGAGCAAGAGTATGGTAACCTAGACTCAGCTCTTGAGCCACTCGCCGCTGGCAACTGCAGATGATGGCGCCGACAACCTCAAAGGGCCCCCAGCATTCTTGAGGGCGCTCCGAACACTTTAGTGGCCCCGTGGTTTTAAAATCACCGGGGTCGAGCCCTACAAAGGAAGGATGAATTCAACATAGTGGCTATAGGCTTACACCACTGCTGTCCGCGCCGCTGGAGGAGACACCAGTGTCATGGCAAACTATCTTCCCATCATGCTCACGCCGGCCGCCATGAGCTAGTTTATAAGCCTTGCCCCGGACTCCATTGGATCCTGGGAAGAGCTAAAAAAGTCTTCACCGATAACTACATGGCTATGTGTACTTGGTCGGGCAGCAAGCACGATCTAAACCGCATCAACCAGAAGCCGTCCGAGCTCCTCCATAGCTACATCCGACACTTTTTCAAGATGAGGAACTCTATTCCCAACATCACAGAAGCTAAGGCCATCACCACCTTCATTCGAGGATTCCACCACCACGAGGTTCACTCCAAGTTCAACTACAAGCCACCTACCGGGATCGACGAGATGATCACGACCGCCAACCAGTACGCCGACACCAAGGAAACCGAGGTGCGCTTCAATGAGGATGCGGGCACTCATCACCCAACATGCCACCATGATGACCACCCCGATGACCGATGCTACAACGATCACCGCCGCCGCTACGACGACCATAGTTACCATCGTGACGGTGGTCGTAATTAGCCAAAAGGACCCAAGTTTGGCCAAAATCGTCGCCGCCGGCCAGACCACATCGTTGCCACCGTTAATGAACCTCGCGCCATGCACAACTACGACAAGCAATACAAGAAGATCCTCAATGGCCCGTGCCCTCTCCACAAGAATGCCAAACATAAGATGAAGGACTACCTTGGCTTGGCTAAGGAGTTCTAGGACAAAAAACTGGACGACGACACCAATGATGGAGCCGGAGGTCGCCGACCACCTGGGGGCAACAACAATGCCTTTCAGGATCACGACAAGGTGGTCACCACCACCTTCGGGGGCCTCGCCTCCATCGAGAGCAGAAGAGAATAGAAACTCACCACCCGGTGGGTGCTCGCTGTCACTACGGAAGACGCCGCTGCCAACCCCAGCTATCACCCATGGTCTGAGGTCCCCATCACCTTCAGCAGGACCAACCAGTGGGTGGACATCCCCTACACAGGGTATTTCCCCCTCGTCCTCAATGCAACCGTCCAGAAGGTGCTCTTCAAAAAAGTGCTCGTCGACGGTGGGAGCGCTCTGAATCTCCTCTTTGCCGGAGCCCTAAAGGAGTTGGGCCTCGGGATATTAGATCTCACACCCTCGGACTCCTCCTTCTGGGGTGTGGTACCTGGCAGGGCATCCAAACCACTTGGAGAGATCACCCTACCAGTACAGTTCGGCATGGCAAGCAACTACTGCGTGGAGCACATCAACTTCTATGTCACCGACTTCAACACTGCCTACCACGCCATACTTGGTTGGCCAGCTCTAGCCAAGTTCATGGCCATACCGCACTATGCTTATTTGGTGCTAAAGATGCTTTCACCTGTAGGAGTCCTGGCCTTGCAGGCCAACCTCTCCATCACCTACGCCTCAAGAGATAGAGAGTCTTGCCCTCGCCGAAGCCACCGACCTCTCCATCCAGATGGCCAGTGTGGTCACCGACGCCAAGACAATGCCCGCCGATGACCTAGAGATCCTGTCGCTGAGAGCCTCCTCACACCTCCACCAAGTCCAAGGAAACCAAGGAGGTCGACCTTGGCCTCGACGACCCATCCAAGACCATGAAGATTGGGGCTCACCTCGACCCCAAATAGGAAAGCACGCTTGTCTCCTTCCTACATGCCAACGCCGATGTGTTTGCTTCGAAACCTATAGACATGCAGGGGATACCGTGGGAGAAGATCGAGCACTCCTTGAATGTCTCACCGACCGCCAAACCGATCAAGCAGAAACTCCGCCGATTCACGCCAGACAAGAAGGAGGCTATTAGGGTAGAAATAAAACGACTTCTAGCTACCGGATTCATAAAAGAAGTGTATCATCCTGAGTGGTTAGCAAACCCTGTTCTCGTTCAAAAAAAGAATAAAGAATGGAGAATGTGTGTTGATTACACTGATCTTAACAAACACTACCTGAAAGACCCCTTCGGTCTGCCTCGGATAGATGAGGTTGTAGACTCCACCGCCGACTGTGAACTGCTCTCCTTCCTCGATTGTTACTCCGGCTATCACCAGATCTCCCTCAAGGAAGAAGACCAGATCAAGACGTCGTTCATCATGCCCTTCGATGCATACTGCTACACCACCATGTCCTTCGGACTCAAGAATGCCGGGGCGACTTATCAAAGGGCTATCCAAATGTGCCTCGATTAACAGATCGGCCACAACATCGAAGCTTACATCAACGATGTGGTCGTCAAGTCCAAAACCACCGATGATCTTATCACCGACCTCGAAGAAACATTCGCCAACCTTAAAAGGTACCGATGGAAGCTGAACCCTTCAAAGTGCATCTTTGGAGTTCCATCCGGTATACTCCTGGGCTACATTGTCAGCGCACAAGGTATTGAGCCTAACCCTAACAAGGTTTCCACCATCACCAACATGAAACAGCCAACATGCGTCAAGGATATACAGAAGCTTATAGGCTGCATGGCTGCTTTAAGCCACTTCATATCGCGCCTCGGTGAAAAAGGGCTACCATTCTTCAAACTCCTTAAGGCCTCCAAGCGCTTTTCCTGGTCAGAGCAGGCAGACACAGCTTTCGAGCAGCTCAAATTGTTCCTAACAAAGCCTCCGATCATGATGGCGCCATGACTAGACGAAACTCTCCTAATATACATCGCCGCTACTTCTCGCGTCGTCAGCATGGCCATTGTGGTCGAACGTGAGGAGGCCGGGCATGCCTATAAGGTGCAACGTCCGGTATACTTCATCAGTGAGGTCCTTAACGAACCTAAGACTCGTTATCCTTAGGTCCAGAAGTTGTTGTACGCTGCCCTAATTACGTCGCACAAACTCCGCCACTACTTCGAGTATTACAAGATCGCCGTGGTCACCGAGTTCCCTCTAGGGGATATTCTCCATAACAAAGAGGCCAATGGCCGTATCATCAAGTGGGCTATTGAGCTCAACACTTACTCCATTGAATTTAGAAGCAGGCCAACAATCAAGTCTTAGGCGCTTGCTGATTTTGTTGCTGAGTGGACTAAGATTCAAGAGCCTATCGCTGCTACTTGTCCCAAGCACTGGGTGATGTACTTTGACGGGCGCTTGGATGCGTTGGAAAGGGACGACGACGCCGTCTCTCAACATCACCTCGGTCTTATCGTGTCGGGCCTTAAGCCCAAGTTGTGGGCGCTTAGACTATAAACACAGCCGCCGCTGCATTTAGAGTTTAGTTTTCCATCGAGAAACCTAATCGTTCATTCATCATCACGCCCCTTCATCTCAAGGATAAGCTCCGAGTTCTTGAACCCTCTATTGATACATTCTCTAGATACATTTTTCGCCCTCCAACAACGCCTTCTTGGCAAGGTCAAGTTGTGCTTGGTTGATAACCAATGGAGCAGATGGTGTAACGGTTTGTAGAGTTCAATCACGTCGAATATGAAGCATGTCTCCATGGACTCCAATTGATAGTTGTTGAGCTCGGCGTTAAACATGTCATGGTATATTTCAATTTCGAGGACTCAAGATGGTCGTCATCAACCACTTAATAAAAAGACCGTCCTGCTCTAGTGAGAAGATGGATGCATATTGTGTAGAAATTAGGAAGCTTGAAGAGAAATTCTACTGGTCCCAGCTCGAAGTACCACCACCGGTGCTGTGTCACCTATTTGGGCGTGATCAAAATCAGCTCGTCGACCACTTATCCAAGTTACGCCCTCTCACGCCGATGTGATTCCACCAGGGTCTTAGTCGCTCAAGATCTTCAATATCGGCGCCATCCATTAAGGAAGATAAGGAAATTCGGTGAAGTTCCCCGATTTGAAGCCGGATCGCTCAGCGTCGAGATCTCCACAAATCGAACTTACCGGCTACCTCTCGGAAGATCGGGCTGTAGTACTTATGGTACCATTGCCGTTCATTACCTAGAGTCTATTGAGATGGAGTCAGTTCATCAAGTACCTCTCCAGCACCAAAGTACCCACCGATAAGACTAAAACTGAATGCCTAATCCATCAAAGCAAGCATTACGCTCCAGAAGGTCCGTGGATGGTGGATGACAACTTGATGAGGAAAAGTGCCAAGGAAGGATATTCTTATACAAAAATGCATCACCCAAGAAGACGGAGTGAAGCTACTTCTCAAAATTCACTCACTATTCGCGTCATTCATATTTGCAATATCAGTTAAACTCTTGATTCGCTTGCGGGGAAAAGCCTTCTCTGGCGACAAGTTGTGCTTGGTTGATAACCAATGGAAGCAAGAACAATGGTTGCGGTCGAATCATGTCCGAAAGCTTTTTCTCCAGCTGGTTTTTACTCAGCCCCATGGGCATCTCCGATCCATTAAAGCAAGCATTACGCGTAAGACCTCGTCCGACGTTGTGAAGGATGCCAATTTTTCGCCAAGTAAATACGTCGGCACAACAGTTTGAGCTGGAGACCATCCTAGCTTCATCGACATCGCCCTTCGCAAGCTGGGGACTAGATATGATTGGGCCTTTCAAGCCAGCGCCAGGTGGTTTCCAGTATGTATACGTCGCCATCGACAAGTTCTCCAAGTGGATCGAGTATAAACCGCTCATCTTAGCTACTACAAAGAAAGCAGTCGAGCTCTTCGAAGATATCATCCACAGATTCGGTCTCCCGAACAGCATCATCACCGACCTCAGAACTATGTTTACTGGCCATCACTTTTGGGACTTCTACAAAGACCGGTGCATCTTCATCAAATACATCTCCGTTGCCCACCCTAGAGCCAACGGCCAGGTCGAACGGGCGAACGACATGATCCTTGATGCCCTCAAAAAGAGGCTATATCAGAAAGAAGAAAAGCATTCGGTAGATGGCTCAAGGAGCTACCAGCTGTAGTCTAGGGACTGCGCACTCAAACTAGTCGCAGCACCGGTGTGTCTCCATACATCTTGGTATATGGCTCAGAAGCCATACTACCAGCGGATATTGCCTTCCGAGCACCTAGGGTGGAAAATTATGATGAAGAGCAAGCCATAGCTGTTCGGACAGAGGATGTCGACAGGGCCGAGGAAGAACGCCTAATCACTTGCATCCGCACAACCAAGTATCTAGAAGGCTTACGGAGGTACTACAACCGCAACATCAAAGGTCGTTCATTTGCTGTCGGCGACCTCATTCTCCGCCAAAACAAAAAACCAAAGGGATGCACAAGCTCTCCTCGCCATGGGAAGGGTCTTACGTCATCAAAGAGGTTACCCGACCAGGGTCTTATCGCCTATGTGACTTAGACAGAATCGATGTCCCCAACTCATGGCACATCGAGCACCTTATACGTTTCTATCCTTGAAACACTCCAGATATGTACTCTCCACTTTATGATGAATAAAGTTTTGGTCTCCATAATTTGCCTCCATTTTTTCTCCATTACGGTTTAATCTCCACTTATGGTCATCGAGCTTTAAGCTACTCCATAACGAAGTCCAATATAGAATCGCCAGCGTATTTCGCCAAACATGTTCTCCATATCGTCGACCTCGTTTCACCAAATCGCCGAACACGTTTCTCCAAATGGCCAAACATGTTTCTCCAAATTGCCGAACATGTTTCTCCAAATCGCCATCGTATTTCGCCAAACAGGTTTCTCCAAATCAGCGAACACTTTTCCCAAATCTCCAAGATATTTTGCCGATCAGTGAGCAGCATACGTTCTGTTCTATTCTCTATGGAGAAGACCCAGTCTCTCATCTCTCCCTACACGTGCCACAGGCTCCGCGCTCTGTGTTATGGGTGGTCGGCTGTGGTTCCTTGGTCATGCCTGTTCCTCCTACATGTGCACGGGCTCCACGCTTGACGTTATGGACTATGGGCTAGCCAAGGCCGAGAGCTCAGTAAAGAACTAATTGCTCGGACGCCACTTATACTACGTTTATCTCCAAGTTATTTCGCCAACCGCCGAGCAGCACATGTTCCGCTCTACGCTCTATGGAGAAGGCCCAGTCTCTGATCTTTCCCTATAGTGCTATGGGCTCTGCGCTCTGTGTTATGGGCGGTCAGCTGCGGTTCCTTGGTGACGCCTATGTTCCTCCTACATGTGCACGGGCTCCGTGCTTGATGTTATGGACTATGGGCTAGCTAAGGCCAAAAAGTTTAGTAACAAACTAACTGCTCGGATGCTACTTATACAACGTATAATTGCATTAGGGTTATTACTACAACGATTTTTCGCCACAAATACGAGCAAGCTGCATAAACAAGCACTTTATAACATTTATACAAATACATAAATGTTTTCTGTGCTCTCGCGCGCTCTAACTACCCTCTCTAGGTGTTACAGATAATACTCTCCGAGCTGATCACCAAGCTCTAGCCATCTCCGTCCATCTCACCGAACAGGTCTATGTCACCGGCTAGCTTCTTCACCACATCCTCCACCTCATCCTCCAACTATTGGGTCTCTGCCTCGCCCATCCCTTCGACGAATCCGGCTCCTATTGCCTGAAGGTCCACGGCTGGATAGTGTGAACGGACCACCGCAAGGGCATGAGTAATGGTGGTAACAACGGCGTCGTGGTTGAAGCTCTTGAAGCTCTCCCACGCCATCTTGAACCTTTCGATGACTATGTCCGGACGTGGTAGCCTGACCGTCGGGCTGAGGAGCCACCTCTAGTCGACTCAGTCAAGCACCGGTTTGACTCCAGCAACTACGGCGTCGAACTTGTCCCTCTGGGTCTAGGCATCTTGCTCCATCACATCGAACTGTGCCTTAACCCTCCGATGATAATCTGACGGGCATCACAAGAATCAATTGAGCCATGGAAACTACTTTAGTAGTAAGTTCAACTAGGAAGTACTCACCGTTTAGCTCCTCGACCAGTTTGTCTACTTGCCCTGTCTCTTTCGTCTTCTCCTCTTGGAGTCGTTCGACGGCTTAGTGTAGCTGGCCGAGCTCCGCATCTTGCTCTACAAACACAACAGTCATCACCAAAGATATAGCTATTCAACAATACAAAGCATATTCGTCGATATTCCGTACCTGCTTTCTGCTTTAACATGCTTCTGAGCTGCTCGGACCTTTGCTCTAGTTGCGTGGAAGCACTCGCCAGCTGCTCGGACTTGCCACGTAGCTGCTCGGATGCAGCCGCCAGCTGCTCGGATAGGACGCCCTTCTGGTACTCTAGGTCCCGCGCGTTGGACTCAGCAAGGTCTTACTCGCGCTGGGCCCTCTGGATGTTTCCCTCCATAAGGTTGATCCCCACCTTGAATTTTTCATTTTCCTCAACGAGGGGCGCCATCCTTTTGATCAGCTAGTGGTGCTGCTCGGTGGTCCAAGTTATCCCCTACAAGTGCACAATTGCAATAACGAACTATGATCTCCAACGTCAAATACGAGGATTCCAGATACAGTACTGACCTCGATTTGCTTCATCACTCTGGCAAGGGCGGACTTCAGTCTCCTCATCTCCCTGGTGGTGTCCTCCTCGACAACTAGCACCTCGTCGCCGAGTTTGCGAAGGATTCAGACTGCCTAGGGTCGAGACTCCTCATGTTCAATCTCTTCCACCTTGTCCTCCTCTGTCGTGGTTGGAGGCACCACCAGGGGGTTCCATGGCCGGACAGCAGGTTCGCCCATGCTCTATGATGCCTTGGGGGCACCGTCTGCTTCTCAGGCGTGATCGACTTCGCCGCCCCAGACTCAAGTGCGGCATCTGCATCTCTCGCATTCATCGCTGAAGACCCGGCGGTTTGGCCATTGCCCCGGGCATCGTCGCCGACCCGTCCGCCATCGGCGCCAACTGCCTGCCACCACCAAGTTCACCAGTAGCGGCGGTTGACTCTTCCACAGACTGCCGAGCATGGGCGGGGTTGCTGTCCTCCACAGACTGCCGAGCATGGGGTCTACCACGACCTCGTCCACTTTAGGACTAGCCTTTGGTGGCTTGACAGTCTGGACGGGCGGGGTCGGATCTTCCGCACGCTTGGCACTACATCAGATCAGCTTGTCGGTTGCCAAAAAAGCTAAGGAACGACTGCAATGTAACTCCAAGTCAGGGATACTTATGGTTTGGTCTACCGGTACAATTTCTTGAACCAGCGATGCCTACCCGAGCCCCTAGCCACAGCCTTGGGGTCGACGCCAGCGTCTTGGGGTGGAGGTCCCACAGTCTCTGTCGTCGGCCTCTCCTCTGCCTATCGCTCTAGGGCTCCCCTCGCTTGTTGCTCGGGGACTCCCCTCGCTCGTTGCTCGGGGACTACCCTCGCCCGCTGCTCAGGGACTTCTTCACCTCTCTTCGATCATACCTCCATGCGTGTATTGCATGGAGGCGCCTTCGTGCTCGGTGGAGGAGCTACTGGCACTTTGTCGTCATCTGACCACTCGGATACCATGGCGCTCCACGTCCGAGTAGTCCGGTCACCGCCAAGCGAGATGCCACCCGGCTTGACAGGTGCGGCACTAGCCGTTTTTCTCTACTTCTGGGCTAGCTCGTCTACCACTGTCATCTTCCCCTAGACCTTCTCCGACACCGGGGAGAACTCTCCGTCCGACCTGCGTCTGTGCCTCCAGACTCTGACGAGACGCTGGCCGCATCTTCTTTAGGTCGAGCCGGTGGCCGGGCGTCTACTCCCCTCGGCCAATCACCCTTTGGCATGCCTGAGAAGTACACCCCTCTTTCCTGCGAATGGATCTTTGCATAAGTGAATTAGTTCAATGCTCGGCAATGCTATAGGATTGAAAGTATCGGGAACAAACAATCGAGATGGGTACCTAAGGGGGCGGATTCATGCAGTTAAAGGGTCTTGTCTGCCCTGACACCTGGAATGAGGCCAATGGAGCAAATAGCTCTGCGGCCCGCTCTACAACCTTGTCTCTCGACAGCACCTCCGACCTCTCCCGAGTGCCATCGGTGTCCCCTTTAAAGTCAAAGCCCGTGTGGTTCCTCTCCATGTAGGGTTGCATGCGGCGCATTATGAAGCTCGTCGCTACCAGTCCACCGTTGGTCTTCATGTCCTTTATTAGGCCAAGGAGCTCCCTCACTTGCTCCATATCAGCACTGTTTGGCCTCTCCGACTAGCTTTTCTGGCTTTCTAGGATGCAGTCGACATCGCAGTGGAAGGCAGGCTGGCTTTGCTTCATGTAGAACCACCTAGCATTCCACCCTTTCAACGATGTGTTTAGCGGCATAGTAAGGTACTCACCCGCCATTCCATCATGCAGCTGAAGATATACTGTGCCGACCACCTTGGAACCGCTGTCGCCCTTCTTCAGCCAGAACAGGTGTCTGAAGAGGTTGAAGTGTGGAAGAATCCCCAAATACACTTCAGAAGTGGATAAAGATCGAGATGTGCAAGATGGTGTTTGGGTGGAGATTGCATAGACTAAGTGCCCAGAACTCCAATAGATCCCTCAAAAAAGGATGAACAAGAAATCCCAATCCTCGCCAGAAATAATCCTCAAACACCACTACTTCATCAGTGTGAGGCATTGGGAAGGGCTCACCACCGGCTGGCCGCCATCCGGCGGTGACACGGTTAGGAAGAACGCCCACCTCCACCAACCTATCGAGCTCCGCTTCACCCGTGCGTGACAATACCCACTCTTCATCACGGCTGGCTCCGGCACCCGCCTTCTTTGGGCTCGCCTTCTTTGGGTTCACAGCTCCCCTCTTTGGCGCCATCCCTCAGATCTGGATGGGGACTGGCGGTGGAAGCACGTGTGGATGTGAATCTAGAAATGCGAGGGCTAAGGAAGAAGATGAAAATGGCAAAGTGGCAAAGGTGTGATCGCGGGGTGCGGCGGCGCAGTTATAAAGCACTTCCCTTACCTCTTCGCATTCGAGGGTTTTTGGGAAACTGTTCCCATAATTTGCGTTTCTCTGAATTCCCGCAACTAAAGGTGGGCCACTACCTGGGCCTTCGTGCAGCCCTAGCCCATATCGCTGATTTATCTCCACAATTTGTTACGGCTCGCTGAATATTCGTCCGACATCTCCGCCAACCGTTATGGCTCAGTAATCACTACTGTACAGCCATTGCTCCGGTGTTTTCTCTGTGATTCTATTTTCTCCAAGTTGACTGATGTTTCTGACCCTAGCACCACATGACTATGTCACCTACTATCAGGCTCAGGGACTAAGTGGGCACACTTCACCTCGCTATGAATGTGCTTTTTTCTCATTTCGGGGCTATGCCAGGGGACTGGCTGCCTGCTCAGCTGGTCTTCTGCTTTTCTTTTACTTTGGACCCTGGCACCACATGACTACATCATCTACTATCAGGCTTGGGAACTAAGTGGGCACACTTCACCTTGCGGTGAATGTGTTTGCTTTATTCTAGAAGACCCCGCGCCCCTTGAAGCTGAAGAAGACTGTCTCCTTTTCTCGTGGTTGGACTCTAAGTGGGCATACTTGGTCCACTGCGAAGAAATTTTTTATTCTGAACTTGAGCTCCTTACACCCTAATGGCAAGCCGTACTTGGGTTATACGATGCTCGGCAACTGCTCACGCTGCTCGGCAACTGCTCACGCTGCTCAGCAACTGCTCACACTGCTTGATAACTCATCACGGTGGTTGGACCATAAGTTTGACTGCTTGGCTTTGTTTGCACCTGCTCGAACAAGCTCAAGACGGTGTTGCACAACGGGTACAAGGCGCTCGGGGACTAGCTATGGGGGGTACGACCCCGGATACCCACAGCAGACCACATGGGTTGCACCCCCAGGGGCGGCCTAACCCACAAGATGAAGCCTTGCGGGGCACGACTCTGCTCGGCGCCTTACGCAAGACACCGGGAAGATATCCTAAAGATACTACGAGATCTATTAGGATACGTATGATCCCAAGATTCCTGTAATCTATTATTACTTTTCGGTTATCTCTCAGATCTAACCAACCTGTAACCCTATCCCCCGGACTATATAAGGTGGGCAGGGACCCCCTCCAAACTCACGCAAGATCATACGATAGCTAATACAAACCAACAGACCACAGGAGTAGGGTATTACGTCATACTGATGGCCTGAACCTGTCTAACTCATGTGTCTTTGTTGCCTTCTTGTTCTTGATCACACGCTTCTCTGCCGATCAATCTACCTTCATGGGATACCCCTTAGAGGACTACCGACGATATTCTATCGACACTTTTCTAACAATCTGAATGTATGAAAACTCTGTAGTACCATTGTCGAGAAGTGCGAGGAAGCCGAGGCCTCGAACTCGTGGAATTTTGCTTGACAAAATGAGTAAATCAATGGGAGGATTGAGGATGTCCATCTCTATTGCCAAGGGGAATAGAAGACCACATGATCTAGTGTAAGCTGCCAAGTTTGCCTCAGAGGCAGGTGTAGTAGTCAGGCATCAAATACCAATTTTGCACATTGGAAACATTACAAGAAGCCCTCCGATGTCATCCATTATAGGAATTTTGTGGAGAGGCTAACTGTATGTATAGGTATCCTCTCTTGACATTCAACTCTGCTTTGAGCAACTTTAACGGATTTACTTTTTATTCACACTATTGCGTGCAGTCAAGGCTAGACATTGATAAGGCTCACCCACCAACATAAGAAGCTTGCTAGAATGTATTGCATGGTGTGGTACGACAGGCACGCTATAGGTTGAAACAAACCTACTTCAATGGCGTCCCTGCTAATCAGATCTGTATGACCTCTCATGTCCCGTGCATGAGCGATGCACAGTGGTGTGAACTTGTCGAGACTTGGTCTAGTGCTAAGAACAAGGTGTGTGTGAACCCATCGATTTCCTATCTAGTCTTGTTGTGGTCTACTTGTGCTATAGTCTAACACAAATAAAGTTATAGGAAACATCTGAGACGAACAAGCAAAACCATGCAAAAGTGAAGTACCACCAGTCTATAGGATCTCGCTCCTATGTTGTCCAGCTGCAAACATTTGTAAGTGATGGTTGTGTTTTATTGTTACTCTTGCCTTTGTATATATATAAACAAAAACTCATGTGCAATGTGAATAGAAGGAGAACAAGAGGAAGGCCACAAAACACAATCAAGGACTTGATGAACAACATGATGATCCAGGACTTGAACAACATGGTCGACCTGATGAAGATGTTAATGTTGTGGAAGTCTTCAAGGACTTCCATACCAGTACGAAAAAGGGCCTGAGCGATGCTGTAAGAGCAGCAGTTCTAAGTACCTTCATTTGCTTTTCGTGAAATCTACTAAACACATTGCCATAAAAGAAGGAAACGCGGTAGGGGCCTAATGTGGCAACATCATTTAATTTTGTAGTTGCAATTTTACACCATTCAATATGGTACCTGTACATTGTGCTTATGTAATCTCTATCGGTAGTAGGCTGCAAAAGACCTATGCATTGTGCCTATGTAATCTCTATCAGTAGTCATCTGAGGAAGTGCTATGCATTACTTGTTATGAATTAATCTCTTGGGTTTTTAGTTGAAGTCTTCTTCCACTATCTATAACCTAATGTTTTACTAATTGAATTTTGTAGGAAGCTATGTAAGCAGAACCTATTGCTGATGGACAGCAACCAATGACTAGTGCTGATATTGTTTCCTAGGTTCTTTGCCTCTACCAAGGCAAGTGCCGCTCCTAGGCAAGCAGCAAAAACCTTTTTTTGAAGAATGTTGGTATCCTAAGAAGCTCCACTAGAGCAGAGACATCAGTAGAGATCATAGTTCGAGAGCAGCTTGCTGGTGAACAGGAAAGTACATCTAAGCTCATCGAACTAGTGGATGAACTAAAGGTGAGGATAGAAAAGGCTGAAAGGGAGCTTGAGGAATTCAAGCAACAGCAACAATAGAAGTACAATAGGCTCAGTGAGCTAGTCTTGTGCTTAAGCTCTCCTGGTAATTAACTCTCTGTCTTCAACTCCTGCAGCTTGATGCGATGAACATTTGCGGTCTGTTGTGTGGACACATGTGATGGTTTGATGTTGTGATACTCTATCAGTGGTTCGCTACTGATGTGTAAAATGTTAATTGTGGTTATTTGATTGCCAGGTTGAATTGTTATGTAATCAATCTGTACAGTAGTGATGATCTTGAATTACTTCTATGACAAATTCATTGTACTCCACACGGTAGAACCAAAATAGGCCACGTGATCAAATAAAAATGTGACATGCAGAGGAACCAGTGCCTGACATGTGAAATAACCAGAGCACGACATGTGGGCTATTAAAAATCTGACACATGGATGGATGTCGTCAAGCCATGTGGCCAAATAAAAATGCAAAATATGGACGGACAGAGCCATGACGCATGGTCGAATAAGAAATAGCCACAAGGACCAATAAAAATATGCCACATGGTCCAATGAAGAAGTGACACGTGATCCAACCGCAACACGACACGTGTGTCCATAGAAAACTAACATGTGGAACAACAGTAATACGACACATGGTCTAGTAAGAACCTAAAACATGCAAGAACCAGAGATGGCCACATTGTGCAATAAGAAGGTGACACGCACTCGAACCATCTCCAATGCAACCGGTTATAGCAAGTACACGTGGAAAGCATCTCCAATGAAAGCACCCACCAGCGTGGCAGCACCCTGCCACGCATGCCAAAATAGTTCTATGACATTCTATTTTTGTCACAGATCAAGCCACTTCTATGACGTTTTGCAAAAATCATCATAGAATTTTAAGTGTGACGCGACTTCTATGACGAACCGGTTTTCATCATAAATTCGTCATAAAACTGAAATTATGACGAATTTAGCTCATTTAGTGATGAAAGCTGATCATCATAGAAGTGGATATTCCTACTAGTGTATTGACCCCTGCCGCAACAGACGAATAGCGGTGGTGATGGCCGTCTGCTTCACCAAAGGTGAGTGGTACGGCAGTGATGACAAAACAACCAATGGCCCTTAAATCCGACGATGACAGAATTGCATCCGATTTTCACAATGTATTTGCTAATTCAGATATACAGATATAATCATTACCCATCATTCATCATGTCCACAACAAAGAGTACTTGTTATAATAACAATGCTCAACACTAACATAACAACTGTGTCAACTGATGAATTAACACAAGCGATACATAGATAGCACAATAAATGTTCTGCTCTCTACAGACTTACATAACTAAAATGAGGTAGATGTGCTCCACACCTTTACATTGGCACTCCTTGATCAGCTTGGTAGCCAATGCAGCATGGAACCCCTCTTCTTCCTCCCATAGCCATTGTAGGAAAATCGTTCAAAAACACAAAGACTCCAAAACCTACACAATGCAAAGCAACAGAATTAATAATATTCAACATACCTTTGGCTTAGTTACTAAGCCAAAATTGGACTATATATAGACACAAAACAACTCCCTACCTGAACAAAGACATGTCCTAACAACAAAATACAGCATATGCACCTTTACTGCTCTACTAATGACTCCATAAACAAGAGAACATAAGGCAGATAGTGAGGTCCATTCAAATAAATACTCTAGGTACTTTTAGGATAGCGGACAACCTGGGTAGGGAGGACATAAACTTTTCTGTGGCTCATGTCATAGGCCATCAATGTTCTATCCTCCCCAACAAGGAAAATCAAATTCCATTCTAGGTGAACTACAATCACTCTATAGTCCACATTGACAGCCTTGGAACTGAGTCCAATATTGTTCAGTCCAAATAGCTACAGTGTGTTCATCGTATGCTTAAATGTCCATTTACTAGTACCATAGTCTTCCAGAATCCAGATTGAAAGGTCAGACTTATTGAAAATATTAGCAATACATAGACACAACTGACCCTAATATCCATGGATGGACATTGCAGGACCTGGTGGCCTAAGAATTTTTCTCCATGTCTTTCCCTCTATATCAATAGCAACTATGTGGGACACCTCCAGCATGTGCATAAAACCATTAAGAAACACAGTTCCTGAAAATTTGCATATTAGAATATCCTCTCCCCATTTAGATTCTTTACACATCCATGCTCCAATTTTGGATGAGTCGGTGCTGACAACTAACACCCTAGGCGACCTTACCCATAGTTCTACCACATGGAAGTGTGAGGCGATTATGGGATCAAACCCCAAGCGAGCTGAACTATAACAAAGGTTGCTATGCAGCAGTACCACTGATTTGTTAGTCACCGGATTGCAGACAATATAGTGAAGCCCAACGCACCAGCAAAGGAAGAGGCCTCTGCAGCAATTTGAGATGATTAAATCCTGAATGGGGAAGGGCAAGAAGGAAAAGGAGGGTATTCACCAATAAAGCTGGCGAATCAGCGTTTGCCTTTCTAGTTGCCATACAAGAATCCGGTGACAAACTAGGGCAGCTCCTTATGGTGCTCGGATTTGGAGATTAGGCGGTACCAGGAGCGACACACACACTTGCAGCTGCACAAGGTGCGGGCGGTGAGGCGACAAAGGATAAGGACCAAGACATCATCTATGAGATGACGACTTTGTTCCTCTTATTGGTGGCCTCCTCCTCCATCTTGACTAGGATGTGGTGGAGTAGGGCTGGCGATGGAAGCGACAACGCTGTCGCCTTAATCAGAGTAGGAGCACATGTGGGGATGTGCTCGTGAGCTCCTTAATAATCAGATGGAAGCTTGATTCATACTCAGATGAGATAAGAGGGGAATAAAAAGCCAAGAAACATGGATAAGGGAAGTGCGAGAAAGCATTACCCTTGCCTTTGGATCTTGCGGTAGTGAGCTCGAGCAGCCACGGTGGTGATGTGTACCAACCTAGTCATCGGTGGATCTGTGCGGGCATACCGGTGAGGCGTACCAGCGCAAAGCACTAGCTTGTTGGTGGTGAGTGGCAGCATGCATGCCGATGAGTAGGTGAGGCATAGTAGCACTTGAGGAGGAGATGGATAGGGTGGCGGCTGGGTGGGTAGCGGTCTTTGTAAGCTAACTACAAACGCACCAAAAATTCTAAAAACGAGCGTGAGTCTCGCGCTGGCTTGCAAATTCTGATGGTATCGGCGGTGAAGGCTACCAGCGGTGGTGATTGGGTCTTAAAGAAGATGGTATGTAGCACCTAATGATGGGTGTGTCATATGGAAATTGAACATTAGAAAGGAACAAAATATTATGAACATTATTTTTGCAGGTTACAGCAAGAAGATGTTAGCACCTAACTGCAAATAGCGGCGGTGATACATTTTTTCAACGACGCTTATATCCGACGGTGACATAATTGTATAATGTTGATACTAATTCAGCTGAGCCTTAGTAGCTTATTGAACATGTTATGATTCATTTCTAAACTCGTTACAGTTACCATCCTTCTCGTATGATGCGGTTCAGATTCCCTTGCATATGTTTCCAATTTCTTAATACAAGTTATTCAAGTCATCTCCACTAATAAACATGAGCGGAGAAGACAACAGTCAAGGTCCATGACATCCATGGCCACCCACGCGAGTCATGGGCGATGGAGCAGGGAAGACGACATGGATCATTTAATTCCTTGCACTTTGCAATCTAACAGTAATGCTGAATCACCGTATGAAACGGCGATGGGAGTTGCAATAATGATAATTTGCAAACACAGCAAACCTACAAATAAACCAAGGCAAATACTTCCACCCTAGCACCATCTCAATGAGGTGCTTTAGCTCACGTCTATGTAGCCAAGGCAAATACTATGACACTTTAAAAAATGGAGTAACAAGCATTATAGCCATTTAGTTATTAATTGTTTTTAAGGCAAAAACTATATATAAATGATATAGTAACAATCATCACAGCAATTTCAATGATAACTTCAGTTAAATTGCACAAATATACAATAACAAAGACCTATCAAAGACTACTGGGTGTACAATAACAAAGACATGTTGAGTACAGGTACATCCCATAGTCGAGTTGGAGACAGACAGTGCAAGCTAAGGACAAGGTAGCACCTCGCAAAACTTCCACCAGCATCTTAGTGAGGTGCTTTACCTTCCCTGCTATTGCACCTCTCATGGTCACGAGCGTGAGAGAGATAGAGGCAAGAAGAGGAGCATCTCAGTGAGGTGCTTTACCTTCCTTGCTGTGCCTCTCATAGTCGCGAGCATGAGAGAGATAGAGGCATTAAAGAAGAGGAGGCGGCTAGGTGGGGAAGAGAAGTGCCACCATCGTCACTGCTGCTCTAGAGGAAGGAGGATTGCTAGGGCACCAGATGGTGAATCAGCACAAGAAATGCACAGGGCAAACCAGGGATACCAAAGTGCATTGAGTACCCCTTGGCTTGCCCAAATAAGCGAACCCCCTTAATCGCAAAACTTCCACTAGCACCTAGATCGAGCAGCCCCTGCTACGCCTAGATGTCGGTAGTACCCAATCTTGAAGGCCTTCTCCCAATGCCACTGCTACCGCCGAAGGAGTTGGAGAAGGAGCGCCATGGCAATAAAGAAAATATAGCTGGTTGGCTCAAGAGCTTTGTCTATATCTACTCCATAAGGAGGAAGGAGTGTGTGGATTGCCAAGAAGCGCATCCAGCCCTAGCTTAAATAGGCCAACCTTGAAGTTGGAGAAGCAGAGAGGAGCAGTTAATGTAAGCATCAGGGAAGATGAGGCATACTCCATTGGAAAGTAATGGTGATGCAACTGTGTTATGGGTAGTTGGGAAATGAGGAAATAACTCACGCTAAATTTACTACCGTCGGTACACCAAACGGTCGTGTAGGGCCGGCGGCCAGAACGCCTATCCCAGTCGGCTTGGCATTCCAAACGATGGTGGAATTCAACCCCACTACCACCGTCACATTGATGGTTTTCAACTGTCAGTTTCCTTCCTTAGGAGGCCTCCCATTGGTCCAACCGATGGTGCAAGTATCATACCGATGTTTTTATCGCTACGGCAGTGAAAGTGGCGATAGTGATAAGTTAATCTGTAGTAGTGTTACCTTGGTAGAAGGGCGTTAATTCTATCCATTTTGTTGTTGGGAGCGATACCCATTGTTGTTATTGTTGTTGTTGATGATGATGAAGTTCACGTCCTCCCTTGTTTTGGGACAATTGTTCCCCGAATGATCATCTCTGCCACAAACCTCGCACCAAGGATTGGCTTCAATGGCCTGTGCGGTGGCGTAGTGTTGATTGGCCTCTTGATCTTTCTCCAAGTTGGATCCTTTGTCTATTTTCTTCATCAAGAGATCCATTTTGGCATAGAGTATGTCCACATCATGAATGGTGTGCATACCTCTCTTCTTTGGATGGATGTGTTCATCATTCCACCCTTGATTGGTCACCATCTTCTCGATGAGATCCCTTGCATTTTTCACATTGAGTTAAAAGAATGCTCCTCTAGCGACAGCATCCAGGTGACTATGGTTGGTCAGCCATGGTAGAAACCTTGAATTATGAGCCATTCTTTAATCCCATAATGAGGACAAGCACATATGTACTCCTTAAGATGTTCCATTGATTTAGGAATCGTCTCATCTGATTGTTGTTTGAAGCTTGAAATCTTTCCACAGAGGGCATTGGTCTTGCCCATCAGGAAGGACTTCTTGAGGAATGCATTGGCCCATCTATCTTAGGTGGTGGTCCCCTCATGGCTACATAGAACCATTGTTTCACCTTTTCGAGCAAAGAGGACAAGAAAAGACAGAGACGGATGGTGTGAGACGTCACCCCTTTGATGGTGAAGGTACCACATACCTCCATGAAGTGTTGCAAGTGTGCGTCGGCGTCCTCATGGGTCTTCCCACAAAATGGGTTGGCTTGCACCATGTTGATTAGCGCAGGCTTGAGCTCAAAAGTAGCGTCCCCTAAGTTGACTTGGGGTCTTGTGGCCACGTTGGCAGCTGATGGGACTAAGAAGTCAGAGATTGTCTTTTGAGCCATAACTTCCTTAAGTGGTGGTGTGAAGCCTCCTTCCTCGAACAGATTCAAATCCAAGATAAACTTTTGAGGGGAGCACTAGATGCGTCTAGAACTCCTCAGAAGCTTTTTAAGATTTTCAACGAAGTTGCTCGGTAATTGGAATCCACTCATGCAATGCCTTGCTTCATGAAAAAGAGAAACAAAGGCAAGGGTAAGCCCGAACAACTAATTGATAACTAAATTGATGGCAAACTAAAGATTCAAATTTATTAAAGTTCCTTGGCTAATGCTTTCCCCGATAACGGTGCTAGAAATGCTTGTTGGTATTTCTTATGTCTATTAGATAATTCTGCAATCACATAGAATATACCATTGCAGCACTTCACACGGGAGTATTCCAAGGTATCATTATTTATTTTTATCCCAAGAGAAAGCGGTAGTTAGAATGATAATAAATGAGAGATCCATATGTTCACCTCAACTTAGTACCAACTAGTGTAGAGGGGTAATCAAAATATGTTAGGAAGGGATGATGCTACAAGCCAAGATAAAGATAGCTAAAAATAACTAGTAAGGTATAGCTAGGTGGGAGGACAACGAGTGAGTAAAGGTTTCCTATGATTCAAACTATACTTCTATGGTTCTACCTTAGTCATAGAAATGCAACACATAGATCGAGCCACACAACAAGTACACTAGGCGGTAGGTGAGTGTTGACGGTTGTTAATATCAATCATAAATGGTTAATACATCCTACATATATACTTCATTCCATCATCAAACATAGGTATAGGGGTTTAAACTAATGAATTCCACAAGTTTTGGTGAATATGTGAATGCAGGAGGATTTATCCAGAAAACAGCTCCCGGGACCACCGTCATACACTCCAGATAGGCAAACCGACATCAACAAGAGATCCAACCCGCGAAATCTATGAAAGTCAACTCAAGACGGAGTCCAAGCGCTGCCACCAGAGGGGGAGGCCCACCTATCACAGGGTGGGGCCGGCCAGCCCTACCTATAGGTCAGTCAGCCCATGGGGCCCACCAGTCAGTCCCTCCTTTGAAGGTCGGTTCCTCACCACTTTAGAGAGTCCATCTCTACCATTGCTCAAGGTCGGTTCATAAGGAGGGCTTAGATTTGAAGTTGTCATGGATTCATGGTCCTATAGGACTCCTGGTGCCCCCCTATAAAGGACCCATAGACCCCCGCCAAGGAGGCATCCCTTGAGAGCTGCAACTCATTCAGATTAAGAAACACCACAAGAGAGAAATCTCCACAAAGCTCTCAAGATGTTGAAGTAGAATAGTTAAGTTGAAAGTTAGGGAGAGTTGAGCTATGCTCAGGTTCTAGAGAATCTTCAGAGGTCGGGTATATCTTTGTATCTTACCTTTGTAAGATTTATGCTTCAATATAGTTATCTTCTCTATTTATTTTTATGCCTTCCATGTGTAAGGTTAGTATAGTTTTCATACTTTAGCATGGGATATCCACTTGCATTGAGTGCTTTAGTTATTATATGTGACTAGAGTAGTAATCAATAGTATAGATGTGGTGTCTAGACTTCGGGTTACCTAAGATTGCGCCCAATCCCACGGTTAGTTGTGGTAGCACTAGAGGTGACAGCTCTGTCAAGCCTTTGTAATCCACCACATTCGGGTTGGTGTTCTTAGAGCTTTAGGCAGCCTTCCCTCGACTACGCTTTCTCACCCCACTCGAGAGTCGGAAAGGTACTGCTACTCCAAAGTGTTATTCTGTGCGATTGCTATATCTACCCATGCTTTAGTTATACCTTCTAGTCTAAACTAGAATAGAACTAAAGTAATAGAGAAGTATTTAGGAACCTTGAACTCATCCATTGTCCTCTCAACTTAGCTAGACTGCTCATTTATTTTACCATAAAATTCCCCTATGTGTGTGTGTCATTATTCATAACTCTTATCATTATCAACACTTAACCCCACTTTAGTTTAGTTGGTATACTAGTTAGTAGATACATGATAGTGAATTATCAACTTCTTGAACCATTGTTTCCCTATGGATAAATATAATACCTTGAAATACTCCTGGGTGAAAGCTACAGCAGTATCCGTACGCTTGCGAATTTATCTGTGTGCATTTAAATGCCAACAGTGAGATAATAAGAGGCAAAACTCCTACCCAAAGCAGGTACTATGTTACTGGAGCCTTACGTTTTAATAATTTCTCTACGAATGCATGGTTGAATACAAAGGCTAGATAGGGCTGTCACCACCTGCTAGCAACTACCACAAACAATCCATGCGACAAGCGGTAACCAAAGGCAAGATAGTGTATAAGCACCACGCATACACCTTCTCTCACTACTATAGATTGGGTATTCACCGCCAGCTCCAGACCCCCCTTCACCGATGGTTTTGGCCCTTGACAGTGAAAGTCAGCGATGATGTCCATGGTCATTACCGCCGGTTAGGAAACCGACGGTGATGAAAAGTTATCACCACCGGTTCGTGTTACCAGCAGGTGGTGATAAGGATTTTCAGAAATTCCAAAATCGGGTCAAAATAACAATTTTTTTATTTAATCCAGGCCCCACCAGCCAGCCACACAGTCACAAGTCACAAGTCACATGGTTTTTCACACGAAAATCCACGCGCTGCTAGGATTCAAACCTGAGACCTGTGCCCTCAGGTGTAGCTGCTCTTACCACTTCGCCCCTAAGTCATGTCCATACAGATACATCATGTATATACCTTTAACACTAGCTTCTCATAATTTTAAAATAAATATTTAGAACCCTAAATGACTTCAGATAAAAAATTCATTAACTACAAAGTTGTTGTTAGATCTACAACTTTGATGTTGGTGGTGTTGCCATCCGAGGTTGTTTGACAAATTTCAATTTCAAATCGTTAAAACTTCAGCCATACTGTGGGGACATCAAATGATTTCAAATGAAAAATTCATCAACTACAAAGTTATAGTTCTCATCGAGATCTACAACTTTGGTTTTGGCCGGTTTTCCATCTAAGGTCATTTGCAAAATTTGAATTTCAAAATTTTTGAATTTCATATATAAATTTAAGACCCTAAATGATTTCTAATAAAAAGTTATCAACTACAAAGTTGTAGATCCTAGCGAGATCTGCAACTTTACTTTTAATCATTTTTTCATCTGAGGTTGTTTGTATAATTAAAAAAATGAATTTTAAAATATAAGAGCTTCAAACAAAATTCTGGGACTATAAACAATTTCAAATAAAAAGTCATCAACTACAAAGTTGTAGATATCTTTGATATAAAATTTGTTTTCATCCAACTTTGTTTAAAAAAGTTAAGAATTTTATTGTGCTGCAGCATGACTCATCACCACTGGTTCGTATTACCAACCGTTAGTGAAATGATTTTCATCACTGGTTGGTACAACAAACCGGCTGTAAAAATAGGTCGACCATCACTACCAGTTCGTAACACAAACCGGCTGTAATGATAGGTTTATCACTATCGGTTCGTGTTACCAGCCGGCGGTGATAACCACCCAAATTTTCACCAACGGTTTGTAACACGAACCGGCGGTGAAAGTAGGGGCGATGATTATCAGTTATGTAGTAGTGCCTAATTGCGCACGCACAAATCAATTAGAGCACCCTATAACAAGCAATGATAATAATACGGGTGTGAGCTTGGATCACAATCTAATATGTAACAAGTATAAGCTAAAGATAGACCATAACAACAATATAACGAATATAATGTTGCACAAAGTAAGTACTAAGTAAAGTAGAGGAAGAATATAACTATATTAAATAAAGTAAAAGACTTATTAAAACTAGAAAGGAACAAGAGCTATACCAGACTCTCTTGAAGACTATTCCAGAAACCCCGAGCATGCTTGACTCAACTCTAACTCCCACACTAGACTATCCTACACTACTAAGATAAAGTGGAGCTGCACTGCTTCTTCACTTGAGCTTGAAAGCATGAATGGAATGGGGTGTGAGCCTCCTTTTATAGGGAGAGATGGAGTAGGGGTTACTCCATTCCACGTCATCAATCTATGTGCCCTTCACCATGGTCCCTTGGATCAAACTGCCATTGAACCAACCTCAAAACAACGGTAACGATCAAGGGAGATGCTTGGATGTGGCAGAACCTCCTAAATTATAGGGCCCACATGCACCTGTCACTGTCCAACGACCTTTGACATCTATGCATATGTTCCTGGTAATTTAAGAAGACTGTCGGGTGTCCTCGGGGAACCCCGAATCATCCACGATTTCCGAGCAGGATCACATTACAGAGTCATTGCAGTATTACAACAGTTTATTCAAATAAATACATCGAGTAAAAAGTAGCGGAAGACTTACAATAACATAGTTTACAAACCATTTGTTTCAAACCATACAACTAAGTTCGATATTAATACAAACCAAAGTAGTGGAGCGGCATTATAATATAATACAAAACACACAATGAGGCTGCCTACCCAAGGGCCACACAATTACTTCTCATCGTCATCACAAGGTACAAGCATCATGCAAAGACGATCCACAACAGATCTGCTCATGAGACTCACCTAAACAAGGGTCAACGAACCACAGTACAAAAAGTACTCAACAAGACTTATCTGAAATAATAACTGATAACTCAAGAATGCGAGGCTCAGTTCAAGGTATGGTTTTAGCAATAATCAAAGTTATTTTATGCGTAAAAGCTCTTTAACAAAATTCTTTATTTCAACACTTTAAACTTCATAAACTCATATACAAAGATGACACGATCCGTAATGAGATCATGAAACTTCATATCCAACACCTTCATCAACCATTCTCAAGTTCCAGTTATTAATACTACGATGATGAACAAGGAGTTGAGTCTCCATAACCGAGGAGCAACGACGATTGAACCGATTGTAAACCCAAATTGGGAATTCCAGACCACCACGACATATGTAGGTCCCCGACCTACATATACCAACCTACCCTCGGATCCTCTCAAACAAGAACGGGTCCAGCGCCACCCGAGAATCAATACTCCACCAATCCAAATTTATAGCCACGTGGGTACACGCTATTCCCGCCATCTCTCCACTCCCGGTCTTGAGAGTAGCCATTCTCGTAATAGAATCACCAAGTTCAGGCTTACCGGAGTATGTGGTTAGTACTACAAATTCTCACCTCATGCAATTCAACAACGGACGTGCCTTAATCGACACAGGCGGAAAGAACCCGCTCACAAGACCTCCATGTCTTGTGGCTCACACACACCGAGTCCGCCCGGTCTAGATTTATTACTCCACATTCCCATATCATATGCTAACATAATTAACCAATGTTCCATTTAAAACTTGCAGTTGGCAGGTAATCACCCAACTTTCATCGTTCTACGCATAGCTAAGCAAAACTAGGCATATACGAGTTTAAAAACTGGTAATATGGTAAATATGGAATAACAAGGATGGTAATGCACCAATTAGGCTCTTACTTAACTCCTAATCACTTAATGCAGTAACGGAAAGCAAAAGCAAAATCAATTTGTAAAACACAAGGTAGGGTTGTATGCATCCGGGGCTTGCCTTCGTTGACGGAAAAGTCCGGATCCTGCGACGTTTCACAAGTATTCGGTCCGACCTCAACAGACGGATTAACCTCCTCAACCACTTGATTAACTACCACGTGTTCACCTTCGTTTACTACACGTAATAACAATGCCATGTTTAACATGATGTGGAATATGAAACATGATGCTCGATGATGGATGCAAAATTAATAATTTGAATACTACTTTCCTTCGCGGTACAGTTGCAAGTCAAACTAGTCAAACCTTTTTCGCAACACCCAATCAATTGCCAAGGATCATTATCAACTAATGATCCAAGGTCATCACTCAATCAAAATTTCAAACAAAACCTAAATCATTAAAGGTTACTATTTGCTTTTATGAATTAATTATTTAATTCAAAATTATGAAATTAATCAACTTATTCCAATTGAGCTCAAAATTTTTTGTAAATGTTCATTACATGATAACTAAGAGGCAAAACCAATTTCATAATTTTTGGATATATAAATAAGCCTAGAAAAATCATGGAAATCCATTTATTAATAAATTGAGCAATTTTTATCACATTCAAAAATTACTGAAAAACATTATTTTATATTTTTATTAAATACTATACATCACAGAGAAGTCACACAAAAATTTTTATAATTTTTGGAGCTCTAAATAAATCTACACAAAAATAACGAAAACAGAAACTATTCATTCAAATCTGAAAATAGAAAAAAAATCCATTTGAACGCTGAGTCACTGACAACCCGACCCCACCTGTCATCCCTAACCTCCGACGTTGACCACGGCAGCGACGGCTCTGACCAGCGATTTCTCGCCGATGGTGAGATCACTGGCGACGACCAACGGACCAAAATGATCACCAAGTCTAGGCGCATCGATTGACGTCCCTATCAGCACTGATTACGGCCCTATACTAGCTCGTCGTCGACCATGGCGGACGCGGAGGCATGGCAGCACTACGCCGGCGGTGTGCAACCAGTAGAGCTCAAACAAGGGATCCAGGAAGCACCAGAGGCTCACCCCGAACGCGTTGAAGCAAGGAGCGAGATCGGAGAAGCAACGGAGAGGCGTGACAACGATCACGGTGATCACGGCGGAGCAAAACGTCGTCGGCGATGGTGTACCGACGACTGCAGTGATCAAAATGAGCAACCAGCTATGGATTAAGTACTACAGCATCGAGACGAAACAGAATCAGCCAAAACCAGGGACGAAGATGCACCGTGGAGCTCTGGCCACGGCGAATCGCGCTCGGCGGAGGAGTTGCCGGCCGCGAAGAAGAAAGACGTGGACAGCGAGTTTCCGGTGGAGATAAACTGAATTGGTGGGTCGGTTGGACGCGTAAGGTTAAGGCGGAGCTGGGACAGGCTTTGTCAAGATGGCAACGGCACTAAGTCGACGGCGAGAGCTCGACGAAGCTGCGGTGGTGGCGACGGGAAAAGCAGAGGAGGAAGAAAAACGACGACGACGGCGTCTCGGTTCTTATAACGCGACTCAGAAGCTCAAGGAAGCCACGACGGAGCCGTTTCCGTGCCAGCGCGACGCCAAGGACGGCCACGACGCGCCTGGAACACCGAAGAAGGTCGTCGGCGGTGTAGTCTCGACGGTGGACACTGTTCACAGTAATTACAAGTTTGCCATTCGCCAAAATTCACAAATTACTCTCAAATTTTCATAACAACTCAAAAATATCCAAATACAAAAGTTGTTCAAAATCAAAAGTTCTACAACTTTGCTTCTATAACCATCTCCTAATTCGGTCTAGATTTTGAAATGAACTTTTGAATTTGAATAGGGAAATTTAACGAATTACGCCTTTTTGAATTACTCAAAATTTTTCTAAACAACTTGAAAAACTCCAAAAACAAACTTTGTATAACTTGCCAAGCTCTACACTTTTGCTTTTGGGATCAACCCCAAATTATGCTTAGATTTTGAAATGGATTTTCAGGGTAGGATTTAAATGCTGAAAAGCGGGGTTTTCTCGAAAAATTCAAAAATCCAAACAAACTTTGAATTTAAGTCAAACAATACAATTCAACACATACCACATGAATATAAACTTGTTTTAGTGTATGCATCTCAAAGTTTTCACCAAATGCCAAATGCTTTGCAATGCATATGATGACATATGTCGTTTTAGTATTTTAAACACCCGAGGTGTTACAATCCTTCCCCTAAAAGAAATCTCATACCGAGATTCAAAGCCATAGAGTAAGTAATGGAAAAGGAAATGTGTCAATCCAAAAACATCCGAACTTTTCCATAAAACAACCGAGGTTCTTTTACAAAACACAATTTGTAGTAACCGAGGTCAACTAACATTATTCTATTCTATATTGACGCTAGAAACTCTGGAAACTTTTCTAACAAGTAATCTTCTGATTCCTAGGTAGCTTCCTCTTCTGAAGGTTATTTCCATTGTATCTTGTAGAACTTTATTGTTCTCCTCCGAGTAACACGATCTTTCTGATCCAACACTCGGATAGGATATTCTCGAATAAGTCGATCTGGTTCAAGTTCCACTCCTTCAACTTCAACATTCTCCTTTCGGCACTCGGAGACACTTCTTCAATCGAGACACATGGAACACATCATGTACAAATTGATAAATGTTCGTAATTTCAAGCGATAGGCCACTTTTCCATATCTCTCCAAAATTTGAAATGGTCTAATATATCGAGGTGCCAACTTGCCTTTAACACCAAAACGGTTAACTCCTTCATTGGTGATACTTTCGGATATACAAAATCTCCTTTGTTAAACACCAATGGTCTCCGTGCTCTATCCGCATAACTCTTTTTTGGCGGACTGAGCTATTTTCAAATTACTCAGATTTGCCTAACCTTGTCTTCCGTTTCTTTCACAAGGTCAACTCCAAAGAATCTTCTTTCTCCCGGGCTCCACCAACTCAAATGATGTTCGCACCTCGGCCATAGAGTGCTTCAAATGGAGCCATTCTAATGCTTTCCGATAACTATTGTTATATGAGAACTTCGGCCAAAGGTAAGCATTCGTCCCACTTGTTGGAATAATTAAGGACACAACACCTTAACATATCTTCAAGCACTTGATTGACTCTTTCAGTCTGTCCATCAGTCTGCGGATGATAAGCTATACTATACAGGAGCTTGGTATCCAAGGAAGAATGCAATTGTTTCCAAAAACTGGAGACAAACTGCTTTGTACCCGATCGGACAATATGGTCTTTGGTATTCCATGGAGACTCATAATTCTTGCTAAATATATCTTGGCATATTGGACAAGGATATAGTCTTGACAGGAAGAAAATGTCTTGACTTAGTGAGTCGATCTACAATAACCCATATTGAGTCAAATCCTTTGCTTGTCTTGGGTAGGCCAACAATAAAGTCCATACTTATGTCCTCCCACTTCCAAGTCGGAATAGGTAATGGTTGTAGTTCTCCAAAGCAGACCTCGGATGTATAGCTTTCACCTTCCCGACAAGTATCACACTCTGCTATATATCTCGCAATTTCTATCTTCATTTTGTCCACCAAAACCTTTGTTTTAAGTCATGGTACATCTTGTTGCTTCCCTGATGGATAGATAACCTAGTAGCATGTGCTTCTTCAAGAATTGATCACCGCAACTCGTGAACTTTTGGTACTACCAAATGATCCTTGAACCATAGCACACCTTCATTATCTATACTTGAAACATTTCGCCTTTCCATTCCCCGACTCTTTCCTTGATATGGGTTACACCTTGTTTTCCTTCTAAGCAAAGAATAACTTGATCTCGAATAGTGGCTTCAACAATTATGTTGGTCAAACTACCTTGTTGAATTACTTCTACATTTAGCTTCTCCATCTCTTGACATAAAGTCAAACCCATTGTTCTTACTGTCAGGCAATGGCAATAGCTTTTTCGACTGAGAGCATATGCAACTACATTGGCTTTACCAGGTGATAATAATACTTCCAAATCATAATCCTCAATTAGTTCTAACCATCTTCTTTGTCGCATGTTCAACTCGATGAGTAAAGATATATTTTAAGCTCTTGTGATCAGATATATATGGCACGTATTACCAAGCGTGTAATGCCGCCAAATCTTTAGAGCATGAACCACACCGCTAACTCCAAATCATGAGTAGGATAGTGTTCTTCATGTTGCTTAAGTTGCTCGGACGCATAGGCAATGACTCGCCCTTCTTGCATCAACACACATCCAATACCAATACCAAGCATCACAATAAACATCAAACGGCTTCTCGATATCGAGGTTGAGCTAACACTGATGCGATGTCAACAGACCTTTTTAAAGTCCGGAAAGCCTCTTCACAATCTGATGACCGCACAAACTTGACTTGGTTCTTCAACAATTCAGTTATAGGTTTTGATACTTTAGAGAATTCGAATAAACCGACGGTAATATCCCGCCAATCCAAGAAAACTCCGAACTTGATGAACTGTGGTTGGCGGTTTCCAATCAAGCACATCCCTCACTTTGCGTGATCAACTGCAACTCCTTGGTACCGACAAGACATGTCCAAGAAATTGCACTTCCTTAAGCCAAAAAATCACACTTGCTGAACTTGGCATACAATTGATGTTCTCTCAAACGAGTCAGAACAATTCTGAGGTGTTCTGCATGTTCTGTCTTATTCTTGGAATATACTAGTATATCATCTATAAATACTACTACAAACTTGTCTAGCTCAGGCATGAATACTGAGTTCATCAAATACATGAAATGAGCGGGAGCATTTGTCAAACCAAAAGACATCACCAAGTATTCATATAATCCGTATCTTGTGGTAAATGCCGTTTTGGGAATATCTTCAGGCTTTATCTTAATTTGGTGATACCCTGATCTCAAATCTATCTTGGAGAAAACTTTGGCTCCGGCCAACTGATCAAAAAGCAAATCTATCCGAGGTAATGGATACTTATTCTTGATGGTCACTTCATTCAACGGACGATAGTCAACACATAACCTCAGGGTCTCATCTTTCTTTTTCACAAAAATTGCCGGACATCCCCAAGGTGAGGAACTAGGTTGGATAAACCCCTTCTCAATTAATTCTTGTAACTGAGCCTTCAACTCGACCAATTCCTTAGGTGGCATTCTATAAGCTCTCCGAGAAATCGGAGCTGTTCCAGGTTGTAACTCTATGTTAAACTGTACATCCCTATCAGATGGTAGACCGGGTAAATCCTCAGGAAACACATCAGGAAATTCACGTACTACCGGGATATCTCTAATCTCTTTGACGGCAGTTGCACAAACTCTGCCCACTGATCTTCTTAAGGTTGGAAGTTGGATGAGAAGTTGAGAATTACTATCAGGCAAACTTACTCTTAAGGTCCTATTCAAAGCATCTATAACAGCCTTATGCTGATACATCCAATTCATTCCCAAGATTACATCTATATCCTGATCCTTAAGGATAATCATGGTAGTGGGAAAAATATGCCCACCCAGGTTTACGGGTACCTGGTACACCATTTTCTTAGTACACAGACGTCCCCCGGGCGACTGTACAAAGAAACTTTCCTTTGTTGCCCCAATTGAAATTTCATACTTCATGACAAATGTTCTATTGATGAATGAATGCGATGCGCCAGAATCAAAAAGTATAACTGCAGGGTGATTGGCAACAGAAAACATACCCATCATCACTGGCTCCCCCTCCGAATTTCTCCAAATTTGAATATAGAACACCCGTCTGTCTTCCTCTCATCTTTGCCCTTCCGAGCATTCTCGATTGTGGTTCTTGTTTGGTGTCGACCACCTGTTGTTGATTGGCGGGGGTCTTCGATAATTTTGGTTAGCCTGCCTAGGATATGGACATTCCCTGGAGAAATGACCAGTCCTTCCACAATTATAACACGGATAGTTGTGACCCTATGACGTTGGAACATTACCACCAGGAGCATTGGTTGACTGTGAGTTCGGATAGGTTATAGCGGAGACGGACATTTGATCGCTGCGGCTTGGAACTCAAGCGCGACGATAAGGAGGACGATAATGGTTTATTGGATGATAAATCACTCTCTTCTTTTGGTTTCCACCAAAAGGTCCAGACGGCACATTCTTTTTTTTCTTCTTGAGCTCCTTATGCCAGCCGATACTTTGCCTCTCAAGCAATTGCAATATTTATCGCCTCATGATAAGTGATATTGGTACAGTTTGTCATCATTGTCTGCAGTTTGGTATTCGGACCTCTCATGAACCATTCTTTTCTTGGCATCCGTATTGACATGTTCGGATGCATATCGCGACAGATGATTGAATCTTCCCACATACCGCATAACCGTTTGATCCCCTTGCCTCAAAGCAAGGAATTCATCCAACTTCATAGCCATCACTCCTTCTCGGGATATAATGGGCTCTGAAAGCGGTCTGCGAAATCTGTCCAAGTTAACGGAACGCTGCGGGTTGCATGGCCATCAGATTTGCATACCAAGCACTAGTTGCACCTCTAAGTTGTCAAGCAAAGAAACACCGGTTTTTGAAACTCGTGCGTTGAATAAGATCAAATTTCGCTCCATGGTCCTAAGCCGGTCCATCGACCTCCGATGGTTCATCCGCCTTGGTGAACACCGGGGTTTTGTATCCGTGAAATCCACATAGGTAGCCTCATGCCTGTTATGATTGCGACCACGGTTTCCATGCATCTGATTCTGATTACTTTGAGCCATCTCATGAAGCAAACGAGAATTTTCCACAGTCACATTGACTAATGCAGCGATAGCATCAGCCAGATTGGTCGGCATCGGTGGCGGGTTGGGGATATCATCATCATCTTGTGAAGTACCAGGAATATGCGATCCCCGCGTACGACGCATCTGCTCATAACAAACCAAACTTTATTCACAAGCCTTTATTGAATTGCACAACAGCTTACTCCAGACACATAACATAGGGTTTATTACTATAAACACCAGACCCTATATGTACCAAAACAAGATACATAGCTTAACCATAATTAACTATTATACAACTCTACTCTTTTCCGTGATTACTTCAAACTTCAGGCTCGGTATCCATTCCGGAATTATTACCGCCTTCATCATCACTTTCATTGATCATTACTAATTCTTCAGGATCTTCTTCTTCTTCCTCTTCCGATTCATTATCATCGGCAAGGATGACACCGGGGTCCATGGCATCAGCTTGAGGCTCATGATTCGGGTTTAGTAGATTGCTAAGCCTATGAACTTCCTCATGTAGATAGGTATTATGTTCTTCTAAATCTTCTACATAGAATTCTAGCTCATGAGTTCTAGCTCTAGCTACATTTTCCCTATGCCAAGCCTCATTTCGTCCCTCCACCGTACGAACTAACATGCTTTCGTAGTTCCTATGTGCGGTGGTGAGACGCCTCAATTGATCCTGTAATTCTCCTACCTGTATAGCATCCAAAGCCCTATCTCTAGTAGCTTGTGCTAATTCTGCAGAAATTCTCTGTATCTCCGCCTGAGGATCAGGCCTAGAACTGCTACTGCTAGCACCATCGTTTCTAGGGGCAAGTTGGTGACGAGGAACTCCTTTGGGTCCAGTGGACTTACGGGGCGTCATCTTGGCACGAGCCATACTGTAGGAAACCAATTTAATCCAAGTAAGACCATTTGATCAAAGTCTAAAGAGCAGCTATGATGGATTACATTACTCAAACCAGTCTCACTACTCAACTCCAGACTAAGAGGTGAAGGAAGTAACGAGTGAATTAATAATGATGCATGAATCGTTCTTACGAACAAAAACATCAAAGTTTATAATGCACATAAACAACATTTATTTTTTTTATATAGGGCATACTAAGATTACTACTCCACCACACAAGACCCTTTTTAATTCAATACAGAATGGGAGGAATGAATAAGATAAGTCGAAAGCAATTTGGACCAAATTAATCAAGTTAAATTTAGTCATCCCAAATCATTTTGAAGTTTTTGTAAACCAATACCACAAAAACTTTGTAACGATCGCTCTGATACCATTCTGTGGCAGAACCTCCTAAATTATAGGGCCCACATGCACCTGTCACTGTCCAACGACCTTTGACATCTATGCATATGTTCCTGGTAATTTAAGAAGACTGTCGGGTGTCCTCGGGGAACCCCGAATCATCCATGATTTCTGAGCAGGATCACATTACAGAGTCATTGCAGTATTACAACAGTTTATTCAAATAAATACATCAGAGTAAAAGTAGCGGAAGACTTACAATAACATAGTTTACAAACCATTTGTTTCAAACCATACAACTAAGTTCGATATTAATACAAACCAAAGTAGTGGAGCGGCATTATAATATAATACAAAACACACAATGAGGCTGCCCTGCCCAAGGGCCACACAATTACTTCTCATCGTCATCACAAGGTACAACTGTCATGCAGCACGATCCACAACAGATCTGCTCATGAGACTCACCTGCAACAAGGGTCAACGAACCCTGAGTACAAAAGTACTCAACAAGACTTATCCAAAATAAGAACAGATAACTCAAGAATGCAGGCTCAGGGATTCAAGGTATGGTTTTAGCAATAATCAAAGTTATTTTGCGTAAAAGCTCTTTAACAAAATTCTTTATTTCAACACTTTAAACTTCATAAACTCATATACAAAGATGACACGATCCGTAATGAGACCATGAAACTTTATATCCAACACCTTCATCAACAATTCTCAAGTTCCAATTATTAATACTATGATGATGAACAGTGAGTTGAGTCTCCATAACCGAGGAGCAACGACGATTCGAACCGATTGTAAACCCAGCTGGGAATTCCAGACCACACGACATATGCAGGTCCCCGACCTACATATACCAACCTACCCTCAGATCCTCTCAAACAAGAACGGGTCCACGCCACCCGAGAATACAATACTCCACCAATCCAAATTTCATAGCCACGTGGGTACACGCTATTCCGCCATCTCTCCACTCCCGGTCTGCGCGAGTAGCCATTCTCGTAATAGAATCACCAAGTTCAGGCTTACCGGAGTATGTGGTTAGTACTACAAATTCTCACCTCATGCAATTCAACAACGGACGTGCCTTAATCGACACAGACGGAAAGAACCCGCTCACAAGACCTCCATGTCTTGTGGCTCACACACACCGAGTCCGCTCGGTCTAGATTTATTACTCCACATTCCCATATCACATGCTAACATAATTAACCAATGTTCCATTTAAAACTTGCAGTTGGCGGTAATCACCCGACTTTCATCGTTTCTACGCATAGCTAAGCAAAACTAGGCATATACGAGTTTAAAAACTGGTAATATGGTAAATATGGAATAACAAGGATGGTAATGCACCAATTAGGCTCTTACTTAACTCCTAATCACTTAATGCAATGTGGAAAGCAAAAGCAAAATCAATTTGTAAAACACAAGGTAGGGTTGTATGCATCCGGGGCTTGCCTTCGTTGACGGAAAAGTCCGGCTCCTGCGATGTTTCACAAGTATTCGGTCCGACCTCAACAGACGGATTAACCTCCTCAACCACTTGATTAACTACCACATGTTCACCTTCGTTTACTACACATAATAACAATGCCATGTTTAACATGATGTGGAATACGAAACATGATGCTCGATGATGGATGCAAAATTAATAATTTGAATACAACTTTCCTTCGCGGTACAGTTGCAAGTCAAACTAGTCAAACCTTTTTCGCAACACCCAATCAATTGCCAAGGATCATTATCAACTAATGATCCAAGGTCATCACTCAATCAAAATTTCAAACAAAACCTAAATCATTAAAGGTTACTATTTGCTTTTATGAATTAATTATTTAATTCAAAATTATGAAATAAATCAACTTATTCCAATTGAGCTCAAAATTTTTTTGTAAATGTTCATTACATGATAACTACGTGGCAAAACCAATTTCATAATTTTTGGACATATAAATAAGCCTAGAAAAATCATGGAAATCCATTTATTAATAAATTGAGCAATTTTTATCACCTTCAAAAATTACTGAAAAACATTATTTTATATTTTTCTTAAATACTATACATCACAGAGAAGTCACACAAAAATTTTTATAATTTTTGGAGCTCTAAATAAATCTACACAAAAATAACAAAAACAGACACTATTCATTCAAATCTGAAAATAGAAAAAAAATCCATTTGAACGCTGAGTCACTGACAACCCGACCCCACCTGTCATCCCTAACCTCCGACGTTGACCACGGCAGCGACGGCTCTGACCGGCGATTTCTCGCCGACGGTGAGATCACCGGCGACGACCAACGTACCAAAATGATCACCAAGTCTAGGCGCATCGATTGACGTCCCTATCAGCACTGATTATGGCCCTATACTAGCTCGTCGTCGACCATGGCGGACGCGATGGCACGGCAGCGCTACGCCGGCGGTGTGCAACCGGTAGAGCTCAAACAAGGGATTCAGGAAGCACCAGAGGCTCACCCCGAACGCGTTGAAGCAAGGAGCGAGGTCGGAGAAGCAACGGAGAGGCGTGACAAGGATCACGGTGATCACGGCGGAGCAAAACGTCGTCGGCGATGGTGTACCAGCGACTGCAGTGATCAAAATGAGCAACCAGCTATGGATTAAGTACTACATCATCGAGACGAAACAGAATCAGCCAAAACCAGGGACGAAGATGCACCGTGGAGCTCTGGCCACGGCGAATCGTGCTCGGCGGAGGATTTGACGGCCGTGAAGAAGAAAGACGTGGACAGCGAGTTTCTGGTGGAGATAAACTGAATTGGTGGGTCGGTTGGACGCGTAAGGTTAAGGCGGAGCTAGGACAGGCTTTGCCGAGATGGCAACGGCGCTAAGTCGACGGCGAGAGCTCGACGGAGCTGCGGTGGTGGCGACGGGAAAAGCAGAGGAGGAAGAAAAACGACGACGACGGCGTCTCGGTTCTTATAACGCGACTCAGAAGCTCAAGGAAGCCACGACGGAGCCGTTTCTGTGCCAGCGTGACGCCAAGGACGGCCACGACACGCCTGGAACACTGAAGAAGGTCGTCGGCAGTTGAGTCTCGACGGTGGACACTGTTCACAGTAATTACAAGTTTGCCATTCGCCAAAATTCACAAATTACTCTCAAATTTTCATAACAACTCAAAAATCTCCAATAACAAAAGTTGTTCAAAATCAACAGTTCTACAACTTTGCTTCTATAACCATCTCCTAATTCGGTCTAAATTTTGAAATGAACTTTTGAATTTGAATAGGGAAATTTAACGAATTACGCCTTTTTGAATTACTCAAATTTTTTCTAAACAACTTGAAAAACTCCAAAAACAAACTTTGTATAACTTGCCAAGCTCTACACTTTTGCTTTTGGGATCAACCCCAAATTATGCTTAGATTTTGAAATGGATTTTCAGGGTAAGATTTAAATGCTGAAAAGCGGGGTTTTCTCGAAAAATTCAAAAATCCAAACAAACTTTGAATTTAAGTCAAACAATACAATTCAACACATACCACATGAATATAAACTTGTTTTAGTGTATGCATCTCAAAGTTTTCACCAAATGTCAAATGCTTTGCAATGCATATGATGACATGTCAGGTTTTAGTATTTTAAACACCCGAGGTGTTACAATGGAGGCATGCACTAAGGCATGGAGGTAAGTGGGGGTCCGACTTAGGTGGTCAGCCAACCCCCTATGATAGGTGGGGCCTTCTCCATCTTCTAGAATCTGTCCCACATGTCATAGTGGAGGTTGGGCGCCCTGATTGATGTTTGTCACTTTGGTTTGTGTCTTTGTGCGCACATAGATCCATGTGAGTTGACCCTCCACCCTTGATAAGAAACACAAGTATGATCCAAGGGTGGAGAATGACTTTGGATGCTTTGACATGGATCATGGTGACATGGCACGGTGGTGGGCCCATAGTTTGTATCAGCCGAGCCACCCTATGGGCTCCCACAGCTTATTCTTTCCTATTTTGTGATATCATGCATACAAATGCCTCAAGTACAGGTGGAACTTGTTATTGATAAAATTATGTTCATGTTATGTTATTCTTCTTTTTATTCTGAGGCTATTGACGGTGTTTTGAGTATGTGAGTTCATGACATTTTCACCATCAACACTCCCCTCGACTCTTCACTAGACTCAAGAAAATCACGCCACGTCTACCAACGTTAAATCTAAGGACCAGCAACAATGATTGTTGGAGGTCAACCTGAACGCCAAGGAATGTTTTGCCACTTCTGTATCAGCTGTAACCAAGAAGCTTCTGAGATGGTAAACGGCGCTAGGAGCGAAGGAAGCTTTTGCCGCACTCACGTTGAGGCTGCAGGGAGCATCGACTGCCACGCAAGAGCTTGGCACTATGGCTTGGAGCCTGCATCCTCCACTGCCGGGAAGAGAGCAACATCTTTTGTTGCCACTGTCGAGGACGACAGATAGAAAGAGCACCGCCCACGAACACACCTCCATCGAAGATGAACACAACTCCAGTGAGGAAGATGGCAGGGAGCATCCTCCACCAAACCACCAGCGGATGAAGCTCTAGAGTTCCCATCACTATGGGCGCCATTTGTAACTCTTATTGAACAAACTAGAGGAAAAACTAAAAGGGACTAGAACTAGCTATAGGACTGAGGGTCGGCCCACCTCCCCTCATCGCTGGTAGGCTTGCCAGAAGAGAGGAGGGGTCCAGAAGCTAGGGGGACTAGAAGCTCGCTGGGGAAAACACGTTGGGGCTTGCGAGGAGACCGAGTTTCCCAGTGCAGCCATCACCAGCCCGACAGCCCCCACTTGGAGTTACTCTCTTGGTTCGAAAATAAAAGGCACATTACATTTCTCGTGGAGTCCAACTCTTTAAGTTTAACATGTTACATAGAAAATAATGTCAATATTTATATCTTTAAATAAGTTTATTACAAAAGTGTCGGTGTTTTCATACCACCGACGAGTAAATTTGTATTTGTGCATCTCGCTCGGATGGTGTGCTCGGAGGACACAAGGGTTTATACTGGTTCGGGCAGAACATCCCTACGTCTAGTTTGCTGCTGCTCATGTTACCGGCACTTGGTTTGCAGTAGGGGTTACAAATAGGCGAGAGAGGTAAGGGATCCTAAGTCTCTGGTGAAAGGAGTGAACAGGTGCTGAGAGCTCGATCGCTGCTCAGCCGTGTGCTCATGTCGTGCTCTTGTGTTTTTATCTCATGGTTCAGTCTCGTGCGGACACGGATCCCCCTCTCATGGGGTGCCCTACTTACCCTTTTATAGGTGAAGGGAAAGCGTGGGTTACAGTGGAGAAAAGGAGAAGAATGAGAGAGAGAGCATAAGGCTTTTAGGATCGCCAGGTCCTTTTTCTCCTTTATGTGGTCCCGCCAATCCTATAGATGTCAACAGGGACGGCTCCACATCGCGACCCTATTTATCACTAGTGCCATGCACAGGCGTCATTTGCTGGTCATGGCGTTCCATTCTGTCCTAGCAAACATCGTGGTGAACTGATGCACTTGTCAGTGTTCATACGAGGGTTAGGCAGAACAGCACCAGCACGCCCGACGCTATTCTTGATGTGAACCCTCAGGTATGGCCCATCATGGCCACGGGTTACATCGAGGTGTGCCAATCTCTTCCCTAGTGTCAGAGTTTTGACCTAGGCCCATACGCTTAGACCTAGAGTGGTTGGCAACGGTACGGGTCCCTGTTGGCGAGACAGAGCCCATGGCCTTGGGGTCGGATGAGACAGAGCACAAACCTAAGGGGTCAGGCAAGACAGAGCCTGCAGCCTTAGAGTCAGGTGAGATGGAGCACTCACCCGAGTGGTCGGGCGAGATGGAGCGTGAACCCAAGGGATCCAGCGAGACGGAGCTCGCAGCCTTGGGGTTGGGTGAGGCAGAGCTCTCACCCGAGGGGACGAGCGAGATGGAGCGTGAACCCATGGGTCCGGCGAGATAGAGCCCACGGCCTTGGGGTCGGGTGAGATGGAGCTCTCACCTGAGGGGTTGGGCAAGACAGAGCATGAACCCAAGGGGTCAGGGGAGACGGAGCCCATGGCCTTGGGGTTGGGCGAGGCACAGCCCGTACCCAAGGGGTCGGACAAGACGGAGCACGAACCCAAGGGGTTGGGTGAGACCTTTTAATGTGTCTTGCTCCATCCAAGGAAGTCAACATGGGGGCTAACTTCCATGCTTTGGGTATCCCTAATATCGATACTAGACAGTAGCCCCCGAGCCTACGGAGGAGTAGAATACTCCTTTGGAGGCTTTTCTCAATGGGGGGACTCTAAGGGACTTGGCCTTCTTTTTGTAGCCCACAGCATGTCCTGGTAGGACAGTGGTTCCCTCTTGTCGCAGTCGGTCTTCTTGGGGGCATGCAACCATAAGATTTGGGAGGTCAGGAAGATTTTTCTTGATTTTTGTCCCCTAGGATCCGATCGGTCCGTCATCATACTATGACCGTGCATTTGGTCTTCTTGCGAGTCCAACTTTCCTCAAGCCCCCACATGCAGCAGGGCTCCAATCAAGGGTTGGCTCATCTTTGTGATCGTCGTCCCTCAAACATTTTTTTATAAAATGGAGGGGCTGAGCCATGCCACATTTTTCCTTGACGGACGAAACATGGTACTTGGTGAGCTGTTAATAGGCTAGTCTGAGTGGGGCCCCGGCTTCCTATTTGCGGGGGTCCAGCATGGGTCAGCTGGTGACTGACTCCAGATTCTCATTGGCCAGTCCATATAGTTCTTAGGTCCGTTCGACCGGTCCCGAGGGCTCGTTGCCTTTCTTTGAGGAAAAACCATGGACTGGGAACCGACCAAGACTCGAACGTGGGCTGGGACGCCTGTGGCACTTGTACTCCTGGGTACTGGCTGTTAATGGGCCCATCCCATTCCACCCCTCACTCTAAGGGAGCCCCAGAGCAGCTGTGAACCCATCGGAGGGCCATCCTTCGAACTCCTAGGCCTTAAATGGGTTGTATGAGTGTTTCCAGCTCTGATCCCACCTTACCTATGACGGTTCTTGGCCCATTGAATGGGCAAACCATCATCCGGCGTATCCTTTGAGGGGACGGACAAAGATTGCGTGCACACGATCTTCGGAGAGAGGTGACATGACACGGCGCAGTGGGCGCGTGAATCTAGGCGGATGGTTTGCCTTCTCACCCCGCTCCGCCTTATAAATAGCGGCCTCCCCTTCATGTTCTTGCACACCAAAACAGTAGCCTTACCTTCTCTGTTTGTCTACCGCCATCGTTCAGATCTGCCGTGCTTGCTAGTCCACCGCCGGAGCCCTAGATCTATAGCCTCCGCTCCTCCGCCACCGCCTTCGCTTCTCCAAAGCCACCTCCAGACTCCATGGATTCATGGCATCACTCCGATGTTACCTATGCGCGCATGGAGAGCCTCGTCAAGTGTGGTCTTCTCCACGGGAGGACCGATGCGGTGGAGTGGCTTGTGCCTAGCCGCGAGGAGGCACCGGTGCCGCCCGATGGCTATGTTGTCTCCTTCACGCTCTTCCATGAGCATGGACTCATGGTTCCTCCTCGCCCGATCTTTCGGGGTCTGCTGCACCATTATCAGATCGAGCTACAGCACTTGAACCCCAATAGGATCCAGCACATCGTGGCCTTCATCATGATGTGCGAGGGGTACCTAGGGATTGAGCCCCACTTCGAGCTTTGGAGATATTTCTTCTCCATCTCCTTGATGAAGAAGGAGAGAGGGCGGGAGACCCCGGTGCCGATGGGATGCACGGACATCCACCTTCGGGGGTAGCGGGCGGCCGAGTACAAGCCCTGCCAGCTCTCTAGATCCAACAAGGGGTGGCACTTGCACTGGTTCTACTTGAAGGATGACCCTGCCTCACCCTTGCCTGTCTTCTCTAGGCGTTTGATCGAGGAGGTTCCGCCATCATGGTCATGGGGGCCACCCTTCAAGGAGAACAAGAGGATGCGCGATCTCCTCGAGGCCATCGCGTTCCTGAAGACCCATGGCCTCCACAGGGCCGACATCATTGGGGGTTATTACGTGAGGAGGGTGGCACCCCTGATGGTGCATGTCCTCCTGTTGTACGGGATGATGCCCGACGCACCTCGTCGGGATGACGCTCGCCCTAGGGGGGGCTCTACGACAATGAGGTCACACAGCACATCAAGGAGGCCATGAGGGAGGTTGACACCGTGTTCCTGACCCTGGGGCATCCTATGATGTGACTGGACATGGGCTTCATCGAGCTGCTAGTGGGGTTAGTCTTCCGGGACTCCGTCACACCGCTGCTAGAGCACGTGGCCATGAGGGCGGCGAACCGTGCCATGGATGAACAATAGAAGAAGAAGAAGGACGACGAGGGGAAGAAATGGTGGTCAAAGCAGTGAGCAAAGCTACAGTGAGGGAAGCGGCATCAAGGCTCATCGGAAGAAGAAGAGGAAGATGATGGCTCCATGTCACCCATCTAGTGGGATGATCTGGCCATCGAGGATGAGGACAGGCCTTCACAGCAGGTGGGCCCTTCCCGTGGCATGTAGCAAGGCAAGAGGGGGAGGGCACACCCCTAGAGCTGATGGAAACGAACCGCCCTGCTGCGTCTGAACCTTCGATGGCGGCATTGGAACCAGTGGAGCCAGCCGCCTCGCCTCATCTAGGCCTTCGATGGTGGCCCCAAAGCCAGCGAAAATAGGTTGCCTTGCTCTGTCTGAGCCCTCGGCGGTGCCTCTGGAGTTAGTGGGGGCGGCCGTCTTGATTCGTTTGAGCCCTCTGAGCCGAGGGAGGGCTCGAAGCGGCAATGTACTGACGAGGAGCAGCCGGGGTCGAGCAAGCCGGCCCCAAAACATCCTCATATGATGGCATCAAGGTGAGTCAAGAGTTCCTTCGTCCTTTTGTCTTAATGGATTTTTGCCACAATCTGACCGTCATGTCCCTTGTAGCGTCAGAGGGCATGGGACTCTCCTACGGCTTGCTCCGAAGAAGATTCTCCTCCAACAAACGCGCCAGGAGCTAGCTGGTGCTGTGCTGGTGGTGAGCGTGAGTGGCATTGGGGCGGCCATGGTGTCGACCGGGGAGGCACAGCCAATGGCTGCGTCCGTGGGAGAGTAGGCGGAGGAGGGCGCGTCCGAGGCGCCCATGGCGGGCACGGTGTGGCTAGTCATGTCCTCGACATCATAGGCGGAGGAGGCACAGCTAGAGCCACCATCTATGCAAGTGGTCGTGTCCGCTGTGGGGCACACCTGATGAATACTTCGTGGATGTGGCAATAGGGTAGGTGTCTGTGTCCATGTCACGCACCCCCTCTGTCGTTAGAGGAGCCACTCTAGAGGAGCTGTCGCCGCCAGAGAGGTTGGCACCACTTGAGGTCGGTGCGGGGACGTCCTGGTCTCTGGTCTAGGTGGCTGCCCTTGATGAAGCGATAGAGAGGGAATGGGGGAGCGTCCACATGGAGGTTGGGGACACGGTTCACGCCATGACCATCATGCTGGGCTCGATCGCGACATTGTCACCCCAGTTGGCCAGGTATGATACGACCGTGCTTCTGACCCCTTATGTTCTCTTTCTGTGCCTCTAAGTCTTGTCTTCTTCGTAGGTCCTTATGGCTCGTAGCCAGGAGAAGTCCTAGCACCTTGCTGAGGAGACACGGTGGAGTGAAGGGCTGGCCGCACAGCTCGCTGTCGCCCGTTAGGAGGTGGCCGAGCTTGCCCCTATCGCCGGGAGGTGGCCGACCTCTGAGTCAGCGAGAAGGATGCTTGCGACGACGCCCATGAGGCCAAGGAGAAGCTCATGACCCTAATCGAGAGGAGGCCAAATGGCTACAGAAGGAGTGGGACGATTTGCTCCGAGCCATAGAGGAGCTCTACATGGGGACTGAGCTGTCTCGCCAGGAGCGCGCCGACGCTCAACAGTGGGTCAGCCACCTCGAGAAGGAGCTCCGAAGGGCAAGGGACTTGAAGGTTGCAACTGAGGGCATGTCCACCGAGCTCGTCGTGGAGGTTGGGCAGCGCTAAGAGGAGGTCTGGTGCCTAGAGGCCGAGGTGACCCAGCAGCGCGATGAGGTGCACAAGCTTTGGGAGGATGTGAATAGTAAGTCTCTGGTTTCTCTTGTTGTCCTTTCTCTATAGAATCCATGGTGAGCCTTCTGACATGGTCGGTACGTGACTTGGGCAGGTCTCGACGACAAGCTCAGGGGGAGGTGGTGAAGAGCCATGGCCAAGAGAAGGAGCTCAGCGAGGTGAAGGATAGCATGTGCGTCATGGTCTAGCTGGTCTATGACAAGCTCGAGCTGGCCTCGGAGCAGGAGACAAGCTCCCTCGCGGTTCGCGCCACCCGAATTACGGACCGGGCATGTGATATGGCGAGGGGCGCGCTTCTCTTCAACGTTCATCGATCATTTGCGATCACCCGTTCTCATTACGAGAACATCGATCTGGCGACGATGAGCCAAGGCTTCGTGCCCATATATATCGACGCCGAGCTAGACGTCATCAAGGAGGAGGTGGGGCCCCTGGCGCATGACCTTTCTACCAAGATAGAAGATGAAATCATCCCCCCTAGGGGTTAGTTTAGTCAGATAGGTTAGGCGGCGTATCTGTAATAAGCGGACAAGTTCCATCCCTTTTGTTTCGTTTGAACAAGTCTGTTCTTTTGTTTTAGTTGAACAAGTCTGTTCTTTTGTTTCGGTTTAACAAATTTGTTCTTTCTCCCTTTTTATGTGTAAAAAGGGTTAAAGCACTCTGACCCTCCCTTTTGTTAAGACTGTAGAGCTCGAGGTGTGGGCGAGAAAACTCCAGTCATGCTGGTAAGCAAGGGTGCCGTAGCCACTGGGGCGTAGGTTTCTTGCAGTCTGACCAGTTTTACTCGGCATTCATTTCCGCAACCCTTGCCTCTAGGTTTTTAACGTGAGAAAGGGTCAGGCACAGTGACTATTTCAGAAAGGGTATATAAATATGCCCTTATCAATCAGCCCCCGAGTGAGACCCAACCCCTTGCCATTGCCGGGGTCGGGTTTCACTAAAGATCGAGGAGACGATAGCGAAACTAGTAGGAGAAAGCGTTGCTTGTTTTACAAATGTTATTCTTAGTTTAGTACATACCCCCTCCCTAGGATCTGAGCCATCATTCTGTAACCATGCATTCGGTCTCCTTGTGAGTCCAACTTTCCTCGAGCCCCCGCGTGTAGTGGGGGTTCGGTCGAGGGTCGGCTTGTCTTTGTGATCGTCACCTCATCCATGGTTTCTACAACTAGAGGGGTTGAGCTAACGTCACTTGCCTCGATGGCTCGAGTGTCGCGCTCGGTGAGCTCGTTAACAGGTATGTCCGAATGGAATTTGGGTCCATCATTCGTAATGGGGTTGGCATAGCCCTCATGTGGAATTCCACTACTCCTTAACCCGCCTCCCGACAGATGCCTGAGTCATTCTAGAGACTGACTTAGGTGGCCCATTGTCCTCCCCGCGATGGAGATTCAGTGGGCATGGCTCATTGTTAGGATCGAACGAGAAGGTCGAGATGACCCTGTTCGCTTCTGAGCAGGTCAGGCAAAGACCGCTAGGGCGCATCTATGTTTTCTCCCCTAGCTCTGTTCGACGCGAGGCAGCCTTAAGCCCTTCGTGGGCCGGCCTTCGAACCCTGATCGGTCGTTGCTAATGTTGAATGAGATAACTACCACTTTGTGATGCGATGTGAAGCATTGTGACGCAATAATTGCATGTGTGATGCTTGTATGTATGAGGATAGATGAATGAATGCTCATGCACTTGAAAAGTAAAGTGGGGTTGGTAAAGTTACCTCGATGGCTCGAGTGACGGGTTTGAGGAGCTCTTACCAGATATGTCCGAGTGGAATCTAGGTCCGTCGTTCATGACAAAGTCGGCATAACCCGCATGGGACATCCTACTGCTCCTTACCCGTCTCTCGGCAGCAGCTCAAGCCATCTGATCAACTTGGGTGACCCGCTGGCCACTCCTCGATGGAAATTCCGCCGGTGGGCCCCTCCAAACCCTTCCTAGGAAGGCAGAGGCTAAAGTTTAGGGTGCAGGCAAAAAAACTCTTATCATGCTGGTCAGCAAAAACGTTGTAGCTGCTGGGGCATAGGTTTCTTGCGGTCCGACCAGTTTTACTCAGCGTTTGTTTCCGCAAACCTTACCTTTATGTTTTTTAATGTGATAAAGGGTCGGGCACAAAGAATGTCTACCGAATAGATATACTCTTACCAGCCCTTGAGTGAGGCCTAACCCCTTGTCATTGCTAGGGCCAAGTGTTGCTTAAAGATCGAGGAGTCGATAGCGAAACTAATAAGAGAAAACGTGCGTAAATTAAGGGCGATCCGCCTCTCGGCAGCGGCCCAAGCCATCCAATCGACTTCGGTGACCTACTGGCACAGGACTTACCTTGATGGCTCAAGTGATGGGTTCGAGGAGCTCTTATTGGATATGTTCGAGTGGAATCTGGGTCCGTCGTTCGTGATAGAGTCGGCATAACCCGCATGGGGCATCCTACTGCTCCTTACCCGTCTCTTGACAGCGGACCTAAGCCATCCGATCGACTTGGGTGAACCGCTGGCATAGGACTTACCTATGGAGATAGGGGATGAGATTACCCCCCAAGAAATTAGTTAGGTAGATAAGCCAGGCGGCGAACTCGTAATAAGTGGACGAGCTCTTAAATTTCGTTATGGCCAAACATATTTTTAGCCCTTCTCCCTTTTTTGTATAAAAAGGTTAATGCATTCCGACCCTTTCCGTTGTTAAGGCTATTAAGCTCAGGGTGTGGGAGAACAAACTCTGATCACACTGGTGAGCAAAATGCCGTAGCCGCTGGGGTGTAGGTTTCTTGCAATCCGACCAGTTTTACTCAGCGTTCGTTTCTGTGACCCTCGCTTCTAGGTCTTAACGTGAGAAGGGGTCGGGCATAGAGAATGTCTACCAGATAGATATGCTCTTATCAGCCCCTGAGTGAGGCACGACCCCTGCTGTTGCTGGGGTCAGGTGTCACTAAAGATCGAGGAGTTGATAGCGAAACTGATAAGAGAAAGCATATATAGGTTCAAGGGTAAAAGCGATGTAGCTATTCGATGTTCTAGGCGTTGATGAAGACTTCGTCGTTGATGGTCCTGAGCTTGTAGGTGCTGGTCGGAGCACCTCCGTGATGACGTATGGTCCCTCCCATGATGGAGAGAGCTTGTGGTGGTTCTTGTTGCTCTGGACAAGGCGGAGCACCAGGTCCCAGACGTTAAAGGCCCAACCCCGCACTTGGCGGCTGTGGTACCGACGTAACGCTTGCTGGTACTTGGTCAAGCAGAGGAGGGCAATGGCGTGTGCTTCATCTAGCTAGTCCATGGCATCCTCGAGGGATGCCTTAGCTCCCTATTCATCATACGCCTTGACCCTTGGTGCCCCATTGTCGAGGTCGGTCGGGAGGATAGCCTCATAACCGTAGACCATGAAGAATGGCGTGTAGTGGTGGCCCGGGTGGGGGTCGTCCTCAGGCTCCAAAGCAACGCGGGAAGCTCCATGACCCATCATCTTCCAAACTTGTTCAACCAGTTGAAGATCCTAGGTTTGAAGCCTTGTAGGACCATGCCATTCGTGTGCTCGACCTGCTTGTTCATGCGGGGGTGCACCACGGTGGCCCAATCAACGTGGATGTGATATTCATCATAGAATAGGAGGAACTTATTTCTGGTGAACTGCATGCCGTTGTCCATGATAATGGAGTTTGGGACTCCAAAGCGATGGACGATGTCAAGGAAGAATAGCATGGCTTGCTCGGATTTGATCCCGGAGATCGGTCGAGCCTCTATCCACTTTGTAAACTTATCTACGGCAACAAGCACATGCGTGTAGCCCCCGAGCACCCTCTTGAGAGGTCCAACCAGATCGAGCCCCTAGACCACCAATGGCCATGTGATGGGGATCGATTGGAGTGCTTGGGCCGGCAGGTGGGTCTGCCGAGCGTAGTATCGACATCCTTTGTAGGTGCGCACAATCTATTCAACATCGGCTACTACGGTCGGCCAATAGAAGACCTGTCAGAATGCATTTTTGACCAGGGTCCTAGGCATGGCGTGGTGCCCGCAGACCCCACCATGGATATCACTCAGCAACTGCTTCCCTCGTTCGATGGGGATGCAGCACTGTAGGATCCTAGTATGGCTTCGCCTATAGAGCTCGCCCTCAATAAGGACAAAGGACTTGGTACAACACGTGAGCCACCGAGCCTCCATTTTGTTTGTTAGTAGCGCCTCATGGAGGAGGTAGTCGAGGTAAGGCGTCCTCCATCGGTCAGAGGGTCGGGCTCTATCGCTGGATCCTCCTCAAGCTTCATGACTTTAGGGTCAGATTGAGCCACCAGCTAGTTAGCCCCCGAGCCCATGGTAGGTGGCGCATCACAAATCTATTCTGGCTCCTCATAGCGGACTGAGGGCTTGTACTGATCACTGGCGAAGACGTCCGTTGGCACCGGCTCTCGGCCGGACGCCGTTTTCGCTAGCGCATTGACCACCTCGTTGAGACGCCTCGGGATGTGATTGAGCTCAAGACCATCAAACTCGTCCTCTAGCTGGCGGACTTCTCGGCAATATGCAGCCAACTTGGCGTTGTGGTAGCTTGATTACTTCATGACTTGATCGATGACCAGCTAGGAGTCGCCCCGGACATCGAGCCATCGGATACCCAACTCGATGGCGATGCGTAGGCCATTGATGAGCGCCTCACACTCGGCCACATTGTTGGAGGAGGGGAAATGGATGCAAACCATGTACCTCATGTGTACCTCGAGGGGCAAAACAAAGACCAGCCCTACACCGGTGCCTTTCTTCATCAGTGATCCATCGAAGTACATCATCCAGTACTCTTGGTCGACGACTGCTGGTGGCATTTGGACCTCGATCCACTCTGCAACAAAATCTGCCAGCACCTGGGACTTGATGGTCATCCGAGGGGCATATGAAATGCCTTGACCCATCAGCTCGAGAGCCCACTTCGCGATTCTTCCTGTGGCATCTCGGTTTTGGACGACCTCGCCGAGAGGGAAGGATGTCATGACTGTTACTGGATGCGACTCGAAGTAGTGATGCAACTTTATCTTGGCGATAAGGATGGCATACAGGAGTTTCTGGAATTAGGGGTAACGAGTCTTAAAATCGGACAAGACCTCGCTAATGAAGTACACAGGACGTTGTACTTTAAGGGCGTGTCCCTCTTCTTTTGCACTACCACCAGGGTGGCACTGACCACTTGCATGGTGGCCATGATGTAGAGCAGAAGTGGTTCCCCATCGGTAGAAGGGACTAGGATCGAGGCCTTCGTTAGGAGCTGCTTGACCATGTCAAGTGCCTCCTGGGCCTCGGGCATCCATTCAAAATGGTCAGCCTTCTTCAAAAACCGATAGAGGGGGAGACCTTGTTCGCCGAGGCATCGAGATAAAGTGGCTGAAAGTGGCGAGGCACCTTGTAACTCACTGTACCCCCTTTATGTTCTGAATCGAGCCCATCCTCGTGATGCTGAGATCTTCTCTGGGTTGGCTTCGATGCCATGCTCGGAGACGATAAAACCCAGTAGCATACCCCTTGGGACCCTGAAAACGCACTTCTCAGGGTTGAGCTTAATGCCATTTGCTCAGAGTTTCACGAAGGTCTGCTCTAGGTCGGCTACGACCTGGTTAGCCCATTTGGTCTTGACCATGATGTCATCCACATAGGCCTCAACGGTTCGCCCGATGAGATCCCTGAAATGCTTGAGCATGCAATGTTGGTACGTAGCCCCATGTTTTTTCGGACCGAATGGCATTGTGACATAGCAGTATGATCCAAATGGGGTGATGAAAGATGTCATGAGCTGGTCGGACTCTTTCATCATGATTTGATGGTACCTAGAGTACACATCAAGGGAGCAAAGGGTTTCGCACCCTGAGGTTGAGTCGACTACTTGGTCTATGTGTGGCAAAGGAAACAGATCCTTTGGACACGCTTTGTTGAGACATGTGTAGTCAACACACATTCTCCATTTCCCACTCTATTTTCATACAAGAACGGGATTGGCTAACCACTCGGGGTGGTAAACTTTCTTGATGAACCCAGCCGCCAATAGCTTCACAATCTCCTCACCAATGGCCTTGCGTTTCTCCTCGTAGAAGCGACATAGGCGTGGTTCACCAGCTTGGAGCCTAGCCTGATCTTCAAGGCGTGCTCGATGACTTCTCTCGATATGCCTGGCATGTCCGAGGGTCTCCATGCAAAGATGTCTCTGTTGGCACAGAGAAAGTTGATGAGCGCGCTTTCCTATTCGGAGGACAGCGTGGTGCCAATGCGTACCACTTTGCCCTTGGAGCCGCTGGGGTCTATGAGGACGTCCTTAGCGCCCTCTATAGGCTCAACAGACCTGGCCAACCGCTTGGGGTTGGACGGTTCTTTGATGCCCTCCTCCCTGATGACCGCAAGCTCTTTGGAGGCAATAATTGTCGCGACATGTTTGCAGCACTCGACCTCGCACTCACAGGCGCGCTAGAAGGAGGTGCCCATGGTGATGACCCCGCACGGACCCAGCATCTTCAACTTCAGATAGGTGTAGTTGGGGACGGCCATGAACTTTGCGTAGCATGGATGTCCCAGGATAGCGTGGTAAGTTCTGTGGAACTCGACCACCTCAAAGGTAAGGGTCTCTGTCCTATAATCGGTTCGATTCCTAAAGGTGATGGGCAGATCAATCTGCCCAAGTGGCACGGCCTGCTTTCCAGGCATGATGCCGTGGAAAGGCGCCTGGTCGGTCGGATGCACGACCGGTCAATGCCCATGGCATCGAGCGTTTCAGCGTACATGATGTTGAGGCCGCGGCCTCCATCCATCAGTACCTTGGTGAGCCGCTTTGTATCGATGATTGGGTCAACCACGAGCGGATATCTTCCCGGCTACGGGACGTTTTCCGGGTGGTCAGTCCGATCAAAGGTTATGGCGACTCCTACCATCGAGAGGAAGGTAGGCGTGGCCAGCTCAGCCATATAGACCTCGTGGCACACAAGCTTCTGGTGGTGCTTGGAGTCATAGGCTACAGACCCTCCAAAGATCATGAGGCAGCCACCCACCGTTAGAAATCCCGTCCTTCCCCACGACGGCATCTGTGGCCGGCTTGGGCTCCTTCCTATGCTCCCCCTTGTTAGAGCCTCCAGACAAGAACCTCTTCCTGAGTACATAGTAATTGTATAGGTGCTTGATGGGGAAAGCATGGTTTGGGCATGGCCCTTCGAGCAGCTTCTTGAAGTGGTCTGAGGTACCCTCTGTGGGCTTTCGACCCCTTGTGGTCGGCGGTGGTCACGAGAAACCCTTACGCTGCTACTTGTTCTTCTTTTTGTTGGGATGGTTGGAGGTGCCTTCACCGACGTCCTTGTCCCGCTTTGCCTTGCCTTTGAGGCGGTCGAAAATCACCCCGACCGCCTCCTCGCCTGAGGCATGGCTGGTGGCGGTGTTGAGGAGCTCTTCGTGGTTCGTAGTCCCTTACGTCCCAGCTTGTGAACCAAGGACTCATAGGTGGTCCCAGACAGGAAAGCTCCTATGACGTCGGCGTCAGCGATGTTGGGTAGCTCGTTGCACTGCTGAGAGAAGCACCGGATGTACCCACGAAGAGTTTCCTCCGACTTCTATCGGTAGTTTTTGAGATCTCATGGGTTCCCAGGACACGCGTATGTGCCCTAGAAGTTTCCCACGAAGATCTCTTTTAAGTCCGCTCAACTTTGGATTCGGTTGGGTGGAAGATGTTTCAACCACGTTCGTGCCAAATCGGCCAGGAACAATGGAAGGTTGCGGATAATAAAATCATCATTATCCGCTCCATCGGCTTGGCAAGCAAGCCAATAATCCTCGAGCCACAATCTGGGGTTCATTTCCCCAGAGTATTTCAGGATGTTGGTCGGCGGTCGGTACCGCAGTGGGAAGACGGCATTGAGGATGTGTCGGCCAAAGGTCTGAGGTCCCGGCAAGTCAGGGCTCGGGCTTCGGTCTTCGTCGCTGTCGTAGCATCCGCCACGATGAGGGTGGTATCCGTGGCTAGCCTCCTCCCTCTCATCGCCGTAGGTACGCCTGTGGGCATCGAGGGTGTCACGCGTGTCACGGCGGAGGCTGAGACACTCATGCAATGGGACCGCGGTGCGTGGCCTGCCGCCTTGTTGTGCCTGGTGGACTGACACGTCCCTATTGGGTTGCTCTAACAGCGTGCACTAGCTGGAGTTGAGCTCATGTCGTCGGGACAGTGAGCTCTCGGCCTATTGCGTCGCCGCACGCTCAAGTAGTGTGTGAATCTCACGATGGGCCCGATGATCCTCTAGTGTCATGGGCCCCGGAAGCCCCCAGAGCAAGGCCATCGCAGCAGCGATGTTCTAGCTTGCCCGGATGAAGTGTGGGAGGGCTTCATCATCCTCGATGATCCTCCGGTTCACGTCGCGGGCCACGGCGCGTGCACGCCCACCGTCTCCGTGGCGCTCGATCTCTTGCTCGAGCTCCACGTATTCCTGCTTGAGCTGGAGTCATGCGTCCTCGAGCTCTTGGTGCTAGGCCTTCCGCTGCTCTACCTGTAGGTGAGGTGGGGCCCCTGCATCCCCCTCGACCTCATCATTGAAGCCATTCGTTGGGGTAGCCTCTCCCTCTTGGATGCTTTTGACATACCCCTCGGAGGTACCTGCCATGAAACAGTCACAAGAGGGGTGATGGCTCCCCCTGCTAGAGTCAGAGTTGGAGGGCGACTCTGATTCTCTTGTAAGGAGGTTGTGGAAAGATTCCACAACATATTCAGTCATCCCCACGAACTCATCGTTCTTGGGGGATGGGGGTGTGTGTTGCGCCACAAGGTGGCCAATGGTCTCTACGGCGTTACGCAGACCGAACAAGAGCGCTGTCGGGGCGTTTCGGATGAGGTATTCTAGGGAGAGCGGCTCTCCTCTAGCAAGCTATGTCATGACATTGGCGAACGAGAAGGTGAGGCGACCCAGGTCCTCCCGGGACGGTCGGGGTCCCAAGAAGGCGCCGAGCTGGCGCTCTAGCCTCCCGTAATCGAAGCCGAGGAGCTAGTCGCCTCCAAGAGCATGGGCCTCCAGCACGTGCAGCTACAGCTCCTCGAGCACCTCAGCGATCGTGTCGAGGCCGGCGGAGTGGAGAGGTGAAGGGTCGAGATGGCGGACTAGAGGGGGGGTGAATAGTCTTTTCTAAAATTAATCGCGTCGGCTAACCGATATAAATGCGGAATTAAAACAATCGGTCTAGCCAAGACTACACCCCTCTATATATGTTCACTAGCACCTTGCAAAGATACTAATAAAGCAACTAAGGTGCCGGGCTAGCTAGAGCTCTCCTAAACAATTCTAGGAGCAAGGTCACACAAACCTATGCCACTAGTACTTTAAGTAACAAGGGAGCTCCTACACATGCTAGTAAGCAAAAGCACAAAGCTAACTAAGCTCACTAGCAATGCTCAATAACAAGCCAACCAATGCCTAATTAGAGAGCGCAAATACTTAGCTACACAAACTAAGCAATGTGACTAACAAGGTTACTAAAACCAAATTAGCCACACAAGGGAGCTACTTCTATGCTACACAAGCAAGAAGGTAATTAGCTAGCTACACAAGCTATCTAATTACAAGAGCAACTACACAAGCTTAAGATATATATATAAGTAATTGCAAGCTTGTGTAATGGGGATGCAAACCAACGGGAAGAACAAGGTTGACACGATGATTTTTCTCCCGAGGTTCACGTGTTTGCCAACACGCTAGTCCCCGTTGTGTCGACCGCTCACTTCGTGGTTCGGCTGCTAATTAGCATCACCCGCTAAGCCCGCACGTCGGGCACCGCAAGAACCTACCCCTTGAGTGAGGGTAGCTCAATGACACGCTTTACTAAAGTTGCTCTTCATGACTCATGGGCGAGCACAATGCCCCTCACAAGCACTTCTCCGAGCGCCGCCGACAAGCTTCTTGCGGCGCTTCGATGGAGACCACCACCAAGCCGTCTAGGAGGTGGCAACCTCCAAGAGTAACAAGCACCACCGGCTCTCAACTTTCGATCACCTAGTGCCACTCGATGCAACCTCACGATGCAATCGCACTAGAATCGCTCACTCACACAATCGAATGATCACTATCAAGTATATGTGTGATGGAGGGCTCCCAAGCACTCACAAGCATGGACACTAAGTCCCTTGAGGTGCTCAAATTTCACCATGGTGAGGCCACTTCTATTATAGCCCCAAGGGCTAAACTAGCCGTTACCCCTTCATCAAGCAACGGTCGGGCCGACCGGGCGCTCCGGTCGTGTTGACCGGACGCTGGACCTCAGCGTCCGATCGCCCGCAGAGACGACCACGTGTCCGATTCCAACGGTCACTTGACTTGACCGGACACAGGCAGCTTTCAAGCGGCCGGACGGCTGAACCCCAGCGTCCGTCGTTTCTTTCTAGTAAGGTACCGACCTCGGCCGGACGCGCTTGGTCACACTTGATCGGACGCACCTTGAGGTCCGGTCACACTCCACTTCTGCGTCGTCATCGTCGTCGGCTGGCCGGATGCAGCCTGCCGTCGTCCGGTGCATTCAGATCCAGGCGTCCGGTCGGTTGACCGACGCCAAAGATCTTCGCGACTAACTTTCGTTTCACTTCTAACTTCATCACCCTTGCTCCAATGTGCTAACCACAAGAACTTGCATCTGGCGCAATAGAACATAGGCATTCTATTTTCCCGGAAAGCGAAATCCCGCCTCGCAAGCTCGGCGGGAGGGAGAGAGGGACCCAAACCCATCTCACCCCTGCAAACACCACCTCCTTTGTAAATGTGCCAACACCACCAAGTGTACACCACCATGTGTATGTGTGTTAGCATTTTCACAATCATTTCCCAAAGGATGTTAGCCACTCAACTTGCCACGCCACTCGATCCTAGCGACAATGCAAAGTTAGATCACTCGAGTGGCACTAGATGACCGATATGCAAACAAGTTTGCCCTCTTGATAATACGGCCATCTATCCTAAACCCGGTCATAAACTTCTCTACACACCTATGACCGGTGAAATGAAATGCCCTAGGTTATACCTTTGCCTTGCGCATTCCATTCCATCTCCTCCAATGTTGATGCAACACATGCACCAACACGATCAACAATGATATGATCCACTTCGTATCATCACGTGATCATATTGGTTCATCGATCTTGACTTCACTTGCCCTTCACCGTTGCCATCGTCCATCGGCGCCAAGTCTTGCTCAAGCTTCACCGCCACGCGGTCCATCACTCCAAAGCCTTCGACTTGCCCTTCACGCTTGCAACCGGTCCATCAAGCCAAGTCTTGTCTTGATCTTCTCCACCTTGATCACATGACTCAATGTCATGTCTCATGTGCAATAAGCTCCTTCATCATCACATGTGTGAGCTTTGCAACATCTCCAAGCCATTTTCACCTCCATGGCATATGTTGCTCATACACATGTACCTGTGGACTAATCACCTGTGTATCTCACATAAACACAATTAGTCTACCTAGGTTGTCACTCAATTACCAAAACCAACAAGGACCTTTCAATCTCCCTCTTTTTGGTAATTGATGACAACTCTACAAAGATATGGAAATTAAGCTCTTTTGGATTATGTTGCTTGCCCTAGCAATTTTACCATGTGAAAATGATTTTGGACAAGTACCACAAACCCGAAATAGTAGTATTGGCTCCCCCTACATATGTGCTAGTGTATTTAATTTGAAGCTTGCACATATGCATAGATTGAAATTGTGGGAGAGTAAATACTACAAAATGATGCTAAGGTGTATAGAATAAACCTTTGAAGCGTGTACCAATCGTAGTTGCACCTTTAAGTTCATCCTTAGCACCATGGTTAGCTAGATATCACTTGGAAATAAAAGCACTAGATACCTCATGAGATCAACATTAAAATCAAGGTACTAGCATTACTTAAAGAATATACCAAGTGTCTAGCTATCATCCTATGCATGCTAGTTATCAAATCATCATTCAAGTTCTATAACTAGCATACACCACACAAGCATGCATATTGAATTTGAAAACTTATGCAATGCAAGCAAGCATATGATTATGCACATATCAAATGCAATCAATCAAAGTTTATGAGCTTGCTCCCCCTACTTGTGTGCTTCTCTTGTCCAAGAATTTTGATCCATCTCTTTTCTTCAATGTTGCTCCCTCTTTGTCCATGTCTATGTCCAACCTTTTTCATATCTTATCTCTCCTCCTTTGTACAATCTCTCCCCAAGCTTCATATCTTTGTACAATCTCTCCCCCTTTGTCATCAATTTCCATAAAAGATGTGCTTCTTATTGATGCAAAGGTGTGCACTTTGGGGTAGATGGTTGAGACTTGAGTCTTGCATTTTTTTATGGACATTACTTGATTGTTGGAATGAAACCACAAGTAGATACCATTTAGAACTTGTAACTTGTATTACATGTATCTTATCATTCTATGCATGGGTCATCCATTTGATACACTTGAACTCTTGTAGTTGAGGGATGCATTCTTCATTTGATGATCACTTAAAGTTGAGGATCACTTGTGGAACCATCATCTTGCATGATTGATACTATGTATAGATACCACTTGTAGGAAGTGAATACCATTTGAAAGAATCTTCTAGTATGGAACCACTTGTTTGAATTATCAATAAAGACCATTTCTTGAACATTTGCTATCTTCATGAGTACCACTTATAGGATATCACTTGTGAGTTGAAACATATAAACTAGATATCCATTTGCATTGTTGTCTTGTGCTTGTACTCTTATTACTATCATGAGCTTCTATGATTGACTTGAACTAAATTGTTTTGCCTAAGCTTCCAAGTCCGGTTTGAACCAATGACAAGCTTCTTCACACCTCTTTTAAGGGTTATCTTGTCAATGTTGTACTTGTCACTTGTTAGCAAGACAAATTAAGTCAAGTACTTGGGTTCACTAGCTCATGAACAAATTCATGTACTAACCACTAGATCAAGTAATCATTCAAGCAATAGTGGTAGGCTATTAATTTAATCATTTCATTTGTTATACATGATCCTATGAAGCATGTACTATATGCACTAACCGCATACTAGTAAGGGATGAAATGATCATGCACATTACAATGATACCTTTGCTATGTTGGAGTAGAGGATAGTCACATAGATTCCAATTCATTACTCCAATAGCAATACGAAGTCCAATTATAAGCTTGGTGAAGACCGATAGATACCAATTTGAATCTCATTCTTCACCCATATGAAATGAATACCACTTATGATCAAGTGCACTTTCTTGTTGTGGTTGACTTGCTTTATCTTTTGATCTTTGCTTACATGAGAGTATCAATTTTTGAATATCACTTGAAATATCATGACTAGCTCTCTTTTGGGTGTTGCTTGCTTTTCTTGATCAATCCTTTTGATTTCTTCAACTAAGCATCTCAAATGTTCCTCGGATCACCACTTCCATGTTAGCCTTCCAAGTACCACACTTGGTTCACCTACACATAGGCGGCAAGCCCCTACACTTAGGGAGAAGTGACCTTTCTCCAAGAACCATTCTTGATACTCACTTGAAATGACTTGATTGATTGATCCAAGTAATGGACTTAACTTGATGAGTAACCTTGATTCCTTCTTTAAGTCCTTTTCTTTCTACTTGTTTAAGTCCTTTTCTTTCTATCAAATGATCTCCAATCATATCTAGAGCTTAAACTTCATCTTTATCTTGAGTTTGATCTTGATCTTCTAATTTGAGTACCAAATGTGTGCAAAGTACACTCCACAATCAAATGGCCTTGTACTCTTTACTTGTCATGCTTCTAGATTATATCAAAACCAAACTTAGGTACCTCAAACACTTATAGACATGTTTCCAACTTGAGGACCTTTCAATTAAAGTGACTCTAAATCAATCCAATATTTGTCACTTTTCTAACAGATTTTGTACTCTCCAAAGAAATAAGAATATCTCCCAAAGTACAAATCCAAAAACCATGAAATTTGGTGGAGATGTGCATTACTAAATTTTCTAGTATCTGTAAAATTTTGAGCTTCATTTGACTTATATATTGCTGCCAAATTTTAATTCTTCCACCACTGCTACATGCTGAAAACTGCTGCACTATAGCTGACAAGAACCACTCCAAAACCAAAGCATTTCTTATCCAATTTCCATGAAATTTCTACAGCATCTCATACTATATGTCTAGAGCATGTATACCAATTTTCAAGCCAATCCAATAAGATTTGATCACTCAAACATGGCTATGATCACAGCTAGCTCAGATTTTGAATATAGGATAGATTTCAAGCAATTGAGCTATACTTCATCAAATATGAATCAAACTTGAAACTAACTTGTTTGAATACTTTCATAAGACATATATCCATTCAAAACACTTACTAAATGTCATCTTATGAACTTATCCAATAACAAATCAATCCAAACTTGATTACTAAGCAATTATCCATTCAAACATCTCATAGCAAGCAACATTGCATATTTATCCAATTCAATCAACTCATATGCACCCAAATGAAATGATCAACAAGAGATATACCTTGGTTAGCTCATGATCATCCAACTAGCAAGCTTCAACTCAATTATTTGCAAGTCATCAAATATATCCAATGAATCACCAACAACTTGAAATTTTCACTTGTATGTTGTAGCACATTTGGACTTCACTTAATTTGTCATGACATTGGGATAGTGATCATCACTTAGCAATACTTGGCTCAACTTGTGATCAACAAGATGAATATCATTTGAACCAAGCCTCCAATGCCGATGGTACCTACACACAATCATCCACTTTTTGATGGTACCCAAACAAGTTTGGGTCCTCTCAAGTTAGGAGCAACATACTTAGGCAACGCCTTAGTATGAGTAGCGGGACGTTTTGCAATTGCAACCAATGAGGTACCATTGCCATCCTTTCTAAGCATATCATGATCATCAATTGAAATAGGCTTAGAAATTTTACCTAGGGGACATGAATGTGCCATGTGTCCCCTTTCCCGGCATGAGTAGCACTTTCTCTTTGCTTGAGCCTTCTCTTCTTTGCTCATGTGGTGCTTCTCATTGCCTTGCCTCTCATGGATTGATTGAGCCTTCTTCTCAAGCTTGTTAGGACACTTAGAGGCAAAGTGTCCCGTACTTCCACACTTGAAGCACTTGATGTGAGCATAGACTTTCTTCTCATTGTCATTCTTGCTCATCATCTTGGCATATTGAATTTGCATTGGATGCCTTGCCTTTCCACCCCTTCTTGTTTTCTTCTTCTTTATCATCAAGTTATCACCATCTTCATGGTTGATCTTGATTTGCTCTTGGGGTGTCTTCTCTTGCTCAACTTGTGGCTTTGGTTGAGGCTTCTCTTGTTGCTTCACCAATTGCTTGGTTGGGCACATTGAGGTAAGATGACCCCAAGTGCGGCACTTGAAGCACTTAACATGCTTTAGCCTCTCTTCTTCTTTCTTCAACTTGAGCTTTTCTTCATTGGGGCAACCATTTGCAAGATGTCCCACTTCATGGCATTTGAAGCACATGAAATGAGAGAGCTTCTCTTGTTCTTGCTTCTTCATCTCTCTTTCATATCTTCTCTTGCCCCATCTTTTGCCCTTGATCTTGCTCTTGTTGAAGCCAATGCCACACTTGTCACCATAGTTTCTTTGAGTTTTCAACATATGCTCAAAGGTGACTTTTGAGTTGTAGCACCTCTCTAACTTGTTGCTCAATTTCTTCACTTCATTTTTGAGCTCATTGTTCTCCTTCAAAAGGTTAGTCTCACAAGACATGGAAGTAGAACAAGCATCTATATGTGAAGAGCATGGCATATCTAATAAATCATCACAAGAGGTGGATACATGCTTCTTGCCTACATCACAAGGGTTAGCAACAACATGTGATTGATCATTTGACCCATGTGATGAGTTCTCATTATTTTTAAGTTTCTTTGTAAACACTTTAATGAGAGAAGCTTGTTTTTCTAATAATTCATCATGAGATGCAAGAAGTGTCTCATGATTCAATTTAAGCTCATCAAGTGAAGATTTATAAGCATTAAGCAATTTCTTATGTTCTTCACAAGAGTTCTTTAGAAATGAGTTTTCATTTTCTAATTTCAATGTTTTAGCTTTCTCATTTTCTAAAGACATGGTCATGCTAGCAAGTCTACTAACAAGCTCATCATATGACTCAACATGATCAACCACATTACCATTTGATACCTTGGTGTCACCTTGTGACATGAAGCAAAGTGGTGTAGTGGATGGGCTTGTAGTAGCATCATCATCATGGCTTGAGCATGAGCCATTATCATCACGATCAAGTGTGCATGGGGTAGCATCATCACTTGCAACACTTGTGGCATCATCATCAACCTTGTCAAGTGAACTTGTAGTGGATTGATCATCATCATCCTCACTTGACAATGAGGTGGAGCAATCTTCCACAATCACCAAATTATGGTTATGCTCAACACACTCATGTGCCTCCTTCTTGGGCTCATCCTCCTTCTTGAATTTACCATCATCCCATGTGAAGGAATCACCGAAGGTGTCCTTGATGGAGTCCCATATCTCACGAGCGGTCCCCTTGTAGTTTACTTGCTTCATCAAATCAAAATGTAAAGCATCCAATAGAAAACAACAAGCATGTGCATCAAATTCATAGAGGACTCTTTGAGCTTTGGTTAGAGTTCCATGATCCAAGACATGGGTGAGACCACTAGTGACAACCCACCAAAATTTAGGTCCCTTTGCACGAAAATGATCAAGCATGTGATTTTTCCAAAGTGCAAAGTTTGTGCCATCAAAAATGTGATTCTCACAACCATCTAGCCCATTAGGCACCATCCTCTCGGGTCGGTGAAGACCACAAATGAGAGACCGGGCTCTGATACCAATTGAAGGGTCGAGATGGCGGACTAGAGGGGGGGTGAATAGTCTTTTCTAAAATTAATCGCGTCGGCTAACCGATATAAATGCGGAATTAAAACAATCGGTCTAGCCAAGACTACACCCCTCTATATATGTTCACTAGCACCTTGCAAAGATACTAATAAAGCAACTAAGGTGCCGGGCTAGCTAGAGCTCTCCTAAACAATTCTAGGAGCAAGGTCACACAAACCTATGCCACTAGTACTTTAAGTAACAAGGGAGCTCCTACACATGCTAGTAAGCAAAAGCACAAAGCTAACTAAGCTCACTAGCAATGCTCAATAACAAGCCAACCAATGCCTAATTAGAGAGCGCAAATACTTAGCTACACAAACTAAGCAATGTGACTAACAAGGTTACTAAAACCAAATTAGCCACGCAAGGGAGCTACTTCTATGCTACACAAGCAAGAAGGTAATTAGCTAGCTACACAAGCTATCTAATTACAAGAGCAACTACACAAACTTAAGATATATATATAAGTAATTGCAAGCTTGTGTAATGGGGATGCAAACCAACGGGAAGAACAAGGTTGACACGATGATTTTTCTCCCGAGGTTCACGTGTTTGCCAACACGCTAGTCCCGTTATGTCGACCGCTCACTTGGTGGTTCGGCGGACTAATTAGCATCACCCGCTAAGCCCGCACGTCGGGCACCGCAAGAACCTACCCCTTGAGTGAGGGTAGCTCAATGACACGCTTTACTAAAGTTGCTCTTCATGACTCCGTGTAAGCGAGCACAATGCCCCTCACAAGCACTTCTCCGGAGCGCCGCACAAGCTTCTTGCGGCTTGACGACGGAGACCACCACCAAGCCGTCTAGGAGGTGGCAACCTCCAAGAGTAACAAGCACCACCGGCTCGCAACTCGATCACCTAGTGCCACTCGATGCAACCTCATGATGCAATCGCACTAGAATCGCTCACTCACACAATCGAATGATCACTATCAAGTATATGTGTGATGGAGGGCTCCCAAGCACTCACAAGCATGGACACTAAGTCCCTTGAGGTGCTCAAATTTCAGCCATGGCGGAGGGCCACTTCTATTTATAGCCCCAAGGGCTAAACTAGCCGTTACCCTTCATCAGGCAGCGGTCGGGCCGACCGGACGCTCCGGTCGTGTTGACCGGACGCTGGACCTCAGCGTCCAAGCGCGCATGACGGCCCGCGTGTCCGATTCCAACGGTCACTTGACTTGACCGGACGCGGCGGCTTTCAAGCGGCCGGACGCTGAACCCCAGCGTCCGGTCGTTTCGATAAGAAGTACCGACCTCGACCGGACGCGTCCGGTCACATACTTGATCGGACGCAGCCATGTCCGGTCACACTCCGGCTTTCTGCGTCATCGTCGTCGACGTCACCGACCGACGCACTGCCAAATGTTGGTGCATTCAGATCCAAATATTCCGGTCGGTTGACCGACGCCAAACATCTTCGCGACTAACTTGCGTTTTCACTTCTAACTTCATCACCCTTGCTCCAATGTGCTAACCACAAGAACTTGCATCTGGCGCAATAGAACATAGGCATTCTATTTTCCCGAAAGCGCCCGAATCCCGCCGAGAGAGGGACCCAAACCCATCTCACCCTCAAGAAACACCACCTCCTTTGTAAATGTGCCAACACCACCAAGTGTACACCACCATGTGTATGTGTGTTAGCATTTTCACAATCATTTCCCAAAGGATGTTAGCCACTCAACTTGCCACGCCACTCGATCCTAGCGACAATGCAAAGTTAGATCACTTTCGAGTGGCACTAGATGACCGATATGCAAACAAGTTTGCCCCTCTTGATAATACGGCCATCTATCCTAAACCCGATCATAAACTTCTCTACACACCTATGACCGGTGAAATGAAATGCCCTAGGTTATACCTTTGCCTTATGCATTCCATTCCATCTCCTCCAATGTTGATGCAACACATGCACCAACACGATCAACAATGATATGATCCACTTCGTATCATCATGTGATCATATTGGTTCATCGATCTTGACTTCACTTGCCCTTCACCGTTGCCATCGTCCATCGACGCCAAGTCTTGCTCAAGCTTCACCGCCACGCGGTCCATCACTCCAAAGCCTTCGACTTGCCCTTCACGCTTGCAACCGGTCCATCAAGCCAAGTCTTGTCTTGATCTTCTCCTCCTTGATCACATGACTCAATGTCATGTCTCATGTGCAATAAGCTCCTTCATCATCACATGTGTGAGCTTTGCAACATCTCCAAGCCATTTTCACCTCCATGGCATATGTTGCTCATACACATGTACCTGTGGACTAATCACCTGTGTATCTGACATAAACACAATTAGTCCACCTAGGTTGTCACTCAATTACCAAAACCAACAAGGACCTTTCAAGAGGTTGGACGACGGCGGAGACTCGCGCCAACTCTCCCTCCGTTGAAATGATGAAGTCCAGATTCCCGAAGCGCACATGCACGCTCGGGACCCAGCTGACGCCGTGATTAGCCATCCGAGGCCTGATGTGGACGTCGAGACGAACAAAAAGCCCCTACCTGGCGTGCCAACTGTCGGTGTTTTCAGACCACCGACGATTAAATTTGTATTTGTGTGTCTGGCTCGGATGGTGTGCTCGGAGGACACAAGGGTTTATACTAGTTCAGGCGGAACGTCCCTACGTCCAGTTTGTTGCTGCTCGTGTTATCGACACTTGGTTTGTAGTAGGGGTTACAAACAGGCGAGAGAGGAAAAGGATCCCAAGTCTCTGGTGAAAGGAGTGAACGGGTACTGAGAGCTCGATCGCTACTTAGCCATGTGCTTGTGTCGTGCTCTTGTGTTTTTATCTCGTGGTTTGGTCTCATGCGGCCCTGGATCCCCCTCTCATGGGGCGCCCTGCTTTCTCTTTTATAGAAGAAGAGAAAGCGTGGGTTACAGCGGAGGAAAAGGAGAAGAACGAGAAAGAGAGAAGAAGGCTTCCAGGATCGCCGGGTCCTTTTTCTCCTTCATGCGGGTCCCGTCGATCCTGTAGATGTCAACAGGGATGGCTCTATGTCGCGACCCTGTTCGTCACTAGCGCCAGCACAGGCGTCATCTACCGGCCATGGCGTTCCATTCTATCCCAGTGGACATCGTGGGTGAACTGACGCGCGTGTCAGTGTTCGTACGAGGGTTAGGCAGAACAGCACCGGCACGCCCGGCGCTGTTCTTGATGTGAACCCTTAGGTATGGCCCGTCATGGCCATGGGTCACATCGAGGCGTGCCAGTCTCTTCCCTGGTGTCAGAGTTTTGACCCAGGCACATACGCTTGGATCTAGAGTGGTTGGCGGTGGTATGGGTCCCCGTCGGGCGAGACGGAGCCCGCGGCCTTGGGGTCGGGCGAGACAGAGCACGAACCCAAGGGTTCGGGCGAGACGAAGCCCGCGGCCTTGGGGTCAGGCGAGACAAAGCTTTCACCCGAGGGGTCGGGCGAGACGGAGCGCGAACCCAAGGGGACGGGTGAGACGGAGCCCGTGGCCTTGAACGAGACCCCTGTGGCCTCGAGGTTGGGTGAGACGGAAACCGCGTCCTTGGGGTCGGGCAAGACGGAGCCCGTACCTAAGGGGTCGGGCGAGATGGAGCACGAACCCAAAGGGTCAGGCGAGACCTTTTAATACGTCTTGGTCCATCCAAGAAGCTTTGGGTATCCCTAATATCGATACCCGACAAAAAGTATATTCCACAATCAACTATAATGATATTTATTACATATCATAAATATAAGAATTTTATGTATATACTTGATTAAACTTAAAAATATTTTGGAACGAAAGGAGTAATGACTATGAGCTTGACCTGGGAGAGGGACTCCAATGACACTTGTGGAGGGCATTTCCGATACCTTGGTGATAAAATAAAAGGTCTTGAGCGAGTTTTGTACTTGTTTACTTTACATTTCACATTTAAATTTTCCTATACCTTTTTTTGCTAATTAAATTTCCCGATACCTTGGTGATAAAAGAAAAAGGTTTTGAGCGAGTTAGTATTTGTTTACTTTACATTTCACATTTAAATATTGCACTTTTACCTTTCCTACAATTGCTGGGTATAGTTGGTAGCATTGGAACATTGGCCGGGTGCAGATCTTTGTAGCTGTAGACATATAAGACAGAAAAAACTTAACTGGTCCGCATCTACAAAGAAATTATGTTGGTCTCTTTTATACGTTGGAGCCTCACATTTTTATTTATATTAGATGCCTAATTCAAACAAGTGCCCACTCCTATTGTCTCAATTCACCTTAGTATTTTTTTTAACGAATCAAGAGAGCTGTTGAATATATAGATAAAGAAGACGGCTTAGATAAAGAAGACGGCTTAGACTAGACAAACAACAGACTCAAAAAGAGGTAACAACGGAAACACTATCTACCAAGGAACAACAAACACGATCGAAACATTTTTCAAGCACCGTACAAAAACATTTATATAAAATATGAACTGAAAAAATATGGGAGGCTATCAAAGCTCACAACTACGGATGTCTTGCTAATTCAAACATGTTCGACAATTACATCAATATCTTTATATGAATCGACAAACATATAGAATCAATCAAATTACGGTATTTACCGAACCACGGGCACAGCGTAATTTACAAATTCGTCCACGTCAGAGCGTCTGGATTTCTTATCATTTCTTCTTACTCGATTCTTTCTTTGAGTTCCTCTCTTGCTCCAACCTTTCGAACAGGCTGCCATCGTAGACTGCCCTGACAGTGTCTTTGTGGAGAAACCCGTCCTTGTCTTTGCACAGGGAGTACAGCACCTTCCATTCTGTGAAGCCACCTAGCCTGCGGAAATTTTGCAGAAAAAATATTCAGATCAGAGGGATCAAGTATATTGCTTGTCCAATGTCAATTGCTGCAGAGAACTTACCATCCTTTCAAGTCTTTAGGTTCCCTGTTTGCTTGCAGCATCTCCTGTAGCTCTTTGCCTGTAAGAGCATCAGGCCTGGTGTGGGCATACTTCTTGAAAATCTCCTCAAATTTTTCAGGGACAAATCTGCAAGTTGATAGATACTGTAATTAGATTCTTTTCTTTGGAACAATAGATATTCTTTTCAGGCTATTTAATTAGTTCTTGGACTTGTTTATGAGCTGTTCTTTAGCAATAAGATATGACATCATGTTTCTCTGTACCGTGACTTGTCTTGGCAAAAGGGCCTATGGTAAATTACAAAATGAAACCGAAGGCATCCAATTCCTTAATATCTGCACTTGTGCCTTAGTAGCCTTTTCTTTAACTAGCGTTACACAGTGCTACACTGCTACTTGTCAGTAGTTAGACAGTCTTTCCTAAACCGTGGCCAGGACTGTATAGACCGATTCTACCACACTCTGGTTGATGCATACTTGCTTCAAACAGTGGAAAGAGGCATAGAGAAGTAGACAACTCTTCGTCAACCTTCTCCTCCGACCTTTATCCATCAGGACAAATAAAGCATAGAGAAGTAGACAACTCTTCGTCAACCTTCTCCTCCGACCTTTATCCATCAGGACAAATTTATTTATTGGTAAGCCAAATGATGATTACCTGGTCACTTGTGTTAGTCACTGAATTCTTACTCTTGGTAGTAGCAGAATTCTTACTCTCATCGATAGAGGATGACACTAGGAGTTGGGATAATTTTCTGGTTTATTTATCATACAAATGTCATACCAACCTGAGGGGTTGGGAATACATATTTATAGGCTGCTAGCCAACCAAGCATATGCTAAGATGCTGTCCTAGACAGTTCAAAGATGCTGTCCTAAAACAAATGATGTCCTAAATGCTAAGATGTTGTCCTAGCCAGTCAAGAGATGTTGTCCTTGATGGGCAGCAAGACCACCATGCAGCCACAAGGACCATATGCTGCAGCCCCACAAAGACCAGCCAACACAGAGACTTATCCCATCATTCTCCCCCTAAGTCTTGTGCGTCGTCTTGTGGGAAAGTTGAACCATCCCGGTCCTGGAGCAGAGCTCAAAGAACTTGATCCTCCCAAGAGGCTTGGTAAGCAGGTCCGCAAGCTGGTCCTTGGTGTTGATGATGTAGCTCGCCTTGATGCTCCCTTCCTCCAAACAACCTCGGATGAAGTGGTACCTCACCCGGATGTGCTTACTCCGTTCATGGAAAACGGGGTTATTTGCTAGGGCCAGAGCGGACTTGCTGTCCATCCTGAGCTCCACCGCTCTAGTGTCTCTGCCGAGGAGATCACCAAGCAGTCGAGCGAGCCAGAGCGCCTGAGTCGAAGCGGTGGAGGCCGCTATGTACTCGGCCTCGTAGCTGGATAGGGCCACCACCTACTGCTTGACCGACTGCCAGCTAACAAGGCACTTGCCGAGGAGGAAGAGGATCCCGCTTGTGCTCTTGCTGGTGTTGATGTCGCCGGCGTGGTCGCTGTCGCTGTACCTGATGAAGTGTGCCGCCCCAAGGCACCTAGGGTAGTAGAGGTCGTGGTCGAGAGTCCCCGCAACGTAGCGGATGATCCTCTTCATAGCCTGCTGGTGCTCCATCGTCGGTCGTTGCATGAACCGACTAACGTAGCCGACGGAGAATGCCAAGTCCGGACGTGTGTGGGCGAGGTAGCGAAGGCTCCCCACAAAACACCGGTACTGCGTAGCGTCCACCTCCTCCGTCGTGCTGTCGTGGCTCAGCTTTAGCCTCTCCTCCATCGGAGTGAGAGCTGGGTTGCAGTCGGTGAGCCCAGCTAGCTCAACGACGCGCTTGGCGTAGGCGGTCTGTCGAAGCGTGATCCCGGAGTCATCCTGGTGCACCTCGATTCATAGGTAGAAGGAGAGAGGCCCCAGGTCACTCATCTGGAAGGTGGCCTTCATCTCTTCCTTGAAGCCGCCACCTCCGCATCCTTGGTGTCGGTGATCACCAAGTCATTGACATAGACACCCACCAGCAGAGCATTTCCTCCACTGCCCCGTCGGTAGATGGCCGCCTCGTGCGGGCTTTGCTAGAAGCCCATCCCCTTTAGCGTGGAATCTAACTTGGCATTCCATGCCCTCGGTGCCTGCCGCAAGCCATAGAGGGCCTCGAGCAGGCGGAGCACCTTGCCCTCCTTGTCGGGGATCGCAAATCTCGGCGGCTGATACACGTAGACCTCCTCCTTCAAGTCGCCATTAAGGAACGTCGACTTGACGTCCATGTGATGAACACGCTAGCCCTTCTAGGCAGCTAGCACAAGGAGGAGTCGCACGGACTCCATCCGTGCCACGGGAGCAAAGGCGTCATCGAAGTCGACCCCCTCCTGCTGCACGAAACCTCGTGCCACCAAGCGAGCCTTGTGCTTGACGATGGCACCGGCTTCATCCCTCTTCAGCTTGTACACCCACTTAAGGGTGATCGCGCGGTGACCACGAGGAAGGTCAGCAAGCTCCCAGGTGCGGTTCTTCTCAACCGCATCCATCTCCAACTGCATCGCGGCGCACCATGCCGCGTGTCTCTCGGCCTCTGCAAACGACCGAGGCTTGCCGTCATCACACGCAAGGTGCAACTGCGCCTCCAGGTCATGAGGCACCAATCCTGACACCGGCTGGTCGCCGAGAAGGTTCTCCATCGTACGGTACCGCAACGGCTCGCCGTCGTGGTACGCGTCGATGCGCTCCTCGTCGTGAGAGAGCGGAGTAGCGAGCTCAACTGGGTTGTGCTCGACATGAGCTGGTGTTGGAGTAGACGAGCCCGGAGAGGTACCTCTCGATGCTAGAGTGCGTGGCGGTGCCGGGTGTGGTGGAGCCGGCGAAGAACTCATCGCAGCCGAGGTCCTGGCTGGAGAGCGTGGTGCTGTCGGAGTAGCAGGCGTTGGGGTCAGTGGAGGCTCGGGGACTGGGGTAGACGCGCTCGTCGAAGAAGAGCTGCCTACTCCCCCCAGCTTCCTCAAAGTGGACGTACTCGACAGTGAAGTCATCGTACATTGGAGCCGAGCCGTTCTCCACCGCCTTGTCCCACGCCCATCCTCGCCCTTCGCTGAACACAACGTCGCGCGCCGTGCACACACGCTGTGTCTTCGGGTCGAGGATGCGGTAGGCCTTCGAGCCCTCCACGTAGCCGATGAACACTCCTGGAGTGCTCCTATCGTCGAGCTTGCTGATGTGGCCAAGCTCCTTGGCGAACGTGAGGCAGCCGAAGACCCGAAAGTGGGAGACCGCCGGCTTGCGCCCATGCCAAGCCTCGTACGGCGTCCTACTTTCGAGCGCCTTGGTAGGCGAACGGTTGAGGATGTAGATGGCCGACACCATCACCTCTCCCCAGAAGACAGCCGACATCCCCCTCTGCTTGAGAAGGGCCCGAGCCATCCCCCACAACCGTCTGGTTGCGCCGCTCGACGACGCTGTTCTGCTGCGGGCTGTACGGCGCGGAGTAGTGGCGCTGAATGCCCTTATCAGCGCAGTATGATGCGAATTCAACCATCGTTGTCGGTGCGCAGCACGCGTAGCTTGCGGCCGCACTCCACCTCCACAGCAACCTGTGCGCGCCTAATGGTGTCCGCAGCCTCTCCCTTGCTGCCGAGGACCATCAACCACATGTAGCAGGAGAGGTCATCGACGAGCAGTAGGAAGTAGCATCGTCCTCCTAGTGTGGCCGATGTCACCGAGCCACACAAGTCCCTGTGCACAAGCTCGAGCCTCTCCTTGGCTCGAAAGCTCGCCTACTGGGGAAAGGGGAGTCGCCTCTGCTTCATCAACACGCAGACGTCGCAGAGATGCTCCACATGGTCGAGGCATGATAGGCCTCGCACCATCTCCGTGGCACTGAGCCGCTTCAGGGCCTCGAAGTGAAGGTGCCCGAAGCGCTCGTGCCACTGCCATGCCTTGTCATCCCAACGAGCAGTGAGACAGAGGGGTTGTGCCACCTGCACATTAAGGACGTAGAGTCGATTTGCACTTCTGGTTACCTCGGCAAGAAGGCGACGATGGCGATCCCAAATCCTCATGACTCCATCCTCAACCACCACGCGTGAACCGTTCTCATCCAGCTGTCCCAAGCTGATGATAGAGTTCCTCAACGTGGGGATGTAGTAGACTCCAGTGAGCAACCTGTGCTCACCAGACACGGCGGTGAAGATGACGGAGCCGACGCCCTTGATCTCCACACTGGAGGCATCCCCAAACTTGACGGAGCCTCAGACGCTAGAGTCAAGCTCGGTGAAGAACTCCCGTCGACCGGTCATGTGATGGGTGGCACCGGTGTCGAGGCACCACCCGTTAGTCTTGTCGTTGCCAGAGCCGTCGCCGAGGAGGGCGTGTGCTTTTGGCTCATCAAGGTGGAGGAGAGCCGCTGTGGCCGGTGCTGCTGGAGGTAGCTCAATGCTTGCATGTGCCATGAATAGAGCCGGCTCCTCCTCCTTCGCCTATGCGACGTGGGCCTAGCCGCGTCGTGGCTGTCGACAGTCCTTGGCCCAATGGCCAAGCTGGCCGCAGTTGCGGTCGTCTCGCGTCGGCTTGTGCTTGCCGGCGGCACCACCCTAGGCGCCTCCGTGGGCATCACCCTTGGCACGTCCTCGTGCCCCGACCTGGGCATCTCTGCGCGCCTTGCGCGGCTTGCCACGCTTGCGGCCGCCTGTCGCGGAAGAAGGGCCTTCTTCCGGTTACCTTGGCAGGCAACCCACTGCTCCCGAGTGAGAAGGAGCTTCCCGCCAGTGGTGATGGGCTTCGAGAGAGACTATGGCTCATCGCTGTCGACGAGCTTGAGACGACCTATCTCCTCCTCGATCGACATCGTGGAGAGATCCAGCAGAGACTCGATCGAGCGAGCCATCTGCTTGTACTTCTCGGGGACGCAGCGGAAGAGCTTTTCGATAGCTCTCTCCTCGCCGTAGGTGTCATCGCCGAACTGCACCATCTTCTGCAACATAGTGTTGAAACGGAGAGCAAAGTCATCAACATCCTGACCTGACTTGAAGGCTAGGTTCTCCCACTCCTTGCGAAGTGCCTACAGTGTGGACTTGCAGGCGCGGTCACTGCCGATGCATGCCGCAGCGATGGCGTCCTAAGCCTCCTTGGCAGTCCGCTTGTTGGTAAGCGAGAACTGCATCTCGGACGGGACTGTAGCGATGAGGGCATCCAGCGCCCGTCGATCCTGGTCGTAGTCGATGTCGCCGTACCGGACTGCCTCCCACATGTGCCGCACCTGGAGCTTTACCCTCATCACCGCAGCCCGCTCGACGTAGTTGGTCTTAGTGAGGGTAGGCCACCCACCGTTGGGGCCGATGTCCCTGACAACAGCCTGGAGCCCGTGGTAACCACGGTACCGATTCGGGGAGAGAGAGCCACGCTGCCTGTGAAGGCCGCGCTCTCCATCGATTCGTCCGCCACCGTTGCCGTGTGCGCCTCCTCTAGGAGCGCCACCGCCGTGCGCGCCTCGAGGAGCGCGCGGCGCGTCCACCTATCTATCTAAGGCTGTCGCCCCGTGCTGCTCGTGGCGTCTTGCGCGCCGCCGCGCCATTGCCGCCGCCGCTTCACCGCTGCCTCCCTCCCCAGCAGCTCGATGTCCGCGCCGGTCTTTGCCGTCGATAAAATGGAGCTGCTGATCTTTGCCGCGAAACCTCGACCTCTCGTTGCCGCGCCAAGTAGGGCCGCTTGCATCCGCCGCCCCGCCTTTACTGCGCCTCGCTCTTTGCTTTGCCGATCTCAACGCTTACCGCCGCCTTTCGGCCTATCTCTCTGCCGCCGCTTCGCCTCGCGTTCTCTGTTCGTGGCAAGTTCGGCCTCTGCCGGCCCGCGCGTGCTTTCGAGGCGATCGAGCCAGGCGCTGCTAGATGCTGGACATTGACGCTACATGGGGGCTGCTGCGTGGGGAGAGGCCGCTTCTGAGCGCCAGCTGCGCAGAGAGGAGAAGAGGCGAGGTCGGCAAGCGGTGAAAACTGCTTGGTCCCAGCCAGCATTGGCTGTTGCAAAAAGGGAAAGGAGATGAGCGAGGAGATGCTCGAGCTACGAGATAATCTCGGCTCGATACCCGGTGGTTAGTCGCTGAATTCTTACTCTTGTTAGTAGCTGAATTCTTACTCTCATCGAGAGAGGATGACACTAGGAGTTGGGGCAATTTTCTGGTTTATTTCTCACACAAATATCATACCAATCTGAGGGGTTGGAGATACATATTTATAGGCTGCTAGCCAGCCAAGCATATGCTAAAATGTTGTCCTAGCCAGTCAAGGATGCTGTCCTAAAACAGATGCTATCCTAGATGCTAAGATGCTGTCCTTGCCAGTCAAGGATACTGTCCTTGATGGACAGCAAGACCACCATGCAGCAATAAGGATCATATGCTACAGCCCCATAAAGACCAGCCAACACAGAGACTTATCCCATCAACTTGTAAAGTAGTACCATAATAACAAGTGCTTAATTCTTCTAACTAAAACTGGAATTTTCTGCTGCTGGCACATCGCCCATCTGAGAGGTTTCATATGGATGGTGACAGATTCGAAGTTGAATTGGAAAGATATATATCTTCCTTTGTATACAGTAGTCACTGTAGCTGCGGGTTCAAGCCAACTAGTTGGCTCTGATTACGACTCTGAATATAGGCTATTGGTTCGATATAGGCATTTTACAATACAGTACTTGGACTCTTAGGAGATAAGAACAGCATTTTACATGACAGTAGGGGAGCTGTCGGCCTGTCGTCGTAGCACAGCTGGTCAAGTTTGTGTCTGTGTGGGGACGAAAACCCCTCGGATCGTCCATAGCCCACCCTCATTTTTCTAAAACCATGATCCAATACAACTCAGACAGGTGTTGAGGGAATTCAGGGTTGTGTATTTGATAACTCCATCCTAGACACTTATTAGAATTAACTAAGGCACTAAGCCAAAAGTTAACGTCACATATCCGTTCAGCAGAAAATAGGCCCTCCCTCTCAAATAGGCTCCCTCGTGTTAGAAGCTTAAAGTTATTGGTGCATGTATTAGAATAGGAGCTAAAGATCTCAAGTTCAAATTCTGGCTAATGTACCGGTGTAATAAAATATTATTGTTTACTCCAATTCTATGCCTGATGCCTAACCTAATGGAGAGTCCACATGAGGGAAAGTGTTAAAATATAATGGAGTCTCTTCTCCACCCATCACCAGCTTAAGCTTTGACTGAACTGTTGCTGCAGTGCATCGCCAACCCATCCTCCCTATAAATCCAAGTTTTCTTTTCGCCTCGTTTGGCTCGATCATGACTCTTGCCAATGATATGTTTTGTGCCATGCTTTTAGCTTTGCAAACGACACAGCACAGACCCTGATTCCCCAGCTGTAAGCTTTTTCCTAATGAGAAGTGATAATGCATCCATCTAACTCACATCAGAAGATTGGCAATACTAATATACTATTGTTTACTCATCTCGCCTACCAATTCGTGTGTCTCAGCACTAGAAATCAATTTGACTTATTTATGGTTTGCTTTGCTGGCTAAATGATCAGTGTTTCTTTGTCTTGGTTTTGCTGCCAATATACTATGCAGTAAAGTTAGAACTCACTCTGACCAGCAGATCGAGCTGGACTCTTGGCTGATGGTGACAGTCTGACAGATGGGAATTAGAGAAATACGTTACCTTCCGTTGGAATCGTAGACGCCTGAATCGCTTCCGTGCTTGCCCTTGTGGATGTTCTTCACGTAAATTGGGAGCTTGAAAGGCGCAGTCTTCTCGTTCTCCTTCAGCGAAACAAGAAACATGCAAGGACACACGCGAGTCAGTCAGCCTCATCAGGGAGATAATAATAAAAATATCAAATACGTATCTTACAGCCTGTTCGGGAGGCCATATCATATCGTGGATTATTTACTGCTGCCTAGTTTGATGTGAGAGAAAAACACTGTTACTGGCTGGAAATTTACGATCATTTACGAGCAAGCGAACAGGCTGCTAGTTTACACCTGACACGATTTGCGCACGTATACACCACTATCGCATAGCGACATTCAAAAGATATATATAAAATTAATCAAAAGGAAGCTATTACTTTGTTGAGCATTGGGTGTTCAAAATTAATGGAATATAATGCATGTAGCTAGTACGCCATAAGACACGGCAGGTAGCTTTTATGCCTGCCTTTTTTCTTCTTTCCCTTTCTCTGAAGAGAAAGGTGCAGTGGCATCTCTCTTTCAACTTTCAAGGTGTTATGGGTGCTGCCAATCTGGCATCGATTCAGTATCTTCACGTTAGGGACATTTTTCCCGATCAGTACTTATCTGATTAAGTGCCATTCTTTATGACTCTAAATGAAGCTATTAATATTAATATTACTTCGGTTTCTGAGTTTTTTTTTCCGGTTTTCTGAGATTTGAGAATACGTTACGTTATTTTAGGTATCATCACTGAGTAATATTGATTTTTTTTTCAAATGGACCAGCAGGATTCTGCCCAGTTTGTGTCAATAAAGGAGAGTTCAAATTAAAACGACTTGCAGAGAGACAGAGAGAAGGGGGGAGGTTACACATAGACTGTAATTTCAGAGGAGGCTACAGGTGTAATAAACATTCATAAACGTGTTATTAAATTTTCATAAATTTTAAAAGGAGATGTCGTAGAGATGTAGGCATCTTTTGGTTTGGAGACAGAAGGAGCAAAAGCTGGCATCGTTTTACGACAAGCTGAAAATGTGCTACAGAGAAATAGGAAGCAACCTTTCAGACATCCAACGCGATCTGCTTTGGCCAAAACAGTTGAGATGTTTGGTCTTAACTCTTAACTAGCTTGAAACTTGTAAACGATCATTGGGCACTATAACTCTCTGATTTATAGAAGAAAAAAAAACTGAAGCTTTGTGAAAGTGGAAGCCACATATTTAGCGAAAACCGGTATTAACATGTTTATAGTTTTCCACTAACTTCATCTAAAGCAGACGTCGGCGAAACCCAAACCGAGCCAAACATGCATAGAGAGAGGAGGCAAAAATTTAAGCGACTCAAGCTCTGATGCATCATGCATAGAGAGAGGTGAGGTACCGGTACGGTCTTGGGTCCAAGTCCACCGTTGACGAAGACGGCAGCGGCAGCAGACAGGGCGACGCCACACCCGATAGCTCGGAACCCTGCAGCAGCGACACACTTGGTGAATGATTGGTGGGTCACCGGTCCTATTATTCTCACAGCGACGGACAGCGACCTGCTATTTTCAAGCGCCGGTACGGTGATCCAGAAGAGGCACACACTCTCGTGCTATTATACAGTAGAGTACCTTGGTATGTCTCGGAGGGGTAGATGATGCCGTCCTTGTTGCGGTCGAAGAAGGCGACGTGCCTCTGCAGCGGCGTCAGCTCGCCTTTGTACACGTCCGCCATGGACGACGACGAGGAGGAGGAGGACTCCTCGACTTTGTTGCTCCCTGGTCCCAGCAGCACAGAGAGGAGCACGGTGGTTACGAGTGCGAAACTTGTGCCGCGAAGAACATGCCGAGCCATTGATGTCTGGACTTGCATGCTCTCTCTCTCTCTGCTAGGATGCTTCTTGGGGAGGGCTTAGACTTGCTACTTACCGGTGTCTGCAGCAGCTTTGCCGGCCATGGATCGAGGTCGTTGCAGGTGAGAGAGATCGACGATACCGACGAAGACCGAGAGATGGAGCTGGAGAAACAGGGGAGGGAGGTTGGAGGAGCCTTGGAGAAAGAGGAAGGAATTTGGAACAGAGATGCTCTGGTTTCGATCGGCGGTGGAAACTGACGCTTTATTTGTGGATGGATGGATGCGTTGCGTGGGGGTGACGGGCGGGCGTTATTTGCAGCCGACCCAGGCCCCAGCCGTGTCGCGCTTGCACCGTGTCCTGCGCGCGTCTGTGTGTGCAAAGCGAAAGCATCTCCAGCCTAAGCCAGAGCAAGAGATTCGTTCGAGAGGCCGGATTTCTGTCTCGCGCGCGGTCCATCCGCATCCATATCTCTCGGTGCCTCGCCGCGTGCCTGCTCCGGCCGAAGCTTCTTATTCGCGGTCGAGGTGTCGTCTGTGCGGCAGTGCTTGTTGCTTGCTGCCGCCGCTTGCGGTCGACCGGCCTCGAGGTCACGGCCCGCGTCAGCGTGTGGTCGATCCTCTGCTGCTGCTGGGATCGGTGGTGCGTGACGGCGAGATAGTCAGAGCGGCGGAGGGCCAGGTCGCCAAGACATGGCCTGTATCGGCTGCCCGGCTGGCGGTTTGTCGAGAACGCGAGAGCGGCGGGGCCGATCGTCAGACAGCTAGCAGAGATGAAGATGCCTACTCCTACGCACACGATCCCGTATCCCATCCCGAGAGCTGCCCCGCTGCTATGTCGCGCATGCAGCGTGCACGTGGACGTGTTGGACCGCATGGGGCGAAACTCCAGTTCAGCCCGAATTCCTCTCGCGCACAGCTAGCGAATTCGGTCCGCGGACGAGTTGTCACGCTCAGGCAGCGCCCAGCAGAGAGGTTGTCACTCGTCAACAGAGCGCTCATCTCCAGACCAATACAAGAACAAGCACACTAGTATTGTCTACTAGTCTGCCAGGGCCATGTTTGAGTTTAACAACTAACTTATATAATAAGTTGTCTCAAATTCTAATCGCTTGGCTTATTCCTGTATACTAAAAGTTAGCCACGTCGGCGTTCTCCAGCCGGCCGCATCTCTCAGCCTCTCCAGACCACGCATCACGTACTCACCGCCTCCCTGCCTCCCTGAGCCTCTCCAGAAGTTCCATAAAAAAGATTATATGTCACCGCTCCCAGACAAAACTATTGTTTCTTCTTTAATGACCATGCTTGATACACACAACCTAATTGTTGGTATTTAGAACTGCTCTCACAGACTAACGTTTCTGACCACATAGATGATCATTATGCTGTACAGTTATTTTGTCAAAACGGCATGGCAATTGGCCCGACAATTATGCCATCCTTAATAAAATCAAACGCTAACTGAGACACACTGTAGCTACTGATGCGCCACTACTGAATCCCATGAAAACTTGAATATAGAAGATGCCGATTCAGAACATGGCGCAAATAACTAAGCGCCTAGATACACTCTTATGTAGTGTTACATAATCACGAGTAATCATGAGACGATTTAACAACTAACTTATATAATAAGTTGTCTTTCTAAGTTATTTTATAATAATCTAATCGCTCCTAGATCCTTATTCCTGTATACTAAACTCCTCCCTCAGTTAGCCACGTCGGCGTTAGACTCCAGCCGTCCGTTCCCTGCCTCTCTCAGCCTCTCCAGAGATCCCGTGAAAAAAAAAACCCACCTCCTGCCTCCCTGAGCCTCTCCAGAAGTTCCATAAAAAAAAGAATACGAACCACGCGTCACCGCTCCCAGACAAAACTATTGTTTCTTCTTTAATGACCATGCTTGATACACACAACCTAATTGTGCAAATATTTAGAACTGCTCGAGACAGACTATCTGTACAACCAGAAGGCCTTTCTGACCACATAGATGATCATTATGCTGTACAGTTATTTTGTACCCCAAAACGGCATGGCAACATTTATAGTGGCCCGATCGCACCAGAAGTGGTTGGCTTGGTGGTGAATGATCTAGGTGCCACTGATAAGGGACGTGACTTAATAGTGCAAGATCGCTCATCTCACCTCCACGGGGTAACTGAGACACACTGTAAATTTATGGCCATGCAGTATCCACTACTGTTTCCCTATGGAGAAGATGGATTCCATGAAAAACTTGAATATAGAAGATGTCCTCGGTCACAGAACATATATGAAGCGCAAATATGTCACCATGGCTGAATATTACTCATATAGACTGCACGATAGGCCTAATGATTTCAATACCCCTTTGCGGTCCAAGAGGCATACTCAGGCATATGAGGTTGACAGTTACTGTTGCGTCGAAGATGATCGACTCGGCCATTATAGGAATATATCTTTCCAAAAAAATGCAGGTCCAGCCCATATAATGTTTTAGTTCAGGCAGTCAACAGTGGTATCACTGAGGCTTCATCTACGGGGCAGAGAATTTTCTTACCAGGTTCATTCACTGGAAGCCCACGCTACTACTATCAAAACTACCAGGATTGTGTTGCGTTGTGTCGCAGATTTGGATGCCCAGATTTATTCATTACTTTCACATGTATATAATACTTTATGGCAAGAAATTGAGGATGGCCTAGCATGCATACCAGGACAGCACGCTTCAGACAGACCTGATATTGTTGATCGAGTTTTCCAAATGAAGCTCAAACTACTTATGGATGATATAGAGAAGCATGGATTTTTTGGCCCCATACTTGGAGGTACCGTTATCGCCACGATCTATGCCATTTCTCCCACTCTTTCCACTCACCATTATTCCTAAATTTTTTTCTGCATTCTTTCCAACAGTTGTGTACACAATCGAATTCCAAAAAAGAGGCCTTCCACATGTCCACTTAATTCTGTGGCTTAAGAAAGATAGACCTCTGGATGCTGATCAGATAGATGCATTCATCTCAGCGCAGCTGCCAAATCCAACTGATGATCCTATAGGCTTCGAGGTTGTTTCAAGGTTCATGATCCATGGACCTTGCGGATCTCTAAATACATTTTCTCCTTGCATGGTTGACGGAAAATGTGACAAGTTCTACCCAAAAGAATTCTCTGAAAAAACTACTGTACTCCCTAATGGTCAGGTCAGATATGCTCGGCCACATAATGGCATTACTACCGAAAAAAAGGAGTCCAGATTGATAACAGATTTGTGGTGCCCCATAATGTGGATCTATTAGTTAAGTACCAGGGCCACATAAATGTTGAAAGTGTTAACCGTAATGGAATGGAGAAGTACTTATTTAAGTACACTAACAAAGGTCCTGACCGTGCTAAAGCCACACTCAAGAGAAAAAAACATGGTTCGGATCCTACAGCTCAGGTAATTGATGAAATAAAGGAATACTTGGATTGCAGATGTGTAACTCCCAATGATGCAGCATGGAGATTGTTCCAGTTCGATATACACTACACTAATCCATCTATCGAACGTCTGCCAGTCCACCTTCCGCTGGAAAACGGTGTAACGTATATCGAAGATGGCTATCTTGACCAGGTGATCCATGATCCATCAAAGGTCATAACAAAACTAACAGCATGGTTCGAGGCCAACCGGCAATATCCAAAGGCTCGACAACACACTTATGTAGAGTTCCCTGAATACTGGACATGGCACGATGATCATAAATACTGGGATTGTCGTCGCAACAACCGTGCCAAAGTTGGACGCATTGCTAATGTAGCTCCTAATCAAGGCGAAAGATTTTACCTCCGTATGTTGCTTCATGTCGTCAAAGGAGCACAACACTACTCAGATCTTCGTACTATTGCAGGCCATCGACATCCAACATTTCGTGCTGCGTGTGAGGCGCTCGGCTTGCTTGGCGATGATCAGGAGTGGTTCAATGCTATGGCTGACGCGTCGCATTGGGCGCTTCCACATCAGCTGCGCCAATTGTTCGTCACATTACTGATGTTTTGTGAAATTGCAAACCCAGTCAGATTACTTGATGATTATGTACAGAAAATGGGAGAAGATATAGCGTATCGTGCAAACCATCTAGCTCCAGAAATCCCAGTAGCTCTAATCGAGCAACAGGTCAGATCCTATGTCCTGCACGAATTAGATAAATTGCTCAAGGATGCTGGATATAGCCTAGATCGCTATCACCTACCACAACCAGAACATGATTGTTGCCCAGTTCTTACCAACGGATTTATAATGGAAGAGCTTTCTTACGCTTCTGATGGTACAAGATTCGAGTTAGCTCAGCAGATCAGCCAACTCAACACAGACCAGAGACATATTTACAACATCATAGAACATTCAGCCTTAAACGGTTGTACTTTTCTCTGGAATCCTTTGCTTAATGGTATTAGAAGCAAAGGGAAAATAGCCTTGGCGGTTGCATCTTCTGACATAGCAGCTCTACTACTCCCAGGAGGTCGAACACCCCACTCGCGTTTCAGAATGCCTTTGGACATCCATGAACATTCCATGTGTTCAATTAAGAAAAATACAAAGCTGGCTGAACTAATACAACATACATCACTGATCATATGGGACGAAGCACCTGTGCACCACAGACATTGCTTCGAAGCCCTTGACCGCACGCTTAGAGATGTCATGTCATCCAATACCAATGATTCAGCGCACAAACAATTTGGTGGCATAACAGTTGTACTTGGTGGTGACTTCAGACAAACTCTACCAGTTATCCCACATGGAAGGAAACATCAGGTGCTAAATGCATCCATCACCCGATCCTATTTATGGCGGCAATGCAAGGTCCTTCAATTGACAGAAAACATGAGACTTACATGTCCAACTCTTTCTGATTTTGAAAAGTTGAATTAGACAAGTCTGCACAGTGGCTCCTATGCATTGGCAACAGCACGGTACCTGTTAGCACACCTGCAGAAAACCCTGATACATCGTGGGTCCAAATTCCAGACAACCTACAGTTGCCCCCGGATGAAAGAAACTTTGGAGGCTTAGTCATTTTTGTATATGGGACAATTGCACACGCCCCTGAATTAGCAGCCTACCTATGTGAACGGGCAATATTGGCCCCAACAAATGAGGTGGCTATCACCATAAATAGAGAAATTATTGATCAGATAGCTACCGAGGAGATGTCATACTACAGCTCTGATTCCATTGATGATGCCACATCTAACTACTGCACTCTAGAATCCCTCTATCCTCAGGAGTTCCTCAACACTATTCAAATGAGTGGCCTACCTGATCACCGTTTGCAACTGAAAATTGGAGTCCCTATAATGCTACTGAGAAATCTAGACCCACCAAGGGGCCTGTGCAATGGAACCAGACTAATAGTCACCCAGCTAACTCATCGTATAATTGAGGCTGAAATAATCACAGGCAAGGCTAAAGGATCTAAAGCATACATTCCAAGAATAGTATGTACTTCAACTGATCCAAAATGGCCTTTCAAAATAAAACGTCGTCAATTTTCGGTCCGTGTGTCCTATGCTATGACGATAAACAAAAGCCAAGGACAGACACTGAACAAAGTTGGAGTGTACTTACCAAGTCCCGTGTTCTCACATGGACAACTTTATGTTGTACTCTCACATGTAACATCGCCTGCAGGGTTACGCGTGCTCATTGAAAATACCACAACCGGGTATGAAAACCAAACACATAATGTGGTCTATACTGCCATTTTCCATGACATAGAGCACGCCAGCTAATTTCAGGTAATATTGCATACATAGCCGTAGGTTACAATCAGACTATCTCTTTCAACATATTATATGGTTGCTTCAATTTACAACTTTTATCTCAGAATAATAACTGTCGTCCGATTCTTCTCAAGAACATATATATATTCACATGCTTTACTTTATGTTTGCTTCTAAACCCACGGAATCATCTCTTTCTGAAATGAATAATCACAGATTCCAATTCACTTATCCATTGTATAAATGACTACCTAATTGTTCTGAAGAACATATATGTATTCACATGCTTTACTTTCTGTGTGCTTCTAAACCCACATAATCATTTCTTTCTCAGATGAACAATCACAACTTCCAATTCGCTTATCCATTGTACGAATGCCTACCTAAAAATATTCATACAAATACTCTTTCTGCCCATATTTAAACCACTCAATCTCCTTTCTCTTACATTATCGGTCTGTGAAGTTTTGATTTCACTTCATAATCTATGCCAACTAAAGTTACGTGAACTCTATACTGACGGTAACTATCTTCGTATTTTGCATCCAGGTTTCAGGCTGCTAGGTTAGCCATCATTTTCCTGTTGAACACTATAACGAACTGGGTGCATCCTGTAAGCCTCTAAGATTACTGGACATATGTATGCTGTGCGCAGCATAATACAGGGTTCCTTTTGCTAATGTACTTGCTTTGTAGCCATGCTGTTGGTACCATTTCTTTTCTTGCCTTACGCACGCTGACTGTATACTAAATTTCACCCTACCATGACCGCTTCACATGAACACATTTTGGTCTCTTATGCGTTTGTTCACTCATAACAGAATCTGGTCATCTGTGCTTTGCTGTTTCCAATTGTGAAGATGACATTTATTTGCTATTTGAAAATATGAAGCATAGGTTTAACATGCTCCTATGCAGATAACTGATGTTTTGGGCTCATCTTATTTATTTATAGATTTAAGTTTCCATATATATTGCATCTACACTTTTCTCAGTGTGTTGGTTGAATTTAGAAGAGAGCTTCAAGGTGAACTAAAACTAGGAGGCTGAATTTAGATATAGATATATGTTTTTCTTTCGAATCCAAGATTAATCCATTCAACACAAAATGAAAATGGGCCAAATCCAATTGTGGTGTCACCTAATTATTGTATTGTCATGTTCTTGATTTACAAAGAAATGTAAATTTTAGGCCAGCCTTATAGGTCAATATAAGATTGTATCCTATACCATGCCTGCATAGAATAGGTCTAAAAGATTGTTCATCTACATAGTTTCCGACAAAAATGTACACTCTATTCAGTCTTTGCAGAATGAACATATCAGTCGCTTTCATACTTCATTTTGAGATGTACACTTACATGAACATATTGTTGTCTACACCTTCTGTTGTCATCCATGTACAGTGTCATTGACCACGTTATGGCTACACTTATGTGTTAATGCTTCCTAGCCCGACGCACTTGCGTGGGGATTCAGGCTAGTTATTCTTAATTTGTGTAATCAACAAAGAATTTTATGAGTGCAACATAACATTAAATCATATAATGGTGAAATAGTGTCTTAATTATGTTCTAAACTTCTTCTCTTGAGGTGGCTGCTTTACAAAACGATCACCTCTTTCTCTCACCTTTCTCTCTCTCCCTCCACGCCATCAATAAATTTTACATGGCACTCCATGAGAGGCTCTTTAAGATTTCTGATACGTAGCAATGTACTTGGCCTGATATATATCTATGTGCCAACTGCCAAACATAGAACTTGAAAATGTTTTGCAGGCGATAGCACAGTCACTTGCGTCCGACGTACACAAGGAATCCAATGAGGAATGGGGTTTGGTTCAGAAGCCAAGAAGGTGCATCTTCTATATCTATCTCTAGTATTAAATAAACTAAATAAATTTAGTTTCTTCATGTGTTTCTATACCCCCCTAATATCTCTGATAGGTGGGCCCTTGACGGCCTCTATCTCTCGGTTCATCATTTCTCTCCCTTCTCTTTCCTACTCGATCGATCATGTCCGAACAACATCGGTGGCAGCGTAGGTCCCCTAATGTGTAGCATTGACGTCATTGAGGTGGCGGCGAAGGTGCTCTAGTGCATCGCAGAGAAAAGGGGAGGCGGCATTGCAACAAGTCTAGCGTGGGGAAGTGGTAGAGCGAAGGCGATGGCAGCCCATGGGCCTCAGCATGGGGCAATAGTGAAGCGGATCGAAGTAGAGGCGCATGGCCACGCCCCAATGGGGGTCAACGGTGGGGTGGGCCCTGGCAGCATAGGGGCAGTGTTGCCTTGTCGCATTGAACAAAGCTTGTCTCATCATTGCATGTGGAGGTCTATGCACACTCGTACAAGATATATATATCCAACTCTCTTCTCTTAGTGCATTCTTCTATTTTGGAGGTATATATATATATATAAGATATATATATATATATATATTCTATATATATTTTCTATATATATATATATATATCTCTTTTAGTACATTATCTATATACAACTAAAAAGATGGGAATGCAATCATCCAACAACAGATCAAACCCGAGGAAGGCACAAGATTGCAACCCGGCGCTCCTGATTTTCCCTCCCCACACATCCTCCTAGGTTTTCTCTGCAGCCCCTCTGGTTTTATGTCCATTTTTCACGTTGAATTTCCATCAACGTCACTCCACCTCCTATCTCAAATCATTTCCTAGCACCGCCACCCCAGTTCAGTATTTGGAGGCTCTCCTCGCCGTCATGCTTGGCTCTCCATGTCCTTTCACGTAGGATGATGCTCCTTAGGTTGCCAAGCGCAATGGTCAACAGTCTCATTGCACTTGGGCTGTTTACATGTAAGTTGCAAAAGTTAAGCCTAAACTACTATAGAACTCATAATTCCTATAGGTCTCACTGTTGGGTGTGCATGAGCTAGCAGTGATGATATGGCTTCACTGTTGGGTCATAAACATAGGATCCGGACAAATCGTTAGGACTCAAGTGACCCGACAATGAAGCCCACTATCATTGCTGGTCAGAGACACTAACCGACAGTGATATGGGGGATATCACTGTCGGTTCAAAGCATCACCCAATTTGATATGCCAATGTGGGGTACGGTCATGGCTTGATTCGGAAGCGGCATAAGGGCCTTACTACTAGGTTTTGGATTGACCTAGCAGTGTTAGGGACTGTTGGATCCACCTAAGCACCTATTACTTGGTTCTCCACCATCGGATCTAGCTACCACCATTGCTTCTGGTTATAAATCATGTGTCCGGACACACGTATATTGCCCCACATGGACAACTGAGCTCCCCTACTTGTAGTTCCACATGGATCTAGTAAAACTACTCATTGCTTCACAATTTATGGTCTCAATATTGCTCCCTTTGCAAGAAACTGTCTTTTTAGGAGAAAGTCCTCCACATACACCTTTCCTTCATAGTCAAAACTCAAGATGGTGCACAAGAGGTACTAAAAGAAGGTTTATGAAGATGGAGCCACGCCGAAGGAAAGACGCGTTGGGAGCAATGATAGCGTGATCCGGTTGGTTGTTGAGCAGTGTTACATTTGAGCCAGAGGCTCATCATTGCTCGCAGCCCAAATGACTCCGATCTTCCATCCCTTCGCCATGTTCTAGCACCTCTGAGAACCCACTCGAGTGCTAGAAGAAGATTCATGAGGTGGCTATGTTATAACGTGTTTGTAGACTACAACATTAACATTGGTCTAGTTGGAAAAAAGTTGCAATTCTTTCAAAAAAAAAGTCTTTGTTATCATATATGTATTTTTTAAAAGTTTTTGTTATCATATAAAACTTTTTCCTTATGTATCATAAAGCTTCTTCACATGCAACAGAAGACATATATGTTGTCATCCAAGAGTTTAGAAATTTTAGGAATGATTCAGTATCGTTTACGGTTTAAATCAATTTATGCATGCTTATCTAAAGAAATTCCAAATTTAACTACATGCATCCTAATAAGATGCAAAAAAACTAGATAAACTTATATTTAGGCTTGTATAGTACATTCAATCATTTGTCGTGGAGATAGATGGAAAATTCATTTGTCTACCTTCTGTCTCTAGATTACCACAGATTAATTCTAAAAACACATGTTACAATAATGATAGAAAGATGGATATATTTATAAGAAATCTCTTGCTCCATAAATAAAAATTTGAATCCACAGGCGTACAGAATCAAACTAGGGTATTATTCTACTGATCCACATGCACACAGCACACCGCGATTTACAAATTCTTCCAGACACGAGCGAGTACATGACGATGCTCTTATCATTTCTTCTTAGTAGACTCCTTCTTAGACTTCCTCTCATGTTCCAACTTTTCAAACAGACTGCCATCGTAGACGGCCCTGACAGTGTCCTTGTGAAGAAACCCTTTCTCATCTTTGCATAGGGAGTAGAGCACCTTCCACTCCGTGAAACCACCTAGCCTGCAGTAATTTTTCCGAAACATACTCAGCTCAAAGACGGAGCATATACCCTTTCTTGCATGTCAATGTCATATATATACTGTTCTAGCAGTCTAGCTCCTGAAGAGTATTTACCATCCTTTGAAGTCATTAGGCTCCCTGTTTGCTTTCAGCAGCTCCTTCAGCTCTTTGCCCGTCAGGGCATCAGGCCTGGTGTGGGCATGCTTCTTGAAGATCTCCTCAAATTTTTCAGGAACGAACCTGGAGGTTGATAGATACAGTTATGATTAGCAATTCTTTTAGCTCAACGAGCTATCCAAGAAGTTTTTATATTTTGTACCTATATAAGTAGATGATTATGGGATATTTTTTTGTTGTTTTCGAGGAGGATTAGGCCGGACATTTTTTTTAGCTGAACACCTATAATAAATTACAGTGAACAAAGGCACATGTGAACGACTCCCCATTCTCATGGCAATAGTTTTCTTTTCGTTTGAAACTGAGCTTGATTAACTAATGCAACAACCACCTCATCATGTCAGTAGTTTTTGTTCCAATGCTTTCCATCTCACATTATCATCTTTGGACTGAAGTTGTTGAATGTTGAGTGGTGCTTTAGACAAAGGGCAAAACGACATAAGAAACGCTTCACTCCCAGCTGCCTCCCTTAATAATAGTTTAATCATTAGTTCATCAAAAGTAGTATGCATCCATCTCATCTCACATAGGAGAACTGGAGAAGTGGCACATCGATTGTTTAGTCCTGTTTAGTAATCCATTCACATGTCTATTAAATTCTCTATTGTTAGCTGTTTGTTTATTAGTGTTACCTTGTCTTCATTCAGTAAAGTACATTGAGAAGTGGGATTAACTCTGACGAAAAACAGAAACCTTGTGCTGCTGCCATTTAATGTGTCTGGACTCTGAATTTTTAACCTGGAGATGGTGAAAGATGGAAATTTGAATTGGATTGGTACCTTCCATTGGCATCGTACACGCCCGAATCACTTCCGTGCTTTCCCTTTTGGATGTTCTTCACGTAGATGGGGAGCTTGAAACCTGGTGCTTTCTCGTTCTCCTGAAATTGACATGGAACGAGCCGACGCCAGAAAGAGTTCAATTTATTCATCTGAATACATTGGCACTTAGAAGTTACTGTATATAATATGCATAATAAGACGATTTCCAAATACTATATGTTTCAGAAGATAACTGAAAGGTACGGTGTAGTTTTATATGTGGTTGTTGAGTGTTCATAATGGACATGCACACTTTCATGTTGTCATGATGTGTCCAGGAACCTGGCATCACATTTTATATATACCCATGTTAGTACAGATCCTAGCGAATCCTTATATCACATTGTTTAGTTAAGGATTCCTCGTTAATCCATGTGGTTATTGGAATATTGCAGTGATCCTTTTAAAAAATTTCCACTAAATCCATAAGCGTATTGAATTTTGTTTGGCCTGAAGAAACTTTGAGACCTCCTCCTATCCTAAGCTGAAGCTAGATTGAAACTTGAAGCAACCTTAGGAATTCGTACCATCACTTTTTAAGTCTGATAGTATGTTAGTAGTTGGTAATTTCTTGCTGACATGCAGAGAAACTCAATTTGGTAAAGTGGAATGACAGAGAAATGGTAAAGGACAATCTTAATATGGTTTCTGTGTGTCGCGATACATACTCAAAGGCCAAAGTGGATTCAGATTTCAGCGAGAACACGGATGATCGATCTACGGAAGACTAAAGGCATGCATTTCAAGATGTTGCTGAGATAGAGTGTTGAGGGAGGAGAGATCACATACCGGTACGGTCTTGGGTCCAAGGAGGCCGTTGATGAAGACGGAGCTGAAGGCAGACAAGGGGACGCCGGCCCCGATGGCGCGGAACCCTGCAGCATGCAGGCCAGAAACAACAGTCAGATAT